>CM044306.1:152446769-153046769 GCA_024291935.2 Okapia johnstoni | reverse complement strand
TGGTATCGGTTATATCTGAGTGAGGAGATTTGGGATCATTTTTACTTTTTAAAATTAACTTTCATATGTATTCAAGGAAAAAGACTATTTCTATTTTAAATTTTAAAGTGAGAGGCAAGAGTAAAGGCGCGTATAATTGAGAGTCGACTTGGAGTTTTCCAGAGGGCGATTTGAGGAGACCTGAGTGTTGTTTGGAGGCAGAAGGAGCAGATGACTAGGGATATGCAGAGAGACGACACAGAAGAGCTGCTGTTGATTAGTGATGATAGGAGTTGCACAGTTGTTTTTCTCTTAATGTGAATGTCTGAATCTGTTTTAAAGAGAGGCAGACCCTTTCAAACATGTGATGATCAGAGTTGGCTTTTGGTGTGTGAAATGAAGTCCTGCTACTATTTTTCAGGAGCATTTGCATTTTTAGGCTGGTCTTTAGCTGTGGGGTGAAAGGTTTTACTTTCTGCTTTAAAAAGAAAGTCAGGCCGTGGAAATACTACAGTTAATTATTTGCACTGGTGGAAGAGGCCTTTCTGGACCTTCTGAAACCACAGTATCACTGATTCTGCTTCAGATCATTAAGACAGGCTTTGACGAAGCATCAGCAAGGCCACCTTTCTTCTCTTTCGGAAGATTTGAAAATAAAGCCAGAGCTACCAAGACTGTTAATTGCCTCCTCCAGGCACTGGTATCTGGTGCCAGATGGAAAGGGAGCTGCAAGTCTTATCACATAAGTTCAGAATCTACTGCCAGCTCAACACTGTTTGGTAACCATTTTCCTTGAAAATCATGAGGAAATAGGAAGGTGAGGGCAGTCGCAGAGCTAATTGAAACCTGTGACTATTTCTCTTTCTACTCTCAGAGAGGGGTTCCTGTGGCAGCCCCATTTATTTAGGGTGAGATTTTATATATACATTTCAGGATACACATTGTACATTAAACTGGCAAAACAACTACTTAAGACTCTCAAGTATTTTTTAAAGAAGTTTGGACTTTTAAAAAAATCTTTTACTTTCTAAAAGTACAATTTGAACATAAATGAATACTTTGAAAGCAGAGGTAAATGTTGGTCTTCTCTCAGGAGTTCAATGTAGGGTAGGGTGACTACACCTTGAGGAAGGGGCAAGGAAAAGAGGATCACCCGAATTTGTTTGTTTTTCCAATTACGAGGCATCACCATATATTTCCTCCAGAGGCTAAGGGTGGGTAGCCACTGGCACTGTGGCCTTTTTCCAAGTAGCTGGACCTTCCTGGGACAGGAGGCCCTGTGCTGCCTGCCCTGGTGAGCCTACTGTCATCAGGTCTGGGGATGGGTCTTGGATAAACAGAACCACAGTGCTTTGACCCACTGCATTCCCATGCAGGGTTCTTCTCTCTGTTTTTGTGTCAGTTCCATTTGTTGGATAAAGAAAGGGAGGTACCGAAGCTGCTTTCAACAATCAGACAGACTTATTTATTAGATTAAGACCATGGGTGACATTGACCCTGGAAAACCCAATGGAAATGGAAGGTGGGAACCTGGACAAGGCAAGCATATACAGGAAAATGCAAATACAAACAAGGGCAATCAATCTAGCTGTGCTGAGCACAATGACGCAGCTTTCAGGGGACCCTGAGGAGAAGCAGCATGTAGGAAAGCTGGGTGGGGCGAGAGTTGACTCGTGGCTCAATATGGAAGTAGATGGTGGTTAAAGCTAATTCAAGGTGTGGTTGAGCAGTTTTAAACTATATGTTGGTGATGCATAGCCATTGGCCATGAGACAATGGCCAGTAAAGTGGTGATATCACTGAAAGATGATGCCTGAAAAATGCCTCTAAAGTGGATAGATTCTAGATCAAAAGGAAGAAGAGGACCAGCAACTTGTGGAATCAACAAAGTGAGGTTGGAAAGAGCCCTTTGCATTTTGTTTAAAATACTTGCCTCTTTCATTCTATCTGACCTCCTCACCTTCTTTACTTCCCTTGCCAATTGCTCAGATCCACCCTGTAGGAATGACTTAGAAAATCTGAGATATGGGCCCTAAAACTCTAGGGACAAGTCAGATGTCCATCACCACCCTGAGTTCACCTCATTTTCCTCTATCGTGATGTGCCCTCCAAGTTCCTCTATGGGATTTCAGCCACTGGTTTTCCCTTCCCAGAACCCTTTGGGTCTTCTGCCTACTTAAAACCTGTTCCTCTATATACCCCTGTCCTGGATACCAAGATGTTTCTGTCGTAACCCCATGCTGACGTAACTCCATCTTGATCCCCGAACTGCAATTCCCTTCCTAGAGGATTTGGCCTCTGGGATGGGAGACCACAAGAAGCAGTCTGAATCACCTCCCTGCCCCTTGACTATTGTTAACAAAAACAGATTAGGAAGGGCCTATTCCTCACACTCGATTAGCAGCAACACAACCTTCTGAAGATTAATTAATCCCTACCCAACAGGAAGAAACAGGGGCTGAGTAAAGCTGGTAAATGAAGCCCTGGGAGTGGTGGAAGGAGGGGTAGAGGGAAGGAGTAGAGGGAAAGAGCTGAGCTGGAGTATTTCTTAAGGCACCCCTTGGCTGGGCTGGAGAGGGATTAGTTTAGAATGGAGGGTTTCTATATCCCCAGAGGCAGAGTCCTCCCCCATGGGGGACAGTGGGATCTCCTTTGAAATGTCCTTGGCATCAGCAACTACCGTGACTCCCTCAAGCCCTTCAGTGATTGGGCAGATAGTCAGGGGCTTTTTACCACAGGACCACAAGCAGAAGAAGGGCCGGAGGGGGCCAAAGAAAGAAGCCTTGGAGAAAGTATAGATATGGGATCCATCAGTCATGTTGTAGAAGAAGATGTCTCCTGATTCATAGTCAAGGAAGACCCCAACCCGGCGGGGGGGTCCAGCCAGGGGGAGAGGGGTCCTCAGTGGGGTGAGAGCCCAGTACCCATTTCCATACAGCTCCACAGCCCAGAACCCATTCTCGGGAGTCATGGGGTCAAATCCTTTCTTCATCACATTCTCCCTACACACCCCAATTGCCCAGTCTGTCCTGTCTCCCACCTCCACCTCCCAGTAATGTCTCCCCGAGGTGAAGGCCTCACGACCCATCACACAGGGCCAGGAGTCAAATCTCTCTGGTTTCTCAGGAAGTTTCTGACGTGAATCTTCCAGTCGGACAGATTTTGAATCTTCATACAGAAAGAGGTGAGGGTGGGCGGTATCTGGATCCAGAGTCACATCCACTAGAGGCAGAGAGAAACTGAGTCTGAATATCAGTGAAATGTCACAGGTTGAAAGAACCACCCTTTCTTCTCTGAAGAAAAGGAGCCCTGCTCTAGCAGTTGATAGGTCTCCTCAGGAAGGGAACTGCTTGACCTCCTCAGCTGTCTCTATTCCCCTCTTCCATCCACAGTGATGTATCAACTGACTGTCCCCAGTACCCCATGGGACCCTGTCAGAGGGCGCTTGCCTTCCAACGGTCCTTTAT
Organism: Okapia johnstoni; assembly: GCA_024291935.2. Lineage (NCBI taxonomy): Eukaryota > Metazoa > Chordata > Mammalia > Artiodactyla > Giraffidae > Okapia > Okapia johnstoni. The sequence goes on along the minus strand of CM044306.1, from coordinate 153,043,323 downwards.
GTACCTCAAGGATAATGTTGAGGCCATTTGCCATCATATTTCCCCTCTATATATTAGTGGTTTTTATTTCCAAGTATTGGAGGGCTTTGAATACCTGCAGGGTAGCATCTCAGAGCCCTTAAGGTATTCAGTCACTGACCTGCATGCAATGTAGCCTTTTTCCATTCTGTAGTGAAGAGAGGGTTGGGGAGGGGGAAAGTGTTATTGACATGTTTTATAATGAGAGAGGTACAACTCTGTGGATGAAAAAAGAACAAGAACATAGAACTTACTGAGCTCTTCCAGGAGTTTCTCTGGAAAACAAACAGAAATACCATAATGACCTTCTAGCCTGGGTGTGAGTGAGGGGACAAAACAGGTGTGAGAAACATATAAAGGAGAAAGTGTTTAATTCATGACTACCTGATTATTGAGGCATTATCAACTAATGAAAAACAAGGATTTTGTTTTGTTTTCTAAGAAATATGCAGGAAGTTCCTACTCACTTGGTATCAGATCTTTAATCATTACTGAGAAACCAAGTTAAAAGTAAGGATAGAGTCTGAAAGTTAATAATGAATAAACATCAGGTCTATTATCTCAGTTAGAATTGCTTTGGACTCATCCTATACCCAAACCTCTGTTATTCTTCATATTGGGTGCCACTGAATTTAGGAGCTTTATAATCCCCTCTGATTTTCAGAATTCTGGAATCAATTATCTTCCCACTGGCAGTCATCCTAAAGGACTTGAATTCAAGCTCACGTGGAAGCACTCCTGACAAGTAGACTGAGATTCTATGACTTACCTTTAGAGCTGAATTCATTCCTTCTCTGTCTGGATCTTTCCTTGTATAGTCTCCAAGTGAAAAATAAGGACCCAATTGTGAGAAGTCCTAGGACCATCAAGATGACAGCCACAGCCACTATCCAGGGAGTCAGGCTTGGGAAGAAGGAGGCTAGAACAAAATCCCCAAGAAGGACATTTGTTGAGAAACTCAGAGCAAATCTAGCTCCTCTCCTGATTCCAACGAGGGCTGGAAGAGAGAATGACCTGGACCTCTCACATTCCTCCCGTGGCAAAAGAGTCCCTCCAATACCACTCTGAGGTTTTCAGATAAATTTTGGTCTTAAGTAAGAAAGAGCAGAGAAAGAGAGGAATGAAGATGAAGAAGAGTCACTTGGGGACAGGACCTGTGGGATAAAGAATATAATGGACCAATTCATGTTATCATGGAAATTTCTCCTTAGCCATCAATGCAGGATGGGAGCCAAGGAGGTGAGGGAAGTTAATAAGGAAGGGGAAATATCACTTCTGTGTGCAACAGAAGGGGACTCAATGACCCAAGAATAAGGAAAAGTTCCTGGCTGAACCAGAGGTAGAGTGTGAGGACTCTGGAAACTTAGACCCTAGTATGGGATAGGGAGGAGGAGGAGGTAAGGGTGGAAAGAGAGCTAATTTAGCTAGATTCAGGAGGCTCTGAATCAGCAAGACCACACCCCTCAGAGACAAAGCTTCTCCAAGATATATCTCCTAAAAAAATCTGGAAAACTTCCCTATCTAAGGTATGTCTTCTAAGATGGAAAATCTGGAATGTCTATGAGCTCTAGGTATAACACTTATGCCTTCAGAATTTCTAGTGGAGCTGGTAGGGCTCAGTGGACAGGAGTTTAGGTGGGGAAAGTTTAAGGTGAGGAAAACAGACAAGTATGACAGGAGGTTGTAGCTGGGCAGGTGTCCCATGTGATGTTGCCCTGAAACTGTGTCAAAAAGGAACCTAGCACCTGTTTTACTGACCTGGTATGGAAATCACTACTTCTTTCTCCTGGCCAAGAAGGAGGTTCCGAATACAGCAGGACACATTCTTCATAGAGGTGTCCCTGATGATCACTGAAGCTCTCACAGTAAACAAACCTTCTTCATCAGGATTCCTGGACTCTGACATGGATGGAAACTCTTCTCCCTTGTGAGTTCGCCACTGTACTCGGGGCTCTGGGTACCATCCCACTGAGGTACACTCCAGCTGGATCTCTCCACTCTCTTGAACTTTCATACTGATGTGAGGATCAGAGCCCAGAGCTATGGAGAAAGAAGGCACCTTACTCCTTTAGTGGATACTCTTCTGGGAGCCTTATAACCATAGGGCTATATAGTTTGAGAAAGAGAAGCCCAGAGGAACTGGGAATGAGAGGGACACATCTCCATGTTTTACTACACAAAGGAACTGAGGTATCCATAAAAGAAGACATCTTATCAGAGATGAAACAACTATGGGCTTAAAGTCATATTCCAAGTTGTGTATATATGTGAGAATGTGTATTCTTTTCATGAAAAGGGCCACCATTTTCAGCAGATTCTCAAAGGTGTCTATCATTCATAAAAGGTAACAATGACAGCTTTATGCTATCAAATCTCTAGGGCTTTATAACCAATCTTTAAGACACTTCCTTAAAAAGGAAAGAGGAGTTATATATGATACTACCATGTGGGACACCCTGTTATGAAACAGGGACCCACATTTCACCCATGTATTTTTCAAACTTCATCTTTACTTGAATATATGCATAAAAAGCAATATACATTGCACAGTAATATTTTACAAGTATATAATGCTTTTAGAATTGACAAAGCAGTTTCTCATATTCCAGGCATGAGGGATCTTAATTCCCTGACCAATGTACCCTGCATTGGAAGCACTGGACCACCAGTGAAGTTCCTATATTGATTTTTTACAGTAGGAAATATAACTAGGAGAGAAATTTGCTTGGTGCCAGGTGGGACAATCAGACCTCAAAGTATACTTTTTTCCCGAGTGTTTACCATTTCCTTATAATTTCACTCTGAATTCTGGCTTGAAGCAAAAAAAGAAACAAAACCAAAACTTTTGTAGGTAGGTCAAGACCCTTAACAAACCACCATGTTCTACAGTCTCACGAAATCAGTCTTTGGGTACTAATCCACCAAGTAAGCATTGGGGTTGCTCACTACAGTCTTACTGTAAATGGTGAAAAACAGACACAACTTAAATGTTCAATTCTGGGCTTTGACCAAGCAAATTATGATGCACTAATAGAACAGAATGTTATACAGTCATTATATCTTACATTTATTTCATTATTAACATGGGCAAATGATTATCCTATAATTGAGAGAATAAAGCAGGACATCGTGGAAACAAAGTTCCAACGAGAAAGATCATTCGCTGCTCCCTGTCTACTCAGCTCAAACCCTACTTATCTCGAACCTACTTATCTCCTACTCTAGGCCTGCCAACCTCTTCCACCCTAAAAGGGATTTGGGAAACAAGTCTGACCGTTTCCAAAGTAACAGAGCCATAGGAAAATATTATCTTGCATGGAGTCACCGGAGAAAGTCAAGTCCCGTCCACTCACCAGCCACCTTCAGATGCACGATGGCCTCTTGGTAGTTTTCATCCTGCCTGAAAAAGCATCGGTACTCCCCATCATCAGAGGGTTTGACCTCATGTAACTTCACAGCGACTCTGCCCTCGGCGATGCGGTCCTCCACCAGCGACACTCTTCCCCGGTACTCAGCCATCTCCTCTCCCTCCTGCTCTTGCCCTTTGAGGCTTACGAACACAGCGGGCGAGACCTTCTCCCGGAACCAGCGCAGCTCCATGCCCTCGGTGCTCACGTTGGGGGAGAGGTGACAGGGTAGCTCTGCATCTTCACCCACCACCGCCAGGATGGGCTCCGGGGGTCCGATCACGTCAAAGGGAGCTGCCAAAACACCAAGAGGGTCGGACGGAATGTGGAGGTGGGAGTTGAGGACTGATACAGAGGAGGATCCCACTAAAGGGCACTCTCCCACTACAGCTCCAGGGAGTCCATCTGGGCCCTTGGAGAAGTCGCTAAGGACAACCAAATGGGATTGCTTACAATTACTGAGAAATTTCAATCTTGTAGGCTAGAAATTATCCTATAATTGAGAGGAAAAGGCAGGACATCATTGAGACAAAATTCCACCCAGAAAGATAATTTGCTGCTCCCTCTTTACTCAGCTCAAACCCTCTTCCTACTTATCTCCTGCTCTAGGCCTGCCAAGCCCTTCCAGCCTCAAAGGGGTTTGGGGAACAAGTCTGATGGTTTCCAGACCTACCAGAATCCAGCTTGGGCAGCTGGAGGAGAATGAAAATGAGCAGACACCCCGGGAGGCAGGAGTTTGGAAAGACTGCCATGTCCAACCTTTCTGAGCAGCAAGATGCTGGTGGGCTCGAGTTTGTTGGAAACTTCAGCCTAGGAGAGATGAAACAAAAGGCAATAACTAGGGGTTGTTGAGACACCTTGCTCCTGCGTCCTCCCAGCAATTCCTTTCAGCTTGGAAAGCATCATTTGCACCTTAAGCTTTCTCCTCACCTTCTGCAAAGGGTAGACTTTCAGTCTCAGGTGCCGTCAGCACACATCCACCTACCACCCTAAGGTTAGTCAATCTTGTCTGTACAAAACAGCAAAATGGGCCCTAAACTCCCAAGAGAGTCTTAGGAGAAGGCAATTGTAATGCATAGTACCCATTAATGGTTTCATGTATTATAAAAAGACAAGTCTTGGAACCACTGTGCCAAAAAAAAAAAAAAAAAAAAAATCCCTTCTTTCAAACACAATAATTTGACATCTGCTTTTAACAATGATAATAAAGGTACAGTGATGGAGGCAGAGATGGGGACCAGGGAAATAAGCTGGAGCAGGAAAGAAGAAAGGCTGCAGGAGATGGAACAAGAAAGGGGAGCTGAAGAGAGCTAAAGGGCTTGAAGACTAGAGGGCCTGAGTGTTGTGGTCCTTTAATGGACCGGAACTTGGGGGTACAGAGTCGACCGATAAGAAAAGAAGGAAGAAAAGAGGCTGATATTCCCTGGTTTACACAGTATGCCAATATAACTCTAGGACAAAGAGCTAGCACCGTCTACGTAGGCTCAGGGCGCCCTCTCGAAGAGGTCTTGAAAGCCCGGGCAAATAAGTAGACACGGTGGACAGCTGTGCTCCGTGGAAACAGCCTGAAACGGAGAGAGGGAGAGAGCGAGAGGGAGAGAGTGAGAGAGAGAGAGAAAATGAGGAAAGACACGGTGACCATTGCTCTGGTGGAACAAAGGCATTTATTCAACATATTGTGGGCATATATATACTCTCTTACCAGATAGCCCTTTTTAGCAGAGAAAGGGATCAAAAGTCTAACAAGTCATCTAGAAAGCCGGAGGTTAGAATTATTTTCTAGAGAGGGGGTTGTAACAGTTACTTTACATATCAGAAAGGAGGAGACTTGTAAATGGCTGCTGTTCACCATATTGAATTTCCATATGAATGAGATACATGAATTTTACTATCCCCGAAAGCCGGCTTGCCAGCTCTGTGGCACCTGTATTCAGGTGCTGTTAAGGAACATAGAATTCATGCAAGACTGAAAACAGCACACAGGAAGCTTCCTATTAAATGTATCCTGACAACTCCCCCTTTATTATATTTGTAAAAAAAAGGTCCTGACCATATGAGTTTGTTTAGTATTAACCAATCTCATAGAAAGGCAACGGTAAACAACAAATAAAGTCAACAAATAAAAAACAAATAAACAACAAATAAAAAATAAAGATAAACACCAAAGTTACAGTTTTAGACCTGATGCTCTGAATATTTTGAAATCAACCTCGTGGGTATAGCCCCGATAATTAAACTACTAGTTGCTCAGCTAAAGTCTCTAGATTAGTGGAAGAAGGCAGACGTTTTAACAAGTTTTTTTTTTTTTTTTGTATATACAGCGAGGCATTATTATGTATGTTTCATAAATGAATTTTGACTTGTACCCAGTTGTAGGTACTATAATTAGATTGAACAGAAGTAACACAGTATTGAGTAGAATCTCAATCACAATCAAAAGGGAGTCATTTTTTAACAAGTATATAGTTAGCAATTAATACAGGTTACAGAAGGTAAGTCTTATTAGCATGTCCTTGTAAAATGTCCGTTCCAAGCTTCAAGTTTTTAGGTGCTCGAAACAGGTTTCCAGGTGTCTCGTAGTTTAGACCCAATCTGTTTATTGATCTGAAGGCGAGGTGGGGAGATTTTTCTGTTAAGTCACTCAAGAAGTCCTTTGTTATGGTAATGAATTCTTTCCCTAAGGTTTTTGTAGTGTATCTATGGTTTACAATTTAAGCAAAGTCTGAAAGTCATTTTTGGGAGGCAGGGCGAAAGCCCAAGTCTGTCGGAATTCTGTTGGTCCCATGCACAAAGGAAGGACTTCATAACCTAGAGAAATGTTAATTAGTTTTTTCTTCTACTTCAAGGTGTGAGGGCCCTTTAATGCTCTAGGAAGAAGGCATATGTATAGTCATTAGTAGAAACAATTGATCTTCTCGCCATCTATTTTATCACCTGTAGAGAAAAAAGGGGTTGGGTATGAATGATTAATTTGCCTCGGACGAGGGGGTGGCACAGGAAAATGTTTTTTGGATTCTGCGGCATTCCCTGTTGAGAGGACAAGTTTTCAGCTCGATTAGTAAGGGTTTTTATTTGTCCCCAAGTGGGGAGGTTATAAGGTTGATGTTGCCGAGGGTGGCGCTTCCTGGAGATCTTTAGAGCTGCCATGGCCCGTATTGGAATTTCTTCCTCCTGGGATTTTTGTTGTTTTGTCTCTGTTTTGAAGGCTGGGGGGCCCCCTTGAGTCCTATTTTCTGAAGAGGAAGCTATGTGAGTTTGTTGGATCCTTCTGAGGAGACACAAGAATACCCTTTTCCCTGAAAGATTAGTTTCCCAGATTTCCACTGTGTTGTTAACCCGTCTTGGTAGCAAATGGGCAGAGGAAAAGAAGTGTCCTTCAATTCCTCAAAATGTTTTTTTGTTCTAGTTAAAATATCTCTCTGTGGTAAATTTTAAAAATTTAAAAATTTTAAAACAATGCTTTATTCTAGTAAAGTCTGCTTTAGATAGGGGAGACAGTACTGTTCCTGTGTATTCCCCCTTTTTTAATTTTTAGAAAACATATATTAATCACCCCTGTCTCCAGACAGGCCATAAATTTTTATGTACATATTGGAGTGTAACCTTGGGTTTATTGATTATTGGCCAATTGTTTAACTTTTGAACACACAACACACGAATGATGGGATTATTGTGATTGTATTTACCCTTTTTTGGTTTTTGTAAATCTCAAGGAATTTGGAGTGGCGAGTTTGGACACGTACATATGGAGTATCAAAGATTTTTACAAATGTTAGTCGGGGTCTTTGGCTAAGAGAAGACTGCTTTGGGCCCACCGGTTCAATAAACTGCACTCCACTATCTGCATTGTCCTTCTGAGTGAGTTTGTTTTCCAGAATGTGTGGCTATAACAGGGTGAGTAATGTTTCTCCCTATTAAATTAAGGGGGGCATCTATCACATCAAGTATTAATGTTGTAGGTTGGTCTTTTGGTCTCTCACATGGATATACTTGAGTAGTTTGATAAACCTCTTGTACTTTAGTTTGAGAAATTTCTGCAATTTGCCAAGAAATTTTTTGTATAGGCCAAGATTTGGGCCATAAATGTTTGGAAATGATAGTAATATCAGATCCAGTGTCGAGGAGACCAGAAAATTTTTTTACCATTAATTTTGATATTTATATTTGATTGGGCAAATTCAGATATTAATGAGTTCACAAGGATTGTTTTTGATCTGTATTGCTGAATCCGCCCATCCGTACATCTTTAGAGGAGTTAATAGAAATGTAAGGAAAAAGAAATAATTGAGCCATTTTGTGTCCCTTTTTAAATTGCCGTGAAATCTGGGATGACATTACAATTTGAATTTTTTTTTTTTGTAACCTGAATCAATTAGTCCAGGGTGAACAGTAATTTTTTTAGAAGTCAAGCTAGATCGGCCGAGTAAAAGACTGAAAGTTTGTGGGGGCAGGGCTTTAAATAGTCTGGTAGGTATTGGAGAGGGAACTGTTTGAGGGTTTGAGGGAAAAGATGGAATTTGTCCCTAGTTATTGTTGGAGGCGACCTGGGGGGTCTCTTGCTTGGAGTTTCTTGGAATAGGCTTTCCTTTAATGTCAAATCTAGATTTACAATCTTTGGCCCAATGCATTCTTCTACAGCAGCGAGGGCAGATTTTGGGGGGGTTATTATTAACCTTTTTAGAGCAATCCCTTTTTAAATAGCTTTTATCCCCACATGTAAAACAGCTTTTTTTTTTTTTTTTTTTTTTTAAGGGCAGCAACCGTTGTTTCAGCTAGCATTTGCATCTTTTGAGTTTCTGATCCTAGATTGTAACAAGTCTTTAAATAATCTATAATAGTCTCTGCCTCCTGAATAGGAGCTATGGTCTTTTGGCATTCCTGATTTGCAATCTCATAAGCAAGTAGTTTTTTTATATGTCTTTTAGCTTTTTTTTTCGATTACAGTACGGGAAGTAGCAGTTTGTAATCTAGCTAAAAAATCAGCATACGTTTTATTAGGTCCCTGCAATATTTTAGTGTAGCTATCTGTAGGTTCCCCTTGAGGAGTTATTTGTTCCCAAGCCTTAAGGGCCACTGTTTTTACTTGTTCATATAGCAACAGAGGGCACTGAATTTGAGCTTTTAAAGCGTCAAATGGTCCTGTACCAGTTACCATCTCAAAAGTAATTTGATTTTGGGGAGCACCAGCTTGAGCATTTCTGTTAGCATGATCTCTGGCTATGTCATGAAACCACATTGTCCATAGAAGATATTCTCCTGGTTTAAGGAGAGCTTTTATTAAAATACACCAATCACGGGGAACAAAATTTCCCAGAGTGGATGTAATAGAATTTAGAAGTACTTTAGTAAAAGGTGAATGTGGGCCATACATAGTTATAGCCTTTTTTATTTGTTGCATATGATAAAAGTTAATAGCCTCATATTGAGGTATTACGTGCCCTTGAGCATTAGGATTTCTTAAAACTGGAAAAGTGGAAAAACCATCGGCTTCAGAGACCTGTGATTGTAAAGTCAGCAATTTAGAAAGTCTCTGTCGCGAAGGAGAGTGGGCAGGTAGCAAATTTTTACAATTAAGAGTATGTGGTAAAAACTCATCATTGTTATTTAGAAAGGTGTTAATTTTAATGTCAAAAGGTGTACTAGATGAGTCTTTGCTAGAATCATTAGGTTTTATCAGAGGAGCTGCTTTTAAATTTGCATCTGCTGACAGACAGGGAGCACTTGGAACAACCCGGGGAGGGTTTGTAAATATATTATGTTGTTCCAATCGGGCCTTTTGTAAGGTTTTATCATTTAGTTTATGTTTATGTAGTAAGTGTTCTGCCTGTTGTTGAATATCAGGAGGGCCAGGATTGCCTTGAAGTGGCAGAATCATAGTTTCAATAGGAGCCCTTAAAGGCCAGAAATCTGTAGGAATGTTTTTTCCCTTTTTGGTGGCTCGTTTAGCATTTTTTTTGACCTGGTGCCAAATTTCTAAATCAATATCGCTTTCCTCAGGGAACCAAGGGTTACATTCAACCACTGTTTGAAGGCCAGTCTCTATTTTCTGGCGTAAAACTAAAAATCCCTGAGCTTTAAATAAGTGATAAAGTAAAGTAAAAAAGTGATTGGGATTTCCCGCCATTATATTTACGTCTTTAATATTTACCAGCCTCAATAGGCTCGCCGTTATACCCATGTCTTCAGTACTTACCAGCTTTAATAAGCTCCCCGGGGTCACTCTGCCCGACCTGCTGTATCCCAAGTCCCTGTTCTGGCGCGCCAATTGTTGTGGTCCTTTAATGGACCGGAACTTGGGGGTACAGAGTCGACCGATAAGAAAAGAAGGAAGAAAAGAGGCTGATATTCCCTGGTTTACACAGTATGCCAATTAACTCTAGGACAAAGAGCTAGCACCGTCTACGTAGGCTCAGGGCGCCCTCTCGAAGAGGTCTTGAAAGCCCGGGCAAATAAGTAGACACGGTGGACACCTGTGCTCCGTGGAAGCAGCCTGAAACGGAGAGAGGGAGAGAGCGAGAGGGAGAGAGTGAGAGAGAGAGAGAGAGAGAGAGAGAGAATGAGGAAATGAGGAAAGACACGGTGACCATTGCTCTGGTGGAACAAAGATATTTATTCAACATATTGTGGGCATATATATACTCTCCTACCAGATAGCCCTTTTTAGCAGAGAAAGGGATCAAAAGTCTAACAAGTCATCTAGAAAGCCGGAGGTTAGAATTATTTTCTAGAGAGGGGGGTTTTAACAGTTACTTTACATATCAAAAAGGAGGAGACTTGTAAATGGCTGCTGTTCACCATATTGAATTTCCATATGAATGAGACACATGAATTTCTATTATCCCCGAAAGCCGGCTTGCCAGCTCTGTGGCACCTGTATTCAGGTGCTGTTAAGGAACATAGAATTCATGCAAGACGGAAAACAGCACACAGGAAGCCTCCTATTAAATGTATCCTGACACCTGGGCCTAGGGAGGAAGGAGCCAGAGAAAGAGAAATGCCTCTGGCTGCTGGCTCTCTCAGGAGGTGAGAATAATCCCAGATACTGACCTCTGATGTTGGAGGAAAAGGCACCAACGAGCTTCTGCTACCAAATGAGAAAGCTGGTTGTGGCCCCATTGGCAAAAGTTAAACTAGAAGGAAGGGGGAAGTACTCACAGGAAAGCCAGCCTCCCCCCATCCTTCCACCCCAACACACTCCCTCCTCATCCCTGATGTATTTACTTTGGGGGAAAAAAAATTTCCAATGAGGAGAAGGGTCTGTGGATTTGTGGTCTTCAGCTTAGAAATTAATATATGCATTGATAACCTGTTTCCAGAAGGGGACAGAGCAAAAAAGAAAGAGGATTTAAGAAAACACTAAAATAAGATGCAAAGCCTTGGGCCATCTCCAAGCCTCACTTTTTTAATCTCTAAAATGGGAATATTAATAATACCTTCTTTGGAGTGGGGTGCAAGGATTAAATGAGATTAAGTATGTTAAGTGCTTAGCATATAATAGGGATTTAGAAGAGGGGAAGTTGTTATTCTATTAGTATTTATATGAGTTGAAAACTAAAGATAGGCTGAGAATGCATGGGTATGATTCAGTTTTCAGGGCCTAGAGTTGCATCTCTGCAAAGCTATCTCCCTAAAAGCAATTTATGAGGGCTGCAACTCCTTGTTTTGGGTTAAACCCCTTATTGTCATAGGAAACATTTTAAAGATATGTATTTTTAAAGGTAGAAATCACTCATAATATCAGCAAGTAATGATAGCCTCCAGTGATAGAACTGATGATTTATATAATTTGATATACTTTTATATAATTTGGGCTTCCCTGGTGGCTCAGACCATAAAGAATTTGCTTGCAATGCAGGAGATTGGGGTTCATTCCCTGGGTTGGGAAGATCCCTTGGAAAAGGGAATGGTTACCCACTCCAGTATTCTTGCCATGGACAGAGGAGCCTGGCAGGCTACAGTCCATTGGGTCACAAAGAGTCAGACATGACTGAGTGACTAACGCTTTTATGTAATTTGGAACACTGTTAATATCTACACTATATCATATTGAAGGTTCCTATAATTCCCAAGATTGTGGCACATCTTGGGTTTTTAGCCTATTATAAATAGTGCAGTTTATACACAAGTCTTTCTCCACATCTTTGATAACTTCTTGATACGCTTTCTGCTGAATTCCCAGAAATACCGTCATTAGGCCAAAGGGTATGAACATATTGTCAAAGTTTCTTCCTGAAATGTCAATCCTATTATACCATCAGTGGAAATGTCCTTCTCACCTAACTCTTGCCAGCACTGAGGACTGTTCTTTCTCATCATCACTAATGGGCTGGATGAAACTGACCAAATTATTACTTTATTATGCATTTATATGATAGTGAGGTTGGTCATTTTTCTTTTTTTTTAAATTTGTTTATTTATCTATTTTTTAACTTTACAATATTGTATTTGTTTTGCCATACATTGACATGAATCCACCATGGGTGTACATGTTTTCCCCTTCCAGAACCCCCCTCCCACCTCCCTCCCCATCCCATCCCTCTGGGTCATCCTGGTGCACCAGCCCCGAGCGCCCTGTATCATGCATCGGAGGGTCATTTTTCATATTTATATATTTTAATATATTCTGGAAGTGAACTTTTCAAGTAATTGCCTTTTTTTTCCTAGACAGATTCTGCTGGTTTTTTTTTTTAAGTCAATATGTGTGAACATTTTAAAAATTGAAAACATCAGCTCTGTGTTATATTTGTGGCAAAAACCCTTCACCACTCATTTGTTCTTTGCCTTTTAATTGGGATTGTGATCAAGACCAACAAAAGAGAACTGCTCAAAAAAGAGAAAAGAAAAAGGTAATTGCTTCAGTGGATATGCCCAAGTGCCAGGAAAATGACTTTTCTCAAATGCAAATCTGATCTTGTCACTTTTTGCTTAAAGATGTCTGCCTGTCTCCTTAGTGACCCCAGCATCCAATTCAAGCACTTAATCTGGTCAAGAAAATGCTGTCAGATCTAGTGGCCTTCCTGCTTCCTTTCTCTTTGGCCTCTTCTCCCTAGTCTCCCAGCGCTGTCCAGCTCACATGAGAAACATCTTCAAAGGAGCCAGGAAATAGATAGCAAATGGTACGTAGAACGCAGGATATTATGTGGCAGCCAAGGTTCTGGTTGGATAATATCTGAGTCCTTTTGACAGAAACCAACAGCACTGGACAATCAGTGGCAGGATTCTGAATTTTCCAGGCTCCATCAGTGAACAGAGGTTCTAGATGCCCCCACCTTTCATGACTCCCATTGTTTGTGGGGTGCCTTTGTGATGTAGGGCTGCTATGAGCAATTTCCTGCTATTCTGGAGACGAAAAGCATAAACTCTTTCCTCTTAGACATGAAACCACTTGAGCTGAAAAATGTGATGTGCTTTGTATAAGAGCAAACTGAATGCCAAAATATAAGGGCTTCTCCCTTCCCCATCCTGCTTTTCGTCACATGCCTTTCAAATTTCCCGATATTATAAACTAGTCAGAGCCAATGATTACTCTCACCCTTGTCTTACTTGACCTCCAACTGCATTTTACTGAAGTAACCACTAGCATTAAAAAAAAAAAATTAGTTTCTATTCTGCCAAAGTCATCCATACAAAGCTTTTTTTAAAAGACAAATAGCATGAAGAGCTTATAAGAATAGCACTAGTCTCACCCTACATGTCCTCATTCCCTAGAAATAGCCTCTTCAAATACTTTGTTGCTTTATCTGGTATTTATCTAGGTATTTCTCAAGAGGAACAATTTATGTTGCTATTTCTTGAATTAATTTTTAGATGTTACTTTCTGATGCTCTAGTATGGTCAGTGATGATTTAGTTCTGGTGATGGTTGATTTCACGTGTCAGCTTGATTGGGCTAAGGACTACCAGGTAACTGGTAAAATGTTATTTCTGGCTGTGTACCTGAGGATGTTGCCAGAAGAGATAAGCATTTGCATTAGTAAATGAGGAAATTGCCCTCACTAATGCAGGTGGGTATCATCCAGTCCTCTGAGGGCCTGAATAGAACAAAAAGATGCAAGAAGGGCGAATTTGCTCTTTGTCTGATCTGAAACTTCCAGGTCCTGCCCTCAGACGTTGGGACTTCTGGATTCTGCCTGGACTTAAACCACTGTCTCCTCTGCTTCTCGGGTCTTCATGTTTGGACCAGAACCACACCACCAGTTTTTCGGGACCTCCAGGTTACAAAGGGCAGATTGTGGGACTTCTTTGCCTTTATAATTACATGAGCCTATCTTTTTTAATAAACCTTCTTCAATATATATCCTGTTGGTCCTGTTTCTCTGGAGAACCCTAACACCATTTTTTTTATATCACCAATATAAGTACGCCATTTTTGTTCAATGTTTCCTATACCATGGATATGTGACTATATTTTTATGAAACCAAGTAATTACTTTTATTTTCCTGTACAACTTTTTGTGTGTGTGTGTTTGGGGGAGATGGGGAAGGGAGGGAGTTAAATGATCTTATTTCCTTTGTTTGGGTTTCTGTGTTCTCATCACAGATTCTTCCCACCCCTTTGACAGCCTCTAAGTACAGTTTCCATAGTCAAACATCTCAGATAATTTATTAGTGCTATTACAACCCCTCCCCACTCCCATCCCTCCCAGAGCAGCACTTCTCTAACTTAAGTGAGCATATGCTTCACCAGAGAGTCTTATTAAAAGCAGATTCTGATTTAGATCTGGACTGGGACCAGGTTTCTCCATGCTGGCTGCTGCTGGTCCACAGGAGCTTTATCCTGTTCTTTACATGGACGCTACAGGTGAAGAGGTAGCTGCTGGCTCTGCACAAACTGTGGAGATGCCCTGGGTGATGGTTCTGGCTCAGGGTCTTGGGCTTATGTCTTTTGCGTGTGGCTAAACTGAGCTAAGACAAAGGGCTGGGGAAAACAGGTACATGATGCATAGCACCATATTCTGTGGCTTGTCATGAACTTTGTGGTCACTTTTTCTCAGGGCACACACTATTGGCATGCTTGTAATAATTAGATGTGATCTAATGATATGTTGACATTATAATGCTGACACAATTCCCCCATTTATTAAGCCTGTATTAAGTTCATGTGCGTTGTGTAGTGATCACTTTGTAATGTACAGAAATATTGAATCACTGTGTTATGCAGCATGGACTAACGTGCTTGTTAGATTGTAGGTCAGTTATGCTTCAAAACAAACAAACGAACCAACTCATAGAAAAAGAGAGAGATTTGTGGTTACCAGAAGTGGAGGGGTAGGGCGAAGGGGGAATTGGATGAAGGTGATCAAAAGGTACAAACTTCCAGTTTTAAGATAAATAAGCACTAGGGATATAATGTACAACATGATGAATATAATTAAGACTGCTGTATGCTGCATATGAAAGTTGTAAATAAAGTCAGTCTTAAGAGTTTTCATCACAAGGAAAGAAACCTTTTTTCCTTTTTCTTTTATTTTGTATTTGAATGAGATGATGGATGTTCACTAAATTTATCTTGGTGATCATTTCCTGATGTATTTAAGTCATATCATTTTGCTGTACACCTAAAACATATACAGTGCTCTATGTGAATTAGATCTCAATAAAACTAGAAGAAAAAAATTATGTGTATTATAGTACAACAGATTTGCATATGTAAAGGGTGAGTAGAAAGGAACTGAAGAAACCCGAGGAAGATGTGACAGATTTTTGTGTAGAAGGGCAGCATTCCTGGGGTGGAGTGAGGTTAAACATGTCCCCCTGCAGCAAGAGTCTGAGGACTGGTGGAGGGGTGACATCGCTGAGTCATATTCCTGGAAATACTTTTGAGACAGACAGTTCCTAGAACAAAGAAGAGACTCAGGAAGGGAATGTATGGGAGCCAATAAAGTGAGGTTGGATTGTGCAAGGGATAAATAAGAGGATATAAGGAAGGAGTTGGGGTTAGATGAGCCACTCTGAGTAGTTCCCAGAATCCTCCCCCACTGACCCTCTCTTTCTGTTACTTGGTGGGATGAAGTCCTCCAAAAAGGCCTCCTTTCACCCTCTGGGGGACAGGCTATAGGAAACATGAAAACACAGAGTTTAGAGTGTTAGAAGCAGGCTATGAATTCATCGGGGCTTTCCTGGTGGCTCAGCAGTAAAGAATCCACCTGCCGATGCAGGAGACATGGGTTCAATCGCTGGTTCGGGAAGATCCCCTGGAGAAGGAAATGGTAACCCACTCCAGTATTCTTGCCTGGGAAATCCCATGGACAGAGAAGCCTGGTGGGCTACAGTCCATAGAGTTGTAGAGAGTTGGACACGACTTAGTGACTTAGCAACCAACCAACAATCATGAATTCATTATTGGTCTGATTTTACTTTGAGGTTTTCACAGAGAGGTTTTATAAGAAATACAAAGCCTTCCATGCTACTCTCTTATGAAGAGAAGTGGTGGGGGGAGGGGGAGAAACACAAAGCCTTGTTTACAGAACAATGGAGGGAACACCAGAATTCTCCAAGTCCTTGTATGAGTTTCTTTGGAAAATTACCCATTAAGATTTGAGTTAAAGATGTAGGAAGGAGGATGGAATGTGAGCATGAAACGCACAATGGAGTGACTGTTCCCTTCTGTGAATACTTGATTACTGAAAAATTATAGATACATCATGAACAAAGAATACTTTTTGTTTCAATTTTTGTTCTGAGAAATCTGTGGAAAGTTCCTCTTGGCTTTAGATATTGAGAGATTTTGCTGTATCTGAGGAACTGAAAGTCTGGGGCCAAATTTGATGTGGATGGGAGTGAGCGCTGGAGGCTGGTGGTGGGGTCTGGCTTGCCTGTGACCATGTTGAAGGCCACCAGCCAAAGTCCATCTGTAGTTGAATGAAATTGGATTTGTTGGTACTTGTTACAGTAGTGTGGATTCCACACACCATGTGGGGCTGGGAGGTGAGGAGTGCATCAGTGAGAGTGTGTGGGAGAACTTACTACAGGATTTAGGACTGTGTTGGGTGATTTGAGTGAGGTTCAAAGAAGGAAGGGCTTGTTCTGGATGAATGCTGTCAGAAAGCAGTGGATTGTTGTAGGAGTGAATATTCCAATAATTTTTATTAGAAAGTAAAGGAACAGAGTGGGCTAAAATTGCAATTAGTGGGAATTTCCTGGCGGTCCAGTGATTAGGACTCTGAGCTTCCATTGCAGGCGCCCAGGTTTCATCCCTGGTTGGTGAATCAAGATCCCACAGTCCTGGAGGTGGGGCCAAAATTAAATAAATAAATTGCAGTTGGTAAAGATGTAGCAATTACTGCAGTTAGCCAAGAGAGGGAGGTGTATGGTCAATTTTGTGGCTTGCTTTGTGTTCTTGATTTGGCCTGTGCTGACAAGATCATAGAGTGGATTTGTTTTTGTCTCTCTCCAGCACAAGCACAGAATGGTCTTGTCTGATATTGGTGTCTGTGAGATGTTTAAGTGAAGAACACTATAGCCACTGCTAGGCTTGTTTCTTTCTTTCTTCCTCAATCGGAGTCTGCATTTTCCTTCAGATCTAAACATGTTTGGGGCATTATAACCTTTAGAGTCCCTTCCAACTTTCAAAAATCTAGATTCATATTCCTAAATTTCTAGACTAGGATGACTTTTGAGTGGAAGTTATCTAAAAGGGTATGAAATCTCAGCACATGTCTAGAGATAGGAGGAGCCCTGGGGATGGAAATACTACTAGAAGGTTTTGAGGAAGACGTAGAAATTTGATGGATCTTGAACAATGGTGTGAAAGACTGAGTTACTAACCTCAGTCCTTCAATACTCCCAGAATCCTCATCTTTGGTATGGTCTCCTCATGGCAAAGTATATTTCCACCTCTTAACTTTGCATTTGGTCACGTGATTTGCTTTAACCAGTGGCATGTAGAAATTGACAATATGTCTATTCCAAGACCTCTTGAGATGCCTTGCCTGTTTCCATTCACCGTTTTTTTCTTTTATCTTTTGGCCACGGCATGTGGAATCTTAGTTCCCCAACCAAGGATTGAACTCTCTCCCCCTGCATTGACAGTGCAGAGTCTTAACCACTGGACCTCCAGGGAAGTCCCTGCCATTCACTCTTGAACACCATAAGGAACTGACTGTCAAAAGAAGAAACTGCTTTGATCAGCCACTTAGTCCAAGGAGACAAGTGGAATAGTCGCCCTAGGCAACTCATAGACTTGTCATGAGAAGCTGAGCTGCTTAGCCACTGTAGCTTGAAGCAGAAAAGCCCAGCTGAGTTGACTAGATTAGCCACACTCAGCTGACACCTCAACATATGAATAATAACAACTGAGTGTTATTTTAAGCCAGTAACTTTTAGGGTGATTCCTTACTTAGCAGTAAGTACTCAGTGTAGAAACTTGTTCCTGGAAGTGCAGTGGTAGCATATTAAAAAGCAACCTTCAAGGAGGGGCAATACAGGGGTAGGGGAATACTATTAGGTGTAAGATAAACTACAAGGATATATAGTAGTTTACAGTAACTAAATGGACTATAACCTTTACAAATTGTGACTCACTGTATTATACACCTATAACTTATATAATATTGTACAGCAAATACACATCAATAAAAAAATTTTTTAATAAAAAATAAAAATCAACTCGCTGAGGATTCCTGGCTGTTAAAATTAAGCTGACAAAGACAAATTAACAGGAGAAAAGCATACACATTTATTGAATTTTTACATGTGTTACTTGAGAGACCTCACAAGAGATTGAAGACCTGAAGAAGTGGCCAGAGCAGGAAGTTTCAATCCGTTTTAGGCAAAGAAACAATAAATTTGGGAGGAATTGATGACACAAAGGGGCTCAGGGTAAGGGTAGTAAATTGTGAGGAAATAACAGGTTTGTTTATACAGCCTTCTCCTTGGTGATCAAGACATCTTCTTGCTACCTGGCACAGGGAAGGTACCTTTCATATGTGGCATTTATATTTCTGCTTTCAGGGAAGAAATGGTGAGAGGCAGGTGCCTTCCTCCTGCAATTTTCTTAGACTCCTTCATCTTAAGTAAGATATTCTATACGCCAAGGTGCTATGTTTTGGAATAGTGTGCTCAACACCAGCTTCTGGAGGCTACTCATTTCTCCAATATCAACTTCAGTAGTATAACATCTTCAATTTTTCTATTTTTCTCTTTTAAAAGGAAATTCTTTCTTTCTTTTTTTTTTTTTTTGCTTCACTCTGCAGGGATCTTATTTTGCCCACCTCGAATTGAATTCATCCTCAGCAGTGAAAATGCAGAAACCTAACCACTGGACCGCCAGGGAATTACCAGAAATTGTTCTGTTACTTCCTTGTTTACAATAATAGTTTCCAGTTATAGTTCGAAGAAAACACAAACTCCTTTTGCTAACCTCCAGAGTCCACACTAAGGTGGCTCTCCCTATTTCTCTGGCCTGTCCACTCTTTTCCCTACTATCCTTTGGCTGCTCTGATCTTTTTATTCTGGTAGTAGCCCAAATCCAACTGCACCCTAGTCCTTTCCCCTTGATATTATTTTTTAAACTGTGTAGTAAGACGTCTGGCCTTTGTCTGGTCTCCTGGGAAATAACCTAAACCCTCGGAATTTCCTGAGTATTAAGAGTGTTGTGTTAGTCCTGGTGAGCTCACTGGATTGAACCTGATAGTTTATTCTAATGAGATAGTGAGTCAGCAAAACGGAAAGTCCAGTCCTGTGCCAAGGGGATTGAGGATTTGAGCTTTTTGTGGTCAGCTTGACTCAGGAAGAGAGAGAGGCTGGAGAAGGAGTTCAATCGCTACGTGGTCCATGATTCAGTCAGTCAAGGCTATATAACGAAAGGTCAGTAGAAAGTACGGCCATTGAAGCTTAGGTGTGCTCCCTGGTTGACAATACTCCATGCATGACACCTGTCTTAATTACTGTTATTTTCATCAAAGCCTAGACAGCGCTTGGCTCATGGCCAACAGTCAAAGACTGTTAGATGGATGTAAGAATAAGCTGCATGTGAGCTGATTCATAGTCCCCAAGAGACAGCTTGGATTATAAATGTTAGCTCATTTACTGATAATGGTACATATACCTTATCTGGGTCAGATTACTTATGTCTCTAATATCAAAGTCCTCTAAGCTTGAGCATTAATAGTAACTGTAATTAAAAGGTCTGGGATAATTATACAACTACCTTGTCTTTTATGGTATGAAAGGGTTGATTTAGAGCCAAGCATCAGGGAGACTGGGGAGATAAAGGAGTGAATCTGTGACCCAGCCTGGCAGCAATGTGCCTGGCTGTTTCCTGTGTAAACAGTTATGTGATTAAGGAAAGCTCTCCATGAGTCCAGGGACATGTAAGTTTCACTTTCCCTTAAGCCGAGAAAACTTCTAATTATGGTAGGATGTGCCAAGAAGACCTCATTTCCAATCTCCCCACCGCATGTCCCTCCTTGGCCCAGCCCACTCTCCCCCACACAGGGATCAAAGAAGAACAAGATTAACCACTGAGGAAACTATTACCCAATAATCACTGATGATAACTCCCAGTCCATCTGAGGTAAAAGATTAAAGTCTCTCTTTGATATGTATAACTGAGTCACTTAGCTGTACACCTGAAACTATCACAATATTGTTCATCAACTATTACTTCAATATTAATTTTTTTTAAGTCTCTCTTTAATCTAAGATGCCAAAAACCTGAAAAACTTCCACTAGAAGGTCTTGATTCAGAATTCTTCTTTTCCCCTTTCCTCTTGGGGTTGAATCCAAGTCACAATCAGAGCCAAGAGGGCAGATGGGAGTCACAGACACTGCGGCTCTCAGCCACTGAGGGCGCTGGGATCATTATTATACCCGGCCCACTTGCGACACCCAATGAAGGGGAGGAGTCCCTGGGGGCCATTCCCCTTGTCTTCATACTCTACTCCACCTCCCTCCCAGCCCCCAAATCCAGGAAGAAGGAAATTCTGGAAAATTTAATTCCCCATGCTGTTAAGAATGAGTAATCTGGACCTCCCTGGTGGTCCAGTGGTTAGGACTCTGTGCTTTGCGGCCAAAAAAAAAAGAAAAAAGAAAAGTGATCCTTTTAGGAAGAGGAAATAATAACACTCAGGTGACTCCAGACATTTTCTGTTCACTTGAGCTTTGGTTTTCAGTAAGATTCTGCTTCAGTTTGATTCTCAGCACTTTGCTATGAGGCCCCAGATTGTCTGCTTTCTACTTGTTTCCTGTTGTTCCTTTCTACTTGTTTGTCCCATTCTCAGTTTTTGCTCTGACAGTAGGGGTTTACGTTCTTTAACTAGTTAGTTTATTTCTGCTTTGGGGCTCACAGGCACAAGATTCCTGCTGCTTGGGAATCTTTCTTAGTCCTCAAGTCTCAGAAGACCCATCACTTCCTTCAGGAAGCCCTCCTTAACTTTACCATCTAATTTTCTATCTAAAGCGGCCCTCCTCAGCTCCCACTCATTCCTCTCTATAATATCATCCTGTTTATTTCCTTCATGGCACAACAGACTGCACATGCTCAATACATTAAAGGTGATAAATTTCTTGAGAGTGAATGAATAAGTAAATATATGAATGAAAGATTGAGTAAAGGAGGCTGGAAGCTGAGTTCTATGCTACTTTATACAGTGATTAGCAGATCACTGGGTTCATGCTTAGTTTCAATAAATACTTAAATGCCGGAGTCCAGCTCCAGCAGGTCCAGGGGTTCCCTCAGGATGGACGGCGTCGGCGATGCGAATGAGAAGACACAGCGAGTCTCGGTGTTTCCAAGTGTCTCCTGACTTTATTGTTTTTAAAACAGCTTTTATATTTTTAGTGGTACATAGAAACAAATGTAAAGTATAGAGTCATACCAAATCAGCTTAATGGGTCAACAGTGTTGACCCTTACCGACATCATTTGCATATCTTAGTTCATTTTGTTTATATCATCTTCTGGCCTGGGGGCCTGCTAACATCTTGTGACTCTCCATTGATAAGGTTTGATCAGTCAGAACACTTTTGTATCAGGCACAGCAGGAAAGAATTCATCAATAGAAAGTTTCAAGGTAAAACCTGTTTTCGGTAATCTATCCTACGCCTTGAGCTTAACAGAAAAGAATGTGGTTCCATAAAGTCATAGAACAGCAAGCTGAAGGTCAGCTCTAAGTAAGAATCATCAGTTAAATCAATAATTGTCTTATTATTTGTATTAAAGCTAAACTTCTATTTATATAAATCTCTAACTATTACACTTTCATTATATAGGCTATGTTAAGAGCAAAAACATAGTGAGTAAATTTAGACTAAGTAACAGTTTCATAAAGCAATATTCTTTATATTTCCTAGTAAACCCTTTTTCCTACGAAGGGCTCTGTGCCCATTGGGGCTTTCTGTGTGGTGACTGTCAATGTTCTTTATTGTTAAAGAGCAGTCATGCACACTAGCTCCAAAGACACAGGCACATTTATTAAACAAACCAATATGCTAGCAAGAGGAATTTGGATTAGTATACTCTATATCTTAGATAATTTTATTAGGGTGTTACCGTTCAGGGGCCTTATCAATTGAGGTTTCAGATAGATCTATTTTAGAAGAGAATCGGGAAAAGCCTTTTGCCCAAGTCACAGAAAATAAGAAGAGGTTTATAGACAGATATCATCTTTAAGGTGAGTGCTGAGGCAGCCTTCCGAGAATCCCTGAGGCCTGAGAAGCCGTGCTCGGATCAGTCCTCTTCCTCATGACCTTGCCATTGGTGGGATCTCGTGAGCTGGCTCCTGGCACTTAAAACATCTAAATTTTATGTTTAGAAGGTGCCTTAAAGATTAGACGATTTTTTTTTAAAGTATGAATGAAAACTCTGTTTTCCTTAAACAACAACAACAAAAATCACTTTAACTTGCTAGACCACACTGTTTCACTGTGAAACGGAGATCTGTGCATTTCTTATGAGAAAGCAAGAATGCTGAATAAAGAAAAGTGTTTTGCAAACTATAGTGAAATATATGCAAACCCACTCACAGCCTTCTTCTATGGAATACCAAAACACTGAAAAACTGTAACTTTTCTAAGATTAATACAGGCAGGTATTAGTAGCACTTGTTTCCTGACTCGCAGTCTGGTGCTTTTAGTCAAAACTGCTCAAATGGTAGCGTGTCAACAGTACCGAAAGTAAAACACATGCACATTAATAAACCAGTTTTCCATCTCAACAAATCACCAAGTTCAATGTTCCAGATTTTTTCTAGAACATGTCCATTTGGAACTGCAGTAATACAATTTTGAACTTTTTAGGTATCTTTTAAATTTTTCAGCCAAGTTTTACAATTGGATGGCCGAATTACATAAAGTCCAAAATACTACCATTTATGTCATAATTTTAAATGCCTGACTCAATTCCAGGATCCTCTATCCTGGTTCTCAAAGGATGTTTTGCAGATTTGGGGGGGGGGCAATCTCTTTCATTTTGAGTCTACAAAGTTAATACTGTTCCAGAATAATAATACTAAGATATTTGTCATTTTTCCTCTCATTCTCTCACTAGTGTAGATAATGCTTTCTAGAGCCTCCATGACCTGTGATTCCAGCACTGAATACAGAGGCAGATGGTGAGGATCTAGCCACCTTCTAGGAGCCAGACATTAGATTTGCAAAAACATTAAAAAATATCATACTTCTCAATAAACTTTATTTTACATTGGAAACAACAGATAGTGATCATTCCTGAAATATGTTTTTCATATTAACCTATAATGGCTTGTTCCTTTTTTAATATGTTAATAAATACATAAAAATTTTCTCAGTTTAATCTCTAATGCCACATATATTGATAGATATAACCCAACTGAGCAAACGCACTTTCCTGTCCTCAATAATTTTTACGTGTCTAAACACATCCTGAGGCCAAAAAGCTGGAAAGCGCTGCCCTCCTCACTGAACCTGAACTTTGACATCCACTTGGTCCAATGCTTATCTGCTCATCTGGGACCTTAAACCTTAGGCCACACCCAATAACAAAGTACTGACGCCTTGTTTATTGTAGGGACACCTAAGCCAGGCCAGGCCCAGATGCCTCCTTGTCATTCATCTTCCTTCATCCTAGATCATCCTGAATCTAGGCCTGTGGAGCTTTACTGTGTGCTCTGGAAATCCTGGGGGTGGGTTAGAAATGGACCTTCTGTCTTACTTCCTCCATCTCTGACCTCCATTTCTAGTTCCCTGCCCCTCTTACAACCCAGTGTCCCGTTGCCCTTGCCCCAGATCCACAGTGAAAGTGAAAGTGCAAGTCGCTCAGTCGTGTCCGCTCAGTTGTGTCCGACTCTTTGTGACCCCGTAGACTTTACAGTCCACGGAATTCTCCAGGCCAGAATACTGGAGTTGGTAGCCTTTCCCTTCTCCAGGGGATTTTCCCAACCCTGGGATCGAACCCAGGTCTCCCGCATTGTGGGTGGATTCTTTACCAGCTGAGCCACAAGAGAAGCCCAAGAATACTGGAGTGGGTAGCCTACCCCTTCTCCAGCAGATTGCAGGTGGATTCTTTACCAACTGAGCTATTAGGGAATCCCCAGATCCACAGTATCTGATGTCAATTCCGGTCTCGGGCTGAATGCATCAGCCGATGTAATAGCAGCTGGTTCTCTGCCTGTCACTTTCTCACACTTATTTGTTGGTTGGGAGCCACGTGGCAGCACTCAGTGTTCCTGAGACTGGCCCCTGCCCCATGGTTACATGCAACAAGTTACTAAAGCAATAGCCTAATGAGGGAGACACATGCTCTGGGGCTTGAAGACATGTCCAGGGGAACCCCGGGGGCGATTCTCCTGTGACCAGAAGGAAGGAGGGTGGTATTCCTCCAGGCGGTGCTGTAGTAGAGGTGGCCTGGGTTTCTCTACTTGGCTCTGAGACCAGGGAATTGGTCCTGGCGGTTGTGGTGGGTCTCTGCCCTGTGAAGGACCAGGCCCCCCTCAGGCACTGTGACCCCCTGGGCCCCTCTAAACGATGGACAGATACAGAGGGGGCTGTCATCGGACCCCAGCCTGAAGAAGGGCCTCAGGGGCCCAGAGAAGGGTGAACGGGGACATGTGTAGATGTGTGACCTGTCCGTCATGTTATAGAAGGACACATCTCCAGCTTCATAGTCCAGGAAGACGCCCACCCGGTGAAGGCGCTCTTTCAGGGGGAGAATCTTCTCTGGGGAGGAGAGGGCGCGGTACTGGTTCTCAAACATCTCCAGGGTCCAGAAGCCGTTCTGAGGAACCAGGAGGGCCTCCCCTTTCCTCTCAACATTGTCTCTACAAACCCCCACAGCCCACACCATCACGTTTTCGACTTCCACCTCCCAGTAATGTCTCCCTGAGGAGTAGCTCTCCAGGCCCAGGACACAAGGCCAACAGTCGAATCTCTCTGAGTTGTCAGGCACACTCTGCCTGGAGGGGCCCCTTCTCACACTTCTCTGGTCCTCTGACAGGAAGAGCTCGGGATGAGCAGTGTCTGGGTCCAGGACCACATCAGCTGCAGAGGAAATCTCAGGTTTAGGCCTGGGATCTCACAAGACTGTGAGATCCTGAGACCAGGACCTGACTCCTCGTCCCCTGAGAGATCCCAGAAAGCATAGGGAAGATCCTCTGGGTAACAGCCTTTTCCATGAAAGCCCCTTGACCCCAGATCCCAGGCAGCTCATAGACAGAATTGAACTACTGAGTCTGCACTTCGTCTCTTGAGTGCCAGGAGCGCAGCCTTGGGTAGAGGAGGACCGGGGCTCTAAGAAATACAGAAAGTTCAGCCAACGAGCTGAAATGAATGGCTCCCACTTTCTCTCACAGTTCTTATATCTGTCAGCTTTCTATTCAAGATACATGATCTCTGGGGCTTGAGTTAGAATAAAGTTTCCCATTTGGCTTAAACTAGCAAAAGGATCCATCCTCTTCCCCTCCCCCAATTAAGCAAGTAAGGCCAATTTTTCCCTATGCAGATAAGGGTGATAAAGGGTTCCTACATGGTCCTCTGTGTCCTACTGGTTTAACCCGCTGACAACTGATTTAAATGACTAACAAGAGCACCCTTCAGAGGCTAAAAAAAGGAAGACAATGTCCCCCAAAGTCATCCTGCTGCCTGAGAGTTAAGTATGGCAAAAGGTAGGGGAAACTATATCCATCCATTTTGCTTTAATAACATGGGTGTGATGACTACAGTTATGACCTATCTTGATATAAGAAATGTTTCAGACCCCTGACATTCTGCAGCTGTCTCTGCAGTTGCTTTTTGGCAGTTACTATTAGTCAGTCTACATCTAACACAAAACAATTGTGTTAAAATTATTTTCTTCTTTCTCCAGATTGATATGTCTGGCGATGATAATTTTGAAATTTGAAAGAGGAAACGTCTGAGTGCTGTGGTATCCAGCAAAGGCTGGATTCTTTGATGCGCTTGAGCAGAAGGTGACAAATCACAAAACTCAAAAGTGCTCTCTAGGACCAGGTCATTGGACCCTGTACTTTCCCTCTTGCCCACATCCCCTCCCCTATACACAAAACATCAGTGCTCTCTTGGAGCAGGAAGGCACTTCTGGCCTCTACTTGTTCTCCCCTGAGCCAGGCCTGGGAAGTTCATTGCCTTTCCCACATATGGCTCTTCCACTGTTAGAGACAGCTAAGCCAGTATTGTCTTCTTTCAAATTAATCAGGACTCAAAGAAAATGGCTACTAAAACGTAACTTTTGGGGGGGCTCTACCATGTATGGTTTCCCGGGTTTTGGCAGCTTGAGTGTTTATGCTTCCCTGGTGGCTCAGACAGTAAAGAATCTGCCTGCAATGCGGGAGACCCGGGTTCGATCTCTGGGTCGGGGAGATCCCCTGGAGAAGAAAATGGCAACCCACTCCAGTATTCTTGCCTGGAAAACTCCATGGACAGAGGAGCCTGGCGAGCCATGCCCATGGGATTGCAAAGAGTCGGACACGACTGAGTGACTTCCCTCACTCACTATGTATGGTAGACCTTTGGTGATCGTGAATGAATTATTCTAAAAAAGAAAGGATGGTCAGAAGTAAATATAGAATTGGTTAAGACCTGTGGAGTGTCCCTGACAGCAGAGGTAGAATCCAGCACTGGGTGGGATCCTGCTAGTGCACTGACCCCAGGCTCCTGCCTCCCCAGCCAGCCTTGGGCCCCTTTGCTCCTCTAATGTGTCGTGTTGGCTGCCTGGTGGGGATAAAGCTCAGGATCTCAGGGAATGTTAGAGGCGCTCACCTGCATGTAAGAGGCTTCTTCTCCATCCTGCAATGGGACAGGCAGAGAGATGAGCTTCATGAGATAATGGCTAACCGAGCAGAATACAAATCATGCAGGGAGTTGTTCAGGAAATGCTAAACTTACGCAATTCTTCTTGAAGTTTCTCTGAAGAAGAAATACAAACAAATGAATGTCTTCAAGAGAAGAACTAAGAAAATTTGAGTTTGTCTTAAATAATGAAAGGTTGATCTTTCCTATGAATACCACCACCCTCCTCCCCCGCTGCCTAGGAAACTGTCAAGATACCAGAAGTGATATATGATCAGGTGGCTAGATACTATCAGTACTTATTTAGATTTGCTTTTGTTCAACAACATAGGGCTACACGTAGCCAGGTGAATGGATGCAGCATTTGCAGAGTGGAAGAAAGTCAGGTCTGAGGGATTCATTACTAGGATGTGAGAGTTCCAAGCTCTTGCTGCTGCTTTTATTCATGCCCTCTGTTTCCCAGGCTTTTAGCTGCCCAAGTTGTGTTTTTTATGACAGTGAACTGTCCTCCTATTCTTTTACCTTTTGTTTGGCGTTCTTTCTCTTTTTCCACACGTTCTTCCCTCAGTTCCTTACGTGCAATTTCTTTCTCTTCATTTTCAGCCTCTTTTTGCATGGACAGAATCTTTTTATCCAGCTGGAGTTTCTTGATGAGATAGATGCTCCCAGCGATGAGGAGAAGCAGAGAGGGCAGGATGACAGCCAGGGCCACCATCCAGGGAGATGTTCTGGGAATAAAGGATTCTGAAAAGGGAGCCCCAAAATCCTATTTAGTGAGAAAAAGGAGCTTCAGAATGAGAGCCCCTCAGGGCACAGATCTGAAGCGCTCTCCCAGGTCCCTGCTCCACCAGCTTCTCTCTGAGAAACCCCAGCTAGGGAAAGAAACTTTGACTCTGTACTGGCTCACCCCACAGTGACTGCCAGGATTGGGGGCTCAGAAGACAAAAAAGCAAGTAACACCTTGAGTCACCATGGGTGGGACCAGGCTGACTAAAAGCTAACCAGCCATATAGAATCAGCATATAAGCCACCAAGTGATATAAGCCACCATCCCTTCTTGCTTGGAACATTGTAATACCCTCCTCCCTGCTCTGTCCATACCTTCTGCCCTTCTGCCATCTGTCCTCAGCACAGCGGCCTAAGTGAGATCATGTTATTTCTTTGTTTAAAACCTTGCAATGTTTCCTATCTTATTCAGACTAAAAGCCAAAGTTCACTTGCGGCCTACACTGCCCCATACGCTTTGGACCCATGGCCTCTCTGGATTCATCTCCTCCAATTCTCCCTGGCCTCAATCCATTCCAGTCGTATTTGTGTCTTAGGGGGTCTTTGAAACTGCCAGATAAGCTCCTGCCTCAGCCCTTTGTCTATGCTGTTCCTGCCACCTGGCTTGTTTAGTCCGCAAACATCTGCACATGGCTCACTCCTCACTTCCTCAATGGCCACCTTTCCCCTGAAGCCTTCCCAAATCATCCCATTTACAATTACAATGCCTTACAGGCTAAAGTCCATAGGGTCACAGAGTCGGACAGGAGTGAAGCGACTGAGCACACACACACACACGCATGTCCCTAACACTCCCTATCAACTCACTCCCTAATATTTTTCTACAATACTTTTCACTATCTGATACAGTCCACAGTTTAATTACTTCACTCCTCATTTTAATTAATAATTTCATTTATTGTCCTCTGCTGTTCTAGAATGTGAGACCCACGAGGGCAGGCATCTTCTCGTATTTTGTTCACTGATTTATCTTCAATTTAGAGAACAGTACCTTGAACATATGAGATACTTGTTTGGTACTTCTTTAATGGATTTATGAATGTCTATAGACAGACTTTCTTCAGCACTGTCCCTTGGGAAATCTCATGGGGAAGAAAGGAGGGTTTCAGCAGACACCACCCACCCACACCACCGTCCATTGTTTTAGGACTGTTCTAAATGTTTGAAAATTGCTGCAGGATAAGGACCATGAAAGAGGGAAAAAAAAGAAAAAAAATCAAACAATTATCAGATTTACCCTTAAGGAGGCTTCCTACCTCTGTGTTTTGAGACGATTTGATTTTCCTCTTATGACAAGGAGAGGCCTCAGCTCAGCTGTAGCTTCCAGCTCTTCAGGGCTCAGGATCCTTCTACCCCACGGCTCTACCTCCCCATCCCCCTGCTGGGCTCCAATCTGTCTGCTGAGCATCCTGCCTCTATGAAATGAGCCTCCAGAAAAAAAAAAAAGAAAGAAAGAAATGAGCCTCCAGAGAGGAGGGAACTAACCTGGAATGAAAATCACAGTTTCCTTCTCCTGGTTGAGCAGGGTGTTGCTGACAGAGCAGGACATGTTCCTCACCGACTGGTCCCTGATGATCATAGCCATGATGACCAGGAAGAGCCCATCTGCACTCACAGTGTAAGCCTCTTCCAGGGGGGGCATGGTCTCACCGTGAGGGGCCCTCCACACAGCATGGGGCTTTGGGTACCACCCTGCAGATGTACATTCCAGCCGGATGCCTCCATCCTCGTGGCCTTTCATTTCAACAACGGGTTTAGAGCCCAGGCCTGGGGAGAGAGACCAGGGCTCAGTGAAAGAGGTGATGGTGTCTTAGCCAAAGTGTCTTAGGAGAGCAGCTCTTAGTGATGAAGAGGCAAGAAAGCAAGAGGCTGGTGCAGAAAACATGATTAAGCACATTCCATGCACTCTCTTCTGTGAAGGGAGAAAGAGGGAGGGATAGAAGAAGGAAGGAAGACAGTAAGGAGAAAAGGAAGGAAGAAAACTTTGATTTTGGAGAACACCAGGAGGCCAACATGTGCAAAAAAAATTGTGAGATCTCTAAGAGGGGAAACGCTTACGTTGCACTCTTCTTTGGGCTCTCCCTATGGACTCCATCACAGGAGCAAGCATCTATCTGCCTCCTAATAAATGCTTGTTGACTGATTCATTCAGCTAGAGATTTTAATTTTCTCACTTCTGGGGGTGTGTGTCCACTCTGATCAGAAACAAACAGATCTAGGCTTTCACTTTCTGCCCTGAGAGGACTTCTCAGCAGTTCTGGCTTCTTGAAGTTTTAGCTCAATATAATAAAGACAGAAACCTGCCAGGCTGGCAGAATTTTTAGAAACTTTTTGACTTCAAGGCACTGTCTCTCTTCTCCTGGCTTAGGGCTTCACATCGCCACAGCTATCTGATAATCAAAAGGAGGTGTGGGTTTTTAGGAGAACTGACAGAGCTAGTGTGCAAAGCCAGGCCTTACGCCCCAATTCAGAGATATTTACCTTCCACAAATTATACCAAAGACAAAATTAAACCTCACTCAAGTCTTACTGATTCTTCCTCAATTTGATCTTTTCAAGATGGAAAATAAAAAAACCAACTAGTTGCAGAGTGAAAGGCTGGCACGGAAACTCTGAAGTGGGATAAGATTGAAAAGAACTCAGCAACTTGGGAAGAAATCCTACAAAATGTTTCAGGGGGGTTCAGTAAGGGTAAGTATGAGACAACAGATCTAAGGGCAAAACCAGCCAGCCAATTAACCAAACCGAAAAAACAGTAAAACAAACAAAAAATTGTACAACAACTCAATTCAGAATGGGGTAGGCCAGGACAGGGTCATGTTTACCATAATTTGCCAAGCTCTCTTTCCCTCTGCCCAGGTAAACCATAAAGTTCCAGGCAGGTCTGTATGAAGTAGAGCCCCACCAGATTCATGAAGGATATAATTCATGTGTCAGAAATAGATTTTTGTTGATTTAACCTACTAAGATTTGAGGGCTGCTTGGGCCAGAGCATAAGCTCAACGATCCTGACTAAAGCGTATGTCAAAGATGATTAAAAGCACGGACTGGTAAGAGGCTCATGGGGAAAGGTGAAAAATAAAATAGAGCTCAGGCTTAGAATAGAGATAGCTCAGGTATGCTGTGATGACCACTTACAGCTTTATGGAGCAGATTCATTTATTCCCTCAATAATATTTACTGAGCATCTGTTATGCTCCAGGTTCAGTTCTAAAGATGTGGATACAGCAAGAACAAAAGAGAAAATAACCCTTTATGAAAACTACATTTTAGTGGAAGAGACATAATAATCTGGATAAATAAGTAAAATGCATACTATGTAAGATGGTGATATGTCCCAAGGAAAAAAGCAGGGAAGGGGGAGGAAGTGAAAAGCATCAAGAATGGTGTTTGATCCTTACAGTCATGGAAAATAACTTACTAGAAAGAAAAAAATAGATTGAAGTCATATGTGAAAAACTTCTCTTTGGACTTAATGAAAAAGGTGTGGAGCATCCTGTATGATTGGTGAGAGTGTTTACTGGTACAAACACTTTGCAAAACAAATGTGTAGTATCTATTAAGGGTGAAGATAAATATTTCTCATTATACAGCACGTTTACTCCTAGGAACCTGTCTCAGCTGAGGATTTTGAGAAACGGCACGTTATGGATTGAACTGTGTCCCTGCAAAATTTTTATGCCGAATCCTTAACCTCCAGTCCCTTAGAACGTGACTGTATTTGGAGACAGGGCTTTAAAGAGGTAATTAAGTCAACATGAGGCTGTTAGGGTGGGTCCTGATCCAATCTGCTGGTGTCCTTATAAAAAGAGATTAGGACGCACAGAGATACAAGAATTGCACACCCATAGAGCAAAGGCCACATTAGGACGCAGACGGAAGACCAGGTGAGGACCCAGCAAGAAGATAGCTACCTGCAGGCCAAGGAGAGAGGCTGCAGGAGAAACCAAACCTGCTGATAGCTTGATCTTGGAATTAACAACCTCCAGAACTATGAGAAAACACATTTCTTTTATTTAAGCAACCCAGCCGTGGCCTTTTTTCATGGCAGCCCTAGCAAACTGACACTGTCAGTAGAAGGTAGTATCCTATTTGTTGATATGAGTGGCTGTAGCTCATAATAATTCAGTAATCTGTACGTTAATGTTCTACAAACTTTTTTGCACAAGTACTCTGTTTAATGGGCCTTCCCAGGTGGTTCAGTGATAAAGAATCTATCTGCAATTCAGGAGACGCAGGTTTGATCCCTGGGTTGGGAAGGTCCCCTGGAGAAGGAAATGGCAACCCACTCAGTATTCTTGCCTTGTGGAAATCCCATGGACAGATAAGCCTGGTGGGCTACAGTTCATGGGGTCACAAGGAGTTGGAATCAACATAGGGACCTAACAACAACAAATTCTATTTAACAATAAAAATGTCTAATTCTAAAACATGTTACTGAGAAATATGCTTACCGATTTCTCAAAAGTAGGCATAAGGATACTCTGTAGGGACTAAGCATTTGCCCCTGCTCAAGATGACAGCTGTGTGTGTCTCAAAGCCGATACCCACAGTAGCAGAGCAAACCCATTCAGTGAGTCCTTGAGGAGGGAAAAGCCACCCTCCCTGTTTACGGGGAATTCTAGGCCAAAAAATCCCCTGATATGCAGGGGGCCTGGAGTGAGGAGAAAAACTTTCCCGAGGAGTCAGGCTGTGAAAAAGCAACCTCACAAAATGAAAGCACGCACCTGCTACTGTCAGGTGCATGATGGCCTCATCGTAAGATCTGCCTTCTTGAAAGTAACAGCGGTAGATGCCGTTTTCGTGGGCGGTGATGTTGTGTATGACCAGCCCCACGCTCCCCTTGCTGATAGCTTCACTCACAAAAGTTGTTCTTCCCCGGTATTCCTCCATCTGCTCCTCGGTTCTCTCCCGCCTGCCCTTGTACACGAACACCGCAGGGGAAAACTGTGTCCGGAACCACCTCACCTCCATGTCCTCAGCGTTTTTCTCAGGTGACAGGTGGCAGCGTAACGTGGCATCTTCTCCCACCATGGCCAGGATTGGATCAGCTGGTCCCAAGACAGTAAACTGGACTGTTACACAAAGCGGTAGAATCAAACAAGGGCACCAGCCATCAACTCTCTGAGACAGGAAAGGAACTGGGTGTTCCAGGGGACAGACATGTTCTCTCTAAGGCCACAGGGGCTTCCTGGGCTGAGGATTCTGGGGGCCAAGAGATGTGGCTGGTCGGCAGTAAAAACAAACAAACAAACAAAAACCACCTAGTAGGGGTGTCTATCGGGGGTACTAATGCTTCATGAACAAAACATTGAGAAGCCTACCCTGATCACCCCTCACGAACCCTGAGCTCACAGAGGTGTTCTTCTGTTTTCCAAAGCAGCACAGTGCCTGCGGTATAGGATATAAACTCTAGCTGTCCAGTGTGATCGCCACTAGCTAGTCCCAATTGGCGTGTGCTGTAATGTAAAATACCCACAACTTTGAAAATTTAAAATAAAAAAGTTAAACATCTCATTGTTCATATTTTACATTAATTAAAATTTTAAATAATAATACTTTGGTTATTTGGAGTTAAAATGTTTTATGAAAGTTCATTTCATCGGTTGATTTCCTTTTACTTTTTATTTATTTATTTTTTTTCCTATGTGTCCAGGGCATGAACCAGGCATGGGCACAGAGCAAAAGCCAAGCTGCGATAAACAAGGAGTTGTTTTGTCCTTCACTGATATGAGACAGGCGCCACCAACCAGGTGCCAATCTACCTAGGTCAGGGACATCGTTTTACTTTTTAAAATGTAGCTACTAAGGATTTTTAAGTTACATATACAGCTTGCCTTTCTGGCTCTCACTGGATTGCTACTGGAGTGCGCTGGGATCCATCTGATGACTGTGATCCGTTTGATGACTGTGTACAGAATGAAAGGGTGAGTGAACACAAATGCAGCCCTTCTTTACCCTTCCTCTTTGCAGACTGAAGTGTTGATTTTCTTTTCTGACAAGTTGCTAGGAGTTAGTAGCGTATACCCCTCCCTACCTGACACCGGTGCAAACGAGCTGAGGAGGTGGAAGAAGAGAAGGAAGGCTGGCAGGGAAAAATACAGCGAAGCAACTGGCTCCATAAGCATCCAAGAGGAGTCACCCGGAGAGGCAGTGACGGGAGACCTAGAGGAGAGGTGAAGAATCAGCCAAGGAGACTTGGCACCATAGTTCTGATCTAGGTCATACTTTCCTGTAACCCGTGTTGGTATCATCAGCGCCCCAGCTTCTGTCTTGTTTCGTCACCTTCGACTCCCAGTTCAGGTTCAGTTCAGTTCAGTTCAGTCGCTCAGTCGTGTCCGACTCTTTGCGACCCCATGAATCGCAGCATGCCACGCCTCCCTGTCCATCACCAACTCCCGGAGTTTACCCAAACCCATGTCCATCGAGTCGGTGATGCCATCCAACCATCTCATCCTCTGTCGTCCCCTTCTCCTCCTGCCCCCAATCCTCCCCAGCATCAGGGTCTTTTCCAATGAGTCAACTCTTCGCATGAGGTGGCCAAAGTATTGGCCAGTTCAGGTATTTCCCGATAAATTGATCCTTTAAACACTGCATGGAATGTCAACAATACAGCGATCTGGAAGGCAGTTTTCCCCTCTCCTCGGCTCACTTTTCCAGCCAGAGCTGAGTTTCTTCAGACGTCACTTGATACTCTTCCAACCCCCCCCCCTCCCTTTTCTCCTCTCGGCGATTCAGGATAGACGCCAACATAAGTCCACCCTCGCCCCCGGAAGCCTCCCCTCCCGGGGTCCCCGCCTTTCCCCATATTGGGATTTGTTCCTCCCACCTACCGCCTCCCACCCTCTGCCCCCCCCCCAAGGGGTCGCGCATCCCCTCCCCTTCTTACCTTCTAGAATTAACTTCTGCGTTTTCTTTTCTCCTCCCTCCGCTCAAATAACTATTTTCTGGCTGTCCCTCTTCCCCTTAAACCCGCCCATGGGCACATTCACCACCGTCCGGAAAACGGAGAAAAGAACTTCTCTTCGCCTCCTGTTAGTGGCGGCGTGGGGCGTGCGGGCCCTGGGTCCGGGTCCACCTGGTGATCACAAAGTCACAAGATTTTCAGTGAATGATTTAGAGCTGGCTGTGGGTCAGCCAGCCAATGGCATCCCTGAGCTTGCTTTCTCACCAGTTACTGGGCAGAACACACAGAAACAGTTTGGGAATTGAAATCTTACAAGTGTGCGGAGGCTTTTAATAATTTATTTTTCATTTTTCTCAGAAGCGTGGTACTTTTCTTTTTCTTTTGAAGCCTTGAGATTTCCCCAAGGATTTTGGCGTTGCTTGTAGTTACCAGGAGAGGCCTCCCCATTTGTGTGTGTGTGTTTAGTGGTTGGGGTGTGGGCGGGTGATGATGTCAGCATGCTGCTGCTGCTACTGCTGCTGCTGCTGCTAAGTCGCGTCAGTCGTGTCTGACTCTGTGCGACCCCATAGACGGCAGCCTACCAGGCTCCGCCGTCCCTGGGATTCTCCAGGCAAGAACACTGAAATGGGTTGCCATTTCTTTCTCCAGTGCCTGAAAATGAAAAGTGAAAGTGAAGTCGCTCAGTCGTGTTCGACTCTTTGCGACCCCATCGACTGCAGCCCACCAGGCTCCTCCGTCCATGGGATTCTCCAGGCAAAAGTACTGGAGTGGGTTGCCATAGCACATCTCAATTTCACATATTTCTTAGTGCTGGATAGATGGTATGGAGCCCCGTTGCCACATGACAAGCAACTGATTAATGTACCCTTTATGTCATTTTTCTTTTAGTTGGCTTTCTCTTTTTATTTATTTTCGAACTTGCATTTCCTGGGGTTACATCTCAAACAGACAACCTGACCCGAAGTCCTTGACTCAGAGTCAGCTTTTGGGGAACCCAAACTAAGAGATGAGATCAGTAGAAATTTCACCAGACATCATCAACAGGAAGAATCATCTTTTCTGCAAAGGAATACTTACATACATGCCTGAGTCTAGTAATTGAATGAAGAACTACAGATTAAATTTCCAAAAAGAGTTACTCTCCTTGAGAGTCACAGGAATGAATCTCCAATCATGGAGGCCCTTAGCATATACAGAACAGAGGCCTCCTTCAGAGTGAGCAAGGCCAAGGCTATGTGTGCTAGGCTGAAGAGTTCACACCATAATCTTTATAGCCTCTGATTATGACACATTACATGGCAAAAAGAGACCTTACAGGTTGGAATTAAGGTTATGGATCTCAAAGTAGAGAGATTATCCTGGATTCACAGGAAGATTATCTTGGATTATCTGGATGGACACAATCTAATTACATAAATTCTTTAAAAATGGGAAGAAGCAGGAGACTCAAAGAGATTCAGTGGAAGAAGATCCAGTGTGGATTCCAAGATGGAGAGGGATTCAATCTGCCATTACTACTTTGAAGATGGAGGAAGAGGACCAGGAGGTAGGGAATGTGGGAGCCTCCAGAAGCAGGCAAGAGCCCTAGGCTGACAGCCAGCAAGAAATGACCACCTCAGTCCTACAACTGCAAGAAACTAATTCTGCCAACAATTTGAATGAGTAAGGAAACAGATTCTTTCCTAGAGCCTCCAGAAAGGCATACAGTCTGCAGCCATCTTGATTTTAGCCCAATGAGACCCATGATGATCTTCTGGCCTACAAAAATGTGAGATAATAAATTTATTTTTGTTTTAGGTCACAAAATTTGTGGCAAGGTATTACGACCACAATAAAAAACTAATATAAGGAGGATTTTGTGAAAATATTGTGAGATGAATTGTAAGACTTGTGGTGAGTAGACTATAGGGGCTTAAAATCTAGAAAAGATTCAGTTAAAGAGTGAAGATTATTAACACGTTTATTTAACAAATGTAACTTGACAGCCACATGTCGGATAGAGGGGATACATTGGTGAACAAAACAGTGATGATGATGAAGAGTAACTTCTGCCTGGTACCCATCAGCTGAAAGGAAGATCTATTAATAACTGATCAGGCGTGGACATATCCCTTTGCTAAAAATGGACTCTACTATGTGATTAAAAATACCACTACAGGCTATCTGGTTTCATTCCTCCCAGATTCTTGTTCTACATACAACCTTTAGGTGTTAAGTTAGGCTTTCTAGACACCTTGAACATAGGAGGATTGGTTCTGGCTCCAGGATTGCACATCACAGTGAGAGGGGGAGGAGAGAAGCAGGGCACACATGCCCTTTAGTAGTTAAGACTTTGGCCTTTAGTCCTTTTGCACTCCTGTGTATTCATTCTCTGGACCAAGTCACCCTGCCGAGCCAACCCAATGAAGCGCTGGACCTAGAGCTGTGACAACTGACCCTGAAGGAACCAAGTGGGGTGTGGCTCCCATAGGCACCTACAGTGATCCTTACCCTGGGGTGCCCTGGGAAGGAATGCTCAGGGCTGCACATGGTCCCTCCCTCACAGGGGCAATCGGGCTGGAAAACAGGCTAGGGGTAGAGGGTGGGAGGGTGGGGGACAGGGGCCCCAACAGCACTGACTTTTTGATGAATTATATAACTTGCTTAACTTGGCCCTGCCTCAGTTTCCACACTCTTGAAATGAGGTTGTGACACAGGGTTGCTATGAGGAGTGAAACATTTAAAGCTTTTAGCCCAACACCCAGTACATTGTAAATCATCCGTAAACATTTTATCATTCAATGCCCAGCCATCATTTACTGGCTGAGTGACCTCTAGGAAGTGAGACAATAAAGCAGTATCAAACTCAACTGTCTATATGGAATAAATAACTATATTAATATTAGTAGAGTGCTTCACACTGTGTGTGCCTTCAGCATTTTATGGTTGCAATTTGTCGCTGCTGTTAGGGAAGAGATCCTCAGCTGCAGGCTGGGCAGGGAGAAGCAAGGATGTGACTTCAGCCTGAGGCTCTCCATTCTCATCAGCTGAGCCCAGGACTACTGGGGTTTCCAGGGAAAGGTCAGGCACTAGATCAGGAACACCAGGACTTCCTGCTCCCGTTGACACCGGGCAAATGGTCAAGGCAGTGGGTTCCAAGGTCAAAATCCTGAAAACAGGCCACAGAGGCCCAGAGAAGGAGGTGTGCGGGAAGGTGTAGATATGAGATCCATCCACAGCGTTGTAGAAGGAGACCTCACCAGTCTCATAGTCCAGGAAAACCCCCACTTTTTCAGGAGGGCTGGCAACTGTCAGTTTGGTCCGGGGCTCAGTGAGAGCCCGGTAGTCATTCCCATCAGACAGCCCCATAGTCCAGAAGCCATTCTCCGGGGTCATTTTAATCCAGCATTTTCTCTCCACGTCCTCCCTGCACACCCCTACATGCCACTCTTTCCTGTCCCCAACCTCCACCTCCCAGTAATGTCTTCCTGATGTGAAGCTCTTGCAGCCAAGCACACAGTAGTGCCAATCAAATCGCTCGGGGTTGTCTGGCAGATTTTGGCGTTCATCTGCCCGCTGCAGGCTCCTCTGGTCATCAGACACGAGCAGGATGGGGTTCGCTGTGTTGGGATCCAAAATCACATCCTCTGCAGAAAGTTTGGGGGGGCGGGATCGTGGGTGAATCATTGTTCCTAGATCTCAGAGCTTCAGCCCTCAAGCCTTGGGTCTGGTTGAGGAAGCCCAAGTCCAGGGCTGGGTGCCCACAGCCTGCCCTGAATGTGACCCTCTCAGCAACACCAGAGGAAAGCCCTAGGGGTCTTGTGTTCAGTAGGAAAGGGGAAAGTGATGAGTGTCAGGGTCTGCTTAACTAACATCTAGAGCTGGCTCCTTCCAGCTACGTTTTTCCTGTTTCTCTCCCTGAAGTGACTCTGCCCACCTGTACTTCATAGGCATAGATGCTTGCTAAGTCGCTTCAGTAGTGTTCAACTTTTTGTGACCCAGTGGACTGTAACCTGCCAGGCTCCCCTGTCCATGAGATTCTCCAGGCAAGAATACTGGAGTGGTTTGCCATGCTCTCTTGCTGGGGATCTTCCCGACCCAGGGATCAAACCCACATCTCCTGTATTAGCAGGTGGATTCTTTACTACTGGTGCCACCTGGGAAGCTTGTGCTCCATAGGCATATGGTTTAAATTTCAATCCTTGTGCTACCACTCATGAAGTGAATGTCTTTTCTCTTTTTTCCATTGACCCAAGCTGTATAATATTTTAAGCCTCAACTTTCTTATCTGAAAAATGGGGCTAAAAATTTACTAATCTTTAGGGTAGAAGATAACACATGTTGTGTATTTGGTTTAGGGCCAGGCATGGAGGAAGTCCTTGATGTTTTAATAGCTGCCAGTCCTTTTCTGTGCAAAGGGGCATTATGTTGAAGGCTTCATGTGCTCCCAGGCCCACTCTCCATGTTCCTCTACTCTCTTCTGGACCCTGGAAATCTGTCCTCCTTGCACAGTGACACTGGGCTCCCTTGCCTCTGGTCACCTGTCGGGTTTGGTCAGTGGGAGGCACTAGCTGAAGATTGGAAGGAGCAAGAAGAGAGGCATGGCATTTATTTCCTTCTCCACTTCTTCCCTGCCAGCTTCAGGGGGTGATGCTTGACCAAGGGGATGACTCATCTCAGGCTGCCCTCTCCGTGAGCTACAGCTTCCTGTGGGCCAAACACTCTCCTCCCCATCTCTTCAGGTCCAGCATGGTAACAGCACCCAACTGTTGTGAACCCTTG
This sequence comes from Okapia johnstoni, assembly GCA_024291935.2. Taxonomy (NCBI): domain Eukaryota; kingdom Metazoa; phylum Chordata; class Mammalia; order Artiodactyla; family Giraffidae; genus Okapia; species Okapia johnstoni. The sequence continues at coordinate 153,004,226 of CM044306.1, read as the reverse complement.
GGGACTGAATAGTCCTTTGTCAGTTTCCCTTTGCTCTCTTTCTTCCCTTTGTAAATAGTTTCTTCATTAAGCCCTCTTCAACCACCCATTTTGAATATACCATCTCTTTTTTGCTGGTTTTTTGACCAAGTACAGGTTCATTAACTCATTTAGTCTTTACCTCAACTCTCACATAAATAGGAACTACAATCATCATCTACAAGTGAGGAGACTGAAGCTCAAAACATCAAATAACTTGAGGACACACAGTGGCAAGGGGTGGCATATGGACCTTGGGAAAGGACATGACCTTTGAGCATTGCTTTCTCTCCTTGGTCACGTTGCATCTGCACTCTCTCTGCAATATTGGTTCACCCTGCCTGTCCTTCCCCTCACCTCCACCATTGATGCCACTTCCTTCCCATAAAGATCTGTGGAAGCCCAGGAGAGCGATTCTCCCCAGTTCTCTGGGCATTCAGTGGAAAGCTGCTGGAGACTGAGATCTCCAACCAGAACTCTCCCAGTCACAGGGACTTGCTGTCCCAGAATCACAAGACGTGGAAAAGAAAAAGGGAATATGGTCCCTCAGGTTTTTGTCCTAGGGGACGTACAGTGATTCACTCACCAGCTTGGAAGAGGGCCTTCTTCCACTCTGAAAGAAAGGAGACACAAAGAGGAATGTTCATTAATTCTGATCTTTCCCTCACCCATTCTCCTCACTGAGCCTTTTCTGTGTCCCTTTCTTCAGTCTCTTCCTTCATCTACAGCTTGGGTAGATCAGGCATAAAACCTCTCAAAAATGGTGGATTTTCTTCACTCTATTGTGCTGGGGCTGCAGGTGACATGGCCAGGCTATAATAGGCTGTGTGTGGGTGTGTGTGTAGGTGTGTATGTCGGCAGGGCGGAGAGTGGTTAAACTGCCCAGACACTACATCTGAAGGTCCTCTCTGAGGCTGTAGAAAAGCAGGGGTGGTCCTCCCCACAGAAAATGAGCCTCTGGGTTAGATCTGAGTATTTCTACTGCAAATGCCAATGGGTCACGCATCAGGGAAAAGGTTTAAATGTTTATCTACCTGTGCCAGGAAACTCAGAGAACATCCAGATCACTCACCTGGATAGGTTTGAGACTTCTCCCCACCTACAATGGAAGAAAGGTAGACATCATCTGAACTCTGTCATTTCTGAGTCGTTTCCTTTCTCTTACTTTTGTCTCATCCCACCTTCTTTTTGACCACTCCACCCTTCCTACCTTCTGCCTCTGCCTGTTCAACTCTCACCTCCCCTCTCTTCTTTAGGGGAGGAGATTAAAGGCCCCATTCTCTATTAAAAAAGGAAACACTCTCTATTATCCCTACCAACTACTTCCCCCTCCCCAGTCACCCATATTTCTTTTCCTGGGACAAAGGATACAGAACATTCCTTTGTCCCAGGCCAGAGTTAGGGGCTGAGGAACCCGGCTGGAAAGTATATGGGCAGAGACAGTCTTATATGCGAATTCAGAGAAAATGTCAGAGCCACTCACGAGCCATGTACTGGACCTTTCTCCACTCTGCAATGGAAGAAAAGTGGTGAGTCATTAAGAGGCTCAGCAGGGATAGGAAGATGAGCATGGGTCCCTGGGGGAATCAGAACTTACTGAGCTCATACTGGAGCATCTCTGGAAAAGAAGGAGAAAAAAAAAGTACTGTTATGGGGATGGAAGGAGGAGGACCTCTAGAAAATAAATCTTAAAGATGACCAAGTGCTGGGTTGGGTGCGAGGGGTGGGGATGGGGTGAGGTGATCCAGCTCCCTCCTGCAAAGCATGGGCCTTAGACTCCCTCTCCAGGTCAGATACCTTTTATTTTTTGTTCTTTCTCCTTTTCTGCCCAAGCTGTTTCTTTTTCCTTTTTTGCTCTTTCTTTCTCCATGAATAGAGCCTCTTTTTGCTTCCTCTGTAGCCACAGGAAGTAACCAGCCCCAGCGAGAAGCAGCAGACAAACCGTCAGGGTCCCTGCAAAGGCAGCGATCCAGCGCTGGGCCCTCCTGAAGAAGGGGTCTGCAATGGGATCCAGTCTTAGCCTCTCACCCTCAGGACAGGGTTCACAGAGTTCATCTCATGACGTTAAAATCTTTCTCTTCCTAAGTTCTCAGAGACCTTCAGGTAAGACTTCAGCAAGCCCTGCTAAGTTTTTATAGACACAGTAATAACATAATACCAGAACTTGTCTTGAAATGTCTGTCTCTCACATCTAAACGTGTTACTTAAGCATCATAATCAAGTTTTTTTCTACTTGAAATTTACAATAGGTTACATTCATATGATTCCAGTATCAAATAAAAGCACATAAAACATCATCCGAGTCTCCTGTCCACTCGCACACGTTTTAATACACATTTCTCTAGTGAGTGAGGTTGGACAGTCTTATCATGTGTTATTCCTTTTCTGTGAACTAATAATTCATATCCTTTGCTCTTTTTTCTACTGGTTTGTACTATATTTTAATAGGATTAGCATTTCCTCTAAATTATGAGTTGTCCAGGGACCCACCCGCCCCCAACTTTGTCATTTGTCTTTGCTTAAGGATCCGATCTTCGCCATTTTTCTCCAGTTTCCATTGCCTGTCACCATTTCTGGCACATAGGAAATGCTCAGTAAATCCTTGTGACATAAACAGGAGAAAAAAAAAAATTATTTCCACAAAAGGCTCTGGAACTCAGCTCAATGACTCACTTTCACTGTATACCACAGAGAACCACACATCCCCCTTTCTTTTCTTTGCTGTTTTTAAAATTTATTTAAAAATTTTTTTATTTGTTTTTATGCTTTTCTCTTTTTTAATATGGCTATACTAGATTTCAATCGGTTAATGTTTAACCATTGTCATTTTGTCTAATTTTCTATAGATTAAATTTTACATACGTCTCTTTTAAGGAATTTTTTTAAACTGAAGTATAATTGACTTACTTATATTATATTAGTTCCAGGTGTTCACATCCTTCTTCTTCCAACAGCTATGGCTCCTCACAGTATACCTGCAACTAAGCAGGGTACTCACCTGCAATGGAAATTTGGGCTGTCTTTTCCTGGTTGAGGAGGGGATTTCTGATGATACAGGACACCCCTTCCCCAGAGCCGCTTTTCATGATTAGAGATGATGTGACTGCATACAGGCCTGCTCCATCTGCAGCCGGAAGTGCTGTCACAGCTGGCATGTTCTGGCCCTTGGCATCTCTCCACTGAATCTGGGGCTGGGGATACCAGCTGTTGGACACGCACTCCAGGTGGATCCCTCCATCCTCATGGCCCTTCACTTGAATGTGAGGATCAGAGCCCAGTGCTGTGGAAAGAATGAATGAGCCTCAATTCTTGGGAGCTTCCTATATCGGTGAGGGTCTCAACAGGAATTGGATGGCACACTCAGATAATTAAACTTGAGTTTTCTAAGAAGCTGTTTGCAAAAGGGTGGTCATAGTGAGGAGAAAACTACATGGACTAGAGCAGTACTCCAGGGCCAGGAACAATAGAGTGTTACCACCCACCCCTAAACCCAAAGGGGAGTGAAGAGGGAGCTGTTTTGAAGACCTAAAGTGGGAGAGTCATGTAAAGAGAGCTTTCATAAGAGGAGCTGTGATCTTCTGGAAGGGCATGTAGCCAGCTAGAGGTGGCCTTGCAGTGAGTAAGCCAGGGGCATCAGTACCCTGACCCCTCTCTCTCGCTCCTTCTACCTTCTGCTATGGCTCCCCATGGACCAAACCCAGCCAGAAGCTACACGGCAAGAGAAAGAGATATGCCCTGAGAAAGAGATATGCAACCCTTGACATGGAATATGAGTCTAGTCTTGGTGTTCTCCTGTGGAACACAAGCAATTTCATGGAATATCAGCATCAAAGGGCCCTTTGTCACTATGACAGGTGAAGACAAAAGACCAACAACAATCATGTTTGAAGATAGAGAAAAATATGAGCACTGTCCCAAACATAACCTTGACGAAACATTCCCCTTCCTGGCTGAGTGACACCACTCCTTTACCAGTCCCAGATTAGCTTCACTCTAGTCTTCCTCCTGGATAAGATTTATGAAGTTATCTACCCACGGAAATATACCTCCTCCTCTCTGACAGCTTCCCATCCAGAGCAAAGCCCACTTCCATAAACCTTGCCCTAAATCCCCTAAGCCCAAAGTCTATACCAAGTCTCCTCTACCACTCTCTTCCTGAGACTCCCATACTCCCACAGGGCATGCACTGCTCCTCCTGCAACAAGGATTGAAATCAACTGGTCCAATTGTAAGTGTGCTCCGAAGGGGTGCTGTTTGGAGAACAGTGACAGCACAGATGCTGCCCTTACAGGTCAGCCTCCCAGGGCTCACTGCGGCTAGTTCCTGGAGGGGCCCCCAGAAGCCACCTGGAATGCAACTGAACCCAGACAACAATGCACCATCTCCAAGGAGATGTTTTCTTATCCTTCCTATCCTGACCTTCCAATTCCCAGCTTAGACCCTGGCAGTCGGCAGGAGGGAGCTCTTTACTTGACACGATAGCGTACAAGAGGGGGTCTTCCTGGAGGAAGACCTGCTTCTTTCCTGAGGGTCTCAGAGAAACAAAGTCAGAAGACAGAGGAGGCAGTTCTCGACGATCAGCCAAGAGCTCTGAGAGGTGGATTTGGAGCAGAAACTCTGCATCTGCTCCTAGGTCCCAAGAGGAACACACTCAGAACAGAACCCGGAGGCTCACCTGCAACCTTCAGCTCCAATAAGGCTTTCTCATAGAAGTTGCCGTCTTGGAAATAGCATAGGTAGTTTCCACTGTCAGAGGCTCTAACGTTGTGAATTCGGAGAACAGCTTTCCCTGCAGTGATGTCATCTCTTAAAATTTCAGTTCTCCCTTGGTACTCTGCCGTCTGTCTGTCTTCCACTTCCTTGCCATGTGCGTACGTGAAAACCACCTGCCTGAGGCTGGATCGTACCCACTTCAGTTCCATGGTCTCTGCGCTCATCTTTGGGGACAGGTGACAGGGCAGCTCGGCATCTTCACCCACCATGACCAGGATGGGCCCAGGGGGTCCAATCACAGCAAACTGAGCTGGTCAGAAGAGTGGAGACAGGGAATTCCATGAGGCCATGATGGGAAGGGGGTGTCTCAGGCTTAGAAAAGCCTAGAGAGGAATAGGATCCTGACAGAAGGACATTTGTCTTAATGGCATATGAGCCTTCAGTTTGCAACAGGGCTTCCAGGAATGAGGGGATCAAAGGTTCTGACTGGGTGCAAACAGGTAATTATCTGCTTCCAATACAAAAAAGCAGCATTGTTCCCTACCTGAGCAAGGAGTGAGCAGCTGGTCGGAGATGAGGCAGATAAGGAGGTAGAATGGAAGGAAGTCTAGGGACCAAGCCATTTTCATCAGTGCTGCAAACAGAGAGATGCCAGAAAGAGTCAGGTAGAAATACCACCTGGAAGAAGATGGAGAATTCTGTGTGGGAACCTCCACCTCCCCAGGGCCAACTCAGGGAGAAACACAGGATAAGTAGTGTGAGGACCCATGATCCTCCTCTGCCAAAATGTCTGCTTGGCAGTCTCTTCACCTTTGAGTTCCTACATGGAAAATCTCCTGTAAAAATATGTATGTTAAGTGTACAGACAGTAACCCTAACCCTTCAAGAAATCCTTGGCTCTACTGAGTATATTCAGAATCTCTACACTCACCCACACTTCCCCAGCTATGTCAGGTCCAAGCCTCCACCATCACACCCTGATAAATATAGGACTCTCCTCTCTGGGTCCTCCGATTCTGCTTGTGTTCCCTACAGTCTCAATACAACGTCCAGAACATTATTTGAGTCACATCCTGTCACTCCTCTGCTCAGCACCTTCCGTGGGCTCCCATTTCATTCTGAGTAGACGCTGAAGTCCTTCCAGTGGCTGGCATGGCCCTCCTGGAGCTGCATGCCTCACTTCATCTCCAGGCACACTGTCCTTCCTACTGCTCCTTGGACAGGACACGACAGAAGACCTCGACCTTGACTCTTCCCTCTGCCTGGAACCCTCTTCCCCATACATCCACAAGCTCACTCTCTTGCCTCCTTCAAGTCTTTCCTTTAAAGTCAGTTCCTCTATGAGACCCTCTCTGATCACAGAATTGTGGCAAACTGTTCCCATCCCCCTCAACTTCTCTCTTTTTCCATTGCATTTTCACCAGTGAACATATCATATATTTATTGTCTGTCTCCACCTGTTAGAATGTAAGTTCCACAAAACAATTATATTCGTCTATTTTGTTTCCTGATGTGTAAGACACCTGTAAGAACAGTGGTGGTTCACATGGAACCCTCAGTGAATATTTGTTGTATTAGTGAATGGATGAGGGCTTACACATTAAACCATCAATACTCACTAGCATTTTAGTTCAGTTTAGATGATCAGAATAGTTGGGTGTCATCCAACTAATGAGAGGAGGGGAGATGGAGAGTTTATGGAGATAAGCATTTTTCTGCATAATGATAATGCTCTTTTGGCCTGGCTTAGAGAGCAGAGCCTGGCCTCCTGTGCTTCCACTGGGGACTTAGTTGTATTAAAGCATTTATTTTTATTTTTCAATAAAGTGGTTTCAAAGAGCAAGCCTATCCTGGACATGCAAATGTTGCAACTTGGTAAGCCTTTAGCGAACTCTTTTCACAACTGTTCTGGGAATTCCCTGGTGGTCCAGTGGTTAGGACTCTGTATTTTCACTGTCAGCTTCGACCCCTGGTTGAGGAAATAATCTTACACGTAACCAAAAAAAAAAGTTCTTTGGGGGGAAACATTTGTTCTTTGGTGGGAGAAACATATCTCAAAAGGAAATGGTTCACTTTCTTTTTTCCCTTTCCTCCTGTGTTTATCAATGCTTCTTGGCAGATGGCCTGCCTTTGGGCTCACCAGCAATGGATAATTTCCCTATCTTGGTCTTTGCACTGCTAGGGAGGTGACTTTTAGGGGTGGAGGTGTAATTGTTGGCACTTGCACAGAAGGGCAAATATGTCAACTTCCAAACACACAGCAGACCAGCGCAGCTCACGCCTCTATGAAGTGCTAGGGTTCTCCCAGCTCAGAGGCAGGGCCTCTGCAACTTCCCAGTTCCAGCCCAGTGTTTCCAAATGTATCTTGGTCCATAAAAGCACCTCCACCTTGTGTGATAAGAGAAGTGTGGGGCCCTTGACAGCTAGCCAGGCTTGATTATAGCTGGAGTTCTGACTTGGCTTCCCCTCCAACCACACCAGAGTTGTCTTCCTCCCTATATAGTGGAGAGCCTGAGAGTCAATTATTCCAAGACAAGACTAAGAACTCCAGATGGAGCCCTCTCTCTTCTCCCGTCATGTATTCTTTCCTTCCCTGAAAATGTCAGATGGAATGGTGTGCTGACGAATGACTCAGGGTGTGCCCATCTGTCTCCTCTAGGCTCAACCCATGGCCATCACAAAGTTCACATCACTCTCCCATCAGACTTTGGTCAAGATCCTGGCAGATTTCCTGGGTCAATCAGACGCTGAACCTACCACTTCTTTTTTTTGTTTTTTAAGTTTTGGCCAAGCTTCGCGGCTTGCAGGATCTGGACCACTGCCAGTGAAAGTGCCTAATCCTAACCACTGGACCTCCAGGGAAGTCCCATGAACCTACCACTTCTTAACCCCAAGGCGAGTGAATTGGAGAATTAAGAATAAGGCCAGGTCTCACCCAGGCATTTACATTCCTTCAACAAATGTTTATTGAGCACTCACTGTGTACCAGGCCACTACATGTTAGATGTTGGAAATGAAAAGGGTGTGGGAGGTAAGTCATGGCACTATGATTCACCAGCTCTGTGATTTCAAAAATCTGTTTGAACTTCAGTTACTCATGACACATAATGAAACAACAAGTTTAGAATGTACACAATTGACTTAGCACCTTCACTTCTGGATATCTGGTCTACTAAAACACTTGCATGGGTGCAGAGAGAATTGTGTGTAAGGTTGACACTGAAACATTATTTCTAAAAGTAAAAAAAAAAAAAAAAAGGGTAAACAAGCTAACCAGCCACTCTAACCACTAACAGAAGACTGGTTGGTTGAAGGCTGATCTGTAGGAGGGAACTCAGTGTGGCAGTTAAGAGTAATTTATAGTTACTAACCCAGAAAATCAAGATATATTAAATAAATAAAAAACACACTGCAGAGAAAATTAATGATTATATTAAAAAACAAAACCTAAGTTATGAATTTGTATGTACATGTTTATACCTTGGACTTCTCTGGTGGCTCAGATGGTAAAAAATCTGCCTGCAATGCAGGAAACTGGGTTCGATCCCTGGGTTGGGAAGATCCCCTGGAGAAGGGCATGGCAACCCACTCCAGTATTCTTACCTGGAGAATCTGCATGGATGGAGGAGCCTGGCAGGCTACTGTCCAAATGACCTTAAAAGAGTTCATGCTAAACTGAAAATCGAAGATTGAATGAAAGACACTTTTGTGCTTTGCCTCCTATCTTTGAAAATTATTCAGATGTTTTCAAAGTTTTCATGTTTTACTCAGTAATTAAATTTTTTTACAAAAAATTACTCTGACTGCAACATATTAGTTGTTCAGAAAATACCAACTCCAGTAAATCAACTGTATGTCAATAAATAAGTAAAATCTCCTCACACTAATTCTCCCTAAACAAACCAGTATAAGGCCTGCATTCACAGTACCTGCTACTCTTAAACCTGTGCCAAGAACTGCCTTTGAGAACAAGGCCGGCAGAGGGAAGTGAGTGGGTTGAGGAGGAGCTGGGAGTAGAAATTCATCTAGCTGGGATTTCTTGGGAGCCTGCATGAAACTCAGACATACCCTCAGACAAAAGATTGCCTTTCACCATATTTTCTGCTCTTCAAAACTGCTCGCTAAGATGCTAGAGAGAGGACATTATTATTATTATTATCATCATTATATAGGTAACAATTTCAATGCTGTCCTCAGAGTGAGGAATATATTTTCACTAATTTTGGGGGGATATTATTGGGTTTTTTTTTTTTGTTCCTGATTATAGACAACATCAAAACAGAGAAAAATATGAAGGAATAAATTTTAAATGATCTGTGATAGTAATCATATACTTTGCTTCATGGGACTATAAGGATTTCTGAAAGTATTTTGACCATAGATATATACTAAATGCTTGAAAATTGTCAAAATTATCATTTGACCCAGAAATTCCACATGTAGAAACTACTCTTAAAGCAAAAAAAGTCAAGTATTAACACAAACATTCATGTTTAAAGCTGTTCATCATAAATAAGATTCAATAGCAAAATGTAGATACAATTTAAATCTCCAAATTAAATCCAGCTTTGTTACAATTAGAAATAAAAACTCTTTATTAAAAACATGATTCCAAAATCCGTTTCATGATTGGACAGTATGTTTGTATCCATTCTCCAACTGTTGCATATGTTGGTTCAGATTTTTTAAATTACAAATAATTCTGTAATGAACATCTTTACATGCAAATCTTTAAGGCATACCTTTTTTCAGAATCTCTTAGAACACATTCCCAGAGAGGACTAGGAGAGATAAGAGTCCTTTGCTCCTTTCTGATCACAGTAATCTCCTAAGAGCAAGCTTTTTTCATGCACATGTGCTGCTGCTGCTGCTGCTGAGTCGCTTCAGTCGTGTCCGACTCTGTGCGACCCCATAGACGGCAGCCCACCAGGCTCCACCGTCCCTGGGATTCTCCAGGCAAGAACACTGGAGTGGGTTGCCATTTCCTTCTCCATTGCCTTCTCCATTCATGCACATGTGACTCTCCCACAAATGCTCAAATTCAGGTCTTTAGCCTTTGCTCTCTCCACCCCCTCATCCTCTGATTACAGCACACCCGAGCCCCACTCACTTTCTCTGGGCAAGGCCCACTCTCAGCTCTTCAGCCTTCCTCCTTCCAAGGCTCGTCACCCTGGATTTTACCTATTTTCCCACACTTACCTCTTTGCAATCCCATCTGAAAATTACAGCCCACAGAGTAAAGATAATCGATAGTTCCTCATTATAAATAAGAGTCTCTTTTCTCTGGAAGAAAGGAAAAAGAGAGATGCATGCTCACTCTGGCAAAGAGTAAGAATCGGTCTGTGAAAGAATTAGTTTCGGATTGGCTCAGAGGGGTGGTTCTCATCAGTTGCTGGGCAGAAACCAGTGAGGAGGTTTGAAAACTGAAAGTGTTTTGATTGTGCAAAAAAATCCCAGCCTAATTCTTTGTATCACTCTGTGTTTCCCTAATTGAGTCATTTATGCAAATGTATGTATGTATAAATCAGTATTTATTATATACACCAGCTTTATGTCTTATATATGATAATAGATTTATTTTTTCTCATAAAAGATTTGCTGAGTAGAGAAATAAAAGGTTTGAACATGTGAAGAGAGGAAGACATGCATTAATTAAAACATTTCTGTGGTTTTTGGCTAACGTCTGTTTGCATGTACAGGGCACGTGGAGGGGAATATATTTTACAGTAAAGCCAAATGAACAGAAAACCACCCTCTCCACCTTTTTAAGCACCTCTGAAATTCAGATCTCAGATTCATTATCAAATAATATAATTTTTCACATTTTCCAGAGCAGTGTTCTGGTGACTGATTGGCATATTTTACATTTTTCAGAAAAATTCTTATTTGGGGTGTTGCTGAGAAGGCTCATGAACCCTCAGAGCCTTATTTGTGCTAAATTTGTATTTTCATATGTATTTCTTTCTCCTCTGCTAGCAGGATTCTTATTCTCTGAAGTTAGAGTCTGGCTGGTCTGTGGATACTGTTTCTGTTAGTGGTCTTTGGGACAAAGGGGTCCTATCTGTGGCCTAGAGCCTCCCAAGACAATTTGTTTGCCTCCTGGGACAATGATTAAAGCTCAAATGACTTAAATGTGGCTTTGCTGATGGAATTTAATTATATGTGTGTATATATATATATATATATATATATATATATATATATACACACACACACACACACATACACATATGCGTACATACACATATATGGGCTTCCCTGGTGGCTCAGCAGTAAAGGATCTGCCTGTCAATGCTGGAGACACAGTTCAGTCCCTGGGTTGGGAAGATCGATCCCCTGGAGAAGGAAATGGCAATCCATTCCAGTATTCTTGACTGGGAAATCCTTTGGACAGAGGAGACTGGTGGGCTACAGTCCATGGGGTCACAAAAAGTCAGACAGAACTTGGGGACTAACCAACCAACAACAACAACATATACATGTGTGTGTGCCCAGCCTTGTTGGACTCTTTGTTACACTATGGACTATAGCCCACCAGTCTCCTCTGTCCAAAGGATTTCCCAGGCAAGAATTTTGGAATGGGTTGCTATTTCCTACTCCAGGGGATCTTCCCAACACAGGTATTGAACCCTCATATCTTGCATCTCCTGCTTTGGCTCTTTACCACTAAGCAACAAGGGAAGCCTATATATATACAATATATTTTATACAGGAAAGCCTATCTATCTCTCTACATCTATATCTATATATATAGATTTTTTTTTTTTCCCCAAGCAGGGATCTAACCTGGGCCCACATCAGTGAAAGCATGAGTCCCAATCACTGGATCACCAGGAAATTCTTGGAATTGAATAATATTACAAAAGTTTGAATTTAGGCTCTGTGGTAGAGACAGCTGGATGCTTGTGCAAGTTCTATTTTCTGCCTTTTTTTTTTTTTTTTTAACTTACAAAGAGTTAGCATTCTTTCTGTGGTAAGGTATGATGTCTTATGGAGAAGGCAATGGCACCCCACTCTGATACTCTTGCCTGGAAAATCCCATGGATGGAGGAGCCTGGTGGGCTGCAGTCTATGGGGTCACTACCAGTCGGGCATGACTGAGCGGCTTCACTTTCACTTTTCACTTTCATGCATTGGAGAAGGAAATGGCAACCCACTCCAGTGTTCTTGCCTGGAGAGCCCCAGGGATGGGGGAGCCTGATGGGCTGCCGTCTATGGGGTCGCACAGAGTCGGACACGACTGAAGTGACTTACCAGCAGCATGATGTCTTAGATGACTCATTCAAGGAAGTTCACAGAGTCCAGCTTAATGAAGCCTACATACCTTACATCTTGATAGAACACTAGAGGCACATATTGAGGCAATATTTCTGGATCAGACTGTGTGGGTTTGAGCAGATACAACAAGACAGATTTTGTCAAATTTTCTCAGATGGTTCCAGTAGATCTGGTGGTGACCCTTCTTGCTTTCTCATTTGCAATGAGGCAAAAGGTCCCTGCTTCTTACTATTCAAACCCAGTTTGGGGGAGTAGTACAATGAGTCCATTCTTATAGATAAGAGAGTTCAAGGGACTTCAAAGTCTGCCCTCCAAGTTATCAGGCTGGGAAAACAGACAGTTAACAGGAAATAGTGTTTCTCTCAAGGTTGTAAAACAACTGCAAAGGGGCATAACAACCACTTTCTCAGAGTGCTTCCTGCTTCCTGACTCACTGAGAAATTTCATTTTTAAAACTGCTGAACTTCAGAGAAGGGGTTTCTAAGCACAGCATTTTGTCCTCTTAACTTTACAGTTTCCAGAGAAATAGGCTCCAGATCTACTTCTTATCCAGACCTTTACATTAAGTCCTGAGGAGAAATATATATGAAAAGGAGCAAGAAAGAATTCATTGACTTAACACACTTTTATTGAGAATACTTTTATTGATTCACATGCAAAGATATTTATAGTAGCATTATTTGTAATAGGGAAGAAACAAAACCATATTGATTGCAAATAATGAAAGATTAGTATTTAAGATTTGTGTTAGTCACTCAGTCATGTCTGACTCTTTGCGACCCCATGGACTGTAGCCCTCCAGGCTCCTCTGTCCTTGGGGATTCTCCAGGCAAGAATAGTGGAGTGGGTTGCTATTCCTTTCTCCAAGGGATCTTCCCAACCCAAAAATTGAACCCAGGTCTCCTGCATTGCAGGCAGATGCTTTACCATCTGAGCCACCAAGACTTGGTATTAAGTAAAAGAAGCATGTCATGGGACAATTATATAACAAAGCCCAATTTTCATTAGAAAAACTCTGTGTGTGTGTATTTGCAAAGCATAGAAAAAAATTAATATGCACTTAACTGTTGATGAAGTAAAATAGTCTAAAGGTAGGAAGATAATTAGGGAAAGGAGCAGTAAACAAACTCACACACTGGAAAAGTAAATCTTGGATCTGGGGTGAAAAGTGTCAGTGAAAGGGTCATTGCAATTGCTTTATAAGGAATGAATGGACTCTTAGAGGCACTGTGATTGGCATTAGATTGAAGAATGTTGAAGGTGCCATCAAGTCCCAGACCAACAGAGTGATCTGGAGAAGTGACTTTTCTCTGTGAACTTAGCCTCTCCCCGGGTTGCACATGGGTCAAAATGAAATAAAGTCTTTGTATGAAAAGAGGGTGAAAACAGCCAAGCGCCATCCAGATTCAGCTTCCAGCTGTTCTGTTATGCAGACATTAAAGACAAGGAGCTCAAGACCAGAGATCACACTCCACCCAGGTAGTCTTTCCATCAGTATCTTGTCTCTGCTTTTTCTAGGGGTTCCTTTTTCAGTTTCCAGCTGGGATGGCAAGACCAGACTCTCTTGACAACATTCTATGGGGTTGCATTGTCCTTTTTGGCCTCTGTACCACTCAGCTCTGGAGAATTATAAACTGTCTCCAGTCTTTCTCTGGCGAAAAGGTCAGAGGGGCTCAGCCTTCATTGCTGGCTCAGCTGGAGCCTTGGGGGCATTGTCCCCAGAAATGTGACTTCTCAGTCCCAATGATGAATTTGTCCCTGGACATTCAACTGGGAGAAAGGATGGGGACAGATGGGCTCAGTGGCAGATGGTCAGAGGGGTTGGGTGGTAGAACCAGAGGCAGAAGAAAGGCCGAAGAGGCCCAGAGAAGGAGGCCTGGGGGAAAGTGTAGATGTGGGACCCATCAGCCACACTATAGAAGGAGACATGCCCAGCTTCATAGTCCAAGAAGACCCCCACCCGGCTAGGGGGCTCACTCAGGGGGAGGGCAGTCCGAGGGGAGGTGAGGGCCTGGTATTTATTAGCATAGAGTTCCATAGCCCAGAATCCATTCTGAGGTGACTCTGTGATCCCCCAAGCCCTATCCACATTTTCCTCACAAACCCCCAGCTCCCAGTAAGTCCTGTCACCCACTTCCACCTCCCAGTAATGTCTCCCCGAAGAGAAGGACCTGTGGCCCAGCACACAAGGGTCAAAAGAAAACCTCTCAGGTTTTTCAGGAAGATTCTGCCACAAGTTTCTCCGCTTCACACTTCGGTGATCTTCAGACAGAAAGAGTTCAAAGAAGGCAGTATTTGGATCCAGAGTCACATGAGCTGTGGAAAGAGTGAGAGAGAACAGATGTCCTGTCAACTCCGGTATCCCAGGGCCCTCAGTGACTGGGAAGCGGGGAGAAGAGAAGCCGTTCCTAACCCATGAAATTGCCTTCCTTCCTCCACAAAAGAGCTGGAGTGATAAGTATCTCCCCCAGATGTCCTCAAGATCATACTTCAAAGAGCTATTAGGAGAGTTCAGAGACTTACAAGGAGGAGATAATCCAGAGATTCCGGGTCCCTGGGAGCAGAGGTGGCTAATCACAAAACCCCCCACCTCATCCTCTCATCCCCCACAGCATTTTGTACAACCCCTTCTCATGTCACTGCACTATTATAGTTTATTTCATATTTCTCTCCTACCAGACCAGGACCCCGAAAAGTAAAGACTATGTTTGTTCATCTTTGTATTCCTACTGTCTAGCATTGTCAGACTCTGCCTCACAATTGGTGCTTAATAATGTTTGCAGAATAAAGGGCTGGGGAAGGTCCTTGGACAGCCTCTAGCCACACCTCTCTGCCAACCTGAAGCCCCAGGGCATTTCACAGAGGATTATCTGGCCAGAGATTTTTTAGCAACTGTGTAAAACATCTGATCAAATGAATGCCCATCTTTAATAGACTGTCCCTGAATCTCACAGGTTAGAAGAGTCATATGGGAGAAACTTTTATGGGTTCATCAAACATTGGCTCCTTTTCCTCCTGGGTACATAGCTAGGTGACATTTTCTAGTCCCTCTTGGGTATCCAGTAGAAGAGTCAGCTGCTTCCAGGCCTCATCAATAAGAAAATCTTTTTACAATATTTGCATTCCTTTTTCTTCCATTTGCTGGCTCAGTGTAGAGTAGAGTGAGGCCCTAGGTCAATATCTAACAAAAAGCTCCCACATCCCCATCTGATCTGTCCTGAACACTGAAGAGATGGAGTAATATGCTGCTGTTGTGTTTATCTAATGAGATGCTCTGAGGGGAGAGAAGTTAGGTGAACAAAGTCGCCACATCTCCTCTAAGATGCACAGAATCCACTAGAAACCAAACGTCATTTGAATGAAACCTTTCTAGTTGTACCCTCAGGTCCATGATGCTGAAGATATTGAGTGATAGTTGCTCAGTCATGCCTGACTCTTTGCAACCCCATGGACTGTAGCCTGCCAGCCTCCTCTGTCCATGGAATTTTCCAGGCAAGATTACTGGAGTGGGTTGCCATGAGTAGCAGAGAAACTCAAGAGAGAAAGTAGATGAGGAGCCCTTTAAGAAGGAAAAAGAAAAAAAAAATGGTATAAACTTCTGGAAAGGAAAAAGGTGCAGGTGCTGAATTGAAATTGGGTAGTACTTGATCTTGATGTTACTTGGATCTTCCCTGGGTCTCCATCCATTGCCTGCTCAGCCAGGCCACTATTGGGAGCTGAAAGATGGGGAAAGACCACTAAGATCTTCTTTTATGGAGTCCTGGGCCTGAGACCGTAAGAATTAGACAGTCACTCACCAGCATACGACCGAGCTTTTTTCCAATCTGCAATAGAAAAAAGAGAGGTGAGTGCTCCCTAGTGAGAGCCATACATTTCTTGGCCCTTTCTCTGCTCTGGTTGCCTTTCCTTCCCTCCTTGGCACCCTCATCACTCATCCCCAGAGCTTGTCTGGGCTCCTTCCCTCATGTTCCTAAAAGGGAAAATGTCTAGGAGGAAGGAGGCCAGACAAAATGTACTCTTCTCTTTCCCCTTCTTGGTTCCTAAGCGCAGGCTCCACCTCCACTAGGAGCTCTTTACTCATCTCTCTGAATTTCCCATGCTGAACGGCTTTGTGCCTCAGTAGCTGAAAGGCACCAGCTTATGCAAACACGCGAAGGCTGCCATCACAGGGGACATGGTCCTGGACACAGGACAGAACTCTGAGGCATTCACTCCTTTCTTCACTGTGATCATTCTTTAGTCATTCCCACAGTCAGGTACCTGATCCCATTTCCTGCATCTTTTCTGTGACCTCCATACACTGTCCTACATGGAGTAAGGATGGCTAGCTGCCTGGAAATCTGTCTCTTATTTAGCTAGTCTCCGCAGGAAACATGTCTTTTTCATAGTTAATATGTCACCTCTTGCTGTGATTAGGGAGTCGCACACACTTATTTATTTATTTATTTTTGTACCCTCACCTGGGCAGCTGCCCGTGTGCTCTGAGCGCTGTATCCACTATTAGCTCACAGCTCTTGCCTTGATCCCAACATGTTATTAGCCACAACTCATTAGCCATGAAACCCAAAGCCAGTTTAATCAACTATTCAATGTCTCCATTTCTACATCTGTAGGATGGAGATCAGACTAACACTTGCTACTTAATTTATCTGGGGGAGGACTTAGACGAACACCTGCAAAAATACTGAATCACCTTGCTGAACACCTGAAACTAACACAATATTGTAAATATATTATACTCCAGTTAATAAAATTTTTTAATCTAAAAAAGGCCTTTTAAGTTATGAAAGGTTACCAAAAAAAGAAAAAGATACAGAGGAGAATAAAGAATAGCTTATATTTCTAGCCCTGACCTCCTGTATGGACTACACACTTGATTATCCAACTGCCTATTCTGCATCTTCACTTGGATCACTCACACCCTCTTCAACATTTTGATTCTGTGCTACCCCCTCCCTTTGCCCCAACTACTTGGTTTTCTTTTGGTTTCCCCATTGAAGAAAAATGGCAATTCCATTTTTATAGTTTCTTAGGCTTAAAAACCATGGAGTCATCCTTGATCCACTCCTTTACTTTTGCACTACACTATCAACAAGGGTGTTTTTACTCTGTTTTAAAAATAAATCCAGCACTGAGGCCCCTCTCACCACTTCCAGCACTCCCCCTTGGTAAAAACCACCCTCATCTCTCCCCTTGATGTCTGCAGTAGCTCCCAGCTGGTCCAGTCGTGTCTAACTCTCTGCAATCCTATGGACCATAGCCCGACAGGCTTCTCTGTTCATGGGATTCTCCAGGCAAAAATACTGGTGTGGGTTGCTATTTCCTCCTCCATGGATCTTCCTGACCCAGGGATTGAACCTGTGTGTCTTATGTCTCCTGTATTGGCAGGCGTGTTCTTTACCTCTAGCGCCACCAAGTCAATCTCAGTGTAGCATCTAAAGTAACTTCTCAAAACATAAGTCAGGTTCAGCTCCCCTTCTGCTCAAAACCCACCAGCAGCTCCTTTCTCAGAAGCGAAGCCAAAGCCAGCATGGATGACTTTCAAGGCTGGGTGATCTGGCCCTCCAAACCCCTCTGATTCTACCAGCTCCGATTCTTCTGATCACTCCCTACCTTCTAGCAACACCTACCCCTTTGCTACTCTTCAAACAAACTAGTGTGTTTTTGACTCTAGGCTTTGGCGCTGTGGTTCTCTTGACTTAGAATGCTTTTCCCTCAGCTATTCCTGTGACTTGCTCCTCTACTTCACCATCACCCTATTTTATTATAATTTTTTAAATTGAAGTATAGTTGATGTACAATATTTTGTTACAGGTGTACAATTCACCACCCTATTTTAAACTGTACCTTCCAATGCAATATTCTGTTATCTCCCGAGCACTTATTATCATGTGCCAAACTGTATATTATACTATTTTGGTTTTTTTCTATCTTCTTCCACTAGAAGGTAGATTCTTGGTGAATGGGATATTTCTGTTGTGCTCATTTCTGTGCCTAGGGCACTTAAAAGAATAACTTAGTTACTAGTTACTAGTAACATAGTTAACAGTTGCGGATCTTTGTTGAGCTGATGAATGAATGAATGAAATGAATAGAGAATCCATGAGGGAAGCTGGAGAGTGAGCGATCCAGGACAAGAATGAAGAAATAGCCTCAGAAAGGGAAAAAGACATCTGCTCTGCTGAAGTCGGAGCGTACAGATCAAAAAGGGCAGGAGCAGGTGGCGGGGCAGGAAGTTTGCCCCCGCCTTCTCCATTTTCTCTGAGGTAGGGGGTTACATCACCTTTGGAGGTGTGGGAAAAGGATGTGGTGATGAAGGATCAAAGCTAATGTTCACTGAACTTAGCTATGTGCTACGACTGTACTGGGTATCCTCCACACCTTTATCTCATTTCCTAACATCTGCTGAAAGTAGTAGTTGCAGTTAAATCAATTTCTAGGTGGGAAAAGTAGAGCTTCAAAGAGGTTAAGGAGCCTGTCCCAGTTTGTCTGAATGAGTAGAAAAAACAGGGTCAACCAGATGTGATGAACAGACAGAGGAAATGGGCACAGAAGTGGGAAAACGAATGATACATGTGGGGCACTGCTGGTGGTGTGGTCAGTCCAGTGTGGGGTGATTCACGTAAGGGAGTGTCCACGGATGGAACAGAAATTGGACTGGACCATCAAGGGTGACTGCATTGCAGGGATAAAAATTGCAGATTGGACTTTACCTTTTAATGTAGTGTTTCTTCAATTGAGTTATGTAAAAACCTTGGTTAGACACAAATTAATTTCCTCTGAAAATAAATCTTCAAAGTCCTGAGGGAGCCAATTAAAACATGTAGCAATGAAAGTTAAAATCTGTCTTTAGACAGTTCCTTTGTCACTAATGCAATTATGAACACAGCAGTTAGCTTGGAAACTAGAACCATTCACATAATAATTGATTAACAGAAAAAAAAGGATATTAAGCAGGTGATGTAGAATCTGTTTAGGTTGTGTTAGTTTTGACAAAAATTGACATTAAGACAGTTTTTCCTAGAAATTTGAAAATCCTTTTAGAATTTACAAATATCCATCCCAGTAAGACGGCAGAAAGCAATGAGAAGCCACAGATGGTTTGGGGCTTAAGAGGAATGTAATCAGATTTCTATCTTAGCAAGTTTACTTTGAAACTCTAAACTATGGAAAACTTTTCACAGGCAAGCTCTTGTTTATGCTGGTTTTTCTGTTTGTTTGTTTTTTTAGATTTTTTTGTCTGTTTCCTAATATTTATTTAAACAAAAAGTCTTAAAAGGAAAAGGGCAGCAGTAGCTCTTGAGGGAACAGAAGCAGCTTGCTGTTGAGAGAAGGGTCTTGATAACCTACTCCCAGGGATCTGTGACTAAAGAAGAAAGAAAGATTGAGTGAGGTATTCTATGCCTGAGAAGGGGTCCTGGACTAAGCAGTAAAAGGACTTGACCTGAGGGAAGGAGAGAATCCTTGGGTGGATGGTGGTAGCATTGTATGGTGAGGGGAGGGAAGGAGGAAAGGCAGGTTGACAGCAAAGGGGATGGAATTCAGTGTTGGCCACAGGTTTGAAAAACCTTTGGGGCATCCATGACATATCAACAGAGCTTTTGGGGTTATATGGCTTAAGTTCAGATAGTGCAAGAATGAGCAAGGCCTCAGAGGAAAGAAATCATGAGAAAGGCACCTATTAAATGAAGCAGATAAAGCCCTAGATGAAAAACAAAAATTCCAATTTACTCACCATCCACTTTCTGGGCTTTTCTCCAGCCTGAAGTAGAACAAAGAAACTTAATGAGATAAATGACACCTGAGAGGGTGTCAAATCATACATGCAGGAGGAGGAAGTACAGAACTTACGGAGCTCTCTTTGGAGTTGCTCTGCAAAAGGACAAGAAATGAATCAGTACCGTTCATAGGAGAAGGGGGGCCAGGTTTACATGAAAAGGGCCTGTGGGAGACCGTTTGCTGCATTATGTGTGCAGTGAGTCCAGTTAGCGTTTCCCAAACTAGAAAAGCCAGGGCACAGTCAGGGTCCCAGGATCAGGGAAGTAAAGAGGTGGGGGTGCTGGTACTGAGGGAGGAAAGACTGAATATAAAAACCTCAACTTCAAATCCCCTTCGTCCTTTTAGTCCTGGTCCTCTCTCTTCCCCTCTGTCCAATCCCCTTTCCATAGTCTTCTTTGGACCTCACTGCCTCGGTCTTCTGATTCCTTTACCTTTGGTCCAGCATTCTCGATCTTTCTCTCGGCGAAGTTTCCAGATGAAACCAAGAGCAGTCAGCAGGAGAAGTCCCAGAAGAAGCAGGAGTGAGGTCTGAGCTGTTGCCCAAGGAAAGTCCTTCAGGAAGACAATGCCTGAGCCAGAAGTGCTGGACATTATTCCTGCAGTGAAAGGCAGGAAAGGGCCAAGGCCTGGGGGTGCTGGGGCGCACAAAGGATGCCACAGGACTCCCCGAGACACCTGGGCCAGACCAGTAGCCTGGCTGGGAGAATGAGTGACTCCAGCTCTGCACCATTCTCTCCCACAGGATGGCTGGGAACCCAAGATACTTTGAGAGTCATCATGGAAAAACAACAACAAATAAGTGTAAAGGCTCTGTGTGTGTGTGTGTATGAGTTGCTCAGTCATGTCTGTGTCTTTGCAACTCCATGGACTATATCTCGCCAGGATCCTCTAACCACGGAATTCTCCAGGCAAGAATACTGGAGTGGGTAGTGTTTCCCTTCTCCAGGGGATCTTCCAACCCAGGGATCAAACCCAGGTCTCCTGCACTGCAGGCAGATTCTTTAAGTGTTAAATCAAGGAGGTCCAAATCACTCCTGAAATATTGAACTGAAACTGGGATCTGGAGGAAGGGGTAGAAATTGTCCCCTTTTCCTCTAATCTTGAGAAGAGAAGCCTTCCACTGAAAATCACCCTGAAAGTGGGAGGAATGAGGGAGCCCCTGACTTTATTTGCAATCCTTAAGAGAAGTATATTTTTGGTAGGGAAGTGGATGATGCTGGGAATTAGAAGCCCTGAGTACTAGTCCCATCTCCACTGCAGACTCTACATGTGATTTCAGCCCAGCCACCCTGTGTCCCTCTGTCTCCACTATAAAGTAGAGAGTTCAATAATATTACCTGTGCTATCAATACCACCATATCAACAAACAAGCTGTGAGAAGAGAACTTCGCTATCTATACATGTGTTTCTTTTAAATATCCCTTAGCACCCAGGCCATGCTGTTCATTTAGTTGTCATCTAGTTGCAAAGTCATGTCTGACTCTTTTGAGACCCCATGGGCTGTAGCCCACCAGGCTCCTCTGTCCATGGGATTCCCTAGGCAAAAATACTGGAGTGGGCTGCCATTTCCTTCTCCAGGGGATCTTCCCCATCCATGGATGGAACCTGCATCTCCTGCATTGGCAGGTAGGTTCTTTACCACTGAGCCACCAGGAAGCCCAATAAATATCACTGAGCCAAAAAAAAAAAAAAAAAAGAAGAAAAGAAAGTGTAAACCTTTTATTTCTCTATCAGCAAAAGGATTCCATGTAACTAGAGAGCCTTTCCAAAGAGGTTTTGCAAATTCAGCGACATGTTTTATGTGCAGGAAAAGTTAAATTAATAAAATAAAAACTACCCATACAACCCGGAACAGAGTCATAACTGGACATAAATATAACAGCCTAAGGCCAATGCCATAAGCAAATTTCCTCCCAGTATCTGATGAATGTCATTGTTGTGAGGATTAAAGAAACAATGAACAATCAGTTGCTGTTAATCTTCCTAATACAGTAGAATTTTTATTGACAAAATAGGTTCTGGCAATTTTTCCTGAGACTAAAGCATCATGGTTTTTTGTTTGATTACTCATTACTTCTCACAGAAACCTACTTCCTCATTCGTGTATACTTGTCCTTTCTCCATAAAATTTAACCCTAGATTGTGTACTGTTTTGTATCATTTCCTAGCTATTTTGTACTGGTAATGGCTTTACAATGAATACTCTGTACATCCTAATAAAGGATATTTTTTTTAAAGGTAAATATTAAAAAAGACTGTGCAAATAATTTATTTAACTTATTATTTAATAATAAAACCAGTAAAAAATGTTAAAAGCGGTTTAAATGAGGATTTGATTTGCAAAATCTTATATTCTCTATCAGAGAGAAGTCATTTGCATCGCTAAGGACAGGAACAATTTGTATTAGTCTCAGTGTTCTGTAAATTAACATTTGTCTCTACAAAGTTGTAAATGATCTAGAAAAATAAGCAATGGCTTAGACCTATGGAATCAGAGATCCCTAATGTGAGAACTACCAGACAGGGTTAGTATTCCATAGAAGAGACACCCAGTCATCTTTTTTAACCACTGAAAGTCTTTCACAAATTTTCCTGGGCATTCTTTCTTTGCCCTAGTGTTGAGCACAAAGCAGTCAGGGATGGTTTACACAGAGGCAGCAAATATTTGTTAAACAAATCATTTCCTAAGAAATACTTCAAAGTAGTGCTTTTAAAAAAACTGAGAGTGGAAAAAAAAAAAGACCAAGAGGACTTTCAGAAATGATTCAGACCATTTGCAAAGAGGCTAAAAGGAAGAGAGAGAACTACACACTTGTACCGCCCTCTGTCCCTTTAAAGACCATCCTCACCTGCATCCTTCTGCCCAGCAGCGGTGTCTTCACGGAAGTCCCATCCCTGGGCAAACGGTGAGTACTCAGGGACTCTGACTTGGCATCTCCCAGTGGGAGAGCTACAGGCCTGCCCTCTGTGGTGCAGATGGGTCCCATCCTTGTCCGAGCTCATGACCTGAGAGGACTGCTCCTGCTGCTGCTGGATGTCCATGGGCTCCTGTCTCACTTGCGGGGAGAGGGAACCAGGAAGTTCACTGTTCTTCATACCTCGGCTGCAGTCAGTCACCCCAAGGGTTACTCCCTGCCAAATGAGCTGCTCCCCAACTGGTAAAAGTGAGAAGAGGAAGAGAGAGGCATGAATGAAGGAAGGACACTGGACCAACCTTAAGATGGGTCACACCTCTCCCTTAGGAGTCTGGGAGAACAGATACATCTGAGTCCCTGCTTTATTTTTGTCCATAATTCTTAAAATGTTTTCATCTCTTTATACTGGTAGAATCACTAGGTAAAATACCTTGAATTACAATTTGCTAAATCAGGGAACTTTAAACATAGGAGACTCTCAGTAACCATTTTGCAGAATGAATGAATATAGTTTTCTGCCTGGAGGTTTAATGGGGGAAACAGAGAATCCAAGCAAGACAGCAGGCAGAGAGGAGCTGGCCTGGGAGGCAAGGAAGCTGGCTTGAGTTTCTAAGCAGAGAGCACCGTCTGTTTGCTGTGGGCCAGACCTGTGCTGAGCATGGAGGCAGGAGCAGAGGAGCAGAGAGAGGAGTCAGAGGGCCTGGGCCTTCCAGAAGCCTGCGGCTCACACCGGCTGGCTGTCTCCCCACCGCCAGTTCTCATACACTCACATTTCTCTGCTCCTCAGGGTGACTCAGTCTTTGAATCACTCTGCGATTCAGACACTAGGCTGGACCTGGGCTCCAGTCAGGACTGCCGCTGCCTGGTCTCAGGTGAGAGCACAGGCAGAGGCTGGGGAGTACTCATGGGCTGGATCTGCCCTTGGCAGGGCATCCCTGAGAACTCCGGGTAGACGTGTGTCTGGTTGTGGTGCCCCTGCCCCAATGGTGACACTGTCTATGATGGGGATGAACTCTGGACTGTGAACCCCTTTCCTCTACATTTATGATGTAAGATATCGATGTTTTCAGGGAGAGAAGCGAAGTCTAGAGATCAGCCCAGAGACCTGAGTTGGTCAGTTTCGCCACAGCACTGCCTACTGGGAATGCATATCACCTGCCACGAGGCCTTTGAGCTCAGCTGGCTTGTTGGCCATATTTCATGGGTCACTGGAGAGAGGGCAGTGACGTGGCTGGGGGACCTGGGAATGAAGAACAAGCTGGAGGCAAATAATTTTATGTTAAAACAGAACCCAAAAGAAAGCTCAACGCAGGATGTATCTGATAGACATTTTTCACTTCTTTGGTCCTATAGGGATTTTCAGGATGGTGAGAGGACAGCAGGGACAGGAGCTAGTGCTAGGAAGAAAGATCAGGTGGGGTGGAGTCAGAGAATGTGTGATTTTCTTATAAATTTCAGGAGACAACTTTCACGGTGGGCAGGCAAAATGGGTAAAACTACAAAAATGATGCTCCAGAGCAGTTATAACCTGGGAAAGACACAGATCAAACGAGTCACCAAGTATTAATACCCTCAGTAAACTTCAGTGGGATAAATGCTCTGCAAAAGTCCTTTCCAAATCTGAGCCTCTCTCTGGCTGAGGCAGCTTTTAAGGCCCACAAACCCAGATGATAGCCAGATGTAGGTAGTAAATGTGTTCTTGACCAAGGGGCACAGTATTTTGGCTAAAAGAGCGAGCATTTCTAGGGTTATGCCATCTGGATTCATGTTTGAATCCACTCGCTTTGCTGGCTGTGTGACCCTGCGCGTGTTATTTACTTCTCTAAGGTTCCTCTACAAAACACGTTGAACCGTAGTGATGGCTTCGCAGGAAGGCTGTGAAGATGGAACCTGGCTGTGTGTGTGAAGCCTTGGTGCAGTGCCTGGCACAGAACGCTCGGTAAATATTAGTTATGGCTCTATTAGCTCTCACTCCAATCAACTCAATACTGTGGTTGTTGATTAACATTCAGCTATCCCTCTAGATGGCAAATCCTTGAAAAGAGTTGTCTGGGTGGTTAATCTTTATTTGAACTTCTCTCACCCTCCCCCAACCCCAATCTACTCCTTACTTTTTCCCAGTGTGCTGACCCCTGAGGGCAGATTCAGCAGTCTTTGCAGTCTGGTTTCTGGAGGGGACCTGCCCAGAGGGGACGACAGCAAAACCCAAAGAGGATAACCAAGACTCCATGGTCTCAGTCCCAACTGGGCAGCAGGTGACAGTGCTCTAGAGCCACAGCTCTGTGGGGACACTACCACGGCTACAAATCTCACCTGCTTGGAAAATGCTCTCCCTTTGCTCCTTCAGACCCACTAGTGATGTTCCTGCACTGGCCTCAGAGTATGTCACTGTTCCTTGCTGGTGTCCCTTTCTTGATCTTTGCAAATGGTCCCTCCATTAAACTCTCTTCAACTGCCTTTCTGGACTGTGCCAGGACTGTGACTGGTTTGGGGCTTTGTTGTTATCTTACCCCACGTCGAAGGTAAGAGAAACCCAAGTAAGGCAGTAGGTGTTGCGAGAGGGCATCAGAGGGCAGACACACTGAAACCATAATCACAGAAAACCAGCCAATCTGATCACACAGACCACAGCCTTGTCTAACTCCATGAAACTAAGCCATGCCGTGTGGGGGCACCTAAGACAGACGGGTCATGGTGGAGAGGTCTGACAGAATGTGGTCCACTGGAGAAGGGAATGGCAAACCACTTCAGTATTCTTGCCTTGAGAACCCCATGAACAGTATGAAAAGGCAAAATTATAGGACACTGAAAGAGGAACACCCCAGGTTGGTAGGTGCCCATATGCTAATGGAGATCAGTGGAGAAATAACTCCAGAAAGCATGAAGGGATGGAGCCAAAGCAAAAACATTACCCAGTTGTGGATGTGACTCGTGATAGAAACAAAGTCTGATGCTGTAAAGAGCAGTATTGCATAGGAAGCTGGAATGTTAGGTCCACGAATCAAGGCAAATTGGAAGTGGTCAAACAGGAGATGGCAAGAGTGAATGTTGACATTCTAGGAATCAGTGAACTAAAATGGACTGGAATGGGTGAATTTAACTCAGATGACCATTATACCTACTACTGTGGGCAGGAATCCCTTAGAAGAAATGGATTAGCCATCATGGTCAACAAAAGAGTCTGAAATGCAGTACTTGGATGCAATCTCAAAAATGACAGAATGATCTCTGTTCGTTTCCAAGGCAAACCGTTCAATATCACTGTAATCCAAGCCTATGCCCCAACCAGTAACGCTGAAGAAGCTGAAGTTGAACGATTCTATGAAGACCTACAAGACCTTTTAGAACTAACATCCAAAAAAGATGTCCTTTTCATTATAGGGTACTGGAATGCAAAGTCAAGAAACACCTGGCGTAACAGGCAAATTTGGCCTTGGAGTACAGAATGAAGCAGAGCAAAGGCTAATAGAGTTTTGCCAAGAGAACGCACTGGTCATAGCAAACACCCTCTTCCAACAACACAAGAGAAGACTACACATGGACATCACTAGATGGTCAACACCAAAATCAGATTGATTAGATTCTTTGCAGCCAAAGATGGAGAAGCTCTATACAGTCAGCAAAAACAAGACCGGGAGCAGACTGTGGCTCAGATCATGAAATCCTTACTGCCAAATTCAGACTGAAATTGAAGAAAGTAGGGAAAACCACTAGACCATTCAGGTAGGATCTAAATCAAATCCCTTATGATTATACAGCGGAAGTGAGAAATAGATTTAAGGGACTAGATCTGATAGACAGAGTGCCTGATGAACTATGGACAGAAGTTCGTTACATTGTACAGGAGACAGGGATCAAGACCATCTCCATGGAAAAGAAATGCAAAAAAGCAAAATGGCTGTCTGAGGAGGCCTTACAAAAAGCTGTGAAAAGAAGAGAAGTGAAAAGGAAAGGAGAAAAGGAAAGATATTCCCATTTGAAAGCAGAGTTCCAAAGAATAGCAAGGAGAGATAAGAAAGCCTTCCTCAGTGATCAATGCAAAGAAATGGAGGAAAACAACAGAATGTGAAAGACTAGAGATCTTTTCAAGAAAATTAGAGATACCAAGGGAATATTTCATGCAAAGATGGGCTCAATAAAGGACAGAAATTGTATGGACCTAACAGAAGCAGAAGATATTAAGAAGAAGTGGCAAGAATACACGGAAGAACTGTACAAAAAAGATCTTCATGACCCAGATAATCACGATGGTGTGATCACTCACCTAGAGCCAGACATCCTGGAATGTGAAGTCAAGTGGGCCTCAGGAAGCATCACTATGAACAAAGCTAGTGGAGGTGATGGAATACCAGTTGAACTATTTCAAATCCTAACAGATGATGCTGTGAAAGTGCTGCACTCAATATGCCAGCAAATTCGGAAAACTCAGCAGTGGCCACAGGACTCGAAAAGGTCAATTTTCATTCCAGTCCCAAAGAAAAGCAATGCCAAAGAATGTTCAAACTACTGCACAATTGTACTCATCTCACACGCTAGTAAAGTAATGCTCAAAATTCTCCAAGCCAGGCTTCAGCAATACGTGAACCGTGAACTTCCAAGCTGGTTTTAGAAAAGGCAGAGGAACCAGAGATCAAACTGCTGACATCCGCTGGATCATTGAAAAAGCAACAGAGTTCCAGAGAAACACCTATTTCTGCTTTATTGACTATGCCAAAGTCTTTAACTGTGTGGATCACAATAAACTGTGGAAAATCCTGAAAGAGATGGGAATGCCAGACCACCTGACCTGCCTCTTGAGAAACCTGCATGCAGATCAGGAAGCAACAGTTAGAACTGGACATGGAACAACTGACTGGTTCCAAATAGGAAAAGGAGTACATCAAGGAGTACACCCTGCTTATTTAACTTATATGCAGAGTACATCATGAGAAACACTGGGCTGGAAGAAGCCGAAGCTGGAATCAAGATGGCTGGAAGAAATATCAATAACCTCTGATATGCAGATGACACCACCCTTATGGCAGAAAGTGAAGAGGAACTAAAAAGCCTCTTGATGAAAGTGAGAGAGGAGAGTGAAAAAATTGGCTTAAAGCTCAATCTTCAGAAAACTAAGATCATGGCATCTGGTCCCATCACTTCATGGGAAATGGATGGGGAAACAGTGGAAACAGTGTCAGACTTTATTTTTGGGGGCTCCAAAATCACTGCAGATGGTGATTGCAGCCATGAAATTAAAAGACGCTTACTCCTTTGAAGGAAAGGTGTGACCAACCTAGATAGCATATTAAAAAAGAGACATTACTTTGCCAACAAAGGTCCATCTAGTCAAGGCTATGGTTTTTCCAGGAGTCATGTATGGATGTGAGAGTTGGATGGTGAAGAAAACTGAGCGCCAAAGAATTGATGCTTTTGAACTGTGGTGTTGGAGAAGACTCTTGAGAGTCCCTTGGACTGCAAGGAGATCCAACCAGTCCATCCTAAAGGAGATCAGTCCTGGGTGTTCATTGGATGGATAGATGTTGAAGCTGAAACTCTAATACTTTGGCCACCTGACGTGAAGAGCTGACTCATTGAAAAAGACCCTGATGCTGGGAAGGATTGGGGGCAGGAGGAGAAGGGGACAACAGAGGATGAGATGGATGGATGGCATCACCGACTCGATGGACATGAGTTTGGGTAAACTCTGGGAGTTGGTGATGGACAGGGAGGCCTGGCGTGCTGCGATTCATGGGGTCACGAAGAGTTGGACACAACTGAGTGACTGAACTGAACTGTTATTGTTCAGTCGCTAAGACGTGTCTGACTCTTTGTGATCCCATGGACTGCAGCACACCAGGCTTATTTGTTCGTATCTTCAAATGTCACCTCACCCATGAAAGTTTTTGATCCTTATAGCATCTCCCCTGCAAATCTCCCTCCTATGAACCTTCAAAACATTTTGTAAGTCAGGAGAGGGGTCCTGGCACTCCACTACCCTTATCAATGCAACCGTTTTAGAGCCTAGGCTTTCTCAGAATTCATAATATCACAGATGTCATCTAGTTCCCCACCCTTTCTGCTTATCCTTTTGCAGCACACAGTCCTGGCTAAGTTGCTTTAATGGATGCATCCAAGGTCATAACTAATTGGTTTTCAGATTTTTAGCCTGGTGATCTTTTCCCGGCCCCATGCTACTCCTGTTTTACTCTAGGAATCTGATCTGGAGGACCTCTAGCAGGGAAGAGACCCTGGTCCCAGGTATTTGGAGACAGGAATTAGCAGTGTTGCTTTTGCATCTGGCTAAAAGATCTCCCACTGAAGGGATCATTCCATAAATAGAAAATGAAAGCAGCCCCTGGTGGTACAAAGGCAGGTGACCCCCAGGCACAGGAAAGAAATCTACTGGAATAGACTGGAGAGGCACGGCCTGGAGAGGAAAGGAAGTGGTGGAGAAGGTGGAGGGCACGGTTGCTGACCCACTTCTGATGTGACTTCTTGCTGTGGGCAGCACTCTTTACACCCCGTCATTATTCTCCTTTCAAAATGCTTTCATCTCAAGTCTCTCTCTTCTCCATCCTCTCCTCCTACCTCTGCTTTGTTGTTCAGTTGCTAAGTCATGTCCGACTCTTTGTGACCCCATGGACAGCAGCATGTCAGTCTCCTCTGTCCCTGCATCAAACCTGCCAGCGAGGTATTAATGACCTCACCTGAGGCTAAGAGAAGTTGAATAATGGAGTAAAGTCACTCAGACAGTGAGCAACAATGCCAGAGTGAATCCTACTCTGTCTACCGCAAAGCCTGACTTCTGAACCGGTTCAGCTGTGCAGTAGGCCTGTCCTGTTGCAGAGGCTGCATGTGCTGACCCTGACCCTGATCTCAGCTCAGATCAACTGATTAGGGGGCCAGTTGGCTTTTGTGCAGGCTGGTGAGTCAGGAAATGAGAGCAGGAAAGGCAGCTCCACCCAGCTGAGAAGTGTCACACAAATGCATAGTTCCTTGGCTCAGGTCCAGTGGGTCTTTTTGTTGCCCAGACAGAGTTTATTAAAGAATAACATGAAAGGAAATTTTTTGTACTCCAAGAGAAGTGAAAGGCAAAGGAGAAAAGGAAAGATATACTCATATGAATGCAGAATGCCAAAGAATAGCAAGGAGAGATAAGAAAGCCTTCCTCAGTGATCAATGCAAAGAAATAGAGGAAAACAATAGAATGAGAAAGACTACAGATCTTTTCAAGAAAATTAGAGATACCAAGGGAATATTTCATGCAAAGATGGGCACAATAAAGGATAGAAATGATATGGACCTAACAGAAGCAGAAGATATGAAGAAGAAGTGGCAAGAATACACGGAAGAACTGTACAAAAAAGATCTTCATGATCCAGATAATCACGATGCTGTGATCACTCACCTAGAGCCAGACATCCTGGAATGTGAAGTGAACTGGGCCTCAGGAAGCATCACTATGAACAAAGCTAGTGGAGGTGATGGAATTCCAGTTGAGCTATTTCAAATCCTAACAGATGATGCTGTGAAAGTGCTGCACTCAATATGCCAGCAAATTTGGAAAACTTAGCAGTGACCACAGGACTGGAAAAGGTCAGTTTTCTTTCCAATCCTAAAGAGAGGCAATGCCAAATGTTCAAACTACTGCACAATTGCACTCATCTCACACAAAGTAATGGTCAAAATTCTACAGGCCAGGCTTCAACAGTAAGTGAACCATGAACTTCCAGATGTTCAAACTGGATTTAGAAAAGGCAGAGGAACCAGAGATCAAATTGCCAACATTCTCTGGATCATCAAAAAAACAAGTGAGTTCCAGAAAAACATTTATTTCTGCTTTATTGACTATGCCAAAGCCTAGTGTGGATCACAACAAACTCTGGAAAATTCTTAAAGAGATGGGAATACTAGACCTCCTTACCTGCCTCCTGAGAAATCTGTTTGCAGGTCAAGAAGTAACAGTTAGAATTGGACATGGAACAACAGACTGGTTCCAAATAGGAAAAGGAGTACATCAAGGCTGTATATTGTCACCCTGCTTATTTAACTTATATGCAGAGTACATCATGAGAAATGCTGGACTGGATGAAGCACAAGTTGGGATCAGGATTGCCAGGAGAAATATCAATAACCTCAAGGCAGCTATATAATCATACCATTGAAACACAGATCTTACCCAACACGCATGTAAATACAGCAAATTTACCAGGGCTTATTGCAAGGATGGTTTAATCCTTCCATTAGCAAAGGCAAATCCTAGTGTGAGGCAGCTGACCCAACCGACTGGAAGCCATGGCCATAAGTTTGATCCACATAGCCATTGAGTGCCATTAGGGGTGCCATCTAATCCCAGGGTTGTACTTCCAATCTGAGCCAGGCCAGCAGGCTGGTAAATCTGGGTGATAAATGAACTCTAATATTTGCTCACATTGCATAGAGGACAGATATCCCACATATTTCAATTTCTTTGGATCTATGGGATGGTCACGAAATCCAGTGACCAAAAATCCAAAATATTTGTTCCCTTTGTTCCCAACAGATGGGGCAGAGACAATAGGTTGGCCTTTTTCTGGGGTCACCCAAAAATATTCATCCTTTATCTGGTAAAATTGTTCAAATTACCTGATGGATTGACCCTTCTTACCGGCCATTGAGTTCTCATTCTTTTTATTTTTTAAATAAAAGGTATAGGCTTTGGTCACTTTTGTAAGGCTTGCATTTACCTCAAATGTTATCCCATGGCCTTGATCAATTTGGTTAAAGTCCAGGTTATACCAGGTAAGAAGCGGCAGGTTGTGAGTTACCAAGGAAGCAAATGCTTCTCGTTGCTGTCTCAAGAACGAGCAGAGGGAGCTAAAGTCCCCTCTGCAGAGGGGAGACACCCACCAAGGAAGTCCATCCATCACTGACAAAGGCATGGCCCCACACACCTAACAGTTAGAAGTATTAGGGAAGTTTGTATATGAGTGGGGCCAGGACAGGAACACAATATCCTGAGTTTGCAGTCCCGGTAGGGTCATCATGCCAATGAGGAACAGCAGAATTATTCGCAGCAGCTCCATCCTGAATCTGTGGTCTCCAATGGAAGATGAATCGAGTCTTCAGTGGTTCCTCTGGGTTAGAATGGGTGGTCCAATGTCCCTTTTCCTCTGCTACTGTCTTGAGCTGGCTGTGGTGAATGTAGAGAGTAATACCTGCAACTTTAACTGCAGTGGGAGTGGTTAGTACAATTGTGTATGGCTCTTTCCAGGTGGGGGACAGTGACTGTTTCTTCCAGTCCTTTACCCATACTAAATCTCCCAGTGAGTATGGGTATACTGTAGTGTCTAGAGAAAATGGAATTCTTTTTTGAACATAAGGGGTGATGCCATGGATCACCTTTCCCAATTGTTCCGTTGTCACGACACCTCCATCCCTCCTTTCTGTAATAGTTTGGCTTTTACTTCCCAAATAAGAGGGGGAGGCCTCCCGAACATTACCTTATAGAGGGAATACATGGGGTGGGGGGGTGTCATTTTGATCTTAATTAACCCAAGTGGCAGCATATCCATCCAGGGGGCTCCAGTCTCTTGCACCCATTTTGCCAAAGTTACTTTGATGGTCTGGTTTATTTTCTCAACCATCCCTGAACTTTGTGGTCTATATGCTTCATGTAGTTTCCATTTGATATTCATTGCTTTGCAAACCAATTGGAGTAACAGCCACAAATGTGGGAGCATTATCTGATCCTACACTCAGAGGGAAACTAAATCTAGGAATAATGTCTCTCAGCATGCCTTGGGCCACTTCCTTTGCTTTCTCAGTCCTGGTGGGATATAAAGGTACATACCATCACCAGTAAATATTTTTATCCTTGGCATAGCTTTACCTCAGTGAAGTCCACTTCCAGGTGTTCAAATGGTGTGGTCCCCTTTAAAATAAATTTCATAAGTCTTTGTCTTTTCTAAATGGGTGGACTGATGGAAGTCTGTACCTAGTTGAAATGCCAACCTAGAGGGGATGAAGAATCTCATCCGGGAGCTCCCACCATCCGTCCTCCCGCAGTGTTCCTTGTTCAGTTTGCATCCAGGTGTTTTCTTCCTTGTCATAGACTGGGGCCGCTTGGGCGGTTCATAGGCTGGACACCACAGGCGTCTCCATAAGGTTGGTTGCTATATTGTCCTGGGCAGCTGCTTGTTTTGTTGCTTCATCAGCTGAACAGTTCCCTTTTGCCTGTGGTGTGTCTGCCCGCTGGTGGCCCTTACAGTGCATTACTGCCACCACAGCAGGTTTCCACACTGCTTCCAACAGTAACAAAATTTTCTCTTTATTTTTTGTCTCTTTGCCAGTTGCAGTCAATAGCCCCCTTTCTTTATATATGGTCCCATGTACATGTAAGGTAGCAAAGGCATACCGTGAGTCAGTGTATATATTTACCTTCTTCAGTTCAGTTCAGTCGCTCAGTCGTGTCCGACTCTCTGCGACCCCATGAATCGCAGCATGCCAGGCCTCCCTGTCCATCACCAACTCCCGGAGTCTACCCAAACCCATGTCCATCGAGTCAGTGATGCCATCCAACCATCTCATCCTCTGTCGTCCCCTTCTCCTCCCGCCCCCAATCCTACCCAGCATTAGGGTCTTTTCCAATGAGTCAACTCTTCGTATGAGGTGGCCAAAGTACTGGAGTTTCAGCTTCAACATCAGTCCTTCCAATGAACACCCAGGGCTGATCTCCTTTAGGATGGACCAGTTGGATCTCCTTGCAGTCCAAGGGACTCTC
This sequence comes from Okapia johnstoni, assembly GCA_024291935.2. Taxonomy (NCBI): domain Eukaryota; kingdom Metazoa; phylum Chordata; class Mammalia; order Artiodactyla; family Giraffidae; genus Okapia; species Okapia johnstoni. The sequence continues at coordinate 152,970,782 of CM044306.1, read as the reverse complement.
AAGAGTCTTCTCCAACACCACAGTCCAAAAGCATCAATTCTTCAGTGCTCAGCTTTCTTCACCGTCCAACTCTCAGATCCATACGTGACTACTGGAAAAACCACAGCCTTGACTAGATGGACCTTTTATGGCAGAGTAATGTCTCTGCTTTTCAATATGCTATCTAGGTTGGTCATAACCTTCCTTACCTTCTTACCTTTAGCCAATTTCCTTTACCTTTTTATCTTCTTTACCTTCTTACCTTCCTTTACCTTCTTACCTTTAGCCAATTTCAGGGCCCCCTATGAGGGCCCAGAGTTCTGCTCGTTGAGCTGACCAGTATGAGGGGGAGCCGTCCTGCTTCGACTACTGCATCTGTTGTGACCGCGTATCCAGTTTTCCTGTGTCCTTGTTCCAAGTAGCTTGTCCTGTCTGTGTAGTAAGTCTCCTCTGGTTGACTTAAGGGGATGTCTCTGAAGTCTGGTCCGCTAGAAAAGACTTCCTCTAGCATATTCTCACAGCTATGGCTCGGAGTGCCTTGGCTCACCAGTAAATAAGCTGCTGGGTTTAAAGCCCGACAGGGTTCCACCATTAAGCTGGGGATTTTCATATGAAAGTCCTTGGTAATGCAGCATCTGAGAGGTGGAAAGCCGCCTTGCCCCAGGCCCCGTTAGGGGAGTGAGATGGCATGTGGCACTTTTATTATAATAGTCTGTCCCACAGTTAGTTTGTCAGCCTCTCATTAAAATGGGGAAGGCTACCACTGCTCTCAGACATGAGGGCCACCCCAAGGCTACAGGATCCAGTCTTTTGGGTAAATAAGCCACAGGTCGCTACTGTGACCCTATTGCTTGTGTCAGCACTCCCATGCTACTTGTTCTTTCTCATGGACGTACAAAGTGAAAGGTTTGGTTAAATCAGGGAGGCCTAGTGTGGGGGCCTTTACAGCTCTCTTTAATAGTTCAAAAGCATGATTCTGTTATGGACCCCAAATTAGAGAGTCATTCCTGGGGCCTTTAGTGGTGGCATACCAGGGTTTAGCTATCTGTGAAAAGCCAGGTATCCAAATTCAGCAGAATCCCACGGCTCCCAAAAATTCCCTCACTTGCCTTTTGGTAGTAGGCTGGCTTCTCTGACTGATCACTTGTTTCCGTTCTAAGCCCAAGGCATGCCTCCCCTCCTTTGTAACAAATCCCAGATACTTTACCTCAGTCTGGCAGATTTAGGCCTTTTTCCATGACATCTTATATCTGGCCTGTTCTAGCAGGCCCAGGACAGTCTTAGTTCCTTCCCGGCATTGAGTACAAGAGTCTCTGCCATCAGAAGTAGGTCGTCCACATATTGCAGGATCTGGCACTTAGCATCTGATGGGAAGGAGAGGAGGTCTGTTGTTAGGGCTTCCCCAAATATTGTAGGAGAATGTTTGAATCCTTGTGGCAGCTGAGTCCAAGTCATCTGGGTCTTTCGAACCATCCCAGGGTCCTCCCATTCGAAAGCAGAAATCTTTTGGCTAATTGGAGCCTCTCTTATACAAAAGAAACCATCTTTCCAGTCCAAGCAGGTAAAATACTGAAGAGGGTGAGGAGAGGCTGGGCTATGTCATCCCACACTGGATGGTGGGTCCTAAAATAGCCTCTACTAGGTGAATTTTGCCCTGAGGCTTCTCGGAATAGGGAGGGGCGTGCCTTTGATAGTTCAAGAGATCCCTGGTGGAGAACGTCTGTAGTAAACAGCAGTGGGGCCAAGTTGGATGTGTCCGTCTGGCCCCATCTACCATGTGGCTTGGACCTCCCTGAGAGGCACCTGCAAAACCTCTCTCTTGTGGCTCCTTTGTAGACCTCAGCCGCCTCTGAACACTTGGCTCTCCCTTTTTCCCCTCTTCTAGACCGGGGAGGGGTGGGTATAATGCTGGCACAGTTGCTCCCATCGCACTCAGTAGTGCAGTAGGAGGGAAGGGAGCCTCTTCCACCGGTGGAGATGGGGGAGGAAAATCTCAAGGGGGATATCTTCACTGTTAATACAACTGGGGCAGCCTGACCTTATCTCCAATCTTGTTTTTTGACATGTTTGCATTCTGTGGGGAGAAAGGTCTCCAAGGAGACCTGGCTTTTCTTTAACAATGGTTTCCTCATTCTGGGGCAAAGTTCAGGCCCAGTTCACATCCTGCCTTTAGACGGCTAACAGGCCTCAAGATGGAGTTCCTCCTGCCCTCCCCGTAGTGGCCCCAACAGGGTGACTTCAGAGGTATGTCATCTGTGCAGGGGCACGGGAGCCACACTCAGTAGGGCGCCACTCTTGGTTTAAGACTCTGCTGTTGCCATCTTGAAATTCTCAATAATTTTATCTTTATATATTTTAGGTGGAGTCCAATGGGCCACCTGAGCAAGGTCATGAGGAGTGAGTATGTGCACAGTAAGTGTGTCCACGGTTTCTGCAGCTCCATTCGAGTTATTTATGATGTCCCATGAGCACAGAATTCCAGGGGGGCCATGATGTGGGGGAGTTCAGCGAGACTCATAGTCAGTATGAGGTCAGCAAGTTGCACACACAACTGAGAAAATGAGATGCTGACAGCCCCTAGGGGCCATGCTTCCCTTTTGAACCAAACTTTGCTTCCCATGCAAAAGAAGCCAATGAAACACACTCAAAACCAATAAACCAATCAACATCAGTAAAGATGAGATGTTGAGACAAGGAATGGCAACTGTTTTGGGAAAGCTGGCTATTTTCTCAGATAGCAGGCTAGTGTCTTATCCCTTATTGGGATCTGGATGCCTGTTTCTATAATAGAACAGAGAGGGTGAGGAGGTGAGGAAGTAAAGTAAAAAGGCCATTAATCTTACAAATATATCCTGGAATGAATGGCCAGTCTCAGGGAGGGGATGTGTTCATTTTTTCTTTCTTGCAACCATCTACAGGTGGACAGGATCAGGATATTTTCCTGAACAAAGGCACTTTGGTTTAACTTCCAGGCATAGAGGCAGGGTTCCCTGAGGCAGGCCATTATGTATAGACATCACCCTTTTAGTGAACAAAAGCAATGGGAAGCAAAGGTTAAAGTAAAAGAAACCAATCCAACATGTAGTCAGATTTTGTTCTTCCTTGTAACATCATTTTAGTGATTTTACTTGGGAGTTAAGCGCTCTGATATTTGTATTTAAAACTGAAATTGCACATTGTAGAGTCCAGTAAAATCCATGTTAAGAATTAAAAGTCTGATCTTTCTTTACTTACAATAGTATTAACTAGTAATAAAAGTCACTATGATGAGTTGAGGGAAAGACAGACTATGGAGGATTCAAGAGAAAACCTTTCTACTTTAGTACTTTTAAAAGCACCTTCCCCACTTTAAATAAATAGTAGATAAAGGGACCACACATTTTTATTGTATCCTGTAAAGTCTGTAGGCTCAGCTCTGTATAGAAATGGCATCTGCTGGAGGTAGGGCAGAGAGAGTGTGTTTTCTGGCTTATTCTGCGGTCATGGTTTGGTGACTGGGGTGGGCAATAGTCCTGCTGGGCCAGGATAGCCGGAGGAAGAGCTGAGCAGGCGTGATGGCAGCCCAGTATCTGTGGTGTCGGCGGTGCCTGTGCATCATTTAAACAGAAACAGCCTCAGATGGAGAGGCAGGCCTGGGGCTTAAGAGAAAGATGGGTTATACATGGAAGCGGGGCCTGGTGTAACCGTCAAGGTCATTGAAGGCGCACAGAGAGTGAGGGCAGGAAAGCTGTTTACATTTGCTCAGCACTTGCTAAGGCCTATAATAACACATGTGTTCCTTGAACCTTTGGAGGTGGGGGCTCCTGTCCCCATTTTACAAATGAAGAGGCTGCTCAAAACCTTCCCTGACCACTCCCTCCTCCCTGCCTCTCTCTCTCTCTTCTGTGTTATTTTTCTCTCCATAATATTTAGATCACTATCTGACATATTGCATGTTACTTACCTGTTTTCTCTCTCCCTCTCTCTAGCATGCCAAGTCCCTGAGGGCAGACTTTTGTTGAGTTTTGAGTACTGCTATCTTACCCTTTTGTCTGTGTCTGAGGTCTGACATGAGGATTCTTCCGAGACAGGTTTTGCAGAATTACCTGTACAGAAATGGATGAATAAAACTGTAAAATATAGTAAAAGTTCAATATTCTTTGACTCCTCACTCCTGCATATATCTCTTCATTTTGTCATATATAAAGCATTCTATTTTCTTGATTCTCAATATTTCAGGTTGAAATAAAATAAAACGTGGGTATTAACATATACACACTACTCTATACAAAATAGATAAACAACTAAGACCTACTGCTCAGGGAACTGTCTTCAATATCTTGTAATAACATATAATAGAAAAGAATCTGAAAAAGTATATATGTATATGAATTATTTTTCTGTACACTTGATACTAATACAACATCATAAATTAACTGTACTTGAAAAAAATCTTTAAAAACGTGAGTAGGAATCATTATCTATCTGCATTGTTGTGTGAGGAGAAAATGAGACAGTATCTATAACACGTCATAAAATATAAAGGTCCCTCACAAATGTCAAAAACTGCTGTTGAGAAAATTATTTCTTCCCTTCAATAACTTGTCTCTCCTGCTTTTTCTACCTCTCTTTCCTCCTTCCAGCCCTCTGCCACCTCTTTATCCTCCCTTTCCTTCCTCCCCACTCGTCGGACCCTTTCTTTCTCCCTCTCCTCCCTCCTTCCTCTCCTGGGCTCTAGTCCCTTTTCAGGCCTCTTCTGTTGATAATCTTCAGGCTTTTCCGTCCCCTGGTGGCCAATATGCATCACTGCATGTGCTCTCTAGTTGACGTTTTTTTCTGCCCAGTTTGGATACAGGATATAGGGTGAGGAAGTGAAGTGCAGCAAGAATCATAAATTAGTTTACAATAATTATACATTGTTAGTGAGGTAACAGTTCTTAGAATTTTGGAAAAATTTGTGAATTTTATGTCATATGTGTAGCAGTGTAGCATTTGTGTGCTAATGACTCCCCCGTTACATTATCACTTGATGTATTAATGTAATGTAGATATAATTATGCTATCTAGAGTTAAGCACTAAAATATGGGACATTGATAAGCAAGTGACAGTGAAACTCTATTGTATTAGTAATACTAATTGATTTATAACACCCATAAAAAACCATAAACAAAAAATAAAACCCATGAATCTCAGTTTTTCATCTTAACAAATGTTTGCTTTTCTCTAAGGCAACATCTAATGCAGATTCTCTGGTTGGTCTTCACATGGTCGCTGAGAGACTATTGAGTGACTCTGGAGTCGAGAACTATGGAGTCCTCTGCATTTGACAGATATAAAGGCAAAGGGAGAAAAGAGGAACTTCCATGAGAAGTTTTCCTGGGTTAAGTTTCAAAGTTACAAACTGGCTGGTTACAATTTTCTTTACATTGCATTGTCCAGATCTCAGCCACAGGGCCAAAAGTAATCACAAAGGAGGCAAGGAAATGTAGTTTAGACTGAATGTTTCTGTCCCCGTAAAATTCATATGTTGAAACCTAATCCCTGATGTGATGGTATTTGGAGGTGGGGTCTTTGGGAGGTGATTAGTTGGAGCCCTTAGGAATGGGATTAGTGTCTTTATGAAAAAGAACTCCGAGGACTCCCTGGCCCCTTCCACCACATGAGGACACAGTCATACTGAACAGCGGATGCCTTGATCTTGGACTTTCCAGCCCTCCAGAACATGAAAAATAATTTTTTTGTTCGTTTAAGCCACCTACTCTATGATATTTTTGTGATAGCATCCCAAAGGGAAAAAGACAATTGTATGTCCAAGAAGAAAAAGAAACAGACTGGTAACTACTCTAGCAGCCTCTGCTACAATAATTTATCGTGTGTTCAACGTCACAGGGGATCCACAACCAAAAGGAGGGACATATATCAACTCTGAGAGCCTGAGTTCTTAGACCACCACCATCCCCCAAGTAAACTTCCTGGTGTTTGTTCTTACCAGGGGGTAGTGGTGAGGTGGGTGTGGTAGCCAAAGGAGGTATATTAAGTGGAGTGCAAGCTGACCGCTCAGATGGAGACCGGAAGAGGCTGTGCCTTAGCTTTTAGTCTAGTTACTTTTAATAGTTAATAAATAAATATATAAGTAAAATATATGGTATACTAGATGCTGATACATAGTATGCAGCATCTAGCCTAGGAAAAACAAGGAAAAGAGATAAAGACAATCAGAGGTACACAGTTTTGGGACTACTGGACAGGATATTCTGAAAAATGACCCACTGCTATAAAAAGGACACACCTTTCACTGAAAATTAAAGTTTCCTTTTCTTAATCTTGAAAAATGAGTCCAGAGCTCAAGATTCATTTTTCAGAATATCTTTTTCTAGGAGTTCAAAGAGACCTCTCTACTATTTAGATCTTGGAAAACAATCTTACTGAGATTTGACACCCAACTGCAGTTTCCCAGACAGGCGCTTTAACCAGCCTAACCACGGTGCCAGAATCACTTGTTTCCTCCGGCCAAAAAAAAAAAAAAAAAAAAAAGGTTTCTTGCTCTTCTTAGGGCTAGTTTCAGATACAGTTTTAAGATTGGAAAGAACTCTTGCAATGTGAAATTGATCATTTCAACTAAGCACAAGAGTGGTTGTAAGGAGACGATGTTATTTCGCAGATAGGAGCTGCACAGTTAAACCGGCCGGCCCTGGATAAATTCGTTTCCCCGAAACACTAGTATGTGGTTAGCAACTACCATCAACTTTGGTAACAAATTCAAAACCCTGATCAGCGTCCCTGATTAGGGGGAGGGCTAAGGGATGAGGGGAGGGCACTCTTTGTTACTCTTACTCCAACTCAGAACGCCCGACTTTAAACCGAATGTCTGTTATTTCTAAAAAGACAAAAACGAAAATGAAACAAACCCCAAATGTCTATTTTTGACGTATATGGAGAAAATTAAGTAAGAAAAGGAAGGAAATAGAATAGGAAGCAATGGAAATAGAAGCATTTTCGGAGGCAGACAGAATCAGTAAATGAATGAATGGACAACTGTTTTAATCCAAAAGACCACCAGGCATTATTTTGTATCCAGCTGCATGGTCTTCCTTTAGTACCAATAATTAATTTCATAGATCAGGTTAACAAGTAAATGAGCCAATGGCCCCCACGGGACCTCGTGGCGCAACGGTAGCGCGTCTGACTCCAGATCAGAAGGTTGCGTGTTCAAATCACGTCGGGGTCAGCTGTTTTACTGTCTATGGCATGCACTGGTCTGAAACTTGGAGGGAAAAAAGGTGTTTTCTCCAACACTGGCTGCCCTTAATGCTGCCCTTTAGAAAGTAAGTAAATAGGCAGGTGTACACTATAACTGTGCTTGGGGGGTTTATTTCTGGGTCCATAAAGACATTTTTATTCTTTTCTGCAAAAGACATTTTTCTTTTATTGCAAACGTTCTGAATTTCAGTCTTTGTCAACTCCCAGCCGTCTCTCCACGCTCACTTCTGTGCTCCCTGACCCATTTCCTTATCCACATCTCTCTCTCCAACGGTCAGAAGCTTCCCACATCTTCTGACATCACCTGCTTCACACCTGGATCAGCTTTTCCTTGCCAGAAAGGTTACATAGCAAGCAGAATCTTGGCTCTCTGCAATTCCCCTTACTCCAGCAAACCAAGAAGGAAGTCAGTTCATTTCCAGATGCAGAAAACCTGAACATAATTTTTTGTTTGGTTTGCCAAATTGAGACTAGAGGAAATGAACCATTACATCAGAGAAAGTAGTCCTCTGGGCTAGAATTCTAAGAACTCCTTAAAACTCTGTTTTTTAAAAAATGTACAGGACTGTGTATTTTTTTCTTACCTGGGACTTGAGCACCCTCCAACAGATTATGAACCATTACATTACAGCGCAGAAGAAAAGGAAAGCACACTTATTTCATCAGAACCTATTACTTTGTATAACTTGGAATGGCTTTAAAACACGACATATGGAATATGAGCAGATATTTTGTTATAGATGTAATGTACATGTTCACATAGCACACGGTAACAGACATTGCATCTAAACATGCCTTTGTGCATGGAGGAAGACAATCCAAAATAGTCATTCTCTATTTTTTATTAACACTTTTCTTAGCAGTTAGTTAGTTTAGGCCCTTGGGCCATCGCATTATAAAACAGAGATTACTGCTCTGGGGGAAGGAGAAAGAGAGACAGAAACAGAGAAAAACAGTTCAAGAACACACTCAGCTCTGTAGAGTTGGAAAAAAAAAGTCTGTAGAAAGCTGAATACTAAGTATGAGGATACAGTTTGTTGCAGCAGAGTGGCGCAGCGGGAGCGTGCTGGGCCCATAACCCAGAGGTCGATGGATCGAAACCATCCTCTGCTAAGACAAGCTTCTTTTCCTCCTGAGGAGAACTTTGAGAGTAGAGAAGAGAGTTTATTAAGAACATTTGGCATTGTATACCTTCTTTAGTGAGGTGTTTGGCCTGCTTTTTAAGCACATGAAAAGCATATGTCTTGACAACAAAGTAACTGTGAGACACCACTACACACCTATTGTTGTTTTTCAGTCGATCAGTCATATCTGACTCTTTGTGACCTCATGGACTGCAGTACGCCAGGCTTCCCTGTCCTTCACTATCTCCTGGAGTTTGCTCAAACTCATGTCCATTGAGTGGATGATGCCATCCAACCATCTCATTCTCTGTTGTTCCCTTCTCCTCCTGCCCTCAATCTTTCCCTGCTTCAGGGTCTTTTCCAATGAGTCAGCTCTTCTCACCAAGTGGCCAAAGTAATCCAGGACACTGAACATCAAATGCTGGCGAGAAGATGGAGTAACAGAGACTGTCATTCAGTGCTAGTTGGAATGCAAAATGGTACAGCCACTGTGGAAGACAGTTTGCCAGTTCATATGATCCAGCAACTGCCCTCCTTATTAAATTGCCCAAAGGAGTTGAAACTTCTGTCCACACAAAAGCCTGCACACAGTTGTTTGTAACAGATTTATTCTTAATTGCCAAATTTTGGAAGCAACCAAGATGCCTTTCAGTAGGTGAATGGATAAACTGTGGTACACGCAGACAATGGAATATTATTCAGCCTTAAGAAGAAAAGAGCTACTAAGCCATGAGGAGACACGGAGAAACCTTAAATGCATATTACTAAGTGAAATAAGCCAATCTGAAAGGCTGTACATACTGTATCATTCCAATATATGACACCCTAGAAAAGGCAAAACTACAGAAACAGTAAAATCATCATTGGTCACCAGGGGTTGGTGAGAGGAAGAAGGAGGAATAGGCCAAGCAGAGAGGATTTTTCAGGCAGTGAAAATCCTCTGCGCGATGCTATAACAATGGATAGATACATGTCTTTCTGTTGTTCAGTCACTCAGTCGTGTCCAACTTTTTGCAACCCCAGGGTCAGATTTGGAGAAGGAAGTGGCAACTCACTCCTGTATTCTTGCCTGGAGAATCCCTTGGAGAGAGGAGCCTGGCAGTTCATGGTCCTTGGGGTCGTAGGGAGTCGAACAAGACTGAAGCGACTAAGCACGCACACACGCATGGACTGTAGTATGCCTGCTTTCTTGTCCTTCGCTGTCTCCCAGAGTTTGCTCAAACTCATGTTCATTGAGTCAGTGATGCCATCCAACCATGTCGTCGTCTGTCGTCCCCTTTTCCTCCTGCCCTCAATCTTTTCCAGCGTTAGGGTCTTTTCCAATGAGTCAGCCCTTCGCATCAGGTGGCCAAAGTGCTGGAGCTTCAGCTTCAGCATCAGTCCTCCCAATAAATATTCAAGGTTGATTTCTTTTATGATTCTACGTTTGTTTAAACCCTTAGAATGCACAACATCAAGGGCCAATTGTAATGAAAACTATGGACTTCAGTCCATGGAAGACTCATCATTTCTAACAAATGTACCCACTCTGTTGACGATGGGAGAGACTATACCTGTGTGAGAAGACGATGGGAGAGACTATACATGTGTGAGAAGGTGTGTGCACCTTCCTCTCAATTTTGCTGTGAACTAGTAATTGCTCTAAAAGACTAAATCTTAAAAAAAGAGAGAAGAAAAAATTGCTATCAAGAAATCTTCTCTTTGTGAGACTTTTAATCTTAACTTTCTGAGAAAGATGCGTTTGAAAGGTGTTCCCTCTTTTATGTTTCCCTCATACACCTAAGTAAGTTTTCAAAACAATTTAGTGATGTGATTTAAAGAAAATCTATGTAAGTAAAAGAAGAATAACGAACTATAGCTGAAGCCTGTGTATTAACAGCTTTGCCATTTTGTATAGAGTGATATTGTAAAATAAATAGAAAATTAGAAAAGCTTAACATAGAGGCCTGGAGAAGATGGGCATTTGTGGAACTTACAAAAAGGGCGTTACAAAAAGCAACGAGCCAGCCAGGAGTCGAACCTGGAATCTTCTGATCCGTAGTCAGACGCGTTATCCATTGCGCCACTGGCCCACCAGCGAGTAGAGAGGAACTTACAATTTTACAAAAAGGGAAGTTATGGCATCGCTGTTGCTCTAAATATGAATGTGTGAAATCTTTCCTTTCGGGTTGAGAACCTGAGAAAGCTCAGAACTGAAATAGAAGAAAGTCTGACTGGTTCTTTTTTCTAACTCATAAAATATGACTCCTTCATGGTCTATGAGAACTCTGTTTTGATGTAATTTGTAAAAGGTCGGAGAGAGTGCTTAGTATTTTAAAAAGTATCTTGAAATCGAAGGTCAATCCGACCAGGCAGAAATTTTATTATGCTAATAAAGAAGAAAAACTGACTCGTAGTCGGCAGGATTCGAACCTGCGCGGGGAGACCCCAATGGATTTCTAGTCCATCGCCTTAACCACTCGGCCACGACTACACATATACATAGCTTCTTTCAATGTTCTTCATGTTACTATATATCATTTATTTTAAGCAACTTCAGTATTTAGTCATTAAAAAGGGCAAGACAAAAAATGATAAGTTACATTAATAGTTGATAAAATCGAAGAGTCAACCAACTTTATTTCCAGCATGTAGGAAACTGAGAATGTTCTTTTTAGAAAAAGCAAATTGCCATATATTGCAACCATTTAAAAAAAAAATTCTCTTATTTCTGCTGGAGAAGGAAATTAATGCTCAATAAATAATCTGGCACAGCTGTTCCTTACAGACACTCTCTGTCTTTAGACATTTAATCTAGTGCCTGGAATATAGTAAGGGCTCAACAAATGTCAGCAGCTTTTGTAACTGTCATTTTTAAGTTCAAGAATGAGGATCTATCAAAATATTCCTCATGAAGCACTATCTCCCATCTCTTTGTAAAGTTCAAAATATTTTAAAGCAGTAGGTAGAATATTTTTGAATAAAATTGTAATATGAAAATATTTCTGAGAATCAAATCCACTTCATGGCATGGGACTTTTTCTCACAGAGTATCTAATATTCTGTGGATAATGTTTAAAAATATCTGCAGAGACCACCTGCAAAGCAAGACCAGAACCCCAGGATCTTCACTTTTTTGAAACTACACAACCATTACCACAATCTTAACTGTATGTTCATGCATGTGGGTGTGTTAGTGTACAAGTAGAAGATTTCTGTATTTCATCAACAACTCCATTTCATGATCAGGAGGACAGGGCATGATTGATAAACCCCTGCTTATGTGCCGATAGGTTGAGAAGTACCTCCTGCAGCCCAGACCTCATGTCTGGGCTCCAGAAAATACAGTTGTCCTAGTTACTTCTTGTTGCATGTCCATGTGCATCTCAAAAGCAATACATCCCCAAATGAAAGCTCCATTCTTTCGCTCTAAACTTGGGTCTTCTCCAACAGCCTAGATTTTTGTTTGACAGGAGCATCCAGGCACCAAAACAAAAGACTTAGAACTCCCCTTATATCTGTTCTCTAACTCCCTCTCCAGAGGCCACCGGTTTCCAGGTCTTTGGTTCAACCTTGGAACTGTTTCTCAGTCTGGCTTTTCCTCTCAAGTGTCAAACCCATTTTCTAAGATCAGGTTCCAACAGTTTCTCATAGGCGTAACTGCAACAAATTCTTGGAAGTTATCTGACCTCTGGTCCCTTGTCCCTGAAGAGATTCATTCATTTCTTCATTGTTTCAAAATTTGTATTCTGGGCACAATCACAGGACAAACACTTTGCTAGGTGCTGCTCATACAGTGGAGAGCCACAAAAATATGGCTACTGTTTTGAGAAATTTTCAGAGTGAAAAATTACAAAAGTGAATATTCACCACTGAGTTTGATAAGTGAAAGGTCCAGTGTGCCTTAGTAGCCCACAGGAAGAATGTAGATCCCAATCATGAATATCTTAGGTGGTTGCCTGGAGAGTCACTCATTAAATACCAAGTTTCATGAAAAAATGTTCCAATTATACCTTATCTCTGGCCAAATGGATACTCAATGAATACATGTGGAATGAATCATGTTTAAACTTAGATCTGAAGGATGTGTGAAAGTGGGCCAAATTGGAGATGGGAGCAGTGTTCTAGACTTAAACCTTGTGGAATATGAGATAAATAAAATAAAGTGTTGTCTGGCTGGAATGTTGCTTCTTTTGGAGGGGGAGAAGGAGAGAGAACAGTGAGAGATAACACCTTGGAGATGTAGTTTAGGGCAGATTATGTAGGCAGAGCTATGTCAGCACTAACTGATGTGTTAATCTGAGAATGCAAATCAGATTGGGTTTCTCCCCTCCTTTCAAGTCTTTAAAGTTATTCTGTGGCCTTCAGGGAAGATGACAAGTGGCAAGTAGGAGTCCCTCATCACCGGCATCTGTCTAATTTTCTCAGCTCTTTTTCTGACCATTCTGTCAAGGGATCCTGGATTCCCGAGGCAAGAAAGTATCTGCTCTTCCTCGCACAATGCTGGTTTCTTGATGTTGACCCTCTGTCTTGTATCCTAGGAGCCCTGTGTTCTTCTTCCAGGGCTTTTGTTTAAACAGGACAGCTTCTGTCAATCCCCCTCACTTCGCCACCCCTCCACCCCGCTCTGTTTTTTTTTTCTTTAATTAAACTTTTACTGTAAAAAATTTCAAGCATTTAAAAAAGTTGAAAGAATCGGGAATTATCTATATACCTACCACCCAGATTCAATAATTGTTACCAGATTCCTGAGCCCCACTCCCCAAGTTCTAATTTTGTAGTTCAAGTGTAGTGCTGAGAGGGAACCAGGACTAGCTAGGGAAGTTTGCATTTCTAGGGAGCTCCTGGATGTTGCCATTGGTTCGAGGACCAAATTTTGAGGAGAGCAGACCGGGAGAGCTAACTGGTGATACTGTGGATAGAGAAACAGACATTGGACGGGTAAAAAGAAACGTAAAGCAAAGGAAAGGGTGTTGAGCAGAAATGCATGGAGGATAAAACTATTAAGGAGAAAAGGAGATTTCAGATTATGGACTTTAACCAGGAAAATTGAATTTTTAATAACTATCATTATCAAGTTCACAGTTTGTGAGTAGTAATAATTTAAACACCTAACAACCACGAAGGGATTCGAACCCTCAGTCTTCTGATCCGAAGTCAGACGCCTTATCCATTAGGCCACGTGGTCCGGGCATAGCTACAGTGCTGTGTTTGGATAATTCATTGAAAGAAAACAATCTCAACTATCCTTGTAGCATATGCTATTGTTCTCTTGCATTGGCAGGCGGATTCTTTATAGCTGAGCCACCAGGGAAGTCCATAATTGTAACATAGTGAGAGTATTATTGCAAACAAGGGCATTTCCAGCTCCTTAAAAATCCTACCATCTAGTTGGGGAAATAGGTTGAACCTGAGGGTTAAAAATACTGTAAAGTTAAAAAAGAGATGATGCTACAACAGCTAATAATAGAGTGCTTTATCTCTTGATGCGAACCTGGGAGAAAGGCCACAGTAGGGAAGGAATGCTTGAGCTGAGAGCTGAAGAAGGAGAGGAATAGAGCTGGATTGCTTTATATACTCAGGGGACCACCGCTGCCTTGCGGGGGGGCTTTCAGGTAAAGATTGTGGATGAAAGACAAGAATTCGCTTTTGTGCACTCCAGAAATCCCACTCAAAACAGCCCCCAAACCTAAATTCAAATAATATCAAAATTTCGGGAGAGGAGGCAATAGCAACAAGCTTGTCCTCTGGAAAGCCGATTGAAGTGTGATACTTTGTTGACTTGTCAGACCCGAAAAAGCTGAATCCTAAATACCTCGCGTAGGAAAAGTGTAGAGGCGATCCGATACACACCACAGAACCTCCATCGTCACGCCTCTTGCCAGGCTCAGGAATTGTCAGCAGTATCTTCACCTGGAAACTGGCTATTAGGAGCTGAATTGTGTCCTTCTGTCTGCTTCCCCTACTCCCACTCGCGCCTCATATGTCGAAGCTCTAACACCTCAGTACCTCAGATGTGACTTTGTTTGGAGACAGGGCTTTTAAAAAAGTAACTAAAGTAACAAAAGATCTTATGGGTAAGCCCTGATACAATGACTGGTGTCCTTATTTTAAAAAGATCAGGATACAAACACACAGAGGAAAGACCATGTGAAGACCAAGGAGAAGACCCGCCGTCTATGAACCCATTGACAGGGTTCTTGAACTTCTAGCCTCCAGAACGGTGAGAAGATAAATCGTTGCTTAAGCCATCCAATCTGTGGTACTTTGCTATGGCAACAAACTAATATCACATTGCCTTTCCACCATCCTGGAAGAAAACGGAAGATTATTATTATTTTGAATGAGCAAAGTATCGAGTTGCTAGGCTCGGGCTGTGATTCTCAAACTTTTCCCTTCATCACGATCAGGAGGTTTTGTTAAAACAAAGGCTGCTGGGGTCCGCCTCCAGACTTTCTTATTTTGTAGGCCTGGGGTGTGGCCGAGGTTCACAGCTGACGCAAGTGCTCCTGGTCCGCGAGGACGTTTTAAGAATCACTGGCTAGAGGAGGCGCTGCTAACACAGAACTGGTAGAAAATGCTGAGAACTCAGTAGATGTTAGCTATTTGCTTTGAGTTGTTGTGAACTGAATGGCAAGTGTACAGTACAGAGAGCAGAAGGCTCTCGGAATTCCAGTGAGAAGTGAGGGTGTCAGGAAGACAAGCCAACTATGCTACACTTTTGAGGATAAAGCAGCTTTTTACCAGGTTGAATAATGGGACCAGGTGAGCGCTGAGGTAGGAGGGGTGTTTGGGAGGGGGTGGCGGGGGCAGGGTTAAGGACTGGACACCGCAGGGCAGGGAAGGCTGGGAATCTTTTTGAGAAGAAAGACCTTGAGGCTGGGAGATTGAAGGCGGGAGGAGAAGGGGACGACAGAGGATGAGATGGTTGGATGGCATCACCGCCTCGGTGGACATGAGTTTGAGGAAACTCCGGGAGTTGGTAATGGGCAGGGAGGCCTGGCGTGCTGCAGTCCATGGGATCGCAAAGAGTCGGACACGACTGAGCGACTGAACTGAACTGAGGTCGAGTGAATTTATAGGAAAAGTGGGAGTTCGAAAATCGTGGCAGTTCTTAATCCTGTTTCATTGTGGATCTAAGCTGAGTACGAACACAGTTTTCCTCAGGACGGGAAAGTTTCGACAGGTGGAAAGATAGAAAGTGAGAAACCAATGAGTTTCCCCTTTGCGGAGCACTGGAGCTTTTGGGTTAATATTTAATCTTTCTTATCTGTTTCTACCAAGCATTAGCGAAGCTAAGAATAGTGGGGAGAAAATAATCAAGCTTACCAATAAAAAGACATAAATCTTTAGGATCTGGGGGCGAGGAGAAGGCATTATTTAAATTCTGATTTAGAATAGCGTCCATCGCTCACCCGTGACCTCGTGGCGCAACGGTAGCGCGTCTGACTCCAGATCAGAAGGTTGCGTGTTCAAATCACGTCGGGGTCAGCTTTTGGGGAAAGGGATCTTTCTTCATAAAGTTGCTGGCCAGTTTTTGACTCACGTAATCTCTTGAAGAGGGACCTCTTCCCAGAAATTATTGAAGAGCATCTGGCAAATAGAAGTAAAGAGGATGTAGGTCAACTTAAAGCATTAAGCTTATGATTTTTATTTTGCTTTTCAGGAACACCAAAGAGTAAGTAAATGGATGGAAATGATGAAGGAGGTGGTGGAGGAGGAGGAGAAGGCGGTTAGGGGAGAGAAGATGGCGGAGGAAGAGGAGGGGAAGGAAGAGCGGAAGAGCTATATAAGTAGATGTCTGTAACTCTTGTCGACATCCTGTTTGCTACCCTTGTAAGAGACTTCCACCTGGGTAAGCCATTCCTGAATTCCAGATCCACAGAAAATATGAGATAGTAAATGTTTGTTGTTTTAAGCCACTAAGTTTTAGGGTAATTTGTCACACAGCCGTAGACAATGAGTACGTTTTATATCAAAATCATCTCCTGTGTCTACCAATTCTAATATATATTTCGATCCTTATCCAATCTTTACTCACCAAAAATCCAGATTTTGAAAATCTCACTAAATAGCTCAACTTTGCCTTCTCACTCTGAGACACTATTGAGACTCCTGACATAATGTTCTCTCTTGTCCAATAAACTCAGCTTTGTTTTTCAATGAGGTTATTAGTGACGTTCTGAAGAGGTAGCAAGGGTTTCCCTTGTAGCTAAGTTGGTAAAGAATCTGCCCCTAATGCAGGGGACCTGGGTTTGGTCGGCAAGATCCTCTGGAGAAGGAAATGGCAACCCACTCCAGTATTCCTGCCTGCAGAATCCCATGGACAGAAGAGCCTGGCAGGCTACAGCCTATGGGGCCGCAAGAGTTGGACATGCTTTAGCATCTAAGCCAAATAAAATCTGAGGAAATAGAGTGCACTTTGTAAAAATTACCTTTATACTACAAAGAACATACTTTAGATATTTGTTCTAAACTAGCCTACAGTATGTAATCAATTCAGTACAACTAATGTGAGCACCAACTATGTGCGTTACACTAAAGATTTCTGTTTATAATAGAAGATATAAATTCTGACTCCCAGTGGTTCATTAAAAAGTTCCATGAAGTAAAAATCAGTAGTTAATATTTATCTGATAGTTTAATACTATTTTTCAAGGCTTTAATAGGCATCATTTTATTTTATTTTTACAACCGCTAGAGGAATGTAAGTTGAATGACTTACATTCAACTCTGCTAGGCTCTATTTACATATGAATAAACAAATTAGGAAACTTGGCTGAATTTATTTATATCTCTCATACTGTCCAGTTATATATTATTCTGTTGCTAGGATTTGGAAGAACCTAATTTATGGCCCAGATTCTTCCTTTAAGATCAACATTAATAACCTCTTAATTTACTAAAAGGCTTTTTGCCATTCTTCCCCTTCAAAGCATCCTAATCATAGCCGCCTATTAAATATTGCAATTTCTCTATTCTGAAGAAGAGGTGAAGAGATAGAAACTAGAGTGAAAAAAACCTCCTGGGCTTTCACATGCTTTAATAATCCAGGCTGTCAGATTCTGCTACTTCCCTAAAGCCCACACTTCATTTCAGTAGAGATTATTTTCATTGATTATCAGTGGTTTTCTTTGTGTTGTTTTTTTTTCCAAACCAGCTGAAAAGTCCTGAAACACAAGATTTATTTCCAAGCCCCATTTGTCTTTTGCTTCCAAAGCGCCGCAGTGACCTCGGCAAACTGTCTCCAGGAGCAAGTAAGAAGAAGGAAGTGGGAGAATTCTTTTTTCCTTTATTATTATCTTTTTTATCATGCTTCCGTTGACAATATCCTTCTTGCCAAACTTGGGTCTCCATAAACATAAACAATAGGAGGTCTTTTTTCCAAATGAAGCAACTTTGTGCTTCAAACTTGAATTGAGCACATTGGCCTAGTAAGTAACCGAACTGGCTTTCAGCCTTAATGAGAAACTTTCAGAAAGTGTTTTCATTAAAGATATAAATTGAGGAAGGGATGGAGAAAGACATTTTTATATGTCTGGTGTTCATAGGTATTTTTCATTTTCATAAGGCTCCAAGTCACATATCAGCAGTTTCAGCTTCCTTCTAGTTCACAGGTTTTCCCAGAATATTTAGATGTAATCTGCTATTTGATTGGATTTAGGAACATTCTGGGGAAAACTATGCATCCTCATAGTTTTCCCAAGAATTTAGAAATAAAATAATTATATGGATACAAATAAATGATCTGCGGCTCAGCGAAGCATTGGTGGTTCAGTGGTAGAATTCTCGCCTGCCACGCGGGAGGCCCGGGTTCGATTCCCGGCCAATGCAGTGAGTTTATTTTTCCTCGAAAAGCCACAAACAAAAAATATTTTAAGGTAAGTACTCTTCTGGTAATTTACAATTTCACCTTTGTAAATTCATAATTTCACTTTTATAAATTACACCTATTGGCATGCGTTTGGTTTTCCAACAACCAAGCAAACCTCAATTGATAGCGGTAGTCTTTAGAAGGTGATTTCTGAGTCGGTGGTATTTGGAAGTGGAATGTGGCCACGTACAGACATATATGCAGTATTCCTACTCCTCGAAGCAGGTTTAGAAAAATACCCATAATATCTTGGATCTACGAAAGTGCCAAAATTTATCCCCTTGAAAATAAATTCCAAAGCATGGGCCAAGTGTCAGCAGAGTGGCGCAGCGGAAGCGTGCTGGGCCCATAACCCAGAGGTCGATGGATCGAAACCATCCTCTGCTATTTGCGGTGTTTTTTTTTTGTTGTTGTTGATTGAAACCTGATCTTAGAAGGGACTGAATGCTATTTACAACAGATTTGGGGTCGCAAAGAGTCGGACACAACTGAGCGACTGAACTGAACTGAACTGATCACATCTAGCTTGTGGACTAGCTCTGCATGTGTAAGAATCCCTAAAGTTTCTTGTTAGAAGTACCTCTTTCCCATTTTTAACGGAGGTAAATCTTATTTTTTATGTCCGGTAAATCTGTTGGAATTTGATCTCTCAGATTTAGGGACCACTACACCTCGTAGGGATTGGAATGTGACCTTCGTAAGATCTCTGGTATCTTGTACGTCAGACAAAGGTTACGTTTTGTGATAAGGTCTGTAACCAACATCTCAATCTTCAAATTGTTGATCTATTTATCATGAGGACAGGCATTCCAGAACAGCTCTTAAAATGAAAGTACATTTGTAACAGGAAAGATATTCCTCATGGGAATATATCTAGACAATCTAATCAGTTCTGTAGTCGTGGCCGAGTGGTTAAGGCGATGGACTTGAAATCCATTGGGGTCTCCCCGCGCAGGTTCGAATCCTGCCGGCTACGTAGCTTCTTTTTCTTTTTCTTTTTTTTTTTTTAAGTCCTCTCCAGGTCCAAGTACCAACTGCGGAAACTTAACACGAAATAAACTGTTTCCCTATTTATTATTATCTTTCTCCATAAAATTGGATGGAGGAAATTTTAGTCCCCTAGTATAACTGTCTGTAGAGAAAATCTTTGAAATTTACTTTGGTAAACGCTAGGGATTTCTGAGACCACTATAAATATGTTTTTTTTTTGGTTTTTTTTTTTAAAGCTCAGGCATTAATTCATTTTGAATTACTATCTCCCGAACTGAAACTCAGTTCAGGTCTGACTTTTGATCCTCGCTTGCCTCTTTTTCCCCTTAATGTACTTCCAAGAATTTGAGTATATCCAATGCATCACTATTCTACTTTTGACTATTTTGACGTTTCAGAACCAGTATTTCATACAGAAATTTCCAACATTTCCTTCTGGAGCCCTCTTATCATTCCATTTAGGAGGCCAGATTGTAGGGAGGAAGTATCAGTAAAAGAATATTCAAAACTGTTTTCAGATTTTGGCTAAATTTTATTAAAAAAAACCCCAAACACACCAAAAACTGTTTCGCTTGCTAAAACTCTTTCTAAGACATACGCACACGGTATATGCAACAGAAGTAAGAATAAATATAACAAAAATTCAACTTGTATTAAACTTGCAATCGATCTATTAGGACATGCGGATAGGTAAAAAGAAGGATGTAAAAATACTCCAAACGTTTTTCCTTAATCTCAAAATTACCAAAAATTTCCTAACTTATCTTTAACGTTTTTCTTCTTTTTCTATATTCACACGTGTCCTATGGAATTTGTAAGTGTCGACACCATATATAGACATTCATGGCCCAGGTTAGAAATTCAGTAAGTGCAGTTTTGATTTTGCAAGGAAGGCAGGTACTCAAACCCTAAGTGGACTCTGAGAAAAACTGGAAGCAAAGTGAGCTCTGTTATGCGTCTGGCGTTGCGGAGCAGTGATAATGAGGCCTTCATTCATCCAAGACAGAAATCATCAGAATAAAGTGCATGTGACACACTGCAGCCACATTCCTAACCGCTTGCCGCGAAAAGCGTGTAGCGGCCCCATGGTGTAATGGTTAGCACTCTGGACTTTGAATCCAGCGATCCGAGTTCAAATCTCGGTGGGACCTAACTTTTAGTGCCTCGCCCCCCCCCCCCCCCCCCGCCCCCCCGCGTCTCTTCAATCACTGGGGCACCTCGAAGAGGCCAGACACCTAAACACTTGCGCTGCTAGACACCACATCCCTGTCAGCTAGGAGGCAATGTCCTGCAGAACAACCATCTCTATCCTTTCCTCTGAGATTTCGCATCTGTTTTCTTCTCCTCCATTTCCTTCTCTGGACCACAGAATCCCCTCCGATTCTGGTAATTTAGATCGCCGTCTGCTTGACTATTCACGTTTTATACCCCTAACCTCAGTTCTGGGTCCGAGTTCCATCAGTTTTTAATACGAACTGGGTCCTGAGAAATTCGTAGTGCCTGTGATCCTTGGTCGTTGCATTTCACTCGGATCCTCTGCTGACTGGGACACAACAGATTCTTTATAAATATTTTTAAAATAAAAATTATAGTTCACAAAATCCTGAATAGAAGCACAGGCTCTTCAATGAATATTCAGAAATCTTCCAGCAGGTAGTAGATTATGGTGGCCCCATGGTGTAATGGTTAGCACTCTGGACTTTGAATCCTGCGATCCGAATTCAAATCTCGGTGGGACCTCTAGTTTTGGTGGCCAGCCAATTTTCTCTTGGTTTGCCTCAAATTGATAATGCACATCGGTTTCCAGGCATAACCTTCCCACTCAGACATCCTTCCCCGGAGAAGCATCCTTCCTTACTCTCTTCTGGGACTCCAATGAAGTGGGTCAGATCTGTAAGTGAACTATGTACTTGAGTGATTAAGAGTTCATCTATCAGAGGCCTTTATAGGAGTCCCAGAAGACAGGACCCACCTGTGACCCTTTTCTCCTCTGGAGCTCAGGCAAATGCTCCGTAGGCTGCAAAACTCTGCACACAGACCAGAAAATGTCCAAAACATAGAATAAGATTCTAAGCTATCAGTCATCTGAGAGCCTCCGCTGTCTCCTTACAGGAGGCTGTCTCTTAACGTTCCCACTGAATCTATGCTGAAGCCTTTGAAAGATCAGCTGCCCAGGATACAAATCTTCCTGTAAAGGTTTCTTATATCAAGGTCCCATGGTGAAGTGGTTAACCCTCTGGTCTCTGAACACAACAATATCAGCTGTCAGTGGGACTCTAAATTCCTTCTGTTGACTTTCTCACCTCCAGTACTCTCAATGACAGCAAAATAAGAGTCCCCACAAATGCCTCTGGCATTCTAGAAAAAGTTCTGCAAAGTTCTTCCTGTCTATTAAGTCCCAGTCATGGAAGTGCTTTAGAACCTCTGCATTAATTTCCTATTGCTGCTGTAGCAAATGACCACAAATTTAGTTACTTAAAACAACACAAATTTACTTTCTTACAGTTCTGGAGTTCAAAAGTCTAAAATCAAGATGTCAGAATGGCTATGTTCCTTCTGGAGACTTCAATGAAGAATATTTCAAGAGACTTCAAGAATATTTCCTTGATTTTTCCAATTTTAATGGCCTCTTTCATGCATTGCTTCTTGGTTCTGCATTCACATTTCCTACTATTGAATCTGATCCTCCTTTGGGTCCACTTGGATAATCCAGGATACTCTTCCATCTTGAAATCCTCAATTTAATCATATCTGCAAAATCTCTTTTACCATGTAAGGTAATGTATTATTAGATTACACATATAAGTGATATCATACAGTATTTGTCTTCCTTTGTATGTCTTATCTCACTTAGCATAACACCCTCAAAGTCCATGTTGTCTTGAATGGCCGAGTTTCCTTCTTTCTTGTGGCTGAATAACATTCCATTACACACACACACACACACACACACACACACACACACACATTGCATTTTCTTTATTCATTCATTTCCTGACAATTTCTTTCCATATCTTGACTATTGTAAACAATATTGTAAAAAACATACGAGTGCAGATACATTTTTGCTATCCTGTTTTCGTTTCTTTTGGATAAATACCTAAAACTGGGATGGTTGGATCATAAAATAGATCTAGTTTTAAGCCTTTTGAGGATCCTTCACACTGTTTTCTTTAGTGCTTGGAGTGTGGTCTCTTTATTTTTTCTTCTTTTATCAAAGCAAGAGGGCCATTTATAGGGAGGAAAGACATTTTCTTCATTAGTTAAAAAAAAAAAACACAGAAATGTAATTTCACAGATAGAACTCTGTTGTGTGGAGAAATGTAATTTTATCGAAAGCTAGCCATGTGGGTGACGAGGTGGCCGAGTGGTTAAGGCGATGGACTGCTAATCCATTGTGCTCTGCACGCGTGGGTTCGAATCCCATCCTCGTCGTCCTGTCCTCTCCCGCTGTGGTGTGGGAGTGAGGTTTTAGTGCCTTGTGAACAAGGTATATAATCGGTGCTACCTTACGGACGAACTGTGTAACTATCAATAACGCATGTTTTTAACCCCTTTTATAGAGAGATTAGGAAATGCCTCGCGTGGATGAGAGCGTTAAGAAACTCCTACCTCTGCTCAGGCTCAGGTGTGCTCACCGATTCTCCTGCTTCTCCACCGGAGTCAAAAACTGATTCCGGGCCTTCTGAGTTCCCTTGTCTGTTAACACCCTGCCCAACCCGCTGGCCGCCTCCTTCCTGCCTGCGTTCCAAACAGTGGAAGCAAATTACACACCACCAAGGAGTTATCTCAAAATGTCCACGTTTCCGCCACACCCTCGACACAGCTGAATCAGTAAACCTGAGGGTGACGTCTCTGTGGTTGCAGGCGCCACAGGTGACTCTAATGGGCTGAGAAGCACGGGTCATTCTCTTCATTCACTGCTCCCAACCGCTCTTCAGCCATGGTTCCTTGTCTCGGCAGTTTTTGTATATATATTTGCCTTTGAAATTCCAGGCATCATGTTTCCAGGTCCAAGGCACTCTCTCCTTACACCTCATCACTCCCTACCCACCCCGCCGTCGCCCCCAGTCTCTTCCTCAGACTCTAGCTTTATCTGACCCCTGGTCCCTGCTTTCAGGAGCAGAAATTGTTCACATGCTCTGCTTTTGCTCATGCAGTCACTTCTGCTTGGAAAGTCTCTACTCCTTGGTGGCAAAATGTTTTTGCAAGAGGCACATCAAATGTACCTTTCCCGTGAATTCTCAAATGAAAGCATCATTCTCCTCTTTGTATTTTATATGAATGAATTTAGTCAAAGATCTTTTCCAGGAGTTCCAGCCTCTGTTTCCTTCCTTCCTTCTTTGGTCATCTTCTGCCACTTATATCTTAATTTTAGCACAGGATCCCATAAAATCTCATCTGTTCCCCTTTTCTTTCACCTTACAGGACAACGATAGCAAAGGGCTGAGTGCATGGTGTGGAATAACAAAATTTGAAGGGACCATAAAGATGATCTTTTGGAAAATCCTCCCTCCCATCACCTGTCTCTGTTTTACAGATGAGAAAACTGAGGTAGAGACCAGACAAATTGCTTGTTAAAAAAAATTCATATATCCAACTTTTCCTTACTAAGGTTCATGGGAACCAAGTTCTTTTAGATCAAGAGGTTACGGTGATAAGATCTTTTTAACGTGTGCAAATCCAGTGAGTGGGATTATGATATTTGAAACTTGGCAAGTCCTTCTAAAGTACACTTGTCATAGGCCAGCAGATCTTTCGAAGGCTCATGATAATTGAGACCTACGAAGTACAAATTTTGCAGTAAAATGTTTTTGAATTTTATTTTACAAGATATGGCTTATGTGGTACATGTGGTTCAAAGATGGCTCACAAACTAGAACCCATTTTATTTGGAAAATAAAAACTGAGAAAATGATTCAGATTGGAGGCCAAAGTGGAGTCCTGAGGAATTGGGTAATATGTTTTTTTATATCTTTGAATTTTCTCCAACAAATAATCAGAGATATTGGATATTTGAGCAGACTGAGCCCTCTTGCCTCTTCATCCCCATGTTACCTTGTTTGAGAATAAGGTTGTAGGGGTACCACCATTTTAGATCCTTGTCTCCTCAACCTTGCACACTGTAAACATTCAACAGATAATCATAAAATAACAGGATACTGTATATGTGTGTATGTATATGTGTGCACGATATTGACATGGGAGGAAAAAAACACTTTGTTCAGGCAGAATATACCTAGGGTATTTGTCACTTCTTTTAATACACATTAAAGGATTATTTGGGGCTTCTCGGTGGCTCAGAGGGCAAAAAACCCCGCTCCCCCGGTGCAGTGTAAGAGAGGGAGACACAGGCTGCGTCCCTGAGTTGGGAAGATGGCAGGCAACCCATAGTATTTTTGCCTGGAGAATCCCATGGACAGAGGAACCTGGTGGGCTACAGTCCATAGGATCAAAAAGAGTCCCACAAAAAAGATAATTTTAAAAGTGCTAATCTCTTCTCTTGTTTCCAAAAAAGAGAGAAAGAAAGAGGAATATGTTGAGTAGAAAAGAGCTAAGCTTCCATATGACTTGAACCAACGTTTGAATATGGGAACATATGTTTCACTAAGAACTCACATTGGAAATTAAGTTTTCTTCATCCTAACTTACTATTAAATTCAGTTACTTAGGTACAGAAAAAAGTTTTTGTATATTTTGTGTGGTTATTTTCTCTGCCTTCCTGTTTGCATACACACTTTGCAAACAGTCCAGCTCTTTTAATGACCTTAATATTTTGTTCTGTAATTTCGGTTTGAATAAAAGCTGTTCTCATCCTTTTGACGGCAACAAAACCAAAGGAAAAAAAGGAAGTTAAGATGGAAAAGACAGGAGAAGAGGGGAAACCAGAGACAGATTCCAGCAGCCAGAACTCAGGACTAATAGAGAAGAGGTTGTAGCTTTGAACAAAGCCATTGGAAAGGAGAAGCAGCAGGTTTCCCACTGTGCTACTAACTGGGGGCTCAGTTGGAGACAGCTCCACTTACAGATCGGATTCCCTTTTCAAGGACAAGCTGAGTCTGTGAAGATGAAACTCAGGAGCTCAAATCCAAATTTGGGGAGAATGTGAAAGCCCTCAAATTATTGGAAGCCTTATTAGAGTTTTGATTTCCAGCCACTCTTCACTCTGGTTCTCCGAAGGCTTTTGAGAATAACCTCTTAAAAATAGGGTAGAAAGAAAAAGGTTCGAGACACAGTTAACACAGGGTTTTCGATCGCCTATCCAGGAGATATGGCTATTAAATACTATTACAGGAGTGAAAAGTCAAAACTAACCACGAAGGGATTCGAACCCTCAACCTTCTGATCCGAAGTCAGACGCCTTATCCGTTAGGCCACGTGGTCTCTGAGGACAAGTGGTTCCTGAGAGGTTTAGTAAATTTTCTGTCTGGTCTTGAGTCGTAAAAGCTGCGCAGTGGAAAAAGGCAATGGTTCCCGTGCCACCCGTGCCCTGTCTTTAGAAAAATGGAAACTCGAGATTACAGAGGTTATTTGGGGCCAAGGAGAAGGGCCTTGTGAAAGATAAGAATTGACTATTATTTCGGTCTTGGGTACTCCATGGAGGGAGTATATGGCACATGAAGGATGCCAAAACGTTGCGCATACTGAAGTGGATATATATATCCACACACGCGCGCGCGCGCGCGCACACACACACACACACACACACACACACACACACACACACACACACACACACACACACAGAGCCTTGTTGGAGACTCTATCATCTTATCTTTGAGAAAATTATTAGCCTGGAAATTCAGCCAAAATGATTTTTGAGCATGATTGGTGTCTTTCTTTTCATGACTTTCCCACTCAAGGAAGAAAGCGTCCGTGTCATCCTTCAAGATGGAGGACAAGGAAGGCTTCTCTAGTATTTGCTTGTGTATATCTTTTCCTTTTTGTGTCTGCACTTTTCCTTTGCTGTAATAAATCTTAACCT
This sequence comes from Okapia johnstoni, assembly GCA_024291935.2. NCBI lineage: Eukaryota > Metazoa > Chordata > Mammalia > Artiodactyla > Giraffidae > Okapia > Okapia johnstoni. The sequence goes on along the minus strand of CM044306.1, from coordinate 152,944,611 downwards.
TGGATATATGTTGATTCATGTGAATCCTTCCAGCGAATCAGCAACTACTGGGTGGTCATAGGGCTAATGGAAACATCATTTTCCCTTTTCCCCGCTGCACTTAGTGTACAATCTTTTAAAGAAATATCTGTACTGTACATATGTGTACTATACATAGTTAAATATTGTTTTAAAAGCATGTCTACACTATAGGCTACTTAATGAGTTTGCTTAGTTCCTAGCACAATATGTAATATAAGTATCTGAATAGGAATCCTTTCTGAGAGAGGAAAAAATATATAAAACAGTCCACACATATATTTAAAAAAGAAGCATAGAGAATAGTTCTGTTAGAGGTTGAAAACGAAGGTAGAGGGTAGAGACACATTTACAGCAGCGGCCGAAGTGGTCTTCTCAGGTCAGCATACAATTAAGGTCACCAAAACTCTCCACTCTGTCTCAAACTGTTGCTTATTTACTCCAAAGATTAAAACTAATAATTGCAAAGAATCTGCCCAGGGATGGCCCAGGAGATTTTGTCACTTTAATTACATGGCCTCAATTTCTTACAAACAGTGCTTTCTGAATTATGAATAGAAGGAAGCGTAACAAGATCTGGGCTTCCACTCCTGCTCTCTTTAATTCAGCACTTTCGTAGCATCACAAGACAATGAACGCTGTCATGAAAACTGGTGACAATAACAACACGGTTACTTTGGCAACCAGAAGAAATCACGGAAACAGTTTCACATTTATTTTCAGGGTAGCTTCTAGCGGGAGTTCACAAAAATGATAAAACTAGCAGAGGATGGTTTCGATCCATCGACCTCTGGGTTATGGGCCCAGCACGCTTCCGCTGCGCCACTCTGCTTCACACTCTAAATTTCTTGCTAATAATACTCTTTACTGCTCTAGAAAGCACGCCTCTAACTTTATTTTGGCCACAAGATGCCAACAGTTTCCATTAATGTCGCTACCAGAATCAGAGAAAACAAGGAGTAGAAAAGTAAACATTAATACGGAGTTAAGTTACTTGGCGCACAAGGAGGAATGGTTAGATAATTAAACGAGAATCACAAGTTTTAATAATCAGAGAAGAAAATGAAAATAAGGCGTGAAAGGAACTTCGCTTCGCGCGGCTGGCGAGATTTCTACCGGAGAATCGCTAACCAACCATGGATTTGCCTTTGAGGAAAAAAAATCTTTTGGTTAGATTTCCCTTGACTTGGTGATGGAAAAGGTGAAGTCTTGAAGCTTTAAAACTCCTCTGGAGAGGGATTGCTATTTGAAGGGGTTTTGTTACCGGGAGAGAGCAGCAGTGCGGAAGGCCCCGTAAACGTGGAGGTAAAGCGGCGCCCTCATTTCCAACGAAGGTTACAGTAGTTCCGGTCATGTGGGCCAAGGCTCCAGTGCAATCGTCCCAAAGCATCCTAAGCAGCAAAAGAGAATTAGTAAAAAATGTTAATTTCTCTAGTCTGACCCAGTTTTAAAATGCGTTCGAAAATTCCCACTTAGGGAAGGAGGACCCACCAGAGAATCCTCAGCGAAGGGCCCGCTCGGTGGGCGGGGACTAAGTTGTCGAGACGTCACCCAGAACTGGGTCAGGAGGGGAGGGGCTGGCAGACTAAATGAATGTGCCCGCGAAAGCGCTTTCAGTTTTCACTTCGGTCCGGAATCCGCTCATATAAAGGAATTGCCCCTGCTTTGTTGGTGCTGTTTTGAAACCTCTCTTAGCAGCTCTAGCATGTCTGGACGCGGCAAGGGTGGGAAGGGCCTTGGAAAAGGTGGCGCTAAGCGTCACCGCAAGGTTCTTCGCGATAACATCCAGGGCATCACCAAACCTGCCATCCGTCGTTTGGCCCGGCGTGGAGGAGTTAAGCGTATTTCTGGCCTCATCTATGAGGAGACCCGCGGGGTGCTGAAGGTGTTCCTGGAAAACGTGATCCGCGACGCGGTCACCTACACCGAGCATGCCAAGCGCAAAACTGTCACCGCCATGGATGTGGTCTACGCGCTGAAACGCCAGGGCCGCACTCTCTACGGCTTTGGCGGTTAAGCTGCTGGTTTTCAGCGTTCTTAATATTTCCACCAAAGGCCCTTTTCAGGGCCGCCCACATATTTCGATGAAAGAGCTAGCTAGCACTTTTTGCTGTTTTCTCTTATTTCTTAAGGCGCATCTCACATGCTCCGTTTCCCTTAAACAAAGCCCTCCCCTCGGAACTTTGGAGAATGGCATGGGAACCTACCTCAGTATTTCTAAGATATACCAAGGACAGGATTGCAGAGTCGGACATGACTGAGCACAGCACGCACGCACGCAGGAAGTTTTAGAGAGGCGGAAGTTCAGTGTAGTTTTAAATAACTTGGGCGCGTTTAAACGTTTTCTGAGACACTGTCTACCCCAGGAGGACTTCCTTAACCTTAATTCTGGAATATTTCGAATTTGAAATCGAGTATCCACAGTGCTTGAGTATTACAGAGAAGTCGGCTTCCACTCACCGCAATGTAGCGATGCCTGGCTCTCCCCCGGCGGTGGCCTGTGCTCAAGATGGCGGCGAGGCAGAGGAACAAAGAAAGCCCGCGCCCGCGGCGGGAAGCGCGACTCGGAACAAAGGCGAATTCACGAGTAGGGCGGGTCTTCCCCTAAGCGGGAGCGCGCTCCTGGGCTCGGCTGGCGTGTGGCGTTGTTGCTCTGCTCTGCTAAGACTTGGACCCATGCATCGGGGGAACAATTAAAATGGACCCGCCGGGAGAGCTACCATGTATTAGGTATAGAGGAAACTATAGTCTGAATTCCTGTTTGAAAAATTTAAAAAGTCGACAGGAAGTATGTTTTTAGATGAACAACATAAATGGCACTTAGGCTTAAGATTAAGTAAACATTTAAAAAAGTACTATACAGACATCAGGATTTTTTACCTCAAAGGAAGTATGCACTGTGTTTCTTGTTTGTTGTTGTTGTTTGTTTTAATAAGTTACCGTATACTCACTGCCAAACTAAATACCTAATAGTCGGTGCACATGAACAAATCCCTGTTATACCTTAAATGTCTTAGAGATCTGGTTTGTTCAGAGGAAGATCCAATCTTGCCTTTTGTTCTGTCTCAGGTCTCTTGATGCATTAAAACACGTGTTCTCCAGATTTCCTGGATCTCACTTAGTTTTTTGACATTGATTTGATGTAGACCTGGCCTGTAGAATGTCCTCCTGGTTTGGCTTGTTTCCTGATAGGATTATTTTCCTTGATTTCTGTACCCTGTATGCCCTACAAAGTAGAAGTGATTTCCCCTAGACTTGACTGAAATAACATTAATTTTCTTGTCAAGGAAGAGGTTATAGATCGTTGTATGTAAATACTATTGTACATCAGTGTCACTTGTTAAGGGGATTATGTAGGTTCTAGGTCAGTCATTGGTTTAGGATAATTATTAATAATTTCTTTGTAAAATCTGATTTCTCCTCCTTATGGCCGGCATGTAGTTTGTAGGGTGATACTTTGAAAGCCAGAAATCAATGGAGTCATTTGGAATGTCATCTCTTTTAAAGATATGGGCTCTGGTGTTTAAATATGAAAATAATCAGATGTTATTGGAGCTAAAGCACTGATTTGAGGAGATAAATTCATACGATGATGTTAATTTAACAAAGAAAGTTGAGCACATGGCATGTACCAGGCTGTTCGATGCCATGGAATTATAGCAGTGAACAACAGTGAACAAAAGAGTATTTCTAAGTTCATGGAGCTTATGTTTTGTTGGAAGGGGCACAGACAAAACAGGTAATAGTTTGTTAGATGGTGCTATGAAGAAAACTGAAGCTGGGAACACCTTTATAGTGTAGAGGAAGGAGATGGTACTTTAAATGACAAGAAGATTTGGGGAAAAAATCTGACTAATTCAGAAGACGCGGGTTTGATCCCTGGGTCAGGAAGATCCCCTGGAGAAGGAAATGGCAACCCACTCCAGTATTCTTGTCTGGGAAATCCTGTGGACAGAGGATTGTGGTGGAACATAGTCCATGGGGTCACAAGAGTCAGACACGATGTAGCGATTAAACCAGCACCACCAGAAGGCTTTACTTGTAAGTGATGCTTGGGGAAAAAAGATTGAGAAAGTGAAGTTCCAAATGGGAGGAGGACTAAGTAGCAAAGGAAGCCTGGAGGTAGCAAGGAAGTTATCTGGTGGGCAGAGGGAGGCCAAGGGGGTGTGGAGAAAAAAGAGACCAAGTTTGAGAGGCAAATGGTGGTGAGTAGTTTGCTTATGGCCTTGGAACCCAACACATCTGACCATTAAAAAGATACCTCTAATCCTAGTGAGGCATGAGAAAATCCCTAGAAAATGACGCGTATATTGCTTGAACTGGCCATCAAAAGCAGGGAAGATTGATAGTCACAGGCACTAAGTTGTCCTAAAAACAGTTCAGGGGAAAGAATTGTTTTTTTCAACAAGGGCAGGCCTGTTAGAAGCGGTTTGGTATTGTTCGCAGTGCAAGACAAGAAATCCTAATTGGTGTTAAAAGCTAGTAGTCTTTCCAGCCCACTGCCTTGTTCAAGGCCTCAGGATTCTGAGATTCTAACGTGGGCAGACCTGAGGGCAACTTCCCAGAACTTCAACTAGCCGCCTTAGCAACAGCTAATATTTTAGAGGACTCTTTGTGCCAGCACCACCCTAAGGGCTCTTTTATTGATCACCCCAGCCATGTCACATAGTAGTTGTTATTCCCATTTTAGAGGTAAGGAAATGCTCACAAAGGGTTTTAAGTACCATGTCCAAATTTAGCTTTCAAGGAGGCTAAATACACTGGGGGATTTCTCCTTAAACCATGCGTATCTATTTCTTAACTATACGTATTTTTTTTCCAGAATACGTTGTTTTAAACTGTATTTACAATTAACCTTGGAAAGTGAGAAATGAATGGTTTAATTATATGTAGGCTTTAGGGAATGTCCTTCACAAGCACCATTACAAAATGTAATAACATTTAATGTTCACAAAAGCCTGTGTAGATGTAGGGAGAAAAAATTTTCCCTTCTTTCTTTCTAAATTCTTTGGCTGGTCTTAATTGATACAAGATATATTAACAGGGGAAAGACAAACTGAAATACTTAATTTGTATTACCTCCTCTGTACACTGGAGATCCCCAGTAAAACTGAGAAGACTACAAAATGGCTGAGCCACTGCCTTAAAATACCATTTTGAGATGAAAAAAAAACACGATGGGAGTGGGTAGTCAGTTGTTTTCAGAGGTAACCAGAAAAAGCAATGTAAACATTGGTAAGATTGTTATGCAGACTTAAGTAGGCCTTTTCCATAAAAGACAGATTCTAGACATTTGGACATTTTCTTCTTGGTAAAGCAAGGGAAACACGCTTACAAACGGATTATTTACCTTATAAATGTAAATGTCTTTTAGGAAACACTACTTTCCTACTAAGTGTTGAGATTTTCCTGCTTCTTAAAAATAGCCAGCTTAGAATAACTGACATCCAAACAAGCACGTTTTCGTTTTTAACAGACATTTGCAAAGACACGTGGCTAATATGTAGCAAATTAAACTTTTGCGGTCAGGCTTAGTGCTGCTCAAAATTAGCTTCTTGGGCATGCATTAATGGTTGGGGCATAGACATAATTTTTCCTCACACCACAATTGTCAGAAACCTTAACCTGCTGGTTGTATATAATCTTTTTCACTGCTTGAGCTGGCCGTTTTAATCCAGTCTGGAGTTACAGATCCTTTGAGACAACGTGGGTGGCTCTTAAAAGAGCCTTGAGCTATTTGCGTTGTTTCAAGTAACGAAATTTACTTGGAGCTGGTATATTTGGTGACCGCCTTGGTGCCCTCAGACACCGCGTGCTTGGCCAGCTCTCCCGGCAGCAGCAGGCGCACAGCCGTCTGGATCTCCCTGGAGGTGATGGTCGACCGCTTGTTGTAATGTGCCAGGCGTGACGCCTCGCCCGCGATGCGCTCAAAGATGTCATTGACGAAGGAGTTCATGATGCCCATGGCCTTGGACGAGATGCCGGTGTCCGGGTGGACCTGCTTCAGCACCTTGTACACGTACACGGAGTAGCTCTCCTTGCGGCTGCGCTTGCGCTTCTTGCCGTCCTTCTTCTGCGCCTTGGTCACCGCCTTCTTGGAGCCCTTCTTCGGGGCAGGAGCGGACTTGGCTGGCTCAGGCATCGCAAAACCCAAACCGGATCAGGACGTGAACACAAAATACACCCACCCGCGAGAGAGCTTAGTATTTGTTTGGCCTGTATGCAAATATGGGATGGCAGAATTAAGATTTATGATTGGGCTTCTCATCACATCCTAACCTCTGATAGGCTCTTTATTTCAAACTCTTATTGGCTCGTCCCTTAGCTCACCGTTACATAATTTGACCTTTTCACTACAAACTCTCCATGTAACTTAGCAGCGGTGTTGTTTCAGATATGGCTTTTGATTGGCTTAAATTTGTGTCTGGCCAATCGCACAGGCTGTTTTACCAAACCGCCGGAGAGTATAATTACCTAGCTTCTTGTGCCGTGAGGATCCATTTCTTTGGGTTTCAGCCTGTTCCTCTTGTTTCGTTATGTCTGGTCGTGGAAAACAGGGCGGCAAAGCACGCGCTAAGGCGAAGACCCGCTCTTCGCGAGCTGGCCTCCAGTTCCCTGTGGGCCGTGTTCACCGGCTGCTCCGCAAGGGTAACTATGCCGAGCGGGTCGGGGCCGGTGCCCCGGTGTACCTGGCGGCGGTGCTGGAGTACCTGACGGCCGAGATCCTGGAGCTGGCGGGCAACGCGGCCCGGGACAACAAGAAGACGCGCATCATCCCGCGTCACCTGCAGCTGGCCATCCGCAACGACGAGGAGCTCAACAAGCTGCTGGGCAAAGTCACCATCGCTCAGGGTGGTGTCCTGCCCAACATCCAGGCGGTGCTGCTGCCCAAGAAGACCGAGAGCCACCACAAGGCCAAGGGCAAGTGAACCTATCTAGATCTGTGTGTCGCTACAACCTTTTACCCAAAGGCTCTTATAAGAGCCATCCATATTCTCACATTTAAAAAGAGCTCGCAAACAACAGTACTCCCGTCTTTGCTTTAATTGAAGCTACTGTATAGATACTACAGCATGTTCACCCGAAGTTATGTTTACTCCTTGACGGGACTGCTCCAAATGTGATTCAGGGAACTGAATTTTTATAGGAAAATGGGTATCTTCAACAGTAAGAGTAACGTTTACAAAAGCTGGAGTGGCTGTTTCCCTAGAGAAAAGGGAAACATTTTCACCGTGCCGAAAAATGCGGGTAGTGGTGGTAGCCTGGAATGTCAGGCTGCGTCTTTTGAAACAGCAAAACGAAAGGATCGCTGGGATCAGCGCGGGCTTTTCAAATCAATTTCTGTTTACTGGTGCCTAATGGAAACCTGGTGACAGTTAGGGTGAAGTAGAAAATGGTAGTTTTTATTGCTTTGACTCTGCCCTCCCTTGAGAAAGAGTAGGAAGGAATCTTACAGTCTCAGTTCATTTCAGTCGCTCAGTCGTGTCCAACTCTTTGAGACCCCATGAACTGCAGCACGCCAGGCCCCCCTGTCCATCACCAACTCCCAGAGCCTACCCAAACTCATGTCCATCGAGTCGGTGAAGTCCAACCATCTCATCCTCTGTCGTCTCCTGCCCTCAATCTTTCCCAGCATCATGGTCTTTTCAAATGAGTCAGCTCTTCGCTTTCGCATCAGGTGGCCAAAGGATTGGAGTTTCAGCTTCAACATCAGTCCTTCCAATGAACACCCAGGGCTGATCTCCTTTAGGATGGACTGGTTGGATCTCCTTGCAGTCCAAGGGACTCTCAAGAGCCTTCTCCAACACCACAATTCAAAAGCATCTCAATTCTTCGGCGCTCAGCTTTCTTTATAGTCCAACTCTCACGTCCATACATGCCTACTGGAAAACTTCTACAGTCTAGGAGTGGGAAATAGGGCCGTCGGTAAGGATGCAAATTGGTTCTCTTTTTCACTTCAGGAAAATTTCAAGATTAGCAACGCTGGTGTAAGTTAGGCCCGGGTGGTTGTCTCTGGTGGCCCTCGAGCTTATTGCACCGAGATATTCAGGAATGAAATATGCTCACAAAAGGGTGTTTTTTTCGGAGAAGTAAACACCAAGTGCATAGTAAATACTAACCATAAAATAATCATTTTCAAAGTGCGATTAAGCAAGAAAGAAAACCATCTGTCTGAGTGGGCTCAAAGAATAGAGTCTAGCATGCAGACTACTAGTTTCTGCTATAACATAATGAAGCATAAATCCCATTTTGCCACCACAGGGAAGTCAATGATTTTTTTTTTTTTTCTGCATTTTTTTTTGCCTGTCATCTCTGGCCTGTCGTTTTCCCCGTGATTCCCTAGTGGAGCTAGGAAGTGACTGTCCAGGGCAATCTAAATTCAGAACAGAAAAATTAACCATTGAGAAAAAAAGAGAATACAAGTAAACCTGTATCTAAAGCCTGATCTTCGGAATTTCAGCCCTATTACATAGATATGAATCAGAACAGGCATCTTTCACGATGTCCAAGTGGTTCCTTGTTTACAGTTTGAGATGCCCTGAATTTAGAATTAGAATATTATTAGCTCCTTTGGATAGTAGACTTCAACAAATAGAAGGATGGAAAAGTGAACTAATTTATCCAATCAGAATCTTTAGAAATTGACCAATCACTTCAGTGACTCTTCAGCCAATGGATTTGTTTCGCGGGAGTTTTGAACTAGAGTAAGACCAATCAGCCTGTTTTTGAGTATATATAAAGGGAATCTCTTCCTATATACCGACTTAGTCTTTTTCGGTCTGTATCGCGATGGCTCGTACTAAGCAGACTGCTCGTAAGTCCACCGGCGGCAAGGCGCCGCGCAAGCAGCTGGCCACCAAGGCGGCCCGCAAGAGCGCGCCGGCCACCGGTGGCGTGAAGAAGCCACACCGCTACCGTCCCGGCACGGTGGCTCTGCGCGAGATCCGCCGCTACCAGAAGTCCACGGAGCTGCTGATTCGCAAGCTGCCGTTCCAGCGGCTGGTGCGCGAGATCGCGCAGGACTTCAAGACCGACCTGCGCTTCCAGAGCTCGGCGGTGATGGCGCTGCAGGAGGCGTGCGAGGCCTACCTGGTGGGGCTCTTCGAGGACACCAACCTGTGTGCCATCCACGCCAAGCGGGTCACCATCATGCCCAAGGACATCCAGCTCGCCCGCCGCATTCGTGGGGAGAGGGCGTAAAGCTTCCACAACTACCTCACTCCAATGAAAAAGGCTCTTCTAAGAGCCACCCACAATTTCTTTAAAACAGCTGTCATTTAGAATTGAGTGTCTTGAGTGTTTTGGTTCAGGATGCAGGCAGATTTAAAGTTAGACATCTTTTTAATAGCTCAGCTTATTTCTAAGGGCTACCTTGTGAACATACAGAAGTATCTACTCTGTTTCAGCTTTAGATCCTTTGGCTGGCTTTGTATACTATCAACAGATAGGTTGTGTGCAAAAGTTGTTCAAAGGTAGTAAGTTGGTTTCTGCCTCGGGAAGTGGAATATAAGTACCTTATGCAGGTGGACTGGGGGATTATTAAACTTGACAATAAATCGTGTTTATGTAGCTTGGAAAGGGCAATAATTCACGTGGTGTTAGTGTCAGGTTGGGTTATTTGAGCACATAAAACAAAAGGCTGAATTGGGGTGGAGGTGATTGTGGGTTTGCTGTTTATCCCTTTTAGAGCTATATTCACATTTTTGGGCGTTGGCAATTGAGAAACTAGAGCATTTGTTTTTGCTGCCTGTTTCTGAAACCTCAATTTGCTCAGTTCCGGTCACAGCCAGGTTCAAAGTGAGATAGTTTTGACTTCCCTTCAAAAGGTCTTTTTACACAGAGAGCAGTGAGGGCATGTTTTGTTGACAGCGACTTCTACAAAAAAATCATCCAATCAGTATTTCTGATAAGCTTATTGGTGGCAGTCCTCAAGGCAGAGCCATGCTGACTTCTACAATTTCACCGCTAATAAAAGTGTCTGCGACCAGCAGCATGAGCGTCATTTGGAAATTTGCTCGAAATGGTAGATTTTCGGACCCCACTCAGGTCTACTGAGTCACAGTCTACATTGTACGAAGTTCACCGCAGGTGATTTATGAATGCTAGTTTCAGAAGTCTATTTGTCAGTCATGTTTAAAAAAATAATTTAAGCCTGGAGTGGGATGAGGGATGTTATTTTTGGTCTCATCAAGAAAATCATACGGTGAACTCTTACCAGGAGTAAGCAGCTGCAAAATACATTTATTTATATAAATTGAAATTTCTCTCAAGCAACTGCACATAACACCTAAGAGTCTACATTGAGAATGTGAGTCTATACTGAGAAACGGGCTTCCCTTGTGGCTCAGCTGGTAAAGAGTCTGCCCACATTGCGGGAGACCTGGGTTCGATCCCTGGTTTGTGAAGATCCCCTGGAGTTGAAAAAGGCTCCCCACTCCAGTGTTCTGGCCTGGAGAATTTCATGGACTGTATAGTCCATGGGGTCGCAGAGTCGGACACGACCAAGCAATTTTCACAGCCAACAGCATATTGAGAAATGGAGCTGCTTTCAGCAGTTGGCATTACCAGGTTTTCAGGGATACTACAAGGAGTATTATCCTGGCTCTGTGGTGTGTGCTGTGCTTAGTTGCTCACTCATGTCTGACTCTTTGTGACCCCATGGACTGTAGCCTGCCAGGCTCCTCTTGTCCATGGGGATTCTCCAGGCATGAATACTGGAGTGGGTTGCCGTGCCCACCTCCAGAGGATCTTCCCAACTCAGGGATCAAACCTCGGTCTCTTGCAATGCAGGCGGATCCTTTACCGTCTAAACCACCAGAGAAGCCCTCTTGGACCTTTTGTTAGACAAACAGTGAATATCTATCTCTCTGTCTTCACATTGGGTCTTTCCTGTATAGATCAGCACAATGTCCTATTTGGGCTTTCAGATGGTCTTTTAAAGACTTCTCCATAGTCGTTTAAAAATTTATTCATCAGTTTATCACCCCCTGCCCATATAATTTCATTAATTTTTTTTTTTGTTGTTACACAGCATTTGAGAATATATGGAAGTAGAGCTAAACGTTTACCCATCCTCAACATCACCAACACTGGGCAAATATGTTTTATCTATACCTCTTCTAGCTTGATTGTTGACTTGATGACTGTTGAGGAAATTATATCATTTCTTCTGTTAGCATTTTAATATACATTTACCATTTTAAAACTTAATTATGATGTCATGATAACTCCCTCAACAAACAACATTTAAGACTGATAAATTTTTAATTCACTCCACATATATTTATTGAGTTTATAACAGTACCAGATGCTGTTCTGTGCATTGGGAATATACTCGGATGAGACCCAAACAGACAAAATTCTTTGCTCTCATGGAATTTATATTTGACTCTGGGATAAACAATAAATCAGATAAACAAATATCATATGTAATATCTTAGATGATGAGAATGAGAGCAATAAAGCAAGAATAAGGATTCTTATGGAGAACTGAAATTTAGATAAGGTGACCAGTGAAGATGGCACTAAGAAGCTAGTTATCTCAGCAAAGAGTTGAAAGGTGAAGAAGCAAGCGGGGGGAAAAAGGAGGATGAAATGCTGAAGAGCGAGAGTGGCTATGTGGAATGGGCTGGGCACTGCAGGAGGAGATTAAAAAGCAGAGAAATGAAAGGAAGCATGATCCTGTAGGGGCTTGTATATCACTGTAAAGAATTTAGCATTTGCTCTGAGTGAGATGGAAGAACTTGAGAGAAGTTGGACATAGGAGTTTTTGTGTCCTTTTCTCTCATTTAATCAGGTTCTGCTTTATTCTTACTGCATGTGTGCTCAGTCCTGTTTAGCTCTTTTGTGATCCCATGGACTGTGGCCTGCCAGGCTCCTCTGTCTATGGGATTCTCCAGGCAAGAATACGGGAGTGGTTCTTAGTTGGCTCAATTGTGCTCCAGCACAAAAATCAAAGCCCAGTTTTCTTCATTTTGTGCTATTCAGACCTTGAAAATAGAGGCTGATCTGGGAGATTTATAGTAAGGGAGAAAAGAGAAAATTATTAGTAAAATATAAACCTTTGGAGTTAAAGTTGATTCATAGCATAATACTTCAGTTTACTAGTTTTATGGCCACAGGCAAATTGTTTGCTCTCAGGTACCAAACTTGATTTATTTGGGTTGTGAATTCAAATGTCTTTCAGAACCAGGCAAAGAGTTTCTGTATAAGGGAAAATGGTGACCTCTCCAGCTTTACTTCACTGGTCCTTCAGTCAGTAGCAGATCTGGCTGAATCCAAGCTGTGCTCCATGTAGCACTCTTGATTGTTATGTCAGTTGCCCAAAAGAGATGCTAACAATAATGGCCTTTGGAGCTGTCCAGCTGGTGAAAGATTTATGACTTTATAAAGTCAAAGTCTAACTGAGTGTCTGCATGGATTATTTAATTTAATCCTCACAATAACTCTGTGAGTTGGGGGGTGGCATTGTTAGCTCAAATACTGTGATGAAGAAACAGAGGCATAGTGAGGGGGAATAACTTCTATAGTGGTTCATTTTGTTAAATCTGTCATGGATTTTATCTCTGGGGCTAGAGAATCGGAGAAGGCAATGGCAACCCACTCCAGTACTCTTGCCTGGGAAATCCCATGGATGGAGGAGCCTTGTAGGCTACAGTCCATGGGGTCGCTAAGAGTCGGACACGACTGAGCGACTTCACTTTTCTCTTTCATGCACTGGAGAAGGAAATGGCAACCCACTCCAGTATTCTTGCCTGGAGAATCCCGGGGACGACGGAGCCTGGTGGGCTGCCGTCTGTGGGGTCGCACAGAGTCGGACACGACTGAGCGACTTCACTTTCACTTTTCTCTTTCATGCACTGGAGAAGGAAATGGCAACCCACTCCAGTATTCTTGCCTGGAGAATCCTGGGGACGACGGAGCCTGGTGGGCTGCCTTCTGTGGGGTCACACAGAGTCGGACACGACTGAAGCGACTTAGCAGCAGCAGCAGAGAATGGAGGGTGTTTTGTGTTACATGAATATTTTCCTCTTACCTCATCCATCCATTCATCAAAATCTTTTTGAGTGAAAGAAGGCTGAGTGCCGAAGAATTGATGCTTTTGAGCTATGGTATTGAAGAAGACTCTTGAGAGTCCCTTGGACTGCAAGGAGATCCAACCAGTCCATCCTGAAGGAGATCAGTCCTGAGTGTTCATTGGAAGGACTAATATTGAAGCTGAAACTCCAATCCTTTGGCCACCTGATGGGAAGAGCTGACTCATTAGAAAAGACCGTGATGCTGGGAAAGATTGAGGGCAGGAGGAGAAGGAGATGACAGAGGATGAGATGATTGGATGGCATCACCGACTCGATGGACATGGGTTTAGTTGGACTCCGGGAGTTGGTGATGGACAGGGAGGCCTGGCGTGCTGCAGTTCATGGGTTCGCAAAGAGTTGGACACGACTGAGCGACTGAACTGACTGACTGACTATGTGCTCAACAATGTTCTAGGTATTGGAAAGAACAGTGCATAATGTGACAGAGATCCTTCTGTGTGGAGCTAACCAACAGAAAATGAACAAAGATAAACACAGTATTTTGGCAGGTCAAGAGGATTAAGAAAACATAAAGAAAAGCATCCAAGGGAATTAAGGACTGTCATAGAGTGGGAGATGGGTAGTGGACAGTTGCCATTTTAAATAGAGTAAGTGGGGAAGACTTCACAACTGAGATGAGACATGAAAGCCAGTGGCATGAAATCTGGAAGGGAGTGGGGTTTTCATACTTCTGTAGGAAGATCATTCCTCAGAAAGGAAACAATGATTGCGAAGGTCCTATGTTGGGAGCATTACTTGGAATGATGGCCACAGATCTGATAGCCAACTAGATAGAACCAACTTTCTCTTCCTCTTTCACAAGCTGAAGTTTCTGGATAGCTCATCAGTGGGTTTACACATTTTTCCCCCCAAAAGTCTTACTCCGGTTTCCTGAATACATGCAATTCAGATGTTGTGGAATCTGGAGTCACAAAACACACCTCGGAGGACACTCAAGACAGTGGAGTACAGTTTATTATGCCAGCGGGTCCAAGGGGAAATCAGTTCCAAACAAGGACCCTGATGTTTCTGAGAGGTCCTGTTTTATACCCCTCACTATGTGACTGGTTACATGTTACCAACCTCTTCGTTGTAGATGATTGAGTTTTACAAGCAGGTGTTAGGAGAACAAACAATTAAGGTTAAAGGGGGGGAACAATGATTATACATCAGGGGGCATGTCTCCATGGTGAATCTAACAGGGGCAGCCTGACCTCAACTACAATCTCCATTTGTCATCTGTAGGGAGGGAAGTCTCCAGAAGACCTGGTTTTCAGCAGCAATGGTTTCCTCACTCATGGGCAGGGTTCAGGCCCAGTTCATATCCAGTCTCTAAGATGGATGACAGGCTTCCAGATGGAATCTCGCCTGCTTTCCTCACACTGGCTCCAACACAGAAAATAAACTGAGGCCAGAGCAGAAATAGATGAGTACTAACTCCAGGGAGATGACTCTTTGATATTAATTTATTAATTCTGTGATAATTTATTTAAAATGAAACATAAGATTAAAAAAATTATTTAGTCAAACTGGGTCTTAGTTGCAGCACATGAGATTTTTTTTTTTTTTAAGTTTCAGCACGAGAGATTTTTATTATCGGCGGAAGTATCTAGTTACTCAACCAGGGAGGGAACCTGAGCCCCCTGCATTGGGAGCAGAGTCTTAGCCACTAGACCAACAGGGAAGTCCCAAAAGTAAGATATTTTGAGGTTCCAAATAAACACTACCATCGTTTTACTTTTCAGAAAAAAGAGAATTCAAATGTAATATTTCTAAAAAGGCTTTATATGCTGTAATAAGTACATCTTCTAAGATTATATTGGATAATTACTAATGAGTCTCCAAATATAAATAAAACTGCTCATCGCTAATAGAAGTCTATAAGAAAACCTTCAAAATGGTGGTTATTTGATGGCCAAACCCATCATATTTTGAAATAAAACAAAATTAAATTTTATTTATTTATGATAAAAATGATGCATGTTATCAAGTGGTGATCAGAGCTATAACTGAATCTTGGCATTGAACCAAGAGATCACATATCTTCTGAACCCTTCCTATTGGGAGAGACTGCAGTTCAAATGCAGAGATTTTCATTAGGGTGTGTAGGCTGTTAATTACTCTCATTTTTTAGAAGTAGTGTTCAAGGAAGGACAGGAAACTGGTGTTGTTCAAGTTTTGCCAAATAACTATGAAATTGTCTTGGAAGAAAATTTCCTCTATTCTTTGCCAACTAAAAAATGCTGCTAGCCATCTGGTTCTACAAGGTTTGAGATCTAGCAACAAGTGACTGAACTTCTTTTTAGAAAATAGAGATTATCATGGTGGAGGGTATATTAAGGTAAATTTCCAAACTTTGTGGATGAAGAATTGCCGGGAGCCAGCTCACGAGATCCCACCCATGACAGAGTCATGAGGTAGAGGGCTGATCGAGCACGGCTTCTCAGCCCTCAGGGATTCTCGAGAGGCTGCCTCAGCACTCACCTTAAAGATGTTATCTGTCTTTCTGATGTTTGCTACAATAGACCTCTTCTTATTTTCTGTGACTTAGACAAAAGACTTTTCCTGATTCCCTTCTAAAATAGATCAATCTGAAATCTCAATCGACAAGGCCCCTGAACGGTAGCACCCTAAATAAGATTATCTGGGATATAGAGTATGCTGATCTAAATTCCTCTTGCTAGCATATTGGTTTGTTTAATAAATGTACCTGTGCCTTTGGAGCTAATGTGCATAACTTCTCCCTAGTAATAAAACAACATTGAGAGCCTCCGCACAGAAAGCCCCTATGGGCACAAAACCCTCCGCAGGAAAAAAGGCTTGTTAGGAAATACAAGAAATGTTGCTTTATAAAACTGTAACTTAGTCTATACTTACTCATTATGCTTTTTTACTCTTAACGTATTTAGCCTATATAATGAAAACATAATAGTTAGAGATTTGTATAAATAAAAGTTTAGTTTTAATACAAATAATAAGACAATTGTTAATTCAGCTGGTGATTTTGCTAAGAACTGACCTTTGTGCTATATTGTTTCAGCTTGCTGTACTATGACTTTATGGAACCACATTCTTTTCTGTTAAGCTCAAGACGTAGAGTAAATTACCGAAAACAGGTTTTACCTTGAAACTTTCTATTAATGAATTCTTTGCTGCTGTGCCTGATACAAAAGTGTCCTGGCTGATCAACCCTTATCAATAAAAGAGTCACAAGATGTTAGCAGGCCTCTAGGCCAGAAGATGATGTAAACAATTTTAAACTTTTTATAACTTAGAAACACAAACAGTGTTCTGGTTCCGATATGGATCAAAAACTGCTGATCCATCGAGCTGATCTGGCATGACTCTATACTTTACATTTGTTTCTATGTACCACTAAAAATATAAAAGCTGTCTTAAAAACAATAAAGTCAGAAGACACTTGGAAACACCACGACTCGCTGTGTCTTCTCATTCGTATCGCCGACGCCGTCCATCCTAAGGGAACCGTGACCTGCTGGGGCTGGACTCCGGCAAAGAATGTCACTTGCTGTATCATTAAACAAAGGAAGAGGCAGCCATCTAGCCTTAAGCCTCTGAAACTGCCAGCCATCCCCACAACTATGCACCCTGAGTGGACTCAGGATGAAGAAAAATAGGACACTGGCCCTAGGTAGTTAAGTTACATATCAAAGGAATGATTTCAATGAGCCCAGACTCTTGGATCTTCTCATAGAAAAGTATGCAAAATTCACTAGCTTGAAATGTCTGTTTTCTTTAATTAACAGTAATTTTTTTGATGTTTCAAGTACCTGCTTCCCTCTTCCCATCCCCAATTCTTGTATATCCTGGTTCTCCCTTACCTCTTCAGAATAGTCCCTTAGAACTTTCCCAGAGGCTGTCTCATGGGTTTCAGTCCTTGGTATATCTGCTGAATAAAACATAATTCTCAACTTTTGGTTTCTTTATTTTTAACTGATAACCTTAATGGCTTATTGCAAGTTTATTCTCTGCTTTCGTGAAATTCAAGAGGGTATTCTAGATCAGCAGGCAACTCTTTCTTCCAAGCAGCGATTCTGGAGCCCATGTGCCTTTTTTTTTTTTTTTTTTTCCTGGCCATGAGATTTTTAACTCCTTGACCAGGGATAGAACCTGTGTCCCCTGCAGTGGAATCAATGGAGCCTTAACCACTGGCCTACCAGGGATAATGCCCCCACCCCCGTGTCCTTTTATCTTTGTATCTCAATTATCTTAAACGCATTGCTTTCACATGTTAAAAATAGAATTCCACGGACTACATGTTAAAAATGTTATTGGCTTTGTTCAGTGGTTCATGAACCTGGCAGCAGCCAATCTAGCAGATGGAAAGGACCTCCGAGGAGCTGTATGAAATGAAAGGTTTTTCTAGGCAGAAGGGAGCAGGAACAGGGAAATTATACAAGGAAGAAAAGTGGATTGATTATTGCAAGGATGCCATCCTTTAGTGTAGAGGACCCCAACCTCCAGGATCTAATGTCTGATGATCTGAGGTGGAACTAATGTAATAATAATAGAAATAAAGTGCACACTAAATGTAATGTGCTTGAACTGTTTACAATAGCTAGGACATGGAAGCTACCTAGATGTCCATCGGCAGAGGAATGGATAAGAAAGCTGTGGTACATATACACAATGCAATATTACTCAGCTATTAACAAGAATCCATTTGAATCAGTTCTAATGAGGTGGATGAAACTGGAGCCTATTGTACAGAGTGAAGTAAGTCAGAAAGAAAAACACCAATACAGGGTATTAACGCATATATATGAAATTGAGAAAGATGGTGACGATGATCCTACATGCGAGACAGCAAACAAGACACAAAGAACAGACTTTTGGATTCTGTGGGAGAAGGTGAGGGTGGGATGATTTGAGAGAATAGTATTGAAACATGTATATATGAAATAGATTGCCAGTCCAGGTTTGATATATGAGACAGGGCGCTCAGGGCCGGTGCACTGGGAGAACCCTGAGGGCTGGGATGGGGAGGGAGGTGGGAGGGGGGTTCAGGATGGGGGACACATGTATACCCATGGCTGATTCATGTCAATGTATGGCAAAAACCACTACAATATTGTAAAGTAATTAGCCTTTAATTAAATTTTCAGAAAAAGAAAAAAAAAAAGAGCAATGCAAAAAAGTTGAGCACACAGCATCTCCCCAAAATAAAAGTAATGGGCTTGAATTATCCCCAAACCATGCCCCCACCCAATATGGGGAAAAATTGTCTTTCATGAAACGGATCCCTGGCGCCGAAAAGGGTGGACTGCTGCTTTAGGGGATAAGGGTCTGTTAGTCTGATTATAGAACTGGTGATTAGGCAATTTCTGGTTGAAAGGTCAAGATCCCATTGCTAGTGAAGCCAAAATTGTACATAAGTCTTGGTCTGGTAACATGGAGGTTTGCATTAGTTTGGGCCTGTTCAGTTTCTAAACACTTTCGCCCTGGGAAGAGAAAGAGAATGTCAAGTCTTTCTGGGAGGCTATTATGCCCCAGACCAGGAAATGCAAGTTTCCTCTTATCCCATTGTTAGGAATTCAACTAGAGGCCACATCTAACTACAAGGTAAACAGACAAAGTTTCTAACGGCTCAGGGAAAAGAGGTTAGTAGCCGTTGTGCCTCAACCTCCAGAGGTTTCTAGTTTATTCTAGTTAGAAGTGGTCTGCATTTCTGTATTTAAGTAGCCCATTTCTTTTAAGCTGATCAAGTTAGTCATGAGACTTACTATGAGAAAACTTTTATGGAAAATTATATCATAAATTGGTAACACAGCCAACTTTAAAGTTCAGCGTTACTTTTCTCCTAGAGGTTACAAAAACACCCAGCATTAGAGCCCTTTGGGAAAATATGTAGTGGCTCTGAAAAGAGCCTTTGGGTTTGACAGCTCCCAGAAACTTTACTTGGAGCTGGTGTACTTGGTGACCGCCTTAGTGCCCTCGGACACGGCGTGCTTGGCCAGCTCCCCAGGCAACAGAAGGCGCACGGCGGTCTGGATCTCCCTGGATGTGATGGTCGAGCGCTTGTTATAGTGCGCCAGCCGCGATGCCTCGCCTGCGATACGCTCAAAAATATCGTTCACAAAGGAGTTCATGATGCCCATGGCCTTGGACGAGATGCCGGTGTCCGGGTGGACCTGCTTCAGCACCTTGTACACGTACACGGAGTAGCTCTCCTTGCGGCTACGCTTGCGCTTCTTGCCGTCTTTTTTCTGCGCCTTGGTCACGGCCTTCTTAGACCCCTTCTTGGGAGCAGGAGCCGACTTAGCTGGTTCAGGCATGATAAAAGAAAACCAAACGGATCAAAGTGACAGAGAACACTGAAAGAAAGGGGGTCATACTGCCGGCCTGTTTTTATAGGGCTTCTATGCAAATAGATGCCTAATCCATCGCAATCGCGGATTGGATTAGTTCAGCCAGTAGAAACGTTGTATGCAAATAAGGGGATTTCGATTCTGTTTCTTGATTGGCTGTTTAACTGGAACGAACCCGGGGTATCCTCGCCACCAGGTAAGAAAGAAAAGTTTCCGTTTTCAAAACAGTGCAAAGGATTAATGTTTTGTACATAAATATCTACTTGTGAGCCTTGTTTCTCCCTAAAGAGACAAAAGCCCAATATAAATTTATGGTTCTAGTTTTCGGCCAAAATTAAGTTACTGAGTTAGTAACTGTAGGAAAGAGAACATAAAATTTTGCTAAATACTGAAATGTTTTAAAAATTAAGCCATTGGCTTTTCCAGTTTGGCTTGATCAAACATTTAAGATTTACCAAGATTCAGCATCGTCACATTTCAACATCGGGAGTATTTTCATGGTTCCTAGGAACAGAGTGTCTGGAAGTGATGGCAATGTTGAAGGGCTGGAAATTCTGTAATACGATACTTGCACTGCAAAAATAAAACATTTATTCAAAATCAGAACCTCTGATAAATGACGAAGCTGGACTCGATCAATAACATTCAAAAAGGGAGTTTTTGAAAGTGTTCAGATCTGTGGAACTTTCTTTTTTATCTTTCCCAAACTTAATCTCGAACAAGGGGATTAAAACTAATTAAGGTAAATATAAAGCATATAAAATACAGGATGAATAGATGGAGAATTTACAGAGAAAATACAGGACATACTTCAAAAGATCAAGGTTTTCCAAAGTGAGACCTGGTAGCCAATCACAAGGCGTATCCCGTTGCTTTTTTCACCGCGCGAAATTTGAAGATTCGGACCAATCAGGATGCCTTCGCCTTTATAAATAAGAGCAAGAACATTGGGGCTTGCGTTGTAAGAGTGTTTCCAATTTCTCGTGATGGCTCGTACCAAGCAGACTGCCCGCAAGTCTACCGGCGGTAAGGCCCCACGCAAGCAGCTGGCCACCAAAGCTGCTCGCAAGAGCGCGCCGGCCACCGGCGGCGTAAAGAAGCCGCACCGCTACCGGCCCGGCACGGTGGCTCTGCGCGAGATCCGCCGCTACCAGAAGTCCACGGAGCTGCTGATTCGCAAGCTGCCGTTCCAGCGGCTGGTGCGCGAGATCGCGCAGGACTTCAAGACCGACCTGCGCTTTCAGAGCTCGGCGGTGATGGCGCTGCAGGAGGCGTGCGAGGCCTACCTGGTGGGGCTCTTCGAGGACACCAACCTGTGTGCCATCCACGCCAAGCGGGTCACCATCATGCCCAAGGACATCCAGCTCGCCCGCCGCATCCGCGGGGAGAGGGCATAAATTGTTGCTACTAAGTGCCACGACGAAACCCAAAGGCTCTTTTCAGAGCCACCTACAACTTCACTTGGAAGAACTGTATCACAAAGGGATAGATAATCTGCCAAAAACTTCTAACAACAAAGTGGGAGGAGGGCATAACTCCGCTTGTTCCGTGTACCAATCTTAGGAAAGAACAGTTGGCCTGCAATCTGTGTTCTCCATGTAAGAACCAGGGCATTGACACCTGAAGCTTCCATTACAATCCGTAAAGAAACAGCGAAAAAACTAATGCGATCCTCTTAAACCCTGAAGATAGCGATCATGATCCTCTTCCTCTATAAGCAGCAAGTAGTGTGAAGGTATTCTCATACCAGTATAATAGGATGCATCCTTAATAGAGCTTGAGAAGTAAGTGCTAAGGAAGTTATATAAGCAGACTTAATTCTGCTACTTCAAGTACAAACCATATATATATGGGGGTGTGTGTGTGTGTGTATATATATATATTTATTTATTTATTCTAAAGATATATACAACCTGCTTTGGTTACTGCGGAGAAGGCAATGGCACCCCACTCCAGTACTCTTGCCTGGAAAATCCCATGGATGGAGGAGCCTGGTAGGCTGTAGTCCATGGGGTCGCTAAGAGTCGGATACGACTGAGCGACTTCACTTTCACTTTTCCCTTTCATCCACTGGAGAAGGAAATGGCAACCCACTCCAGTATTCTTGCCTGGAGAATCCCAGGGACGGCGGAGCCTGGTGGGCTGCCGTCTATGGGGTCGCACAGAGTCGGACACAACTGAAGCGACTTAGCAGCAGCAGCAGCAGTTGGTTACTGCTGGGGTCTTCTAAGTGACTTCCCTGTGTAAATCCCGCCCTCTCCCCCTCCCCGGCCTTATCTGTCATCTCAGTTTAATTGTATTTTTCAGTCCCTGTCATGTCTGACTCATCAAGTGCAGCACTCCCATCAAGTGCATCCCATCAAGTGCAGCACTCCAGGCTTCCCTGTCCTTCACTATCTCCCGGAGTTTGCTGAAACTCATGTCCATTGAGTCAGTGATGCCACGCAACCATTTCATCCTCTGTTGTCCTGTCCTCAGTCTTTCCCAGCATCAGGGGCTTTTCCAATGAGTCAGTTCTTCAAATCAGATGGCCAAAGTATTGGAGCTTCAGCTTCAGCGACAGTCTTTCCAGTGAATTTTCAGGACTGATTTCCTTTAGGGTTGACTGGTTTAATCTTGCTGTTGAAGGGACTCTTGAGTCTTCTTCAGCACCACAGCGCAAAAGCATTGCCTCTTAGGCGCTCAGCCTTCTTTACGGTCCAATTCTTACATCTGGACGTGACTGCCGGAAAAACCATAGCTTTGACTATACGGGCCTTTGTTGGCAAAGTGATATCTCTGCTTCCGAATAAATTGTTTAGGTTTCTCATAGTTTTTCTTCCAAGGAGTAAGCATCTTATAATTTCATGGCTGCAATCAGTGTTGGCAGTGATTTTCCAGCCCAAGAAAATAAACTCTGTCGTTGTTTCCATCGTTTCCCCGTCTATTTGCCTTTCCGTGATCGGACTGGATGCCATGATCTTAGCTTTCTGAATGTTGACTTTTAAATCTACTTCTTTGCTTTCCTCTATCATCCTCAAGAGGCTCTTTAGTTCCTCTTCGCTTTCTGCCATTACAGTGGTATCATCTGCATATCTGAAGCTGATATTTCTCCCAGCAATCTTGATTCCAGCTTGTGCTTCATTCAGTCTGACATTTCACATGATGTACTCTGCAGAGAAGTTAGATAAGCAGGGTGACAATATACAGCCTTGACATACTCCTTTCCCAGTTTTGAACCAGTCTGTTGTTCAGGTCCGGTTCTAACTGTTGCTTCTTGTCCTGCATACAGGTTTCTCAGGAGACAGGTAAGGTGGTCTGGTATGGCCATCTCTTTAACAATTTCCCACAGTTTGTTGTAATTGACAAAAAGGGTTTACCAAAGTTAATGAAGCAGAAGTAGGTATTTTCTTTGGGATTTTTCTGCTTATTCTGTGATCCAATGGATGTTGGTGATTTGATCTATGGTTCCTCTGCCTTTTCTAAATCCAGCTTGTACATCTGGAAGTTCTCGGTTCACGTATTTTTGAAGCCTAGCTTGAAGGATTTTGAGTGTTAACTTGCTAGCTTGCCAATGAGCGTAATTGCATGGTAGTTTGAACATTCTTTGGCATTGCCTTTCTTTGGTATTGCAATGAAAACTGACTCTTTCCAGTCCTGTGACCACTGCTGAATTTTCCAAATTTGCTGACATATTGAGTGCAGCACTTTAACAGCATCATCGTTTAAGACTTTAAATAGCTCAGCTGGAAATTCACCACCTTCACTAGCTTTGTTTGTACTAATTTAATTATTAGATAAGGCAAAATAATTGAAATTTTCCTGTCCCTGAGGCAGGAAGTCCATGGATGATGTAGTATATTAGAAAAAGCACTGGTCCTTGAGCAGCGGGAAAGTGGTATGCACACACACTGATATTCAAGGACCCATGCTGAGTACTATTGGAGACCAGTTTGCTGCTAGCTCATTTGTTTTTGTGCTGAACAATGCATCATTTGGTAGATGTAGTCTTTCTGTACTAAAAATAGAGATCTGGTATCTAAAACATTGGTTCTGTGGGATTTCCAGAATTCAGTGTCCAGCAGCACCACCAGCTGAGTGCACAGCAGTGCTGTTAGCGATGCAGATGGGGAGAGCACAAGTTCACCAAATCTGACACCCAGACTAATAAGTATGTTCAGCACACCAGGAATTTAGAGCTTGTTGCTGCCAGTTACTGAAAACTCAGATTGTGCAGAATGTGTCTGCACTCTGCATGAAAAACATGATGTAGTCACTAAGGCAGAGTTTGCAGTGATCGCTTATTATTAATCCTCAGAGAAAGAGCCGATGAGACAACAGCTCCCAACTTTCTTCCAACAAAGGCAGAATCCTAGGATAAACTCTGGAGCAATGCAAGATTTGTGGATTCTGTCAGGTTTTATAGGCATTAGCAATGGGAACTCTCAGCCTTATTTCTGGGTTTACTCCTAGTCTGGGGAAATTAAGCAACACTGCAGGCTCTCAAGGCCCTAAGTGAATAGTTCTGCATAGAAGTGAAAACATTAGTCCCCTGGTGGGAACCAAAGAATCTGGACACCAACAGTTTAATTAATAAACATTACAGACTGTTGTGGAGCAAATCCTCAGCTACGGAAACCAGAAGTCAGATTTCAGAAACAGTTGGAATAGCTCAGTGCAATGTTTTTGAATCTTGAAACAAACTTTCAAGATATAATGACAATGCTGCGTGATTCCTGTGTGATGACTGAAAGGCTTGTTAGCCTCCCAGTCATCATAGCAGCATTTCTGCCATTTAAAAAAAAAATGTAATTTTCAAGTGGCATGCAGGAGATACTAAAAGGAAACCAAATGGGATGGGGGTGGCTAGGGAGAAAGAAAACTGTTCATACCAGTTTCATTTATATATTAGAAACAAGTTCGTATCTTTCAACTGGTCAATGGTTATATTAATTCTCAGACACCCATACAATGGCATCCTACTCAGCAATAAAATGAGAAGCTATTGATATTAATACATGCAACTATCTACATGGGTAATGCTTAGTAAAAAAGCCAATCTTCAAAAGTTATATATTGTGTTATTCCATTTATATAACATTCTCAAAGTGATGATACTGAGATGAATAACAAATTAGTGATTGCCCCAAGACAGGGAAGATGTGGGTGGATGTAACTATAAAACACTAACATTGAAGAATTCCTTGGTAATAATAGAATAGTTTTGTGTCAATGTTGAGGTGATAGTTACATGAACCGATGCATGGTTTAAAATGGCATAAGACTACACACACACACACACACACACACACACACACACACACACACACACACACACACACACACACACACGGGGCAATAGGAAAATCTGTGAGAGCTGAATAAGGCCTGTATGCTAGTTAACAGTACTTTGCCAGTGTCAATTACCAGCTTTGATACTATGATATAGTTATATAAGATGTCACCATTAGAGGGAAATGGGCTAGAGGAACTCTAGATACTATTGTAGCAGGTTTTTGTGAATTTGGTTATTTAAAAATGTATATTTTATTTGACAATGTAAAAAAAGCTGTGATAATTCTTTAGGAGTTGCTACTGTGTATTCCTGTGGATTTCAAGGCTTGTTTAACAAATTAATGTTCTTTTTTTGAATGTGTTTGTTTTGTTTTTCTTAACAGCAATGTTTTCCTTTCTTCTGCCTGTTTTAGTGATGATATGTCCAATCAACTGAAATTTGGTTCATTTACGCTGGTGTGTGATTTTTTTTAGCTATTGATGCTGCTACCTCAAAATAAATTGTTCTGAAATTTGACATTCATTATCTCAGATTTTCTGATGGAGAACTTGGCTGAGCTAATCTACGCTGTTTAGGACAGTGTGTTTGGTATATCATAAGTGTGAATTTTAAAAAAGCTATTTTGAACATTCTATTTATTTTAAGGGCATCATTTAAATCTTAGTGGTCCCATGTGCTCAGCAAAAAAAAAAAAAAATTAAATAATATAAAAATCTAGGAAAGATCACATTTTTATTTCGGGGACTTGTGTAAATTTCTTTGCCCACCACTGGAGTTTATGATATCTTTGCTTGAATTCAGTGCATCAACTACAGGAAAGGACAATCACCCTTCCACCCTCTGTCCTCTATACAAGAACAGGTTAATAGCCCTTGACAATTTACATTTTTTTCCTTTGCAGTCCTTCACTGATTAAATGTATATGCTTAATTAGTATAAATTAAAGCACACTGTACAAACTAGTATTATATTAGAATGTTTTGAAATCTTTCCATGTGTGTTAGCTATTATACTTTATTTTCAGTAACAGATTCCAGGAACTTATTGTTCGAGAACTAGATGCTATTTTGTTTACAATGACTCAGTTATTAATAGCACTTATCCTATTTTAGGAAGAAAGCTACTAAGATTCAGACAGATGGAGTGTGTGCGTGGTCAGTCGTGTCCGACTGTTTGCCCCCTTATAGACTGTAGCTCGCCAGGCTCCTCTATCCCTGGGATTTCCCAGGCAAGAATACTGGAATGGGTTGTCATTTCTTTCTCCAGGGGATCTTTCCGACCGACTCAACCCTCGACTCCCGCAGTGCAGACGGATTCTTTACCTCTGAGCCATTTTCTAAATACCAGTAAATCTCCCTATCCTATGTTTCACTTTTGATTTTAGAAGGGGCGGGGACTCAGTGCAGTTTCCCGCCTTTCTGATCTTGCAGTTTTCACAAACGTCCGCACTGTCTCTACATAATAGGCTGCAGGGCCTGGCATTAGGCACATCTGGCAGTACTGCTCAGCATTTAGGTGACATGTCTGGACGCGGCAAGGGCGGAAAGGGCCTTGGCAAGGGGGGCGCTAAGCGTCACCGCAAGGTTTTGCGCGATAACATCCAGGGCATCACAAAGCCGGCCATCCGCCGCCTGGCCCGCCGTGGAGGAGTCAAGCGGATCTCCGGCCTCATCTACGAGGAGACCCGCGGGGTGCTGAAGGTGTTCCTGGAGAACGTGATCCGGGACGCGGTCACCTACACCGAGCACGCCAAGCGCAAGACTGTCACCGCCATGGACGTGGTCTACGCGCTCAAGCGTCAGGGCCGCACTCTCTATGGATTTGGTGGTTAAGTTTGAGCTTTGCAAGGCTCTTTCTGTAACAAAATTAAAGGCCCTTTTCAGGGCCACCTACATTTTCTGTGAAAGAGCTTGCACTTTGGTGTTCTGTAGGTTTGCTTGGTACAATACAGATGGTAAATTAAGTATTTTTGTTCTTTCATTTCTAGCATGTTTGGTACTACTATCTTAATTCCTATTGTATTTCCTAGGAACTTCTTAACTGGGGACCAGTAGGTGTTTAGTGGCTAAATAATGACCCTCCAACTGGTAAGTGAAGGTTCATGGGTTCTTTGAGTAGAGAAACCTTGGGGCTCTCTTCAGACACCGTAGATGGTAGCTGTTATGTTTCTTCTACATTAAATTACACTAACGAAAAGGAGAAGGGAATTGCTAGGGTAGTTATTGGTAGAGAAAGAGTTAATTTAACGATGCAGATTTCTGTGCTTAAAGTATATATCCGGTCATAATGCTATTTTTCCTCTGGTACATTGGAGTTTGATTCCGTGAGTTTAGGACAAAAATGAGAGGTAAGAGTGCCCTTTTGCCCCTGTTTTTCAAGTGCTTTTAGTTCAAATAAGTCACGGCAAAATGGCAATTTTATGGTGGCAGTTTCATCTTTAAGTGCACCACACAACTTTCCCAGAGGTCATTAAAAGGTTTTAGAATTTTGAATCAATGTTGCAAAAAGCACAGGGAAAGAGATGGGGTTGCATACCATCCTCAGGATAAGACAAATAGATGGGAGGTCCTGCTAGATGAATCTTGTTCTAGCACAATGTTCATACATCTTTTGCTCTCTGCCTCATTAGCCTTCCTGTGTGATGATGGACTTCTGAGGATTAGAGTTAAGTTGCACGAGGACTGAGCAGGTCCAAGGTAGCTGGGTCTGATCACATGGATATTTTTGCTTGGTCTATAGTTGTCAATCACCAATGGGTTTTAGCTGCATGTAGGGGGCAAGTGGTTGGCCGACTTAAGGTTTCTTAAATATGCGATGCCTCATAGAGGCTGAGTTCTTTATGTGCCTCATGAGTCTGTGGTGCCTGTTTTGTCCTTCACTCCCATCCTCTG
Source organism: Okapia johnstoni (assembly GCA_024291935.2). Lineage (NCBI taxonomy): Eukaryota > Metazoa > Chordata > Mammalia > Artiodactyla > Giraffidae > Okapia > Okapia johnstoni. Next base: position 152,917,019 of record CM044306.1, on the reverse strand, counting down.
TGCTTAGAACATGTTTATCTCTAGTCTCTGAGTCCAACATACACTTAGTATCCTTTGCAGAACTGAACACTCTTCAATAGCATAGTGAATCCCCTGCCTCCTCTCCACTCTCTGCTCTTTCCTCAGCCTAACACTTGCTACTCCTTCTGGGCCCATCTCCCAAATGACCTTCCTCACCTCCTCATAGCTACTTTGCCTGCAAATGGCTCTAACAATAAAATTTCTCACCATCAGTGTTCCTGCTTGAATATGTTCAATGGTAGTTTTTTGAACACAGCGTTGAAAGAGGCAATCTCCCCTGAGAGTTCCTGCGTGTTCTTACTGGGTGTGTCGTCAAGAATGCTACTCATCAGGGTTGAGGGACTTTAAAGAATAGGGTAGTGGTTGTCCCCAGACAAACAGCAGGTTTGCTTGCCACACTCACTTTAAGCCACCAGTCCCCCAAGCTGTCCTGTGGCTGTGATGCAAACCCACTGTGCATGCAGCATCCACCTGGGCCCCTCCAGTTCGCCCCTGTGGGACTTGGTGGGCAAGGTGAACCAATGCAACCTTGTTGCTGCTGTGCTGTGAATAATAAAACCTCTTGTCTCTGATCTAGGTGTTGTGTCTACTACCAGCAGTCATGAAAAACTTACAGGTTATCTTATTATCTCCTAAGTAGGGTAAGATCTCAGACTCTTTACAATTTCTGACAGTGAAGAAGAATAGGAAGGAGAAGAAGAGGAAGAAGGAGAGCAGGAGGAGGAAGAGGAAGGGAGTGGGGGCGGGGGTGGGGCGGGGAGGAGGCGCGGGGAGAGAAAGCGAGCTAGCGAGAGAGGCTCTGCTCCTCTTGGTGGCACAGTCAGGCCTGGAATAAAAGTTAGGCTCTCCGGACTCAGAATCTCTTTTCCTACAGGGGATGGATGATGACATCAGCTATGGGAGGGAGTGATCATAGATTGTGAAAAATGCAGGTAGAGCGACCTCTCAGACCACTATAGAGATTGGAAAGCTCTGTAGGAGTAAAACTTTCCTCTACCCTTTTAGGGTTTCTAGCCAGGCCTGAGAATTAAATTGACATAAGACAGATTAATAGCAGAAAAGAGTGCAAATTTTATTTAATCTTTTTATATGTATATGGGAGTCTTCACAGGAAAATGATGATCTAAAAAGCAGTTAGGCCCAAGTGTTTAGTTTGAACAAAGAGTAGTAATTGTGAAATAGCAACTAACATATATGAGGAGACTAAAGGAAGATAAGGATTATTTTAACAAGGTCTGTTTGTATAGATTTCTCTTATGCTGGACTCCCCATTTTTGGTGACAAGATTTTTTATTTTTTTCTGGTATATGGATGGCACCTTTCACATGGGATAATAGATAAGAAAAAGGGAAGTCAGAGCCCCATTCTTGCATCAGCTGTTCTTCAATTTCCTTTGCTGAAAATAATTTTTATACCATAGCGGCATATTTTCCGTTGGCATAGTCTCCGTTATAGTTGATATTCAATTCTTTTTTGGGAGCCACGTATCTTACCACTTTTGTTTGTTTGTTTGGTGTCTTACCATTTATGGCACATTCTGGAAGAGATGGCTCAAGGAGGGTCTACAAATTGATAATGGAGAACAAAAGTTTGTTGCTTGTGACGAATCACAAACCAGGAATAGGAGCCAAAGAAGCAAACTGAGAAACATCACGGAGAACACAGGATCTTGGTGAGGAAGAAAGGTACAACAAAACACTGTGAGAAGATTATGAAGTCAGGAGTAATAAACAAAGGCTCATGTACCAAGATTAGAAATGTCCTTTTAGATTTGACCATTCGAAGGTCTCTGGAAACTATAGGAAGGGTATTTTTCACGGGTGTGGAACAAGGCCGGTTAGCTCAGTTGGTTAGAGCGTGGTGCTAATAACGCCAAGGTCGCGGGTTCGATCCCCGTACGGGCCATTCTCTTCGGTGCCCAGGAGGCCGACACCCCTTTTCTGAGGAAATCTGCCTCTTAACCTACACCGATTTGGGAATAGTGGGTAGAGTCCTGCTGCTGTCGTGTTCTACTTTTTGCTACTTCTTGGACTCCAGGCTTCTCTGACCACCACTGTGTCCCGGAGAATGCTATTTAACTAGCTCATCCTTTGGCGCCCCCCCCCCCCCCCTTGGGCTTCCCACGTGGCTCAGTGGTAAAACAATCTGCCTGCTAAGGCAGTATCTGGCGACTACAGTTCGATTCTTGGGTCCGGAAGGTCCCCTAGAGAAGGAAATGGCAACTCACTCCAGTATTCTTGCTTCTTGCCTGGAAAATCCCACGGGCTAGAGGAGCCTGGTGGGCTAGTTCATAAGCTCGCAGAGTCGGACACGACTGGGCACGCATGCACCACATATAATCATGAAAAGATATGCAGACAGTGACTCCAGATTATCCAAGGCTTGGGGATTTCATAAATGGGAAGGATCTAGTAAGTGACAGACACTGAAACATTATATACAGGAAGGAGTTAGTATGAAGAGGAATACTAAAACCTTAAGTTCGGACATCACTATTGTCAAATAAGGATGACCAAGTAATTCGTTGTCCAATCAAATAAGTTATTGATAGTGGAAGTGGGCTCCATTAATACCTTGAGAAAACAGGCACAGAATGAAACTGTCTCTGGATGTGTTCACCCACACCAGTGTTTCCACTGACACAAATATAAGTTCTCAGGGAGTGAAAGATTTAGAACGCAGGTGGTAGGGAGAAGGTCTGAAGACAATCTCTTCTGCCTAACTGGGAAAATGGAGCGGTAATGATGCAGTCGGATGAGGTGGGAAAGTCATAGGTTAACTTAACACAGAAATTTAAGGCACGCAGTACTCTTGCCTGGAAAATCCCACGGACGGCGGAGCCTGGTGGGCTGCAGTCCATGGCGTCGCTGAGCGTCGGACACCACTGAGCGACTTCACTTTCACGCACTGGAGAAGGAAATGGCAACTCACTCGTGTTCTTGCCTGGAGAATCCCAAGGGACGGGGGAACCTGGTGGGCTTCGGTCTATGGGATCGCAGAGTCGGCCACGACTGAAGCGACTTAGCAGCAGCAGCATCAATATTTTGGAAATAAAGTATTAAGATGACAGATGATCTTTTCACGACTGCCCTCAGTTCAGTCAGTTCAATCGCTTTGTCGTGTCCGACTCTGCGACCCCATGAATCGCAGCACGCCAGGCCTCCCTATCCATCACCAAATCCCGGAGTTTCCCCAAAATCATGTCCATCGAGGCGGTGATGCCATCCAGCCATCTCATCCTTTGTCGTTCCCTCCTCCTGCCCCCAATCCTTCCCAGCAACGTTCCTCCCACCCGAGTTTACCAGCTATGGCTCCATCTGTCTATAGCTATCTGTAATGTTTCCGCTAAGAGGGAGACTGTTTCAGTCTCAGGTGCCCTCTACAGGACACTAGGAGCTAGGTCAGGGGAACAGTCTAGCCAAGTTAATTTTAACTTTTGTGGAATGAGATGAACTCAAACACGTTGAAACTAGAAAACTGATTCCACTTCCAGCTACAATTCACTCCAACTGGGGAAAAAAAAACCCCTGTAACTTCCACTGCTCGCGATTTCTCTCAGCCTTGTTCTATTAACATAACATGTCTGAGAACCACCATCTTGAGCCGTCTAACTAGAAAAAAAAAATGTTTAAAACGAACACACAATGACCAGCTTGCAGTTAAAATCGCAACCTCCTATTGCCATTAGATACCAGGCATAATACCTCTGGCTTACTCGCTTGTAAGTAACAGCACTCCTTATAACCAAGTGAGTCGCCCTGAAAAGGGCCGTTTCGTAACAAGCAAAAACTTCGCGACTACATAGCAACTTAGCCGCCGAACCCGTAGAGGGTGCGGCTCTGGCGCTTGAGTGCGTAGACATCCACGGCGGTGACCGCCTTGCGCTTGGCATGCTCGGTGTAGGTGACCGCGTCCCGGATCACGTTCTCCAGGAACACCTTCAGCACCCCGCGGGTTTCCTCGTAGATGAGACCAGAAATACGTTTTACACCACCGCGACGAGCCAGAAGGCGGATAGCAGATTTTGTAATACCTTGGATGTTGTCCCGTAAAACCTCACGATGGCGCTTGGCGCCTCCTTTTCCAAGCCCTTTCCCTCCTTTAGCTCTGCCAGACATGAAAGAAAACTATTCTTTTCCGGCACCCGAGAGGTAGCTGCAACCCTACTATATATCAGTTTTGCGGACCTTTTAGGAAACTGAAACAGCGGGGGCGGGAACTAGACTTCTGCCCCCGCCTCTTCCCTACCTTAATGGGCGTTTGCTATTGCCAAGAAGGGAAGGGGGCGTGGAAATGCTACTGGGTGTCTGACCCTCCTGTTTCCTGGTTGGGGTCCAGAGTCGCTGGTTTTGTGGTCTCTAGATATGTCCCTGCGGGTTTTCTCAATTAATATTGTACAAGTTTCCTCACCGTTTTTATTATTTAATAACAGGAGGCTGTTCTGCCACATCTGTCTATGAAAGGGAGAGAAAGCAGAATAAAGCTAATTGTAAATGTGCGGATACTTTAAAAAATGTATTTCTTAAAACCCTAGCAATACTTATCAAATTTGGCTGATCGTCAATGTTTCCGTTTGGCAAAGCTTTAGATATACATCGTTTCAACTTTCCTGATAAAGCGGGAACTTCAGGAAGGGGAGACAAACTTTACTGAATTTCCACTCTATACTCAAATTATAAAGCACTATTTACATTGTGAACATGAAGAATCCCAAGCTTGAATACCTAATTCTGTTCTAATAAGTAGCATTGTTGGGGTCAGAACTGGTGCTTTCTGATTCTGGGGTCTAATGTCCTTGCCACCTACCATGAATCTCTGTCAGTGAAGTATTGAAGATACAGCATGATGCATTGTGGTGGTGGATTAGTTACTAAGTCATGTCCAACTCTTTCGACCCCATGGACTGTAGCCCTCCAGGCTCCTCTCCATGGGATTTCCCTGGCAAGGATACTGCAGTGGGTTGCCATTGAATAGGAATTTGCAAACCAACCGCATTTTAAAAATTATTGACTGAAATGCTTTTCATGTTAAAAGGGTAGCTGAAGTTCGACACACCGATGATAGGTATTGATAAGTTTACTAGGCAGGTGCCAATATTTACTCACATTCCACAAATTCACATTGAATGCCTTCTATGTAACTACAGAGGTCATTAAGAAAAAACTCCCTTCTTAGTTGGTGTTTACCATATAGGCAGTCAGAGGATTATTATTTCCTGAGTCACAAACTTTTGAGATTTATTTCAGGTGTGCTTACCTGTGGATCTAGACAATTGGTATGATCTGCCATGCTCTTTCGGAGAAGGCAATGGCACCCCACTCCAGTACTCTTGCCTGGACAATCCCCTGGACGGAGGAGCCTGGTAGGCTGCAGTCCATGGGATCGCTAAGAGTCGGACACGACTGAGCGACTTCACTTTCACTTTTCCCTTTCATGCACTGGAGGAGGAAATGGCAACCCACTCCAGTATTCTTGCCTGGAGAATCCCAGGGATGGCAGAGCTTGGTGGGCTGCCGTCTATGGGGTCGCACAGAGTCGGACACGACTGAAGCAACTTAGCAGCAGCAGCAGCAGAAGCAGCCATGCTCTTTAGACATGATCTTCCATGCTCTCCTTTTTGAAAAAGGCACTGAACAAGAATTATTGATTCGTCCATTTAACAATTCAGGATCTATTATATTCCAAGTACCCGGGTACAAACAGTGCAGTAGTCGCAGGAGACGGATTCGATCCTGAATTGGTAAGATCTGCTAGAGCAGGAAATGGCAACCCACTACAGTATTCCTGCCTTGGGAAATCCCACGGACAGTGGATTCTGGCGGGCTGCAGTCCATGGTGTCGCAAAGAGTCAGACATGAACGGTTGAGTAGGCAGTTTTCAGGAGCTTAGACTTACAGAATTTCAGGACCAACCTCAAGTCTACTGAACTGATACAGCATTTTAAACAATATCTCCAAGTGGGTAGTTTGCTCAAACCACTTGGCCAATTTGAGAGTTTTGTTTTAGAGCTATGCTTTCCTACATTAGCCACTAGCCACATGTGTTCATTTAAATTTAAATTAGTGAGAATGAAATCAGATTAAAGAAATAATTTCTTCAGTCACTAAATACCATTTAATAGGTGCTCAATACGAGAAGGCAATGGCACCCCACTCCGGTACTCTTGCCTGGAGAATCCCATGGACGGAGGAGCCTGGTAGGCTGCAGTCCATGGGGTTGCAGAGAGTCGGACATGACTGAGAGACTTCTCTTTCACTTTTCACTTTCATGCATTGGAGAAGGAAATGGCAACCCACTCCAGTGTTCTTGCCTGGAGAATCCCAGGGACGGCAGAGCCTGATGGGCTGCCGTCTATCTATGGGGTCGCACAGAGTCGGACACGACTGAAGCGACTTAGTAGCAGCAGCAACCACAGGTAAGTGTAGTGGTTGTGCAGATACAAACACTTGTATCATTGTAGTAGGTTGTTTTAGGCTGTATTTTCATAGAAAATTTCTTCTGGAGACCTTCTAGCCCAGTCTGAGAAATGGGGTGTGGTAGATATGTGAGAATGAGACTTGTTGCCAGAACTCAGGATTGGTGTATTTTTGAAGTATAATAGAAATTAGTTAACTTCTAGATGTACCAGATATTACAGACAGAAGGACATTTAGAGAAGGAAATTGGAAATTTGAGTGGAGTAATGTTTTAGGAAATTAAATTAATAATATATAGTTATGCTTGGAGGGGAGTTTCAAGTAGGAGTGTGTCCTCAGGTGAGACCATATGACCGAAAATTAAAATGTATGTGATTTCTCATTACATTTCTGAACACATGATTATAACACAATGCTCTATTTGTTCAGTTCAGTTCAGTCGCTCAGTCGTGTCCGACTCTTTGCGATCCCATGAATTGCAGCACGCCAGGCCTCTCTGTCTATCACCAACTCCCGGAGTCTACCCAAACCCATGTCCATCGAGTCGGTGATGCCATCCAACCATCTCATCCTCTGTCGTCCCCTTTTCCTCCCGCCCCCAATCCTATCCAGCATTAGGGTCTTTTCCAATGAGTCAACTCTTAGCATGAGGTGGCCAAAGTATTGGAGTTTCAGTTTCAACATCAGACCTTCCAATGAACACCCGGGATTGATCTCTTTTAGGATGGATTGATTGGATCTCCTTGCAGTCCAAGGGACTCTCAAGAGTCTTCTCCAACACCACAGTTCAAAAGCATCAATTCTTCGGCGCTCAGCTTTCTTCACCATCCAACTCTCACATCCATACATGACCACTGGAAAAACCATAGCCTTGACTAGACGGACTTTTGTCGGCAAAGTAATGTCTCTGCTTTTAAATATGCTATCTAGGTTGGCCATAACCTACCTTCCAAGGAGTAAGCGTCTTTTAATTTCATGGCTGCAATCACCATCAGCAGTGATTCTGGAGCCCCCAAAAATAAAGTCTGACACTGTTTCCACTGTTTCCCCATCTATTTCCCATGAAGTGATGGGACCAGATGCCATGATAACTCTATTTGTTATATCGCCCTTATTTTTAATTTGGCCTTTTTGATATTTAGTGAACATAGTCACTGTTTTCCTTAAATGTTTGAAAATTAATGAATTTTAGAATGCTTACATACAGCCCCCGTGGCTTGCCCTGGTGCATACTACCTGTATCTTTCACGATCACTGGCGATGGTTGAGTGCGGTGTTGACACCAAAATTGAGAGGACAAGAAGTTGTGAGATGTCCATCACTTGTCTCACTTTAGTTTTTCTTATTTATTTTTTACATCTATAAGGTAAAAATAGTTGAATTCTTAGTCTAGCAGAAAAATTCACTGTTTTAGGATCTATGTATATTTAGGATTCAAAAGTAATAAGCACAAGTTTTTTGGGTGGGCTATAAGTCATAGGAGAAACTTTTCAAGTTTACAGTCCCATGGGGATGATCCTGCTTTGAAGAACCTTGTCCACACTACAGTTAGAGTGTAAGTACTTGGGTCTCAAGCAATAACAATATCTACATGCAGCACAGCTCCATCATTCTATAAGCATCTGGGGAAGAACTTTTCAGGTGAAATGATGTCTCAATTATTGTCCCCTAGGAAAGGCAGAGACTACCTATAAACAATGGCGCGAATGGCCCTGAGCCCAATGTCTTCTCACTTATTTGGTACCTAAATAGCCATGGAACCAATAGTGGTTGCATAAGAAAGAAATTGTGACATCTGCTGTAGGAAGTACTTTTCACCTATCTTAAACTGAGTACATATAGCTTAGGGAACAATTTCAACAAGTATTCAACAACTGATATTATGACTACAATGATTACCAAAATAGTAAAGTTTTAAACATCTGAATTTTACCTGTATCTTGATGACTGATAGTATTAGGCTCTAGCCAAAAAAGGAAAAGGGCTTATATAATGTGCTTGAAAAGGCTGTTACTGTTACTATTGACAGTAATATCATTGAGGATCACAAGTAGCCCTTTTTTCCAGACATTCATAAAATACCTGTCCTGGGAAAATTGGAATGTTCCATAGCCAATATTATAAGCTTTCCTCTTTATACACTGTATTTGTATTTGTTATATAACATGGTCTCAAGTCCCAGAGACTTAGTTTTAGACAGTGCCAGTCCACAATAACTATTGAAAAACAAACCAAGTGATTTCTAAGTAATTAGTTAAGTATGGCGAGATGACATCTTTAAAACTGAATATCCTTTCTTGGAGTTATATGAGAAAATTCTCAAGTTACTATTGAACATAGGCCAGAATACTTTTTGAAAGTAGGGATATTTACTAGAAAAAAAATCACAACACCAAAATATCTTTCCTGTTTATTTACTTTGACAAAGATGAGGCATAGTTTCAGTATTTGATTATTTGATAGATACTAATTTTGTGCTTAATAATCCAATATTTACGCAATTCCATTAGTTCTGCGTGTTACAAAGAGATGGAGTAGTAAATCAGCCATATTTGCTATGAAATGTTAGTTCAGCTCCTCAGGTGAATATATTCAGCCAATTAATTTAGCTTGTGACAGTCAGCTTTGTATTTTGCTAGTAAAAACTCAAGGAAAGTTATGAAGACTCAGGAAATGATTTAAAGGAGAATTTTTTCTTCTAACCCCCTGTGTGCGTATTTGCAGTGTTGAAAACAGTTAAATCAAATATGTATTTTAAGTATCATTTTGGAATACAGGAAATATGTACACAATTGTATGCTAAATATTGGAGAAAAAAGGCGAATGGACAGATTGTCATTAAGGAATTTACAATACTAACTCAGGTGTCTGTTTTTTGAGCTTAGAGCTGGTTAATTGTTATAGAACTGCCATCCTAGGGCTTCATGATTCACTTTTCTTCATTGAGGATGTAATGAGGGATTTCTAATGCCCATTTTGGGTCTAAAAAATCTATTATACTAAGTTCAAAAGAAGGTTTTAAAGACTCTGTTTGGAGCTGTTTATGTAGTAAAACAAACAGAGCAGCCCCACACCCCATCCTTCCAAAAAGCCGTTTAAATCACGAAACACTGCAATCAAACACAGTTTATAGTCTCGTCACTCATAAACTTTTTTAAAAAGTCTATTTTTGCTAAAATAGTTATCCATCTTGTACGTAGAATTTTCTACCCCAGTGCCAATTCCCAGTGCTTAGTGCAAACAAGTTGCAGGAGAGCTGTGCTATTGCTCCACCGAAAAAACCGATTTTCCTTGTATATTTCAGTAAAAATGAGGTTATTTATATAGGGTTGAAAAGAAAACAATGTGTATGACAATGCCCTGGAAGAAAGATTTGCAAAGGAAACAGAGAGAACTAGTAATTTTAAGGAAAATCTGAAAGTTGTCTCAATTTGACCGAAGTTTCCAAGCGAGTTGGGGGAATCAGGAAAGTTTCAGGGAGCCGGATTTGAAACTAGGTATAGCAAATAAGGCAGGAATGAAGCCTGAAGAGTCTTGGATCAGTTTCCCCCACATGCCTAATTATTTCGTGCCCAGATTTCTTATATTTTTCTTCTTTTTTAGGGGCAAAAAACACAGCCACTCGGCAGAGCCGAGGAGTCCTCCCTAGCCGCGCGGCGCACAGAGCAGACAACCAATCATCACTCGGCGACTCTCTATATAAACCCCCAGCCGGCGGCGCCCGGAACACGCCGTTCTGACAGTTTACCCTTACTTTTTTGGCTTTCCTGGCTAAACAGAAGCATGTCGGAGACGGCTCCGGTTGCTCCTGCTGCTCCCGCACCTGCAGAGAAAACACCTGTTAAGAAGAAGGCGAAGAAGGCGGGCGCGGCCGCTGGAAAACGCAAGGCGTCCGGGCCCCCGGTGTCCGAGCTCATCACCAAGGCTGTCGCCGCTTCCAAAGAGCGCAGCGGCGTTTCTCTGGCTGCTTTAAAGAAGGCACTGGCAGCCGCCGGGTACGATGTGGAGAAGAACAACAGCCGCATCAAGCTGGGTCTCAAGAGCCTGGTGAGCAAGGGCACCCTGGTGCAGACCAAGGGCACTGGGGCTTCCGGCTCCTTCAAGCTCAACAAGAAGGCGGTCACCGGGGAGGCCAAGCCGAAGGCGAAGAAGGCGAGCGCGGCCAAGCCCAAGAAGGCTGCCGGGGCGGCTAAGAAGCCTAAGAAAGCCACCGGCGCGGCCACCCCGAGGAAGGCTGCCAAGAAGACTCCTAAGAAAGCCAAGAAACCGGCGGCGGCTGCTGGGACCAAGAAAGTAGCCAAGAGCCCGAAGAAGGGGAAGGCAGCCAAACCGAAGAAGCCGACTAAGGTTTCGGCCAAGGCCAAAGCCCCGAAGCCCAAAGCAGCCAAACCTAAAGCTGCCAAACCCAAGGCTACAAAGGCCAAGAAGGCGGCCTCCAAGAAGAAGTAAATGTTGAGCGGCACCTCCTGCTTTGAAAAATCTCAAAGGCTCTTTTCAGAGCCACCCACTAATTTCAGGTGAAAGAGCTTAACCGGACATCTATTCCTAGGTTTACCAACGAGTTTTGTAATAAAGGTAATTCTTTTTTTTAAATTTGCCGCTCTAGTCTGATTGGCCGGCTGAGTTTGCGTCCGGGTGCGTGCGCATCATAGGCTCAGCACCGTGATGGTGGTCAGTCATCTAGTGCGAGCGCAGTGGCAGCCACTTGTGACACCGCTAGGCCTCAGGGATGTTGAGCAGGACGCTGCCTTGGGGGTGGTAACAACCCCCCCGAAACTTCAGTTCCTTGTTGAGGATTTTCAGCTGCGGGGGCGGTGGTGCTGGGTGTTTGGTGTACGTCTTGAGGTGGGTCGCGTTCCCAGCTCCCGTATCTCTGCTTTCTACTTCAGCACCGCGGTCTGGTACACCGGGACCCCGGCCTCGACCCTTGGGGAGCAGACGATGCACGCTGATGCACGCGATGTACGCGGTCTCTGGGAAACCAGCCTGGCCCGCGAGCAGCTGGTTTTTGGCCTTTCCTCGTGCTTTGCCGCCCTGTTTTCTTAGTCCATACTTGTTAGGAAAAGAGTGCAACTTGAAGGGATTATTACAGTCTGATGTTTCTAAGATTTTCTTTCCCATTGGTTTGTAGGTTCGGAGAATCAGCCAATCAGGACGCAGTCCTGGTCTCATTTGCTTGGTCTCCAGGAGAAAATACTGCGTCAATTAAAGGTTGAAATATAAGGACTTACGTATACTTGGAAGCAGTTGAAAAGCTTGCATTTCCCTCACCACTACCCCCACCTTCCCTTAATGAATGTAGTCCTATTCGAGGGGACTTTGATGCTATTGATGTTCTGCCTGAATCTGCATAATTGTTCCTCCTATGCTGACAGGGTGAACTGCTCAGTCCGACTTTTTTGCGACCCCATGGACTAGTCCGCCAGGCTCCTCTGTCCTTGGGATTTTGCAGGCAAGGATCATGGCGTGGGTTGCCATTTCGCTCTCCAGGGGATCTTTCCGACCGAGGGATCGAACCTGTATCTCCTGCATTGTAGGCGGATTTTTTACAGCTGAGCCACCGAGGGAGGCAACCCTAACACTAAGGTATAGTAAAAAGTGTTAAAAAAAAAAAAAAGTACAATCCACTCCTGGCGGTTTATAGTTTACCCGTTTATCAAATTGTTTCCCGCTACGATGTTGATAGGGCCCAGGGAGCCATGGTTGGCAGTCTCATATCTTTTGGTGGATAAGTAATGAACAGGGAGATAGAAATAATTAAGTTTTGGGAAACGCAAGGAGAATGCTTAGAGAGCTCCTCGAGCCACAGTAACCAGGGCAAAATAAATGGCTCTAGGAAGATGGATGTTTCGTCATTTCCACTTCATCCTGTTTTTAATTTCAGGGGAATGCCACTGTGTTTTACTGATGAATCTTGACAAAAATATGAGTTTTGTAGACCATTAGGGAGTTTTAAACATGGGGAACAAGTACATCTTATTTTAGCAAACTAAATGCAGTTAAGCATTTCCTTTTAGTATGTCTGTAGGCACAGGCAGTTGCAATGGATTTTGCAGACCTTATTGAATTTTTCAACAGTGGCTGTCACAGATGTTTTTATATCACTTTGAAGACGTGAAGATATCTTGAAATAAAGTTTACACCATTCTGAGTCCTTGAAACTGACATTTGTTATTCTACCTGTTGCTCCTTGTTATTTGATATGACTAAGGAAACACATTATATGTACTTAAATACATTTTAAAATTATATTTTAATATGCCTTATCCTGTATGCTTTTGGTATTCTAAAACCTGGTATTGAAAACGTGTTTATCTGTTTCCCCAGGGTGTCCATAGAGTCCACCATACAAGTCATGGGTCCCTGAGCAGATTGTCAGTGGGCAAATACCTCATGGTTGAAAGGCTTCATCTTATTTATTTGCTTACAGCATACCCCCCACCCCCAAACACACACACACACACACACACACACACACACACACCCCTTACTGGTTAATAGTTTATTAAATTTTAGTTTTTCAATTTTAAAGAAAATAAATGTAGCCCATGATTATCTTTCTAGCTTTTCTAAATGGGATTTTATTTTTCATCCATTGCAGTTGTATTCCATACTTTCTTCTTTCTAGAAAGAGCCAGAAATTCCGTCTTTTAGGAGAGTGGTTTGGTTGAGAAGGATATTTGGATAATCGGGAAAATGTGAAATGGTTACTCAAGAGTCTTTTTGAATATAACAGAATGCATCAATGGGGAAAGTTAAGAGGGAAGAGACCTGTGAGGTCTTTAATACCAGAATGAGTTTGGCTTTTGATGAAGAATGATGAGGAATAAGAATTATGTAGGAATGTGACATTCAATAAGAGTGGTTACTATACAGTATCTGTAGTTCATTACACTTTACAAAGCTCTTCTATGCCTACCTCACTATAAAGCTCTTGCAGTAGGTATAACTAAACTCCTTTTTTTTTATTATTATTATTAATGTGTACCGGGTGTCTTTTGGGATCTTAGTTCCCCAACCAGGAATTGAACCCAGCGCTTGCTGTGAAAGCACCAAGTCCTAACCACTGGACTACAAAGGAATTCCCAATGCTGTTTGTTTTACAGTTATGAAAATTGTGGCTTAGAAAGATGAAATGGCCAGCATCATCTTATCAATAAATAGTGCATCTGAGTCTCAAACACAAAGTCAAAGTTTGTTTCTTCCTAGTGTCATTTTCTGTGCACTGTTCCCCATCTATTATGCCTACTGGAAAATGAGTTCTCTATTTCATTTTTATGCCCATCCAGAAAGACATAACATTCATGTATTTCTGTTTTAGACCCTTTGAGAGCTATCCAATTCACAATCTCTTTGTAATGTACCAGAAGCAATTAAACATCATTCACTCAACGCTCTTCTAGTTTTAGTCTGGTTTGTGCTAATTAATATTCACATTCCTTTCCCTTGAACAGTTTCTAATTTCCAAGGAAATCAGAACTTGTTTAAATCTTGCTCCATTTTCCCAAGTTTTGTTGCACTTAAAGCAGCTTAAAATGAACAACTTGGGAATGGGTAAAGAAGATGGCTTGATATTCTGCACCAGCAAGATGAAAGATCAGAAAGCTTATTCCTGTCCCAAAGCCACATCCCTAGGAGAGCATTCTGAAACATTCATCCTAGGAGTTCTGAGGTTCTTTTGGTGAATAAAGGTGGTCTGCCAGGTACAGTGGCAAAATCTAGGCTTAGGAAAACTCAACAGATCGACATTTAAAGATGACAAATATTGTACAGGAGCCTGTATGAGTAGTTGTCTGCAAAATATACTGAAGAAAAAAAAAAGGTTTCTTAGCTTGGAAGCTGTGAAGGACATGTTCATATTTTCTTAAATGCAGGAGGGTACTTAGGCATATGACATAAATCTAAGCCAAATGTATTAATAATCTTTCAAGGCAGCCCGAAGTTACTATTTTCTTACTTCTACTTAGTAATTACCTGACTCCTTATAACTGCAGGAGGTAGACTGAGTTCATGTCACTGTGTGGAGGCCTTGATTACTCATGTCACTCAGCCACTAAAGCAGGTAGATGTTTATATAGTAGTAGTAGTGAAGTCACTCTGTCTTGTCCGACTCTTGAAACTCCATGGACTGTAGTCCGCCAAGCTTCTCTGTCCATGGGATTCTTCAGGCAAGAATACTGGAGTGAATTGCCATTTCCTTCTCCAGGGATCTTCCTGACCCAGGAATTGAACACATGTCTCCTGCATTGCAGGCAGATTCTTTACCCACTGAGCTATGAAGGAAGCCGATGTTTATATAATCTGACATTTTCTCTTCTCTCACATTCTCTCCTTGTCCTCTTACACCTGGGATGATTCCATTGCTTCCTAACTAGTATTGTAACCAGGTTGTTCCTAACTGGTTCTTCCTAATTAGTTTCTCCATCCCCTAATTCCTAAATTCTGGTCATCTGTCTTATAAAAATTATTACTTGCTCCCTATTAGCCTTTGGTTCAAGTGGGAACTTTATAGCCTTTTGTTATTATTGCTTTTTTTGTTTGTTTTGACAATTTTATTCATTTGTAATTCTCTCCTTTCTACCTGGAATAATCTTTCAAATTTCATCTCAGGTTCCATCTCCATGAATAAGTTCCCCTAATTAAAAAAATCTAGTTTCCCTGCTAATGTGCTTGGATGACATTAATATTTCAGTACCATTATTATCATTGGAAGGACGATGCTGAAGCTGAAACTCCAATACTTTGGCCACCTGATGCGAAGAGCTGACTCATTTGAAAAGACCCTGATGCTGGGAAAGTTTGAGGGCAGGAAGAGAAGGGGACAACACAGGATGAGATGGCTGGATGGCATCACCGACTCAATGGACATGGGTTTGGGTGGACTCTGGGAATTGGTGATGGACAGGGAGGCCTTGCGTGCTGTGGTTCATGGGGTCACAAAGAGTTGGACATGACTAAGGGACTGAACTGAACTGAACCATTATTATCAAGGGAATATTTATAATGCATCTTTTCTCTCATTAAGCTAAACCCTAGGTCTTGTTTTTCCCAATATTCTAGGTGTGTTTTTAATTGACCAATCTTTAAAATCCTATCAGATGGTGGGATTATCTCCAGATAATCAGATTCAGTGATTTCCTTTACTGTTTTTCTGTATGAGGCTAAGGGTAATAAATCTCAGCCCCTTCTACCACTCTTCTCCTAATGGCTTAACTTAGGCACTATATTAGCTCCTTTACTGCCATCCAAGGTGTTGGGACTTCTGAAAAGAAAGCCATCCCCAAATGAAAACAAAAGAGCAAATAATCAAAAAACCTCTTTCATATAACACCTTTGCAGTAAGTCTTCAAATGTACAATATCAAAATTTACCTGTGTGCATATGTGGTAGGCAGGATATGGGGGAAAAATGAAATGGTATTTCTGAATCATCTTGATTTTTTAGCTATCATTTCCATAAAATAAAGCTACTGATTATTCAAAGATTATATACTTGTGTTTAGTTTACATGTAGTTATAGGCAACCAAGTAAGCTTGAAATGGTTATACAAGTTAATGTTCCAACAGGTACCTATAAATTGTGTGATTTAGATTTGTGACATTTTCCCAATTAAATCAAAATTCATTAAAAAAGGTCTCATATTAAGCACTAACTTTTCAATGTATTTAAAATTAAAAAAAAAAAATTGTGTGTGTGTCAGCTATCAACATCGTTTAGACAATGACCAGAAAGGCTAAAATCTGTCCATTTTAATGATTTATTTTTATAGCTGTTCATCAATTCTATTTCTGTGCAGTTGGCTGTAATAATTGTAGTATAATTGAACACAGTTTTATGTGACCCTGTACATTTTCAAAATCTACCCATTTCCTTTAACATATACAAAAACATTTCGATAAACATGTCAGTTTTCCTATGACAGCTCATCCTAGGGATTAAACCTCAGGGGTAACTACTGAGGATCACACTAATACTGTTAGCTATAGTAATGCTTTAAGGGGAAATGTTTTTGGTTCTACTCCTTTTTACCTAAAACTTTTTTAGTTTCAGTCTCCTCATTTGTAAAGCACTAACAGAATAATAATAATAGATATTAGCAGATAACTATTGAGTTTACCTAATATTATGGAGCTTTCACAGACTAATACATGACTTCTGGCCAACTCAATAATGCAACCATCAATTTATGTTATTTCTATATGATAAAACTATTTAGTATTAAACTAACATGAACTCGTATCAATCTTTCACTCCTGTAATCAGCAATACATTGAATGGTAATTCCTGTTTGTCCAACAATTTTTATTTTAAATTCTAATTTCACTAAATTTCTTGAGAATTTAATACAAAAAACTGTTCTAGATTTCTCATGGATTTAATATAACTAGATGTTTTTTGTGCCTTCGTGGGCCTCATCTCTTGACATCCATCATCTGGTGAGGCAGAAACAGACATTAAACTCACTGTGCTATAATCTCAAAGAAAGTACAGAACATGGGGAAAAGTTCTAATATGGAATGCTTTTACTTGGCATTAAAAATCTTACTTTATTATTGGAATTATGAATACACTTTCTTTCCTTACAAGGGTCAAGGCTTTCCACTTCTCAGCATTCAAGTCTCAATACCTGACAGACTTCCAGGAACACTTATTTCATGTATAAACTTGTCTTTCTTAAAATGGCTAACTTGGCCTGAGCAGTTATTTAGACTCGTTTCTGTTAAATTGACTACCTGGTTGTTTTCCCTTAGTGATTCCTAAGGTAAAACAGCTTACACACACACACACAAAATACATGGTTGACGCCTAAATGTGCAGAACTACATACAGTAAGGCAAAATGGAGGTGTTTAAGTGAAGTCGTGGAGGTAGTTACTATATTGACGACTTACAAAAATCGTAGGGCTTCCTAAGCAGCTGCATACACATAGGTTTCCTGAAACTCTGCCAAACCTGTGTTCTACTAACTTATTACAGCACCCTTAATAGATTTAAGTGATTGGCTCTGAAAAGAGCCTTTGGGTATAAGTTATTATCAGTCGACAACTAAGCCAATTTATGCCCTCTCCCCGCGGATGCGGCGGGCAAGCTGGATGTCCTTGGGCATGATGGTGACCCGCTTGGCGTGGATGGCACACAGATTGGTGTCCTCGAAGAGCCCCACCAGGTAGGCCTCGCACGCCTCCTGCAGCGCCATCACCGCCGAGCTCTGGAAGCGCAGGTCGGTCTTGAAGTCCTGCGCGATCTCGCGCACCAGCCGCTGGAACGGCAGCTTGCGGATCAGCAGCTCCGTGGACTTCTGGTAGCGGCGGATCTCGCGCAGGGCCACCGTGCCGGGCCGGTAGCGGTGCGGCTTCTTCACGCCGCCGGTGGCCGGCGCGCTCTTGCGGGCCGCCTTGGTGGCTAGCTGCTTGCGCGGCGCCTTGCCGCCGGTGGACTTGCGAGCCGTTTGCTTCGTCCGTGCCATAGCTAGCTTGTAAGACAATGGGATTGGATTAGGATGGGTGCTCCTGTATTTATAAAGGACCAGAATCACTCTGATTGGATTGTGGATTCCTGTTAGTCACGGGTTGCTTAATTCCGGAAGTGCTTACAGCTATTTAACATTGGTTCATCCATCCGGTGCAAATTTCGGATTGGTTCATTTCAATCAGCAGCCATCTTCCCCCTTAAAAAAAAAAAAAAAGCTTTTCTCGAGTTGCTTTATTGATAATACACTATAAAGTATGGTCCACAAGCACATTAGTCATTTAGTATTCTTGAACTTTTTTCCTGTTTTGACATACAAAATAGAATGTGTTAGTGAAAGCCCTTTAGAATTCGTACATCTGCCATTTTCTGCATAACACTTTTTCATCAGGATTCTAATCCCGATATTTTTCCCGTTTAAGAATTCACCATCTTAGCATCTCGAGTCCTATTTCACATCTACAGTTAATGTCTCATTCCCTGTAACATGATCTTTTAGTAGATGTGAAAAATTTTGTATTATTAAGGGGACACGCAGCAAAATCCCAATATTCTAGAATTTCTAGATCTTTCCCTGTTTGACTCAAAACTGGTAATTTGGCTCTGTTCTATGGTTTTGACGCATTTAAAATGTCAATATGGGGATAATGGCGACATCCGTCCACAAAAGCTTTGCAATGCGGAACCTTAAAAAGATGGCGGCGATCGAGAGCTTTTAGCACACTGCAATGGGCTAGAATCTCGGGACTCTTTCCGAGTTTCAAGGTGTCGGAGACAAACCCACAGTGCTTTTATGAAGACTTGACTCAGCTAGATGACAGAATTTCCTTACTTAGTTTTCATATCCAAACGCGAAGACTTTCCTGTAATTAAAAAGTTTTATCGATTTGTAATTGATTTACGTCACGTAACAGTGTTCTAAATCAACCTATAGGAATACATAAAAGCTTTTCTTTTTGACCCAGTAAAGAAAGCAGTTTTTGAACCCTAATTTACATACTAGTAATCTATTGGTCAGTTTATGCCCAATTAAAGATCAGATTTGTGAGCCTCTGTTTGTAGACGTGATATAAATACTTGTGATGTCTCGTTCTCCTCGGGTTTGTTTCCCCATTTTTCTTGCTTTGTTGTCCACGCCGTAGGTAGCTAAATATGCCCCAGCTTCAAATAATATTAGTCGCTCAGTGGTGTCCAACTGTTTGCGACCCCCATGGAATGTATTCCACCGGGCTCCTCTGTCAATGGGATTCTCCAGGCAAGGAAACTGGAATGTGTTGCCATTTCCTCCTTCAGGGGATCTTCCTGATCCAGGGATTGAACCTTGGCCTCCTGCATTGCATGGCAATTCCTTATCGTCTTAGCTACCAGAGAAGCCCCCAGCCTCAAAAAAGGGGTCCAAAAAAGGTGGTGACTGAGGTCCAGAAGAAATATGGCAGGAAAAAGAAAACTGGGCTTAAGGAGAGCTGTTCTGTAGAGGTCTGTCGATAAATGTTTAAATAGGTTCACTTGGACACTGGCATCTTGTCCAAGGACTTGGGCATCAAGAACTCGTTTGTCAAAGACAACATCGAGCGTATTGGGGGCGAGATGTCGCGCTTGGGGCATAACAAGTGCTTGACCATCACAAAGTGCTGGACCATCACATTCAGGGTGATCCAAAGGGCCATGTGCCTGCTCTTGTACATGGAAATGGCCAAGGACTCAGTGTCCAAGAGCAAATTACACCAGCTCCAAGTAAAATTTTTCTCTACCTCTAGCATTCCTCAATGTCTCTTTATATAGCGACTCATTTTTGTGTATTGAGAGCTATAATATCAAGAGTTTTCAGCTTTTTACAATATTTTTTTAACAGTCATTCTTTAAAACTTAGGAAACCATAGTACAAGAGGTTAAATTTTTGTTCTTTAGTGCAGCAAAGAATTTGAAATAATTGTGTAGTGTAATAAGTATTAGGAAATTCTACTATTCTGGTTTTTGTGCCTTAAAATCTTTTAAATTGTTCTTATATCCATTCATTGTTTAGATTTAAAATTTTTCCGGTGAGTACCTTGTGGACTTAAAGTTGTTTAATGATGGCACTTGTGTTTGGGTTCCCTGTTTCAAATAATATGTACTTCACAAATATTAGTCATGAGAGCGTGTTAGTACAAATAGGCTCAAAATGTTACACAGTGTATAGGCCTACCTAGGGTATTTAGTGGAATCTCAAGAGTTTAATCTCAACCACTAGGGTAGACTATTTCAAAGGTGATTGTTCAAATTTACATTAAAAATAAAAAAAATTTCACTTTATTTTCCTTGAGTCTATTGTTGATATAATTAATCCTACATTGTGCTGAAGCAGGGTCTGAAATCCTCATTTTGAGTCATGTTTTAATTTTTATATTCCCTACCTTCAGTCAGCGGTAGGTTCTGTATTCATTTATGCAGGTGAGGGGGAAAAAAAATCAAAAGAAACAGAAATAAGATGTAGAAGTGCAGGGAGGATAGCGGGTATGGAAAGAAATGGGTAATTTTCCTGAAAATTTGATAGTTTCTGTATCGCTGAAAGTAAAATAACATCGATAAATTGTTTTCAGTACTTTTCATGACTTAAAGACTTGCTATTTGGTGTCTCAGCTAGGCACTACAAATGTACATGCCATGTATTGTGTGTTTGCGTGGAGTATGGAGGTTCATCTAATTGTGAAACAATGTTCGCCTTAAAGTTTTTGTTTCTAAATTTCATTTTCCCCTTAGATAAAGATTGTAGTTTCAGTTAAATATATCTGTTATTTTAGATGACATGGGTTGATGAAGATTCCAAATGTGCGGGCTGTCTTTATTGATGGATAACAGATTGCCTTGAAGTTACTAGCTTCACACATGTATTAGTGCACAGATTCTGTGAGTCTGGGCATGGTTTATCTGGGTCCTCTATAAGGATGCTGTTGAGGTGTTATGCAGGATTGTCGTCTCTTGATTGTTTGGGGGAAATATATGCTTCCAAACTCACTTAGTGGTTGCTTCTTTGTAGTTTTAGGACTGAAAATCTTATTTTCTTCTTGACTGTTGGCTTGAAGCCCTTATAGGCTGCTAGTCTTCCCTCTGTTCCTAAAGATCTTTCTGAGTTTCTTGTCATTTGGACCTGACAACAGGGATGCTTGGTTTGTGAAAACAAGCATGCAGGAACTTCCCTGGTGTGCCGGTGGTTAAGAATCTGCCTCCCAAATTAGGGGATAGGAGTTTGATTCCTAGTCCAGGAAGATTCCACATGCCACAGGGCAACTAGTATTGAGCCTTTGAGCCAGAGCTACTGAAGCCCGCGCACCCTAGGGCCCGTGCTCTGCAACAAGAGACACCATCACAATGAGAAGCCCATGCACCGCAACTAGAGAAAGCCTGCGTGCAGGAATGAATATCCTTCGCAGCCAAAAATAAAATTTATAGTAAAAAACCGAACCAGCATGCAAGAGATTGGAAGATGTTACAATCTTATTGATAACCTCGTCATAATCACAAATTTTTTTACATCCTGTCAGCTATGATCACATGCTTTGATGGGTAAAAAGAGGTCACAGGTCACATCCACAGTCCAGGGGCTTGATCACACAAGGGTGAACATTAAGATCGGAAATCGTTGTGGGCCACCTTAAGAAACCATCACAGAACCCAGTAGGACCACAAAGCAGTTAACCAACACTTGTCTCTTCCCTCCCTCTTCCTGTCACACCTGCCCCCACAGTACTGGGATTGGTTCAAATGGCCTGCAGGTAGGAAATCTGCTTAAGGAAAGGGCACCTAATACCTTAAGTCCTTTTAAACAGGCCTTTGCCAGTAACTTTGTCTTTGAGCCAAGACAGATGAGTTTGTTCAGTTATTACTTTGGGGACTTCTCTCCCTTGTTCTTTGCCAATGCTGACATATGAAAAACCCTGGTGTGACTGAGTCCCCAGCACAGGGCTAGATGTCCACGTGTTTATAACTAGCTTTCTGACGTTATACATGAGAAAAGGAACAGGAGGTTCATCAGATGAATTAGTTGTTGCTTTATTACCGACTACCATGGAGTAGATTTGACAAGGCAGGAAACAAATCCCAAATTCTTTGTAGATTAAAAAAAAATTTGACCTGGCAGTTTATGGTCCTCGTGCCCACCTAAGCCTCCTCACGGGTCCCTTCACTTTCTTTAGTTCAGTCTTTCATTGTACCTCGTCGAGTTTCTTTCCTAGCAGCTGTTTATCAAGTTTTCTTGAGATGTGAGGCGGCTATTAAAGTAGTACTTGCATTTGCTCACCAATGGCACTTAGTGGTTATTATCAAACAATGCCTCACTTAAAAAACTTGTAAAATTCATTAATTTTGCAGACCAAGGGTTCCTAGTAACAGAGCTCCACAATTTAAAAGCCATTATGTGGCACCATAACTGCAACATAGGGCAAACATTTAATGCACAGGTAGGCAAGCATGGCAGTTATATTAAAGCAGTTCCTTACATCCAGAGATCACAAGTTCACTAAGCCCCATTTCCTCGCAATATAAGGTAGAAAAAAACCAAAACATAGAAGTTAAACGGCATGAGCTCTTTCAACTGAATAGATAGGTGGCCCTGAAAAGGGCCTGGTAGACTGACACAGAAACGTTGTTTGTGGGTTCCGGCCTAGCCGCCAAATCCGTAAAGAGTACGTCCCTGACGCTTCAGCGCGTAGACGACGTCCATGGCCGTGACCGTCTTTCGCTTGGCGTGTTCGGTGTAGGTGACGGCGTCCCGAATCACGTTTTCCAAAAACACTTTCAGCACCCCACGAGTTTCCTCGTAAATAAGACCAGAGATGCGCTTGACTCCACCGCGACGAGCCAGGCGACGGATCGCGGGTTTAGTAATACCTTGAATGTTATCCCGCAGAACCTTACGGTGACGCTTCGCACCTCCTTTCCCAAGGCCTTTTCCACCTTTACCCCGCCCAGACATTGTTAACAACAGATCAGATAACCTACGCACAAACTTAGATAGGTGCCGAAATTTTTATTTATAGTCCGTTCGCGGACCTATTTGAAAACTACGAAAAAAGGCGGGCAGGGGGAGGGGCTCATTCGTAACCCAATTTATCCCAGCCCACAAACGCCTGAGAGTCTGTGGGGCGGAGTCGAGAAGAGAAAATTTCTTTGCTCATTCCCTGAATTTCACCTGAAAGAGTCCTGTTTAAGGGCATTTTAAAACATTCTTTTGTTTATTAAGGGACTGTACCTGTTAAGGCAACATCTGTTTTTAACTTTGAATATTTAAGCTAAGTCATTGACCGAGATTTTTTTATTGCCTCATTCTTTAAACGCATATCTGAAATGCAAACGAGTCCCCGGGAAGCTTTTTTGTACAATTTAAATGAAGGTGAAATAATTATCGTGGTAAACTGATCTTAGGAGCAAGGAAATTGCTGATATCCATTGGGAAACAAGGTTTTCTCGCTGATGTGTGTTACTCGAAGACATGACTCTATTGCCTGAGCCCTCATTACCTGCTACTTTTTCACTTTCTGAGGTTTAGGATCAGGTTTGTGACAGGTGTTTCCTAATTTTCAATTTATTTTTATTTTGTTTTTCATTTGCAGGATGAGAATTTTAACTCAGATATCATAAAGGTGTTTGGAAAATCAAAAGGTTAATTTTTGGCTAGATGTTTGTTTTTGAGTACCACTGTAATTACTGGAGGAAATTCCATCTTCATGCTCCAGAGATTGACTTTCTCCCCAGTATTACTGTTATTTTTTAATTTGTATATCACTTTTGCTTTAATTTTGTGCCCGCTGCTTCACGGCGTGTGGGATCCAATTCTCCAACAAGGATTGAACTGACTCCTTCTGCAGTGGAACTGTGAAGTCCTAACCACTGGAAAGGTGGGGAAGTCCTGTTCCCCAGTATTCTTAAATCTCTCAATCTGGTATTTTGCAATCTGGGCCTATGTTAGTCGCTTTCATAATTTCCACATTCCTATGTGTGCAAACTTTTTATTTAAGAAGTCAGTGCTAAACTTTTGTTGTTTAGTCGCTAAGTCGTGTCCAGCTCTTTGAGACCGCCATGGATATATATATATATATATATATAGTTATATATATATATAGTTTTCTCAGTTGAACCAGCAGTCTCCATTGAGATCTCCATCACTTACTATGGGGTGTCTCTTCCCCATTTCACCTCTGAGTAGCCTTTCTGAGCCTGTGTGGATGGGAGGTCTTGACCTGGAGAATGAGGAATATGTGGTATCTTTTATCTAGGCAGGGCTCAACTCCTCTGTTTCTGCTACTACTCTACTCTTTGTCTTGGAGTATATTCCACAGGGAACAAACTCCAACTGCTCAGCCTGGAGGTATCTATCGCCTGCCTCTATGTGAGAAAAATTGAGCCTTGGAAGCAAGGAATAAAGGAGAGTCCATGACATACAATATACAAGGCCACCGAAGGATTCTGTGAAAATGTACTTTGATCATCTATTTACTATTGATTATAAGTACCAAATTAAGTGAATTTACTTAACTTGCAAAGCCCTTATTTGGTAGAAAGGCAAATCATTTTGGTCAGGTGAAACAGACATAATTCCAAAGATTTATAACTTCCTGTATTAATAGAATAATGTTAATAATCTTATCCTAACATTTCTTTCTACGTTTTCTATAAATACTCTAATTTCTTAAATGTTCTTTGAACTTAATACAGTATTTTACCTTTTGGTTTATTTAACGAAAAGTGAAGCTCTTTGACACAAGTTCATTTTTATTTGTTGATCATGATTTTTTGTTTAAAAAAAATGAAATGAGGTATTATGTGCTTGTGACTGGAGACTGTGACATTGGAAGTAAAGACAGTCTAAGACATGTGCTGTTCCTTTCACCTTCATCTTTAAGTCTTGGATATTGCACACTTGTCTCTCAATGCCATGGCAAATCATCATTGATAAACAGCACACAGTAAGGTGGAAATTGCAGACAGGAAAGCAGATTCTTCATCAAGCATGGGTTCATTGTGGACCAAGGAAATGCTCTGATCACTACAGAAAAACCTATGAAACCTGTTAAGATATATCTAAATATCAAATTAAGGTAAAATAGTGGACTGAATTTCCTTTTGTTGTCATATGAAAATATAACCTAAAAAGTCTGCAGATGTGTTTTTTTGTTTTTCTAAAGGAAGGTATTTCTGTTTAATTATGCATTATGCTGAACCTACAATACATTGGCCACCTGATGAGAAGAGGTGGTGATTCATTGGAAAAAACATTGATGCTGAGAAAGTCAGAAGGCAAAAGGAAAAGGAGGTGGGAGATTTTTGTCAATTACAGAGGAATATTTCTGTATCCAGTAGAAAAGAAAAAGGTTATAATATAATTGAATATATCTTTTTGATCTAAATTGCTCTTTTGACTTTAATTCAATCTTCTTCCCTTCTTCCCTGATTGTGATGGTGGTGGTGGTAGTAGTGGTAGCGGAGGTTGCAAATATTTCCTCTATACGTCTTGATTTTGGATTAGCAAAGGAAAAATAAACAGGATTACTAAATGTATATTTCATACATACAGAGGAAGAGACCCAGTTCACTTCAGTTCAGTCGTTCAGTCGTGTCAGGCTCTTTGCAACCCCATGGACTGTAGCATGCCAGGCCTCCCTAGCAATCACCAACGCCCGGAGTTTACCCAGACTAATGTCCATTGAGTTGGTGATGCCATCCAACCATCTCATCCTCTGTTGTCCCCTTTTCCTCCCACCTTCAATCATTCCCAGCATCAGGGTCTTTTCAAATGAGTCAGTTCTATGCATCAGGTGGCCAAAGTATTGGAATTTCAGCTTCAGCATTAGTCCTTCTAATGAATATTCAGGACTGATTTCCTTTAAGATGGACTGGTTGGATCTCCTTGCAGTCCAAGGGACTCTCAAGAGTCTTCTTCAACACCACAGTTCAAAAGCATCCAGTCTCAGGCGCTCAGCTTTCTTTATAACACTCACATCCATATGTGACTACTGGAGAAACCAAAGCTTTGACTAGACAGACTTTTGTTGGCAAAGTAATGTTTCTGCTTTTTAATATGCTGTCTAGGTTGGTCATAGTTTTTCTTCCAAGGAGCAAGCATCTTTTAATTTCATGGCTGCAATCACCATCTGCAGTGATTTTGGAGCCCAGAAAAATAAAGTCAGCCACTGTTTCCACTGTTTCTCCACCTATTTGCCATGAAGTGATGGGACCGGATTCATGATCTTAGTTTTCTGAAGGCTGAGTTCTAAGTGAACTTTTTCACTCTCCTCTTTCACTTTCATCAAGTGGCTCTGTAGTTATTCTTCATTTTCTGCCATAAGTTTTCTGTCATCTGCATATCTGAGATTATTGATATTTCTCTTGGCAATCTTGATTCCAGCTTGTGCTTCATTCAGTCCAGCATTTCTCATGATGTACTCTGCATGTAAATTAAGTAAGCAGCATGATAATATACAGTCTTGACATACTCGTTTCTCTATTTGGAACCAGTCCGTTGTTCCATGTTCAGTTCTAACTGTTGCTTCCTGAAATGCATACAGATTTCTCAAAAGGCAGGTCAGGTGGTCTGGTACTCCCAACTCTTTCAGATTTTTCCACAGTTGTTGTGGTCCACACAGTCAAAGGCTTTGGCATAGTCAATAAAGCAGAAATAGATGGTTTTCTGGAACTCTCTTGCTTTTTTGGTGATCCAACGGATGTTGGCAATTTCATCTCCAGTTCCTCTGCCTTTTCTAAATCCAGCTAAATATCTGGAAGTTCACACTTCCTGTACTGTTGAAGCCTGGTTTGGAGAATTTTCAGCATTCCTTTGCTAGCCTGTGAGATGAATGCTATTGTGTGGTAGTTTCAACATTCTTTGGCATTGCCTTTCTTTGGGAATCGAATGAAAACTGACCTTTTCCAGTCCTGCAGCCACTGCTGAGTTTTCCAAATTTGCTGGCATATTGAGTGCAGGCCTTTCACAGCATCATCTTTTAGGATTTGAAATAGCTCAACTGGAATTCCATCACCTCCACTAGTTTTATTCAGTGATGCTTTCTAAGGCCCACTTGACTTCGAATTCCAGGATGTTTGGCTCTAGGTGGGTGATCACTCCATCATGATTATCTGGGTCATGAAAATCTTTTTTCTATAGTTCTGTGTATTCTTGCCACCTCCTCTTTATATCTTCTGCTTCTGTTAGGTCCATACTATTTCTGTCCTTTATTGAACCCATCTTTTCATGAAATGTTCCCTTGGTATCTCTAATTTTCTTGAAAAGATCTCTAGTCTTTATCATTCTGTTTTCCTCTATTTCTTTGCATTGATCGCTGAGGAAGGCTTTCTTATCTCTCCTTGGTATTCTTTAGAAGTCTTCATTCAAATGGGTATATCTTTCCTTTTCTCCTTTGCCTTTTGCTTCTCTTCTATTCACAGCTATTTGTAATGCCTCCTCAGACAATCATTTTGCCTTTTTGAACTTCGTTTCTTTGGGGAAGAGACCCAGGAAAAACTAATTTAAAGAGGTTGGTTAGAACTTCGGCTTACATAGCGTCTTCATCAAGGAATAGATTTGTAGAGAAATGACAGTGCAAAGAAAAGCAGTTTTAGGCTTCTAAGGGCAGCAAACTCTGAGAAGGTAAAATATATGGGAGGAAACTAACCCAGGTTTGTTAGCAAATTTCTGTGGAGCCTCTCTACTCTGACATGTCTACAGCAGTCTCCAGGACAGAATTTATATCTTGCCTTAAGGCAGAAAAAGAGGAGTAGAGAGGGCTTTTTCTTGCCATTAGTGCTTATTAACTGCCTAGGGAGGTAAAATAAGGGAAAGCATTACAACAGTTCTTATCGACAAAGTAGGTGGCTCTGAAAAGAGCCTTTTTCAGTACAGAGAAAGCGGCAGCCTTGGATTACGCCCTCTCTCCGCGTATCCGGCGGGCAAGCTGGATGTCCTTGGGCATGATGGTGACCTGCTTGGCGTGGATGGCACACAGGTTGGTGTCCTCGAAGAGCCCCACCAGGTAGGCCTCGCACGCCTCCTGCAGCGCCATCACCGCCGAGCTCTGGAAGCGCAGGTCGGTCTTGAAGTCCTGCGCGATCTCGCGCACCAGCCGCTGGAACGGCAGCTTGCGGATCAGCAGCTCCGTCGACTTCTGGTAGCGGCGGATCTCGCGCAGAGCTACCGTGCCGGGCCGGTAGCGGTGCGGCTTCTTCACGCCGCCGGTGGCCGGCGCGCTCTTGCGGGCCGCCTTGGTGGCCAGCTGTTTGCGCGGCGCCTTGCCGCCGGTGGACTTGCGAGCGGTCTGCTTAGTACGAGCCATGAGGCTAACAGAAAACTGGCAGGAGAGTGTTTATGGGGCTAGTGCTGCTTCTGACCTTATTTATAGGAGCAGATCAATTTGATTTCTTGGTCCCGCGCTGTGATCTAATTGGTTCTCACTTTGCCTTTCGGAGAAATATGATCGGATTTCCTTTAAAGATTTAACCGAACTTTTATCCTGAGTCTAGTATATACTGAGTTCAGTATAACATGAGTCCATAACAGTAATATAACAGTGAAGTTTCATTTAGTACTGATTTTAATGTAGTTCATTCATTGCATTTTATGAACAGAGAAATAAACGGACTAAACAATTCTAATCTCGTCATCCGCAAAATTTAAAAAGCCCGCTGTGACATATCATTGGCCAGCTATTCCTCCTTTGTTCTCGTTTATTGATATTATAGTTTTTGACAGGAAATTCATTTGACTATGCGTATATATGTAAAGACATATACATCGTGTATAATATACGCAAAACCTCTCAGTATGAGGCACCACGGTCTTGTTCCTTACCTACATATACGTCATCCATTGCGTACAAGCCCGAATTTATGTCTTGATACGGAATTCCCTCAATATGGATTCTTTTGAGTTTACAAATTATATCTTTTGTTTCAGTTATAGGCGACGGTAGAAATCTACTTCCATTAAGACTTAATGGCGTAGAAGTGACCAATGGCTAACAATTTGGGCACCTTCGTGGCAAATATGGGAGATGCTTCCTCCTTTTTAAACACAAAACTTAACAGTGTAATACTAGTAAATAAAATTTAGCTAAGATAACCCATTCGTTTTCATTGGAACACGCTTCCTATACTAAGTATTCCAGCACTTTCTAGAAAAAGTGGGTGGCTCTGAAAAGAGCCTTTGATTTTCAGAAATAGGAATGTAGTGCTGCTAAACGTTTCACTTGCCCTTGGCCTTGTGGTGGCTCTCGGTCTTCTTGGGCAGCAGCACCGCCTGGATGTTGGGCAGGACACCACCCTGAGCGATGGTCACACGACCCAGCAGCTTATTGAGCTCCTCGTCGTTGCGGATGGCAAGCTGCAGGTGACGCGGGATAATGCGGGTCTTCTTATTGTCCCTGGCCGCGTTGCCCGCCAGCTCCAGGATCTCGGCCGTCAGGTACTCCAGCACCGCCGCCAGGTACACCGGGGCCCCAGCCCCGACCCGCTCGGAATAATTACCTTTGCGGAGCAGCCGGTGCACTCGGCCCACGGGGAACTGGAGACCGGCCCGCGAGGAGCGGGTCTTAGCCTTGGCACGAGCTTTTCCTCCTTGCTTCCCGCGCCCAGACATGGTAAGCGTTGAGCAGCACCAGAAGTGCCACAAGAAAAGCAGAAAAAAAGTGATCTGTAAGCAGCAACAAGATGGCAGTTATAGTGCTGGGTGGAATTGCTGCATGCGAGATAGGATTGGTTAAAATCTTCTGTTTTCTGTCTAACCAATAAGAAAAGAGATCTGGTGGAGGTAAATTTACATAATCTCGTCACGAATGCATTGTCAAATCAGATATGAATATTCGTAAACACCTTATTTGCATAGGCCCTCTATAAAAGACGAGGTCCTACTTGAAAGCAGGCATTTCGAAACTTTCCTGTAGTGTTGGTTGTCTTAATAGACATGCCTGAACCGGCTAAGTCCGCTCCTGCTCCTAAAAAGGGGTCTAAGAAGGCGGTGACCAAGGCCCAGAAGAAGGACGGCAAGAAGCGCAAGCGCAGCCGCAAGGAGAGCTACTCCGTGTACGTGTACAAGGTGCTGAAGCAGGTCCACCCGGACACCGGCATCTCGTCCAAGGCCATGGGCATCATGAACTCCTTTGTGAACGATATTTTTGAGCGTATCGCAGGCGAGGCATCGCGGCTGGCGCACTATAACAAGCGCTCGACCATCACATCCAGGGAGATCCAGACGGCTGTGCGCCTGCTGCTGCCTGGGGAGTTGGCCAAGCACGCTGTGTCTGAGGGCACCAAGGCTGTCACTAAGTACACCAGCTCGAAGTAAAGATGCGTAGCCGCTGTTAAACCAAAGGCTCTTTTCAGAGCCACTTACATTTTCATCTAAGGAGTTGTATATTTTCTGCTTTAACTTGGGTGGGCGTTAAACTGCATTTGTATTTGGTGTTTGAGATAATGTGAGAAGCTTATATCTTGAGAAAAAAGCTATCTTATTTTCACAAACTGCTGTTACTAAAAAGGCCACTTTTTTAGTTTTGTTTTGGGTTTTTTGGTCTTATTTTCATACGGAAAGCAAGGGCAGCTGGCTAGGTGAGGTTAAGGGAACTCCTTATCCTAGCAATGGTCTGGCTTCCTGGTACCAAGAATTGGTTGTTCCTAGATTTCCCCCAATCTTTTTCAGGACAGATTCTATGTTCCCATATCAGCCTGAACCACAGAGTTTAGATCCTTTAACTCTTATCAGGCCTCCTCTCCAGATTTAAAGATGCTCTGCACTTCTGCGCCTGCCTATGCCAAGACCCTTTGATTACCTTTGTAAAAACAGCTGATAGTTTTCTAGTTTACTGACGGGACATTGAAGTGGTGTTAACCCTCCCTTGATTTAAAGTTTTCTTTATTTCACTTAGATGTGAAGTGTTTTTCAGTTCTATCTGGACATCTTTGAAAGAACACTACCTCAGAAGAACATTGGTTGAAATTTGAATTATGTGAGGTAAGTAATGTTTGGCTCTCACAGCCTCACTTACTTTAAAAATGAGAATATTATGGGAGTTCCCTGGGTTATCCAAAGGTCTGGACCCGGCGTTTTCACTGCCTTGGCCTGTTCAATCCCTGGGAAGGAAACGAAGATCCTGCCAGCCCTGTGGAGCAGCCAAAATAATAGTAATTATTGTAACCAACTCCATTAACAACACTTTTGTGTGAAAAAAATGCAATAATTATAATAAACACAAACATGTTAGATAGGTATACAACTCATGAAGTTATTTATGAACATTATGAGTTCAATTTTTTCCATCATTCCTATACTTTATATATAATAAAGACATGTTTTTGAAGTAGTATTATAATCAGAAGTCATAATAATACTATAATGAGTGAGGAAAGTTCTCCATGAAATTAGAGATTCTTTTGTTGAGTAGGACCCTATGAGGCCTTCTGTGGGAAATTCTTCAAGAGATGGGAATACCAGATCACCTTACCTGCCTCCTGAGAAATCTGTATGCAGGTCAAGAAGTAACAGTCTGGACATGGAACAACAGACTGGTTTCAAATTGGGAAAGGAGTACAAAGCTGTGTATTGTCACAGTGCTTATTTAACTTACATGCAGAGAAAATCATGTGTAATGTCATGCTGGATGAAGTACAAGCTGGAATTAAGATTGCCAGGAGAAATATCAGTAACCTCAGATTCGCACATGACACCACCCTTATGGCAGAAAGCGAAGAGGAACTGAAGAGCCTCTTGATGAAACTAAAAGAGGAGAGTGAAAAACCTGGCTTAAAATTCAGCATTCAAAAAAGAAAGATCATGGCATCTCGTCCCATCACATCATGGCAAATAGATGGCGAAACAATGGAAACAGCAACAGACTTTCTTTTCTTGGGCTCCGAAAATCACTGCAGATGGTGACTGCAGCCATGAAATTAAAAGATGCTTGCTCCTTGGAAGAAAAGCTGTGACCAACCTAGACAGCATATTAAAAAGCAGTGACGTTACGTTGCCGATGAAGGTCCACCTAGTCAAAGCTGTGTTTTTTCCAGTAGTCATGTATGAATGTGAGAGTTGGAGTATAAAGAAAGCTGAGTGCTGAAGAATTGATGCTTTAGAACTGTGGTGTTGGAGGATACTCTTGAGAGTCCCTTGGAGTGCAAGATCAAACTAGTCAATCCCAACGAAAATCAGTCCTGAATATTCATTTGAAGGATTGATGCTGAAGCTCCAATAATTTTGCCACCTGATGTGAAACACTGTCTCATTGGAAAAGACTCTGATGCTGGGAAAGATCGAAGGAAGGAGTAGAAGGGGATGACAGAAAATGAGATGCTTTGCTGACATCACGGACTCGATGGACATGAGTTTAAGCAAACTCGGGGATTTGGTGATGGACAGGGAAGCCTGGTGTGCTGCAGTCCATGGGGTCACAAAGAGTCGAACACAACTGAGCAACTGAGCTGAACTGATGGGGCCTTCCCCCATAATCTTTGTTTTAGATCCTCTCTGAGGTATCTTCCCTGAGAGCTCAATTGGTAAAGAATCTCCCTGCAATGCAGGAGACCCTAGTTTGATTCCTGGGTTGGGAAGATCTGCTGGAGTGGGATACACTACTCACTCCACTATTCTGGCCTGGAGAGTTCCATGGACTGTATGGTCCATTGAGATGTATATTCCATAGGGTCACAAACAGTCGGACACGACTGAGCGACTTTCACTGAGGTGTCAACTTTTGATGCAATCTTCCTGACTTCTTTTGCAGAAGTGAAAACGCTTCTGAATGGAAGATGTTAGCTACTTGATGCCCATGAGCACACAGCTCCATGCCTCCTAGAGCCTAAAGTGAAGTGAAGATGCTCAGTCACGTCTGACTCTGCGACCCCGTGGACTGTAGCATACCAGGCTCCTCTGTCCATGGGATTCTTCAGGCAAGAATACTGGAGTGGGTTGCCATCTCCTTCTCCAGGGGATCTTCCTGAACCAGGGATCAAACCCAGGTCTCCTGCATTGCAGGCAGATGCTATATGCTCTGAGCCACCAGGGAAGCCTGGAACTTAAGATCAGATCAATTTAACACTTTGAACACCATCCTGTTACTCTTTATAAGTCAGTGAGAGAATTTTATATAATCTGATCAAGTACCCTGCGAGACCACTTCCCTCAGCTAGCTTTAAAAAATCCTTCCAGGGGCTTGAGGCTTTTTATGGCCTGAACCACCTCTCATTGCAAGGCTTTGGAATAATCTTTTCTCTACTCCCAACGCCCGCGTTTCAGTTTGGCTTCACTGGGCGTTGGGCACAGGATACCGAATTAACATTTCTGCTGTTAAAATCTAGACACCTTAGCTACAAAAGGAAATGTAAACTGTTGTTGTTAAGGCAATGTTAAAATTATGTGAGTCTGCAACATTTAGGAAGCATTTACTAGTATCTATAGTCATTTTCATATTTACCCTTCTAATTTTCAGATATGTAGTTATAATCTTAAAGAACATCATTGAATAAATACATAAATCAAAACATGTGTAGGTGCATCAATTTTTGGTTGCTGGTCTGACAAATTATCACAATTATAGTGGCTTAAAACAATACATTTATAACTGTATGAGTCTTTAGATCAACATTCAGAAATGAATCTCACTGAGGTAAAACCAAGCCATCAGAGGGCTGTGGTCTTTAAGAGTGAACCCGTCAGAAAGTGTTCTAGTTTCATTCTTTTACAAGTGGTTGACCAGTTTTGCCAGCACCGCTTGTTAAAGAGATTGTCTTTTCTCCATTGTATACTCTTGCCTCCTTTGTCGAAGATAAGGTGTCCATAGGTGCGTGGGTTTATCTCTGGGCTTTCTATTTTGTTCCATTGATCTATATTTCTATCTTTGTGCCAGTACCACACTGTCTTGATGACTGTGGCTTTGTAGTAGAGCTTGAAGTCAGGCAGGTTGATTCCTACAGTTCCATTCTTCTTTTTCAAGATTACTTTGGCTATTCGAGGTTTCTTATATTTCCATACAAATTCTGACACCATACACAAAAATAAACTCAAAATGGATTAAAGATCTAAACGTAAGACCAGAAACTATAAAACTCCTAGAGGAAAACATAGGCAAAACACTCTCCAACATAAATCACAGCAGGATCCTCCTTGACCCACCTCCCAGAACATTGGAAATAGCAAAAATAAACAAATGGGACCTAATTAAAATTAAAAGCTTTTGCACAACAAAGGAAACTATAAGCAAGGTGAAAAGACAGCCTTCAGAATGGGAGAAAATAATAGCAAACGAAGCAACAGACAAACAATTAATCTCAAAAATATACAAGCAACTCCTGCAGCTGAATTCCAGAAAGATAAACGACCCAATCAAAAAATGGGCCAAAGAACTAAACAGACATTTCTCCAAAGAAGACATACAGATGGCTAACAAACACATGAAAAGATGCTCAACCTCACTCATTATTAGAGAAATGCAAATCAAAACCACAATGAGGTACCATTACACACCAGTTAGAATGGCTGCTATCCAAAAGTCTACAAGCAATAAATGCTGGAGAGGGTGTGGAGAAAAGGGAACCCTCTTACACTGTTGGTGGGAATGCAAACTAGTACAGCCACTATGGAGAACAGTGTGGAGATTCCTTAAAAAACTGGGAATAGAACTGCCATATGACCCAGCAATCCCACTGCTGGGCATACACACCGAGGAAACCAGAATTGAAAGAGACGCGTGTACCCCAATGTTGATCGCAGCACTGTTCACAATAGCCAGGACATGGAAGCAACCTAGATGTCCATCAGCAGACGAATGGATAAGGAAGCTGTGGTACACATACACAATGGAATATTACTCAGCCATTTAAAAAATACATTTGAATCGGTGCTATGGAGATGGATGAAACTGGAGCCCATTATACAGAGTGAAGTGAGCCAGAAAGAAAAGCACCAATACAGTATACTAATGCATGTATATGGAATTTGAAAGATGGTAATGGTAACCCTATATGTGAGACAGAATAAGAGACACAGATGCATAGAACAGTCTTATGGACTCTGAGGGAGAAGGTGAGGGTGGGACGTTCTGGGACAATAGCATTGAAACATGTATATTGTCATTTGTGAAACAGAACACCATTCCATGTTCTATGCATGGGACGGGTGCTCAGGGCTGGGGCATTGGGATGGCCGAGAGGGATGGGATGGGGAGGGGGGTGGGGGGGGTTCAGGATGGGGAGCACGTGTGGACCCATGGCTGATTCATGTCAATGTATGGCAAAAACTACTACAATATTGTAAAGT
Organism: Okapia johnstoni; assembly: GCA_024291935.2. Lineage (NCBI taxonomy): Eukaryota > Metazoa > Chordata > Mammalia > Artiodactyla > Giraffidae > Okapia > Okapia johnstoni. The sequence continues at coordinate 152,881,845 of CM044306.1, read as the reverse complement.
AATTAGCCCCCAACTAAAATAAATAAAAAAAAAGAGTGAACCCATTTCCATGCCGTTGCAACATCTGGAATGTTGTCTTTGTTCCTTTGCTCGTGGCACCTTTCCTATATTTCAAAGTAAGCAGTATCTGGCCATTTTCATGCAGCCTTCTCTCTAGATATGCACTCTGATTCCCTGTCCCATTGATAAGGGCCCTTGTATTATATTAGCTTCACTTGGGTTCTCTAGGATAACCTATTTATTTATCTGGCCTCACCACCCAGCATGTGGGATCTTAGTTCACCAACCAGGGATCAAACCCCCGACCCCTGCAGTGGAAGCATGGAGACTTAACCACTGGACTGCCAGGGTACTCCCTAGAATAGCCGTATTTAAAGTTAAATGATTAGTAACCTAAATGGCATATGCAACCTTAATTCCCATTTGTTATGTGTCCCAACATATTCATAGACTACAGAGATTAAAAGGTAGACAAAATTGCGGAGGCATCATTGTATCTAGCACAGTAAGTGACAGTATTTTTAAAATTTGACAGAACGCTATATATTCTGCTTTTGGTGGGAGGTGGAACATATGGACACACTATTGTATGTTATTTCTGGGAGTTCATATACTCCACTAAAGCTCATGTAGTAGACCTGGTTTAGATATTTACCTCTGGGACTACAAAATGCAAAAATTGTCTATTTACAATAATATGAAGACTCCAGTACAGCTATATGGTTTAGTTTTCATTCTTTCAGTATATATATATATATATATATATATATATATATATATATATGCATATATGTTGTTGCTTTTGTTCTTTATGTATATTGTGTTATTTGAATATTTGCATACATTTTTGTGTATGTTGTGTTGTAAACTTAAGTGTTGTGCTTTGAGTGGGAAGACTCATGAAAGTAATTTACACAATGTTATAGGCTATTATGACTTTTTTCCTACCAGGGTTGAAATCCTAAATTATTTTAAAATACACTCCTAGCATTTGTTCAATATGGTATGTCATTTATAGCAGTTTATAACCTCAAGCAGGTTTGTAAATGGGGCCTCTCTGGTGGCTCAGCAGTAAAGAATCCGCCTGCAAGGCAGGAGACTTGAGAGAGGAGGGTTGAGTCTCTGGTCTGGGAAGAACCCCTGGAGGAGGGCATGGTAACCCACTCCAGTACTCTTGCCTGGAGAATCCCATGCATAGAAGAGCCTGGTGGGCTACAGTCCAGAAGGTCACAAAGAGTTAGACACGACTGAAGTGACTGAGCACACAAACTCCCAGGTTTGTAATTATGAGAAAGGGTAAGTTATAACGACTGTTGTATATGTGTTCACATGACAGGAGAGTGGTGGTAACTGGAATGACGTATGAATTATTTCTTCATTAATTTTTTTGCTGACTGAGATGAAAACAATCATATAAAATCCACCTTGGGAGAAAGTAACATAGTTTAAGGGAGAGGATGCACCAAAATACCTTCTGGGCATTTCTTTCCTGAACTGCCAGTGTTATGAATCCCAATATGGTAGTTTGGCAATGGTCTAACTTTTCATTAGAGAAACCTTGGACAAATTCTCTTTACAACTAAATGGTCCTATTCTGGAAACGGCGATACTCACTTTTCAACCACTATGTTCATTAATTGCCCTGTTCCCATTATTTTGAAAAGCTACATTGCTTTAAGCAAATAAATCGATTACATGTACATTTTCTTCTTACCACAACACTAATAAAAGAAGCATTGCATTACATCCCCCATATGGCACATGCCACATGGTCAGCCTGGCTCCTGGACCACAGGTGTCAGTCACAGCCAGGACCACACGCCGAAGACAGGGCACCTCCTGCGGAAGACGCTGGTAGTTGGGTGGGTTCTGCATCCAAGCCTCCAGGTCCTGGGCAGCCCAGGCCTTCCCCCGCCACTCTGCTTCCTTGACTGGAAAGGGCCCAGAACTGCCTCCCAGGTGCTGTACTGGCTGGAAATTTGGGGTTTGAGGTGGGGCTGCTGGTGTGAGCAGTTCTTGTGAGCCCCGTTCTTGGGCTGTGAGCAGGTGCTGCTCCCCACCAAATCGCATCTCCTAACCTATAAAATGGATGCGTACACTAGCCCCCGGGAGACTGCAGCAGACAGCGGTGCTCCCTCGCTTACCCTGGTCAGCCTGTCACAGGCTCTGCCCACAGTGGGCATGTCTCCTCCACTGCATGCAGCTTGGTCTGCTGTTTGGAACCGCTCGGCCCCGCGTCCAGCACTCTCTGATCACACTGTCCACTAGGGACCTGGCAAACCCACCTTACACTGATAAAAAAGCATTGTAAAACTAAAGTTGCCCTTTTCATGAATTCAGTTTGTAAGGCACACCATCACACCAGTTCAAGTGATACTTTCATGTCCAGCCTTGGCTAGCCTTGAAGCCATAGTGAGCAGTGAAAGCAAAAAAAAAAAAAAAAAAAAAAAAAAAAAAACAACAACAACAAAAAAGCCATACTACTACTGACCAAAAGTAAAAGGACATGATCTGTGTATTGGGGGTGTTAGCACCGCAGAGCAACAAGCTCTTTTGAGCAAAGTAATGAAAGAAAAACCAATTTCGGCAATCAATAGCTATTACAACCCTTCTACCGAAAAAGTGGATGGCTCTTAAAAGAGCCTTTGAAATCAAACGTGAAAAACGCCTATTTGTTGGGATCACTTGGAGCTGGTGTACTTGGTGACAGCCTTGGTGCCCTCAGACACCGCGTGCTTGGCCAACTCCCCAGGTAGCAACAGGCGCACTGCGGTCTGGATCTCCCTGGATGTGATAGTCGAGCGCTTGTTGTAATGCGCCAGGCGCGACGCCTCGCCGGCAATGCGCTCGAAGATGTCGTTAACGAAGGAGTTCATGATGCCCATGGCCTTGGACGAGATGCCGGTGTCCGGGTGGACCTGCTTCAGCACCTTGTACACGTACACGGAGTAACTCTCCTTGCGGCTGCGCTTGCGCTTCTTACCGTCCTTCTTCTGGACTTTGGTTACTGCTTTTTTGGAGCCCTTTTTTGGGGCCGGGGCGGACTTGGCTGGTTCAGGCATGGCTAACAGGCAATACAACTTCCAATCAGAAAAAACAGTGTGCTGCGGTTTCATTGGTCCAGTTATTTGTAGACGTAGTTTGCAAAGATGGTTTGTAAAATCTTGCACTTTGATTGGATAAATTTTGCTAGCTGGTGTGGCGATATGCAAATCATGTGCCATCACTTCTCGTTTTTAATTGGTTGCTAAGTTTAAGACATTTTAGCCAATCAAACTATGTAATTTACAATTCGGCTTATAAGTATAATTGCCTCTGATTTGCTAAGAGAATTGGTGTTCCTTTTTCTTTTCCTTTGCTCTCCTATCTGTTTAGAGTGTTAAAATGTCTGGACGCGGAAAACAAGGTGGTAAGACTCGGGCTAAGGCCAAGACCCGCTCTTCGCGGGCCGGACTTCAGTTTCCCGTAGGCCGAGTGCATCGTCTGCTTCGCAAAGGGAACTATGCCGAGCGGGTCGGGGCGGGCGCGCCGGTGTATCTGGCGGCGGTGCTGGAGTATCTGACCGCCGAGATCCTGGAGCTCGCGGGCAACGCGGCCCGGGACAACAAGAAGACCCGTATCATCCCGCGTCACCTGCAGCTGGCCATCCGCAACGACGAGGAGCTCAACAAGCTCCTGGGCAAAGTCACCATCGCTCAGGGCGGCGTCCTGCCCAACATCCAGGCCGTGCTGCTCCCTAAGAAGACCGAGAGCCACCACAAGGCCAAGAGCAAGTAAACTGGAATATTCAACTTCTTGTTCCTTGACCATTCAATCTTAGCCAAAGGCTCTTTTCAGAGCCACCCACGTATTCATTAAAAGGGCTTACATTTTCTTTAAGCCGAATGCTTTTTTTAGTACAATTTGTCCATCTTGGAAGTGCTGAATTATTGATGTCAGTATTTGCAGTTTGAAACGCCGAACCAATCACTCAGTTTAAAGTTAGAGAAAAAAAAAACCTCCTCTGCTAAGTATGTGATCTACAGAAGCCTTGTGTAACAAGTAACTTAAACTGATCAATTCAGCAGGTCCTCGGGGTTGTAAATCCTGAGAAAAGGGTTGCAATAAGATAATGAAGAGTAGATACTGAAAGTTGACATGGAGATATAGTTAGTGACCTACAAGTTGTTAAAGCCACTTCTTTAGCACTACCCCTTGTTGAATTGTTTTGCATTCTAATGGGACAAATTGATCTGCAGTTCACACTTTCGCTTTTAATAGCCTGTTTACTAAGGTGGGCTCTAGTTAATTGTGAATAAGCATACAGTACTGTATAGCCTGGAGCTAAAATTCGTTTAGGTAGGACTTAATACAGGGTCACCTTGAGTTCAAGGAGCAAACAGTTACACTTGGGTTAATAAAATAGGAAGTGTGAAATTATTTCAGGGTTAATGGTTTTAGTGCATTCTTAGAAACTCTGTACAAAGAAATATTAAGAATCTCTAATAAGAAGTGAAGCCTGCACAGGCCCCAATCTGTCTGTGGTTTGGGGTTGCTGTATGTTTCATAAAGCAGCTTGTCTCCTGTGAAGACAAAATCCTCTTCTTTGATAGAATATGTAACATATTTGGGTTTCACATCTAGGAAGAGGAGTTCAGAGACTGAGACCTGAGCTTTCATTTGAGGTAGAGGTAACCAGACCATCCAGACTGGGATGTAGTTACCACACTTTTCACTGTTAACCCAGTCTGGATTCATGGACTGCAAGGAGATCCAATCAATCCATCCTAAAGGAGATCAATCGTGGGTGTTCATTGGAAGGAATGATGTTAAAGCTGAAACTCCAATACTTTGGCCACCTCATGCGAAGAGTTGACTCATTGGAAAAGACCCTAATGCTGGGTAGGATTGGGGGCAGGAGGAGAAGGGGACGACAGAGGATGACATGGCTGGATGGCATCACTGACTCGATGGACATGGGTTTGGGTAGACTCCAGGAGTTGGTGATGGACAGAGAGGCCTGGCGTGCTGCAATTCATGGGGTCGCAAAGAGTCGGACACAACTGAGCGGCCGAACTGAACTGATACTAGTTGACTCCTTAATAATAGTTTCTAAAAGGTGTTATGTCTTTCCAGAAGGTGTTGTCTTTCCTCTCCCTTTCCCCCATATCTTAGAGATATAATCAGATCACAACCTATATGGGTGTAAAATCTGAAATATTTATATATCATTAGTATACATTGTACTGTAATTCTAGGGATTCCTTTCTCCTATGGCCACAGTTCTCACTTTAAGCAAAAAAAAAAAAAAAAAAATGACACTGGTACATGATGGCTTGGAATGAACTGCAAGAGCCCATCCAGTAACTGTCAAGGGAAAGCCATTTAGGTCTTATGGGGAAGTTAGAGGAGGGTGTGTTCAGGGGGCCTGGTTTGGGAGTTGCAATAAGTTTTCAGGCTTCTTTCCAACTTCTGCTTTCATATGATCCCTGAACTCCTAAAGTGATGGTTCTCAATCGTAACACATCCAACACTCTTTTCATAACAAATACTGTAACTACTCCTTTTCCTATACTGAAGTGGAATTTATAGATAATATAATCTACCAATACATATCTTAACTGTAATATAAAAAAGAAAATATATATAAAAAAGAAATAAAAGAAAATAATAGGAAACTATTTTGTTAAAAGAGTTCAAAAAGAGAAATGTAGAAACAGATGCAAAATTAGCCTTACTAAACTTGAATGAGGATATAAGAATAACGACCAATCACAGGCAACATACGCCTTTTCAGAAATTGATCAAAAGAAAGCCAGTCTGAGGTGGCGAAATTTTAAAATTTTTATTCCACGAACAGCATTAAGCGTTGTGATAATTTGTGTTAAATTCTGCGGAGAAAAGCCACAGAACATTGTAAAGAAACGGCATAAAGAGACGGAGGCGAGAAAGGGTTGAAACAGCCATTCAAAAAAAGGCTTACGTCATCGGGGGAGTGAACTTGTCTACCAATACCTTCACTGTGAGCCATAAGGAACAATTGACTTGTCCAATCAGAACGGGACTCTCTTTATATATACTGGTAGAAGGGGGCAGGGTTCCGTTTTTCCATCAGTTAGCTGCTTTTGGGAAATCTGTCATGGCTCGCACTAAGCAGACCGCTCGCAAGTCCACCGGCGGCAAGGCGCCGCGCAAACAGCTGGCCACTAAGGCGGCCCGCAAGAGCGCGCCGGCCACCGGCGGCGTAAAGAAGCCGCACCGTTACCGGCCCGGCACGGTAGCTCTGCGCGAGATCCGCCGCTACCAGAAGTCGACGGAGCTGCTGATCCGCAAGCTGCCGTTCCAGCGGCTGGTGCGCGAGATCGCGCAGGACTTCAAGACCGACCTGCGCTTCCAGAGCTCGGCGGTGATGGCGCTGCAGGAGGCGTGCGAGGCCTACCTGGTGGGGCTCTTCGAGGACACCAATCTGTGTGCCATCCACGCCAAGCGGGTCACCATCATGCCCAAGGACATCCAGCTTGCCCGCCGTATCCGCGGGGAGAGGGCCTAGATGTTTTCCCCCCGTTAAGTATCAACTTTCAACCCAAAGGCTCTTCTCAGAGCCACCACTTTTTCTGTTAAAGAGCTGGGTACTGGTATTTCTATTTCGAGGTTACAGAAACTACTTCTCCCGAAACCCCCGTGCCTCTCAGGTAAAAGAAGTATTACAAGCTCTTTAATAAGATGAGTTGGGTGGCTCTGAAAAGAGCCTTTAAGAAACTAACCTAAATTCTCCTACTTTTGGGGGGTAGCCTTTTTCGGCTTGACCGCTTTAGGCTTGGCTACCTTGGGCTTATGAACTTTAGCCTTGACTGGACTCTTGGCCGCCTTCGGCTTGGCTGCCTTCACCTTTTTCGGGCTTTTGGCCACTTTCTTCGCCCCAGTAGCAGGTTTCGTCTTCTTCAAGGTCTTCTTCGCGGTTTTCTTCGGGGTGGCTGCGCCCGTGGCTTTCTTGAGCTTCTTAGCCGCCCCGGTAGCTTTCTTGGGCTTGGCCGCGCCCGCCTTCTTCGCCTTGGGCTTGGCCTCCCCAGTGGCCGTCTTGTTGAGCTTGAAAGAGCCGGAAGCCCCGGTGCCCTTGGTCTGCACCAGGGTGCCCTTGCTCACCAGGCTCTTGAGACCGAGCTTGATGCGGCTGTTGTTCTTCTCCACATCGTAGCCGAAAGCCGCCAGTGCCTTCTTGAGCGCAGCCAGAGACACGCCGTTGCGCTCCTTGGAGGCGGCGACAGCCTTGGTGATGAGCTCAGACACCGGGGGCCCGGACGCCTTGCGCTTCACGGCACCAGTGGACTTGTGGGCCTTTTTCTTCACAGGTGTCTTCTCCGCAGAAGGAGCAGGAGGCGCGGCAGGTACAGTTTCAGACATGATTGTCGCTTTGGTTAGCTAACAATAAAAAAGTAAAGTCTCAGAGTTGAGTAGGCAGACCTCTGAGCGTCTCTTATTTATACACACAACGCCACTGCGCGCTGATTGGTTCCCAGCTGTCTTCAGCTTGACAGCAACCTAGTCTCAGCTCCGTCCCGGAATTGTGTTTGTTACAATTCAAGAAAGCAAAAAATAAAAAATTCCCTGTGGAGGCATCACATCAAGTATATTCCACAATCAACCAGGACACCTCAAGGTTTGAGACTTTTGTGGTTACTTCCTCCAGTTTTTATCACGTTGTTCAAAGCGTGTTTCAAAAGCCCCTGACATTCATCCAGATTCAGAGGTCAGAGGGACAACTTTTTGATTTTCGTTTAAAATACAAATCTTCTCTATGTGTCTTCAATAACATGCTCTCAAGTGACATTCTATAGATTCTTGGCTTTTCATGCCTTCAACAATGGCTTGATTCTTATTGCGATTTGCCCCCAAAATCTGTTTCATATGAGGAGAAATAACACAGACTCGTTCACGACTTCTCTACAAAAGCTGTAGTAAAGGCTCCTTGGAATAGTAGCAATATCTGATAAGAAAAGTCATTATTTAGTTTGAAAAAGTTTTATCGTAGCTTCTCATGGCTATTTAGAGGGTTATTTAATTTGGGGACTTTAGACATTCAAAATTTGTCTAGGAAAATGGCAAAAGCGATAACCAGTGATCATCGTGTCATGATAGTTGGGCTTGTGTTGCACTAGCTGATGGCAGAGAAGATCCATGTAAAGACTGCTTTATGGGTTTTAAAAATTATTTCATTTACCTTGATTTTACTAAGAAGGATCACTTATTAAAATGTTCACAAGCTCTTGAGTTCTGGGTTCTGTCATGCTTCTGGTAGATAAATTTGGGAAAGTATCTAAGTAACAGAATTAAGGAATATCCACATGCACAGCACTCCCAGGTACATAATTCCCTTAAGAGAGGAAAATTTAAAAGCAATTATACTCACTACTATGTTTATTATTTAATCAAGGATATAAGTTTATAGGAAACACATTATAGCTTATACTTTTTGTTCACTAGGAAATAGATTGATGGTAAAAAGTAAAAAGAGCTTTGATTTTCTTCTTCACTCCTCAAACTATGTTTTTAACATATTATGTTTATTTTGAAGCAGCCATGAATATCTTTGTATTTTTGATAAAGCTTATGAGCCCCTTTCCAGAATAGTGCTTTTCAGTGCTTATGTTAATATACATAGGATTACAAAGGAAAACAGTTGTATTAAAATATCATTATCAAATTTATTAAAAAATCCAAGTTGGTGAGGTATGCATGTGTTCTTCTTTATTAATTCATTACATAATAAGATTACCCATATGACCAAGTTTAGAAGGTGTAATATATTTAAACAATATGAGAGATGGAGTTTGACAGCTGCAACTGCGAGTTGATATGAATATAGCTCAGGTCCTGTCACCCATACTGTTTGTTGCCTGCATTCAGAATAGGAGGAAATGCTAAGGTTTGGTTGTAGTATAATAAAAATAAAGTTGGAGTTTTTGTTCTATACAATGATCTGAATCCATCTATATGTCTCAGGTTAAGAACTCCATTCAGGAATTTGTTTCTGTGCATTGTAAACTCATGGAGCAGCTTTGATAATCTTGGTTGTCCTCACAGACCATAGAGCTTTGATAAACTTGGTCCTCCTCACAGATCATGGAGAAAAACCAAAAAAAAAAAAAAAAAAAAAAAAACAAACCTAAGTCATCTGGAGCTCAAAGTATTTAACCATTCATTAAATCTTTATGTGGGCTTCCTTGGTGGCTCAGACAGTAAAGGAACCACCTGCAATGTAGGAGACTGGGGCTTGATCCATGGGTGGGGAAGATCTGGAGGAGGGAAAGACTACCCACTCCGGGATTCTTGCCTGGAGAATTCCATGGACAGAGGAGCCTGGTGGGCTACAGTCCACCGGGTTGCAAAGAGTCAGACACGACAGAGCACCTAACACATTAAAACAAAACAAAAAAAACTTCTAAATTTTTATATGTTAGTTTGTGGAATCCTCAAAGGAAGGTTTTAGTAAATGAATTACTTAGACTTTCACTTTAGAGGCATGAATTTTGAGTGGAGGAGTTGAGAGAAGCCAGGATACTGTAATATGTCATAATAAATAATGCCGAGTAATTGCAGATGTTTTTAAAAAGTTGTATTCTCTTTTAAATTTCAGTGCTCTATAATTTACACTTTCTTATACATTTAAAAGGAAAAAAAAATGTGTAGACTGCTCAAGGTCACAAGCCAGGATGTGGAGCAGGCTGTCTCCAGAGCTTGACTGGAGTAATGCCACCGGCTTGCAGAAATAGAATGTGGTTACAGATATAATGCCAGATACAACCTGTCTGTAAATTAATTTATAATCATACCACAAATCTCAGGCTTACAGCCCAATAACTTTTTTAAATTCACTTTGGCATATACATATTTATAAATCTCCCGTGTAGCACTCAATGGATTTGCTTAAATCCATAAAGCACTTCATAAAGAACAGTAGCGTGTGTTATCTGATTATTTCCTATTCTAGGAAGTCTGAAAAACAAGTATCAGGCTTCTTTGGGGAAACTGTATGAACTATTGCCTCACTTAATTGCTGCCCGTTTTGTATGCACGCACAAACACAGGTACCCATAAATAGGAAAAAAATTTATATTCCATCTCCATGATCCAGTCGCTGCAGGCGCCTTACCTAGGTGCTACAGCTGTGAGCAAGCGACAAATAAACAAAGGGCGGGAACTGAATATGGTTACCGCCCCTGATCTTGCAGTTTTCAAACAGGTCCGGTCAGTTACTATAAATGCTATAAAAGGCACAGTTAACCATATTCCCTGTGGTTGTTCAGTTGGAGGCTGAATAATGTCCGGACGTGGTAAAGGCGGAAAGGGCCTCGGAAAAGGTGGTGCTAAGCGCCACCGTAAAGTTCTGCGCGATAACATCCAGGGCATCACTAAGCCCGCTATTCGTCGCTTGGCCCGCCGTGGGGGTGTTAAACGCATTTCTGGGCTCATCTATGAGGAGACTCGCGGGGTGCTGAAGGTTTTCTTGGAGAACGTGATCCGAGACGCGGTCACCTACACCGAGCACGCCAAGCGCAAGACTGTCACCGCCATGGACGTGGTCTACGCGCTCAAGCGCCAGGGCCGCACCCTCTACGGCTTTGGCGGCTAAGTTCCGGACAGCCATTTGGCATAGCTTAATAAAACCAAAGGCCCTTTTCAGGGCCACCTATCCATTCACTTGAAAGAGTTTTGCGCTTAATGATGTAATACGAAGGTGTTTAGGTAGCTACTGCTTCTAGTCCATAGTTTTACATTGATCTTAATGTTTTTACCCTCTTGCGTTTCAGGTTGTTTGCAGACCGGCAGAGCTGATCCGTAACTTCTGGTTATGTATATGTAACGGGTAGTAGTGAGGAGCCCAGCTCAGTGCGGTAGACACTTTGCAAAGCCGTTAGTGAAAAGCTGAAAGGCGTCTAGAAACAAAAGGTCTGCTAGAAAGATGGAAAAATCTAGATAGGCATTTTTGAACTGAAAATATTAAAAACAGCATGCCTTTTCGGACATAACAGTAAGAGGGAATGTTTGATCATAAAATATTTTGAAGGCTGTTAAATTCTACTAGAGAAAACTACTTGGACATTAACACGATTGTAAATCGACTATATATATTTTATATATATATAGAGAGAGTACTTGGGGTTCTATTTTGAGTTTTAAAGTGGGATGGAGACAGACTGACTTGCCTCTGCTCTGAACTGTCCTCCCATCCCCAAAGCTACTAATTTCTCTTAACCTTTCATTAAAGTTGATGTAAGTGCTTCATATAAAAATACAGGTTTATGTTCCCACTCCAGTATTCTTGCCTGGAGAATCCCCATGGACCGAGGAGCCTGGTGGGCTACAGTCCATGGGGTTGCAAAGAGTTGGACACCACGTAGCAACTAAGCACACTGCACACGTTTACAAAGTCGTTATTATGTTGGCTCTTTTTAGAGTCTAAATATTTAATAATCTGTCATTGAATAAATAGTTTATTAGGTTTTCAAGAAACAATCTCAATACCTCTCTTCAGAGAGAAAAAGGAGAAGGAAACCTTGTACACAGGGATGCTATTCTTTGTCTCTCTCGTTGGATAAGTCATTTAAACCTCTGTATGACTCTCTTTCCTTATCTTAAAATGGAGATAACATTAATTCCTATCTTATAGTTTCGGGGGTGAATGACATTAAATAGTACTTCATATTTTGGCTAGTGCCTGTCACATGATAAATGCTCTATCTTTTGGCTGTTATTTGCATTATTGGTATTCTTATTTCTCATGACATCAAAGAGACACAGAGAAAAAGAAAGTGGCATTTGAACCATGATGACATACACTTGAAGTCTTGAATAACCATTTTCTACATTTGTGGTCTTTAGCAAATTACTAATCACTGTTCCCTTATCTGTAATGTAGGAGTAACTTCATATTTTTGTGAGGATTGAGTGAAACAACCTAGGAATATGTTTATGTATATGTTCAACAAATATAGTTTATATATGTTCTTAAGAAATTGAAAGTGTACAAAAAAGTTCTTTTGGATGTAAACATAAAAAAAAAAATTCCAGATAATTAAGAAAAAACTTTGTCGAGTTAAATTTGCTGACTATATTTAAGGAATTACTGAACACTTAGACCTTTTTCTTCAGTCCCTTTTTTCAATTTTAGGAAAACAAATCTGATTAATCCAGGTGGGCAGATGCCTACATCAATCAAATACGACGGCCCAAGATAGAAGGTAACAACATAATGGCCACACATGGGACTCAGTCCTAAGTAGAGTTGTTTCCAGGCCATAAACTCATTTTTATCCCCCAGAAACTCCTGTGTTAGCTTGTTCTTCACCATATATTAGATGTTCTCAAAACTTATACATAAGGAGCATCTTTATTTGCTGGGCACTTTTTTTGTAAGCCAAGTTCTCCACATTTCCCCAGAGCTAATGAAACAGAAACTTTGGGAATGGAGCCAGTGATCAATCCTTTAACAAGCCCTCTGGGTGATTCTGATGCATACTCAAGTTCTTTGTAGGTTCAGTACATAATTCACCTCTTGGGACTTGAATGTACAATGAACTTGGTGTATGTAACCTTCTATCTGTCTAGAAGGTTCTTACATCAGGCAGTGAACGTGCCATCTCAAAGGTCGTTTGCCCTCTTTCCTTACTAATACAATCTGTTTTTTTAACATCTCCCTTTCTCTCTGCCTTGTGCTCCAGGGAAAGCAGAGTTCCCCTCTTAGGCTCAGGAATGGGGTTGTGATTCCACCCAAGTCCCTCAGTATTGATTAATTGGGGGGGGGTGAGGGTGGGTATTCAGCCAGTTGTTTGTGGTTCTGAGAGCCCTAAATAGTGGAGTACAGCTTCCCCAAGAATGTAGTCATTAGGCTGAAATTGGAGTTGCTGGTCAATAAACTGTGTCTATTCTGGGGATGGATGTGGAATCAGGAACATTTCAGGCAAAGAAAAATCGCAGAGGCCTGGAGGCTGGAGAGAGAGGCCCACAGTTTAAAGGATGTAGGGGAAGGAGGGTGGTGAGAACAAAACCAAAAAACAATGAAGAAACACAAAACAAAATCGAGGAAAAAAAAAAATCCTTTGAGTTTGGGTTGGAGAGAGATGAGGGGCAGACTTTGCAGGGCTTGTGGACATAGCATAGATTTTTTGATTTCTGTGAGATGGGAGATCATCCAAAGGCTGTGAGCCGGTAAGGAAAAAAAAAAAAAAAAAAGAGACATAAAGCCCCCAACGGTGACTCTGGAATAGAAACCAAATTCACTATGGACAGAAGAGTTTCAGTATCACCTCAAACTCAAAGCAAGGTGATCAGAATCAATCCAAAAGCAATTGTAATTTGGCAACCTGAAAATAAACTTGTTTGTATCCTTGTGCTTATTTTTTTTAACTTTCTGAGACAATAAAAGGGAGCTCGGATAGACTGGCCAGGGAGGCCGCCTAGGATTGTTTCTAAAGGACAATAATAGCTGTTCTTGGGTGGATTTGTCATTTCCATGTGTGGGTGAGGTGCCTTCAACTGAACCCTTCATTCCTAACTTCCAAAAGCACGCCTCTACCTTGCAGTTTCCGGAGAAATGAGGAAGAGCCCTGCCTTTCATTTTTCGGGATTTATTCTCTTGAGCATAAATCGTAGGCCTTCAAACCTCGGTGTTCGGCTCACAACGTTAAAGAGCATCTTTACATCCACAGTTCTTGTTTGTGTTCTGAGCCGGCCCTGAGGATCCCTCTTCTTTGTCACCAGGATCGCTGCCTTTTCTAAACTGAGCGCGGGGAGGGCTGGAGGCAGGATAGGGGGATGGGCTCGGAAGATCGCAATGACCGGACGGATTGGAGATTGTTAAGACAGGTTTCCTAGTATGTGGCCGCACCAGTGAGAAGACTGAGTCGGCTGAACACAGAATTCTGTGAATTTTGCAAGTCTAGTTTGTAAAACGAGTCAGGAGACTGGGATACGATTGTATTCTTAAAAAAAAAAAAAATCGAAATGAGAGCCTCTTTAAAATCCAGGAGGAAGATAAAACAAAATAAAAAAATAACTATTTTTCCCTTACTGGAGAGATGGAGCCACCAAACATGTAAAGAATCTTAGATAAAATGCTTAGCCAGAACTCGAAAGCCCTAGGCAAAGGGCTAGGGGTAGGCGAGAGGGAGTAAAAGGAATTAGAAGTAGTAGTAGTAGTAGTGAAAGTCACTCAGTCGTGTCCGACTCTTGAGACCCCCTGGACTGTAGTCCGCCAGGTTCCTCTGTCCATGGGATTCTCCAGGCAAGAATACTGGAGTGGGTTGCCATTTCCTTCTCCAAGGGATCTTCTCGACCCAGGAATCAAACCCACGTCTCCTGCATTGCAGGCATAGTCTTTACTGACTGAGCTAGGAGGAAAGCCCTGGAGCCACACAAAAGAATTTGGGCGGAGACCCGCGACGTCATACTTACGAAGTCCCGGTTTTAGAGAGCTGGATTTTCAAACCTAACTGCTGCCTCTCTAACTCCGCAGAGTTACGGTTTACATATCACCAAGATCAGAGATACATAAAGTGCCCATAGTAGCCAACGGAGCATCCTGTACAAATTTTATGAAGATAACCTGGAGGTCCAAGAATTGGGGTTAGCAGATTTCAGCCAACGTTCAGTTAGGCTGCTGGGGACCTTTGTAAGGGGAACCGTTGGTAGAAAGGGTAGGCAGTAAGCCGGCTACCTAAGTGCTTTGATCAATACGTGTTATCATAAATACTGAGTGAACGGCGTGCGCAGCTCTGATGGTGAAAACGTGAGGTGGCTCTGAAAAGAGCCTTTGGGTTTGATTGTTACTACAAATATTTACTTGGAGCTGGTGTACTTGGTGACAGCCTTGGTGCCCTCGGACACCGCATGCTTGGCCAGCTCGCCGGGCAGCAGCAAGCGTACGGCGGTCTGGATCTCCCTGGATGTGATGGTCGAGCGCTTGTTGTAATGCGCCAGGCGCGACGCCTCGCCCGCGATGCGCTCGAAAATGTCGTTCACGAACGAATTCATGATGCCCATCGCTTTGGACGAGATGCCGGTGTCCGGGTGGACCTGCTTCAGCACCTTGTACACGTACACGGAGTAGCTCTCCTTGCGGCTGCGCTTGCGCTTCTTGCCGTCCTTCTTCTGCGCCTTGGTCACCGCCTTCTTGGAGCCCTTCTTCGGGGCCGGAGCGGACTTAGCTGGTTCCGGCATTATGACTGCAGTTTCTTCTGAGAAGTAAAATGGCGTCCGCGCCACCGAATTTGTAGGCAACGTTATGCAAATGGAGGCCTACTTTCACAGTTGCTGATTGGTTCATCTGCATGCAAATAAACGATTCCAGATCTACTTTCACATAGCCTGTGACAGTTTTCCAGCAATCAGGCCAATTTTTTAATCTAGTTAACCTTTTAATAATAAATTCTGCTTCGTTTATAACAATTCAGACTAGTTTGTTAATTTTAAAAACTAAAAGTCACTCTCGCCAGTGTTTTGAAATTACCAAAGATGCAAAGCTGGAGGCACAGTTCTGTCTCCTATTTGCAAGGCCCGTTTATACTTCCTTGAAAGCAGTATCATTACATCTAAATCTAGATTTTAGACGAGGGACAGGGAAAGGAATAACTGATAAGAAATAAACGAACTGTGGTCATCCAGACAATTCCGAGTACAATGTTTCCTATTGTACACAAGCTGCAGAAATAGATCGTGAAAATAAAGGGTAGGGGGGAAAAGTACATTACTTGAAATTCAAAGAGGTAAGAAATTTCGTAGCTCATATGGCTACAATCCTTCGAATTGTAAAGGATCAAATCACATCTAGTTTAGCCACAAAGGAAGGTCAGAAATAGTTCTTCAGTCTAACCAGTGACAAGATTAAACACACACGCACAGACTGAAATGGAAGAACCCGTTGTTTAACGCCTATATGTTATAGTTTTTATTACCATCATCATCATCTTCGACTGAAACTAGTTCTTAGCTAATTCTTCCAATACCATCTATCTTTTCTGCAGAGAGGTGTGCTCCCTGAATTTGCCTTTTTCCCCTAACATTCCCCAGGCTCCTTAACCTTCCACAGATAACCTCCAACCCAAGTTTCAAATTTGTGACCTAGGTTCCTAGCGCCTCCTAGTGCCTTATGAAGGCAAACACAAACTCCTTCATGTGGGAAGCCTCTTCACCACCCACTTTCCTAGATATAATGTGAACAGGTTGATTGTGATTTATTTATTCAGCAATTATTTATTTAGCATCTATCACGTTACGAACATTCTACCAGGAACTTGGGATGTCCAAACATAAGATTATAACAAATAGTATCAAATGGAAGAGGGAAAGAGACACGATGGAGGTTGGGCATCCAAAGAAACAACAGCCTTCGATTCCCTTTCCCTCAGACAATGATTTCCAGATACTGAAATTATCAGACTATAAAATAACAATTTACTGAAAACTTAAAGAAATAAAAATCTGATAATGCAATTAAGGAACAAGAGACAATCAAAGCCAGCCTAATTTAAAAAATAAAAAAAAGTAGAATTTCTAAAATCAAAAAGAGCTATATTCCATAAAGATAAAATTAAAATCTACGGATAAGATGAAACATTCGGGACCTCATATGCCCATGATTACACAACCACTAACTATATAAGGTAACAGCTGACAGAATTAACAGAAGTACAAGTTTAGAGCTGTTTGTCAAGTTTTCATTATATTAAGCTTATAAATTCTCATAGCAAACAAAAAAAATGTGTATGCTTATAGAAAATTTGGACAACACAAGTCAACAAACTTGATCTACTTGTGTGATTCTTGTACTTCACACATAATGTCCATTTTTTAGAGCACACATTTAATAATCTCAAAAATTCAACACTGGCCTCAGAAAATGTCACAATGGATACAGAAGAATCAGTTTCATATATATGACACTCTTTTATCATAGTCTAATTAAAGAGCAATAGAAAAGGTTTTTTTTTAGGATAGTAAAAATAAAACAATCTTGATATATGCTTGGAAACTAAAAGCGCACTTCTAAATACAATGAATTAGAATATTGTAAGGGAAACTATGCAATATTATGAGATAAATATAAACGGGAATAATATACATAAAAATTGTTGGATGTAGCTAAAGGTGTATTAAAAGGGACATATATAATATTAAAAGCATACTTTAAGGAGCAAGAATCACTAAAGATATAGAAAGTAGGTGTTCAATAACAACAACAAAAAGCTAGAAAAAGAACAAGAAAGTAAATCAAAATTAAGTTGAAAGAATTGGTCTTAGAGTTCTTAGAATGTGTTGTACTGTTGTGAATGATGCTCTGTTTCAATTCCAGATAGGCCACTGCTAATGTCTAGAAAGGTCATGTATTTTTATGTGCTGCACATATTTACCAACCCTACTGAGTTCTTATTTGACTTCATTGTTTGTTTATAGGTTCTAATGGATTTTCACGTTGATATATTAAGTATGTCAACCTTAAAATTTTAAAAAAAATTTTAAAAATGGAGATAGTCCATAAACAACAACCTTGTTCTTTGAAAAGTCTTACAACAATAGACAAACATCTAGAAGAATTAGTGAGGAAAAAAAGATTGTGTGTGTGAAAAAATTATACAAGTAGAAAAAGGACAGTTGCTACCAAAAGAGAGATATTAAGCTTAACAGAAAACAATAATTTTCAAGAAACACTTAAGTAACGGGCTGAATAAACAAGTTATGATTATGGAAATAAGACAGGCAGTTAAAAAAAAATGTCTTGTACTCTTCAGTCCAAATGATACCACACTTGGCTGGGTTTTACAGGTACTAGTGAAATTTAAGTAATTGATAATCCCTATTTTACAGAAAATGTTTCAATAGAAAAATAGCTATCTTGGTTTTTTTTTTGGAAATTGTTTACCCTTACCTAAATTGGATAGGAACAACACAGAATGAAAGAGAGAAAGAGATGAGAAAAAATTATAGTCTCATTTTACTTATGAAATTTCTTTTTTTTTTTAAAGCTCTATTTAGAATGCAAGCAAATGGAAACCAAGAGATAACATTATTTAAAAAACAATAGTATGTTATGTTGGGTTTATGATAAGAATGGAAGAAAACTTTAACGTTCGAAATCTGCCACTCTAAGAAATTAATAGAGAAAAGCTGTTATCATTTGCACAGATACTAGGAAAGTATTTGTTAGAATATGACATGCTTTCATTATCAATATTTTCAACAAACTAGAAGGATAAGGAGTAGTAACTCACTTCATGAGGAGCAGCTACAGTGAGCCCAACATTAAATAGTGTAATTTTAGAAGAATTCCAAAAGTGTAAAAAGACAAAAGCTTTGTGGTACTACTCTTATGCAACATAACATGGAGGGCCTGGCCAATATCATGAGACAAGTACAAGAAATAAGAAGGATAAGTATTCAACAAGAAAAGACGTTATCCTTATTGTTTGAAAATAATATGTCATTGTAAAAATTAACAAGAATCTATAAACAATTAGATCTTCCTGAGCATAAGAGGGTTACCGGATATATGAGTACCACATATAAATTTATGGCCTTTCTGGATTTGAAAGAGAAAATTCAGACATTATTTACAACAGTGTAATACATTCTAAGGATTCTAAATCCAAGAAAAAATATTCCAGATCTGTATAAATAAAACTATGAAATCCTGAAATAAAAAACAAGATTCACTCAAACTAAGAGACAGATATACATTAGACTTCCTTCCTCAGTGATCAATGCAAAGAAATAGAGGAAAACAATAGAATGTGAAAGCCTAGAGATCTCTTCAAGAAAATTAGAGAGACCAAGGGATCATTTCATGTAAAGATGGGCACAGTAAAGGACAGAAATATTATGCACCTAACAGAAGCAGAAGATATTAAGAAGAGGTGACAAGAATACCCAGAAGAACTATACAAAAAAGATCTTCATGACCCAGATAGCCACGATGGTGTGGTCACTCACCTAGAGCCAGACATCCTGGAATGTGAAGTCAAGTGGGCCTTAGAAAGCATCACTATGAACAAAGCTAGTGGAGGAGATGGAATTCCAGTTGAACTATTTCAAATCCTAAAAGATGATGCTGTGAAACTGCTGCACTCAATAATGTCAGCAAATTTGGAAAATTCAGCAGTGGCTACAGAACTAGAAAAGGTCAGTTATTCTAATCCCAAAGAAAGGCAATGCCAAAGAATGTTCAAACTACCGCACAATTGCACTTATCTCACACACTAGTAAAGTAATGCTCAAAATTCTCCAAGCCAGGCTTCAACAATACATGAACTGTGAAATTCTAGATGTTCAAGCTGGATTTAGAAAAGGCAGAGGAACCAGAGATCAAATTGCTAACACCTGATGGGTCATCAAAAAACCAAGAGAGTTCCAGAAAAACATCTACCTCTGCTTTATTGACTATGCCAAAGCCTTTGACTGTGTGGATCATACCAAACTGTGGAAAATTCTTAAAGAGATGGGCATACCAGACCACCTTACCTGCCTCCTGAGAAATCTGTATGCAAGCGAAGAAGCAACAGTTAGAACTGGGCATGGAACAACAGACTGGTTCCAAATCGGGAAAGGAGTGTCAAGGCTGTATATTGTCACGCTGCTTATTTAACTTATATGCAGAGTACATCAGGAGAAATGCTGGATTGGATGAAGCACAACCTGGAATCAAGATTACTGGGAGACATATAAATAACCTTAGATATGCAGATAACACCACCCTTATGGCAGAAAGTGAAGAGGACCACCCTCATGGCAGCCGGTCCCATCACTTCATGGCAAATAGATGGGGAAACAATGGAAAAAGTGACAGACTTCAATTTTGGGGGCTCCAAAATAGCTGCAGATGGTGACTGCAGGCATGAAATTAAAAAAAGATGCTTGCTCCTTGGAAGAAAAATTATGACCAACCTAGACAGCATATTAAAAAACAGAAACATTTCTTTGCCAACAAAGTTCCATCTGTGTAGTCAAAGCTATGATTTTTCCAGTAGTCATGTATGGATGTGAGAGTTGGACTATAAAGAAAGCTGAGAGCCAAAGAATTGATGCTTTAGAACTGTTGTGTTAGAGAAGACTCTTGAGAGTCCCTTGGACTGCAAGGAGATCAAACCAGTCCATCCTAAAGTAGATCAGTCCTGAGTATTCATTGGAAGGACTGATGCTGAAGCTGAATCTGAAATTCAAATACTTTGGCCACCTGATGAGAAGAACTGACTCACTTGCAAAAACCCTGATGCTGGGAATGATTGAAGGCAGGACGAGAAGGGGATGACAGAGGATGAGATGGTTGAGTGACATCATCAACTCGATGGACATGAGTTTAAGTAAGCTCTGGAGGTTAGTGATGGACAGGGAGGCCTGACACGCTGTAGTCCATGGGGTCACAAAGAGTCAGACACCACTGAGTGACTAAACTGAACTGATACACTAGACTATGTTTATGTTTTTTGATGACTCAATATGGTAATATGTTCTTAAGCTCCAAAATAACCTACAAATTCAATGTTATGTCACAAAACTTCACTATGGTAAAGCATCGTAAAATTCACATTAATTAGCAAAAATAGGATGATTCTCCAAAACTAAAACAAACAGAAGGGAAAAGGAAGAAAAAGAGTGGATCTTGATTTAGGACAGGCAACCTAAGACTAGCTAGGGTTATCCTAGGCCTTGAGCTGTCAGAAACTACATTATGCATTGGTTTAAGTCTTTGTAGGCCAAGTCAAGAAGAAAGCTCAGAGTAGCCCAGTTCAGTGCTAAGTTAATTCAGTCATGTGTCTCTTCGACCCTATGGATTGTAGCCTGCCAGGCTTCTCTCTCCATGGGATTTTCCAGGCAAGAATACTGGAATATGTTGCCATTTCCTTCTCCAGGTAGCCTGGTTAGTTCGTTCTAAAGTGACAATATCTCATGCAATGGTTTACAGCCTGGTGATACAGAGGCTACAACTCCCCGCTTCCACTGCAGGTGGTGCCAGTTTGATCCCTGGTGGGGATGGGTTGCCATATCCTTCTCCAGGTAGACTGTTTAGTTTGTTCTAAAGAGAAAGTGTCTCTAATGCAATGGTTTAGAGCAAGGACTCTGGCTCTAAACTTCTTAGGTCAGAATGCCTGCCATTTATTAATTAGATGATATTGGATACAATAAGCTCTGAGTGACTCAAACAGTTCCGTTCAGTTTAGTCGCTCAGTCGTGTCTGACTCTTTCCGACCCCATGGACTACAGCGTGTCAGGCCTCCCTGTCCATCACTAACCTCCAGAGCTTACTTAAACTCATGTCCATCGAGTTGATGATGTCACTCAACCATCTCATCCTCTGTCATCCCCTTCTCGTCCTGCCTTCAATCATTCCCAGCATCAGGGTTTTTGCAAGTGAGTCAGTTCTTCTCATCAGGTGGCCAAAGTATTCGAGTTTCAGCTTCAGCATCAGTCCTTCCAATGAATACTCAGGACTGATCTCCTTTAGGATGGACTGGTTCGATCTCCTTGCAGTCCAAGGGACTCTCAAGAGTCTTCTCCAACACCACAGTTCAAAAGCATCAATTCTTTGGCGCTCAGCTTTTTTTATAGTCCAACTCTCACATCCATACAGGACTACTGGAAAAACCAAAGCTTTGACTAGACGGACCTTTGTTGGCAAAGTAATGTCTCTGTGTCTTAATATGCTGTCTAGGTTGGTCATAACTTTTCTTCTAAGGAGCAAGCGTCTTTTAATTTCATGGCTGCAGTCACCATCTGCAGTGATTTTGTAGCCCCCAGAATAAAGTCTGTCACTGTTTCCACTATTTCCCCATCTATTTGCCATGAAGTGATGGGACCAGATGCCATGATCTTGGTTTTCTGAATGTTGAGCTTTAAGCCAACTTTTTCACTCTCCTCTCTCACTTTCATCAAGAGGCTCTTTACTTCTTCTTAGCCTTCTGCCATAAGTGTGGTGTCATCTGCATTTCTGAGGTTATTGATATTTCTGCCAGCAATCAATACATATGGCTAAAATAACAATAATAATAGTTCACAGGTGTGTTAGGAGGATTAAAGGAGTTAACATCTGGAAAGCACTAGGAAATGTGTACACCAAAAAAAAAAAAATAGTAATTTTTTTTTAAGTAAATAGAAGTAATTGGAGATGGTTGTGTGCTACCCGCACCCAAATTTGCACTGTGTTTTGCGGGCCCCACTCGATTTTACCTTCCTGGGCCCTTTCATCCATAAAACTAACAAAAACAGTAACATTATTAAAATTACATTAAGTATTATAACCTTTAGTAGAGCGATTTCATCGTTCTAGTTATATGGTATATTAGAACGTTTTCATCGATCTAAAAGTTCATTTTTAATTCTGATTTTAGAAGAAATTAAAATATATTCGTGAGCCTCTAAAAATACTGTGGGCTGTATGCTCCGTGTCTACTCTAGCCTAATGGATGTAGGTTTTTCATGCATCTGAAGATGAAACTTAAAACACATAGTTACTCATGTAGGAAATAATAATAATCCACACATACATACACATACACCCACTTAATCCTCAAAGTTCCCTAGACATATGAGAACAAATAAACAGGGGTGGCGCAAGGAAAGTGTCTTGGGGACTAGTTATGAGGAAAAGTGCCTCAGAACAGGTTTTGAGAGGAGGAAAAACTTAACAGAGGGGTGATTGATGTCTTATTTCTCGGTCTTCAAACAACTCGGTTCTCAGTTTCAATAAGGGAATGCCCCCTTAGACTGTTGGGGTCTCTCATTTCCACTGGCAGATAGAAGAGAGGCAAGGGGTCGGTTGCGCCTGCGCACCAGTAGGGGGTGGTCACGAGAAACCTCGCAGGGCGAGAGTGGTGGGCGGAAGCCTACAGCTTACTGGCGACTTCGTAGGGGAGCTGAAGGTGATGTACGCGTAACGTGGAGCCCCAGGAAAAACAGCGGAACATGAGGTGGGTTGAGAAGACCCAGTGAGGCAGGCGATGTGGAGGGGCGTGGCTATAGGGGGGCAGACAGAGGCGGGGCGTGGAAGGCCCACGCTATTCTTTCCACTCTTGTGTGGCCACACCAGAAGGAGGTGCTAATTTTCAGGACTTGACACTTAGTTGAAACTCAAGGTGATTTTCCAGTTTTGTGTGACTGGTAGTATCATCCGGGCGGCGCAGAGGTAAAGAATGCGCCTGCAAGGCAGGTAGACCCGGGTTTGACTCCTGGGTTGGGATCCCAGGAGAAACGGGATGGCTGCCTTGGGGTTGCAGAGTCCAACACAACTGAGGGAGTTTCACTTTTTTTTTTCTCCAAGTGTGATCCCCGGACCAGCAGCATTAGCATCACTCTGATAATTTAGAAATGCAAATTATTGGCCCCCGCTCCAGATCTAGTGAATCTAGTGAAACTGAGGTGGGGCCTAGCAATCTGTTTTTAAAATCCTTCAAGTAGCGCACACTTAACTCTGAGAGTGCTTCAAAGTAAAGTCTTCCCATTAATTCAGGTGTTGAAGGTGACTTACCGTTTGTCAGCCTAGATAAACTAAGTTGTTTACTTTCGAAATTGTTACCAAAGCCAAAACAGTTCTTAGGCCTTACCCACTCAAAATGTAATGGCAGAAAATAAACTGAAAAACGAATAAATTGTTTGTATAGAAAAGGGTTATCTAAGGAGAAGGATTTGAATTAATAAAAGCTGAATTCCAGTTATCCACAGGTTTTATTAAATGTGGAATCTCATTTACAGATGTTTTGCCATTCTCTCGTTTAGACTTCCACCACCTAAGTGAGTAGATGGTAAATAATAAATTTCCAGTAATTAGGCCTGTGACAGAAATAAATTCTATCTTCATGATTTAAGTGAAAATAAAATGAGAAAGCTAAAACATCTTCTTTAGGTTCTTCCACCCAGGTAATGATCTCCTTTTCCTTTGTAGATAAATCAATGTGCAGTAAATTAGGATGGGTAGAATTTTATTGGGATATACACACTAATCAATTATTTCGGGCAGATCAGATGTCATACTTCATAACTTCTATGGCCAGATTTTCATTTTCAGTTAACTGTTTGCATTCATTTCTTCTCTGTACTCTTATCTCACCCCTGATTGAAGAAACAAAAATGGTTTATATGTTAGGTGCCATTTTACCATCAGTATTAATATTTGCTATACAAAGAAGAGGGTTCTGTTTACATATGCTTCTATAATGTGCTATGAGGAATCTCTGCTCCAACGTAACCTACATTTTATTAGCATTAATAGATAATAGTCATTATTAGCATTAATAGATAATGACTCAAACCATAGGGCTTCCCAGGTGGCTCTGCAGTAAAGAATCTGCCTGTCAATTCAGGAGAAGCAGGAGATAAGGGTTCGATTCCCGGGTTGGGAAGATCCTCTGGAGGAGGAAATGGCAACCCACTCCATTATTCTTGCTGGAAGCGTTTGGAGAGCAGTTGGTATAAGTCAAGGAGAAGACTGCTAAAGTTGCTCATCTGAATAAAGTACAAAAAATAGTCTTCCATAAGACATAATTTCTGGATTCATAGTTGATCTAAACATGCCAAAGTATGTGACAGAACAGGTATAAGAAGCAAATAGTTGTAGAACTCAGGTTATAGTCAATGATAGATGAAGTGAAGTGAAAGTCGCTCAGTTGTCTCCAACTCTTTGAGACCCCAGTCCATGGAATTCTCTAGGCCAGAATACTGGAGTTCATAACCTTTCCCTTCTCCAGGGGATCTTCCCAACCCAGAGATTGAACCCAGGTCTCCTGAATTGTGGGTGGATTTTTTACTAACTGAGCCACAAGGGAAGCCCAAGTATACTGGAGTGGGTAGCCTATCCCTTCTCCAGGGGATCTTCCTGACCCAGGAATCGAACTGGGGTCTCCTGCATTGCAAGTGGTCTTTACCAACTGAGTTATCAATTCAAAATTGTAAAAATGTAGTTTTTCTTGTGACTATGTGCAGAATTAGCCTTATTTGAAGAGATATGGCCTTTTCCCTTTGCTGAAATGTGATCTGTAGGCTCTTGGAATGTATTGGTGGATAAAAGATAAGAATATCTTTGTGTACCACGAGGCCTTGAGCTATACTGGCTAGTCTAATAGAATCATTTTTGTTGGGTTCTTTGGGTCATGCCATATCTATACTAGATCCAGAGGAATTGGGTACTAAAGATCTAGTCTGGACACCAAGGCTTGATTGAGTTTCCCTAGTTAGCAATACATATTGTGTTTCACACATCATTGCAGGAAGGTATGGTGAACAGTTCTGACTCTGCTGGAAAAGTACTACTGGAAGCTCTGAGTTTGGAATGCCCTTAGAGTCTGATCCATGTGTCTCTTCCCTTTGCTGATTTTGCTTTGTGTCTTTTTGCTATAATGAACCCTAATCTTGAGTATAATAACTTTCAGTGAGTTCTGTGAGTCCTTCTAATAAATTATATCATCTGAGGGTAGTTTTGGTGAGAACTCTGAACCCTGCAGTTGGTGTCAGATACAAGTGCGGTCCTATGGACCATCCCTTATCTTTGCCACTATATTACAGTGGTATTAATATTACTATATTGCTTATCACTAAAAAATTGGGATAGTTTTTTTTTGCCTAAATTTAATGAGTTTGGTAGTTCTCATGCGAATCTAAAAGTCTATTCGCCTGCAAATTTCCAAAGAGTGATAAACACTTGTTCAGGCTTTGGTGAAAGATAAATGGATATGAAAGCAGTTAACTGTAAGCATTCTTGATAGTCTTACAAAACTGAGAACACCTTGAAGTCAAAGACAATCTTTTTTCTCTTTGTATCTCCAGTACCCATGTCAGTGACTAGCCTAGAGACATTCAATGACTATCTCTTAAATAAATTGATTTATAAATAAATAACTTGCCATAGTACAATTTACTAGAGTATTTTGACATACATCAAAATCTCCTTATAAACCTTCATAACTTAATTCTTCTTTGGTTTCTTCTTTTACCAAACTTCTGCTAACCCTTAATTTGTTAACTTACATTTTTTAAACATTGTATTTTCTTTCACTCAGTCATCAATCTTCACTCCTATATTTTTAAATAAATTTTTACCTTCTTAAACTTCTTATCAATTTTAAATTTCATTAATTTTTTTTCTATAGTGTTATTTTCTTCTCTTTTCAAATGCCAAAGTATTTCCTGAGATTGTAATTTTTTATTATATTTATTTTCTTTAATTTGTTTTGTTTCAAAAAGATCAAACCTATCATGCATTCCAGAACAATCATGCATCAGAGATTTGCTTTACTGATTGTAGTTTAGGACTTCTCAGCTGAATTATTTCAATTCATTCAATATTTTTTTAAAGTATCTACTACTATCTGAGATAATGTTTTATTTAACATAAAAGGCTACTATTTTGTCCTTTACAATCTCAGAAAAAGGAACTATCAGGACATCATATGGGAGTTTTATTGACTTTGTCTCTGTAGAAAGTGGTCTATTATAGTCTATGTTGCTGGAATTCCTAAAAATCTACCAAGTAGAAAGGTATTAAGTTTGGGTGATTTTATAGCTTATTTCTATCTAATCTTTAAAGCACAAATACTTTTTACATTCAAGATTTACAGCATTAAAAGAATCATGTGGTGGTTTTAAAATACGTACACAAATTCTTTTAATATCCTTACCTCAAAAGATGGATCCTAATTCCCTTTCTGAATAAATGCCAGATTTAAGTGACTTGCTTCTAAAGAAGTGACTTGCTTCTAAAGTAGCAGAAGTGTCAGTGTGTCAAAATTAGGTCACAGAGGCATTCCTGCCATTCTCTCTGTCTCTGATTTCTTTTTCTATGGGATAACAGCTACTGTGCTTTGAAGCAGTCTCTTCCATCCTCTGGAGGAACTGAGTTCTTGCCAACAGATACTTGTCTGGGGAATCCTCCAGCTACAGTCAAGCTTTCAGTTGACTGCAGCGTTTGCTTACTTCTTGACTTCAAACTCCCCAGAGACCCTGAGTCATAACTACTCAACTAAGGCATTTAAGTGAAGGACAGGAAAGCCTGGCATGCTGCAGTCCATGGGGTCGAAAAAAGTCAGACACAACTGAGTGACTGAACAACAACAAAGTCATTTCTGGATTCCTGATCTCAGAAATTGAATGAGATAATAAATATTCATTGACTTAAGCTGCTCAGTTTGGAGATAATTTATTATATAGCAGTAAGTAATAAAAGAGAACCCCCACAATGAAGTTTATGAAGCTACCATAACTTTAAGGACAAAATCTGATGAAGGCAAACCCAAAAGAGAAAAATCATAGAATGATTTTATGTATGAATAGTAGAGGATTTTAAATATCCATGTAAAATATTAAAATTTATCCAGGCACTATTTAAGATAAAGCTACAATGTGACCAAATAAGGGACTTCCCTGGTGGTCCAGTGGTTAAGAGTCCACTTGCCAAAGCGGGTGAGGCGGGTTGCATCCCTGGTCCAGGAAGATCCCACATGACGAGATGCAGCTAAGCCCATGTGCCGCAACTACTGAAGCCCGTGAGCGTAGACCCTATACTCTGCAACAACAGAAGCCACTGCGATAAGCCAACCTGCTGCAATGAAGAATAGCCTCTGCTTGCTGCAACTAGAGAAAGCCTTTGAGCAGCAAGAAAGACCCAGCACAGCCAAAAGAAAAAAAGAAAAGAAATGACTAAATGAGATTTGGCCTAGAACTAAAAATATGGATTAACATTAGAATATCTATGTGTTCTTTGTTACAACAGGTTTAAGGAGAAAAAGCACATTATTTCATCAGATGCCAAAAATTCATAAATCACTCCTAATAACTCATAATAGAATTAAAAAGAAATTACATTAATACAATAAAGACTACTCACACACATATGGATACGTATTATTATAAAGCACAAACTACCAAAGCTAGTTCCGTGAAAAGGAGGAAAAAAATGGTGACATCTGCTAGCATGTCTAATATGGGATAGTTTGTGATTTTAACTAACACAATAATTTGATAAAAGATAAAGAGAAATTATTATTGGAAAGGATATCAAACATTTTTTTCTGTGCTAATGACAGTATTATATGAAATGAAAGTCAAGATAATCCATTAGATATTGATTAACATTAACAGAAGTTAGTAATTAGCAAGATACAAAATGCATGTAAATAATCAGTCACTCCCCTCCACCCCATGCTAGAATTTCAAACAGTGCTTTTTGATCTGATGCCATATGTCCACCCAGAAAATCAGCATTAAATTTGTAAGAATGTATAGGGTTTAGTTCAGTGTCACACAGTAATCCTTTTTTGTTATATCATTTCACTACATTTTATGAGTAATCATCAATTCTAAAAAATTATGGGTCCTGATCATTTAAATCTCACACCTGCATCATTTTCTGTTTCTCCTGCCACTATGGTTAGATGCATGCCAGACAATTTTATTACCAGTTCCAGATCTCTTAAACTCATTTTTACATTCCTCTCTCTGCATTTTGGATAATTCCTTGAGATCTGGTTTGCTATTCATGAAAATTTTTCAGTTGGGTCCAATTTACTATTAAGCTCATCCAGTAAGCTTTTAATTCTGTGAAAGCAAATAGAAGTTCTAGAAATATTTATTTTCTTCAAAACTATGTGATCATTTTTTGTATTCTCTTAATCCTTCACATATTTCAGGGGTTTTTTGGAAATATATTAGTCACTTGAAGTCTGTATCTGTTAATGTGTGCTTTGCTTTCCATTGTCTGTTGTTCTTGGTCATGGTGTCTTTGGTTAATTTTGGTTGTGAAGCTGCTCATTCATTTTCTTGGATATGTATCTGTGGGATTTATTAAGGCCTAAAATGAAACTTACTCTTTCAGAGAGGATTTGTATTTGCTTTTACTAGGTGCCCAGGGGGCACCAAAACAGTTTGGGATATTTCTAAATTAAATTCTCAGCATGGGTGTTTTGAATCCCTATTTTATTCTATTCAGGCTGAAACAAAAAAGTTTGAAGCCTGGCTTGTATTCCAAATTCTCAGCAGTGGAGTTTACTTGCTCAGCACCAAGTTTCAGGACAGATTCTTTGCCATCCATTATCTACTGTGAATGAATGTGTGTATTTATTTCTAGTTCCTTTTGGTCTGGTGTCTCAGCTTCACTGGGAAAGTTCTTATCATGCTCCCCACCATGGCCAGGCTTCATTTAACACCCTAAAAAAACAAAGCTTAGGTGTGGGTAAAAATCAGCAGAGGTGCTTGGGGTTTCACATGGGCCAAGCCCCTCGGACTGAGTGATCCTTACTTTTGTACTGGCTCTTCATTGCTTCATCCTCAGCCCACGCTCATCTACTTGGCAATTTTCTTGGTTACCTCTATTGATTCCTTTCCTCCCAGCCACTCCCTCCTAGCCACCTCCCGGCCCCAGCCTCTTCAGATTTATCTCCTTGACAAAATGTTATTTCCCAGAAGGGAAATCGCTTATTTCTATCCTATTTAGTACACATTCTACCAGGAAGGGCTTTTCTTTCATTTCTACTTCCTCGCCGCCCGTGATGCTTGGGGACACCCGGGAAAGCAGAAAGAGTGCTCAAAAGGGGGCCTGAGCCGAGTAGACAGATGCCTTTACCGATGGAAAGAATGATAACCGGACATCTGAGACCCAGAATACTTTAAAGCTGAATGCTGCCCCCAAAGGACTACAAATTAAGTAGGACTTTCTGGGAAAGAAATTATAGTAGCTGTGAGGATTTGAAGGCTTCCTTTTTCTTTTCCTCGGTGCCTTTAGGATAGAGCGTAGGCTCCTCCTCACCACGGAAACTGCACCAATTACAAAGCAAGGAAACCGTAAAAAAACCTTTGTAACATTTCTGTGACAATTGTCTTCAGCATTCCTCCCCTCCCCGAAATACCTGTATCTGTGGTTTAAAAATGAAAACAAAACAAAACAAAACAAACAAAAAGGAAAAGAAAAATGGAAAAGCTCTGCGCAGAATGAAGTTGATAAAGGGCATGCTCTTTAGTGTTCTGGTAAGGGTTCATCGCCAAATTCCGGATCAACGTCAGGATCAACTTGGAAACCTACGTACAGAAAAGAAAGCTGTACCTTAAACGGCATTTTCAGGGCAAATTGATAAATGATTTCGTGGTATCACGGTTCTATGTAACTACTTGCCTGTAGTGGGCATGCAATGCATGGCACGTATTGTCTAGCTTGCCCATTGTAATTCTTACGCAGATGCAATAGAACCTTAATGCTAGTGAAGGTTTCAATTTGGTAGAAATCAGAATATAACCTTTGTAATGAGAGGATTACAACTCATTTGCTGAAAACATGCGTGGCTCTTAAAAGAGCCTTTGGGATTAGGTATAAAGACGCTTACTTGGCAAGTTTACTTGGAGCTGGTGTACTTGGTGACAGCCTTGGTGCCCTCGGACACGGCGTGTTTGGCCAACTCCCCGGGCAACAGCAGGCGCACGGCCGTCTGGATCTCCCTGGATGTGATGGTCGAGCGCTTGTTGTAATGAGCCAGGCGCGACGCCTCGCCCGCGATGCGCTCGAAGATGTCGTTGACGAAGGAGTTCATGATGCCCATGGCCTTGGACGAGATGCCGGTGTCCGGGTGGACCTGCTTCAGTACCTTGTATACGTACACGGAGTAGCTCTCCTTGCGGCTGCGCTTGCGCTTCTTGCCATCTTTCTTCTGCGCCTTGGTCACCGCCTTCTTCGAGCCTTTCTTTGGGGCTGGAGCTGACTTCGTGGGTTCAGGCATCTTATCGATAAAAAAAAAAATGTAACAGTTGCGCAACAGCTGGGAAAATAGTTGCCTCGACTGAGGTCACATTTATTTATAGACGCGGTATTCAAATGAAGTTCGTAAGATTTCGCTCAGGATTGGATTAATTTTATTGTGGCGTCA
Organism: Okapia johnstoni; assembly: GCA_024291935.2. Lineage (NCBI taxonomy): Eukaryota > Metazoa > Chordata > Mammalia > Artiodactyla > Giraffidae > Okapia > Okapia johnstoni. The sequence continues at coordinate 152,850,985 of CM044306.1, read as the reverse complement.
TAAACACGAATGTAAATGATTCTAACAGGTCTACCTTTTCATTGGCTGTTTTCTTACTTGCTTTGACCCAATCACAGGGGCTAGATTAGGCTACCCATAGCTAGTATAAATAGCCTGTTCAGGAACCTGCATTGTGCATTTCACAGCTAGCAGATCCAAGTAATTGAGAACGTGCCAGTTTAAGTTTGTAACTAAAGGCAAAATTGTTTCCTGTGTAACGCTGAGAATTGGCTCGGGCGCCGCACCTAGCGGCCGTCTCAATGTCCTCATGGGGCTGGTGGGCAAGCTCGGTAAGAGCATTATCCTGCGCTCCAGGGCAGGTAACCAATGGACAGCTAACCCATCGTAGCCACCACTCCCCCATGTGTGCTGGGCCATCCTGTTATAAAATTCACCATTGCTTATCTTCATCCTCTGATAAACCCTGATGAATTATTACAAGATACTGAGGCGTAATTCTCACGCAAATGTCCAATGTCCTCGTTTAAGAAAATGTGCAAGTAACCCATTCAATGATTTAACCATCGTCTGTAAAATGATACACGTTTGGGATTTATAAAATCCTACAGAACGTAGAACCTGAGAAACCTGGAGAATTCCTTCCCCCAAACTTGTGCTCGATTTTATCGTGCCATCTGAGGCAGTGTTGGGAGTTTACGTCCAACCAGCCCACTGTTTTGTGAGCCCTGTGCAGGTTCGAAGAAGCTAGGCGCAAACCGGTTACCCGTCCAATCCCACGGTTCACTACTATTACCTTCACTTTTACAGAAACTCGGCTGGTAAGACCCACCTCCCCCAGCGAGGCCCGCCCCCTCTTGCTGCCTCTTCCGCCCGGCCACGCCCCCACCAGTGTGCAACAGCTCTTTTCCTGAGATCCTGGGGTGGCTCTGAAAAGAGCCTTTGGGTTGTGTCGAGCTTCGAAGCCGTAGGCCAAAGGAACTTCCTATTTCTTCTTGGCCGCCGCCTTCTTTGGCTTGGCTGCCTTGGGTTTGGCGGTCTTTGGTTTAGCCGCCTTGGGTTTTACCGCTTTAGCCTTCGCTGGACTCTTGGGCGCCTTCTTCGGCTTGGCTGCTTTCGCCTTTTTCGGACTCTTTGCTTTTTTGGCTCCTGCAGCCGCAGCAGGCTTCTTCGCCTTCTTTGGGGTCTTCTTGGCGCTCTTTTTGGGGGTTGCCGCCCCAGTGGCCTTCTTCGGCTTCTTAGCTGCTCCTGCGGGCTTCTTGGGCTTGGCCGCACCCGACTTCTTGGCTTTGGGCTTGGCTTCCCCGGTGGCCGCCTTCTTGTTGAGCTTGAAAGAACCGGAAGCCCCGGTGCCCTTGGTCTGCACCAGGGTGCCCTTGCTCACCAGGCTCTTGAGACCCAGTTTGATGCGGCTGTTGTTCTTCTCCACATCGTAGCCAGCAGCCGCCAGTGCCTTCTTGAGCGCAGCCAGAGACACGCCGCTGCGCTCCTTGGAGGCGGCGACAGCCTTGGTGATGAGCTCGGACACTGGGGGCCCAGACGCCTTGCGCTTCGCGGCACCTGCGGCCTTGCGGGCCTTCTTTTTCACAGGCGTCTTCTCGGCGGGGGCCGGAGCAGCGGGCGCGGCGGGCGCAGTCTCGGACATATTGAAGGCGGGCGTGGGTAGAGCAATTCGAGCCGGAAACAGGGGTACTGGCCGGGACTCGGGCCGCGCCGCTGCGCCCGCCCGTTTATATAGGGCGGAGCTGCGCTGTGATTGGTGCGCTGTCCAGCCCGCCTCGCTGGCAGCCGCAGAGTGTCCTCTCGGATCCGGAGTTGTGTTTGTTACACCTCAAAAAATGCCAAAAATATCAAAATTCTCTGCATCGAATTGCTCGATTTTTCTCAGAAAGTGATCCCCGAAGCCTCAGGCTTCAGGCAGGTCTCAAATTATGAGGAAAGCACAAAACCTTATGCCAAAAACCTGCAATATTTCCCGCCGTGCTCGTCAAATTTCGACTCAGAGAAACAAAACTTTCTATTTTCTTCGTAAATTATACACCGATCTTTAACTGTGGAGTTTTCTGACCTCCCAAATATGATTCTCCAAGTGCTTAGGTTCTTATGTGTCCAAAAACCATGTCACTGGCATTAAGATTTTTATTATAAATCTGCGCTTAAGTGAGGGAAGTAACACAGGCTCCTCGGAGAGTCCTGCCTATTGAGCCGAGGGCATTTGAGTTCATCAAACTGGTTTAGTTTAATGCTAAACAATTTATTGCACATGTGACATTAAATTTTGGACCCCTGGGACATCAACCTATGCAGCCATGGTTTTATTTGTGTCTGCCGCGTCTGGATTTTTAAATAATTCCTTAGGATAATTCTCTTCCTTTCTGCTCCCAAGGGTTGGGGGCGGGGCTGTTGCTTCCCTTCCTCCGGACAACTGCTCCAAGACTTTAGATACCTTGAATTCAGGATATTTGTGAAGGAAAGGGAATCCAAAACATAATCAGGGTACACAGATGGAAAAGGATTAATTTTCAAATAACACACAAATGTTGTCCATAATGTCACTGAAAGTGGCAGTGCACTTGGACGATATGCCTGCAGTCCTGCTGGATTCTTTTGGCATAGGCTTCAGAATCAAATAGTAATATATTCTTAGGACTGAAATTCAGGCATTGATCATAAGGGGAACTAAATGGAAAGTATAGATTGTAACATATCTATTCCCATTACTAAAGAAACTCAGACCCTGTTACCACTGTATAGCTGTTGAGTGACTAGTCCACACAGCAAATATGGCTTCAGTCATGATGATTTAGGCCCTTCTGCTTCCCAGCGCTGCATAAAAAAGAAAATAAGTTACATGTAGGATTGAATGGTCTTAGAGGAGGGCATGCAACCCATTCTAGTATCCTTGCCTGGAAAATCCCATGGACAAGAAGCCTGGCAGGCTACAGTCCATAGGGTTGCACAGAGTCGGACATGACTGAAGAGACTTATGCAAGCAAAATTGAATGACAAGTTCAGATTTCCAGCTCAGACACAGAGCTTTGAGGAATCATCCAAGTTAAGTCTTTGTCCTCTGAAGACATGCTTTGCAAGGTGTTCAAAAAAGTGGTTTTATTTAGGTAGTACATGTTGGCAATGAAAAACTCAACTAAAGGAATTATTCCTGGAAAATGGTCTGTATGGAACTGTCTTCAAAATCTGCGGATCATGTACTTGAAAGACATGAAATTTTGTCCAGTGCTATAAGGTGATATGATACAATTCTGTGGGTGTGGCTGTTTGTAACATAGCATTAGACATCAAATTAACTTTTAGTTCCATTGCCCCCAATTTCCTCCACACACAACAGATTCTACCACTGAAATAAGAGGATACAGGTATTTGATACAATATTAATAAAATATCTCAAAATAGTCTAGTTTAATTTTTAATGCTAGATCTGATATAAAAGACATATAAATTATCAATATTTTGAATGACTTACTGTATAAACATTTTCAATGTAATTAGTGCATGCTAGTGAAAAATAAATTTATGATTTCATATATATTAAAATAAAATTGAATGAATAAGGTTCTAAAACAGATCAATTGATGGTTACTACAGAAACTGATTTTATGGACATTTTATCTCAGAACAGTGGGGTTATACTCATTTTCAATGACAAGCAAAACCACTCCCCTAAATAGTTGAAATCAGCAGAATACACTAAAATTCTCTCAAATGCCTCACTTTATTCTGTGCATCCCTAACTAAATCAGACTTTGAGGCACTTAAGTCCTTCATATTCTGTGATCTTTTAAGTCACCTATGCTCATGTCCTATGGTGTAGTATGTTTTGTATACATAAAACTATTTGACAGAATTAAGGAAGACATCGAGGATCTGCCACTATTACATCAAGCGTTTATTTGAAGTAAAAGTAACACCAAAATGTTCCATTTTCCAATTGATCTATCCGTTAAATCAGAACTACATTAGGGTGTTGGTATGAATGTGTGTGTGTGTGTGTGTGTTGTAAATGTGTTTTAAATATAGATTCCACAGTCTTGCCCCAGATAATCCTGAATTCTCCTGAGAAGATTCCTGTTAAGAAGTACATCCAGGATTCCAGCTTACAGCTATCCTACTTCAAAGCATTTGCTCTGAACACATGTGTTTTTCAGGCTACAGGTCTGAACAATCATTAAAGGTTGTGAAATCAAGTTATCAAGTTTGTAGCACAAGGTCAAAATGTTTCCCTTTTAATGAACTAGAATAGAATACAAAATATCAGAGCCCAGTGCATGTAGGTTCAGCTGTCTACACAGCTTTTTTTTTCCTGCACTTCGAGGCATGCAGGATTTTATTTTCCCGACCAAGGATCAAACCATCACCCCTGCAGGGAAGCACACAGTCTTAACCACGGGACCACCAAGGAAGTGCCATCTACACAGCTTTTTTGACCGTGTGCTGGGTGCCCCCATGTAAAATGTATTTCCTACAATACAAGTTCACATGGTTGAATTTGGAGAAGTCTTCCTGAAGCAATTTCTTGAAACTTTATAGCCATTAAATATTCTATTATTGGCTTTTTAAAGTCTCTAAGAAACCCCGAGTCATAAAAAATGGGAGCAGTCTACACATATTTCCATTTTGAACAAGATAGTAACTGTGCTAAGAGGAACTTTGTGATTTGTAGAAAAGCCGAAAGGAAAGGGAGGCTTATGCTTGGTTCCTTTACTCCAAAAATTCAGGGCTCTAATCAAGCGCTTTATTCTGGACTTTTCTACTTCAGTACATTACCATGATTGCATTATTGAAGACAGGGTTTGGGGAAGAGGTGCTTTTTTTGGATACACAAATTTTCCCTTCTCCAGCTTCCTCATAGGAGTGTTGTTGTATGAGCACAGCCAAGATAACGCTGTGAAGACCACCTGCAAATCACTGTCTGATGGAGAAGACTCCCCTTTGTGGATTCTTAAGAGTCACACTATCTTGGCTTTTGGTACAGAGCTTTTCTGGAAAACTTTTCTTAAAATGGGCTATATATTATTTTATAAATTGTTATTCTTTTTATTTAATTCAGCGAATAAAACTGAAAGGGAGAGGGCATACCCAAGTTTGCAGCATTGTTTGGAAGTGTAAAATATTGGAATGAGCATTAATATTCACATAAAAAAGTGAATAAATTAGGATACATATGCACAGTTGGGTAATATGCACCTACAAAAATGAATGAGGACAATCTCCATGAGCTATTAAGGAATGAATTCCAGGATAGATGGTTAAGTGAAAAGTCAAATGCAAAGGAGTATCCATAGTATGCTTCCCTCTGTAAGGGAATGATGAAGACATAAGAAAATACATTTTTTTGCTCATTTGTGCAAAAGATATATAGGAAAGATAAACCAAAAATGAAAGAGAATTGTTATCTCTGAGAGTGGAGATTAGAAGGGAATGGGAAAAAGGGAGGAATGGGAACAGAGTCATAGTGATGAAGAGGCAGTGACAGTTTTCTGAGTATGTCTTTTTGTATAACTCTGACTCTTACAACTATAGTAATATTTCAAATACCAGCTAAACAATCACATTATTAAAAGTAATAGGAATGGGGGAACTCAGAATGGAATACAAGCACTAACAAATGAACCAAAATGTATTAAATTAATAACACTAAAGGGATTGGGAAGGATTAAAATTAAGTAACTGTAGAAAACAGAATCTTGATTGGATACTACAAGGATAAGACAAAAGTAGGTAGACGTAAAGGTTGCAATGCAATAGTGTTAGCTCAGAGATAGGGATTAGCAGTTCTGAAACTACTATGTGTCTACTAGAATTGAATAAAGAAATAAATACAATGTAGAAAGCGAGATCCAGTGTTCTCACTAGTGGAAAAAGAAGTATTTGGCTAAAATGAAACTTGTACTAGATTAAGATCAGAAGTATTTATATAAAGTTATATTTTAAAATACATCTACAGTTTTATAGATGCAGAAACCTAGAAGAATGTGTATGTGCATGGGTTAACATACACATATACTTCCTTGCTCTGTCAGTGGAGAGGACCTAAAAGCAGTTATAGCCTAGTAGGAATTAGCACACTTGGCACACAATCTTTGATTTTTAAGCATCATTCTTCAATTAAAGAACCCAGGGCCCCCTGGAGAAGGGATTGGCTCCAAGACGAGTATGAAAAATACAGGGTGGACTAGGAATATTTTGTGGTGCCAGAAAATAGGAAGTTGCTTAAAATAATATGAAAATTTGTTGAAAAATGTTGCAAGCCAGTCTAATGCTGGTGCAATTTGAGCAATAAAATACAAATGGATAATACTGGATTTTAACTCGCAGATAAAATATATATCCATAGGTAACACACATACATAAGGAAAACAGACAATTCATCCTTGTTGCAGGTAAGTTAAAATCAAGAGGTGGAAGCTAAAGTTGAGTGGAATTTGAAGGAGAAATCAGGATTTGTATAGTCTCAAGGTATCTTCCCCGAGATGTCTCTCTAGTAAAAGAGAAAGGAAATAAATTTATAGTGGAGAAACCTAGATGCCACCTTAATTGAGTAAGGTAAACCTCACAAGTAGTAGACACATCAACATATGAACTCCTTGCATTGAGAAGGATACTTCATCATTTTTGTGCTATTTCCTGGCAAAATGTAGGATGAGAAAAGCAGACAAATTCGAACCAAGGAACATTTTAAGAAATAACTGATCAGGGCTTCCTTTGTGGTCAAGAGGCTGAGTCTACCTGCCATTGCAGGGGATATGGGTTCAATCCCTGATCCTGGAAGAACCCACAGGCCACTGGGCAACTAAGCTCATGCACCACAATTACTGAGCCCAAGCACCTAGAGCCCGTGCTCAACAAGAGAAGCCACCACAATGAGAAGCCCACCTGCAACAATGAACACCCAATTCAGACACTACACAAAACAAAACAAAAACCAGGAAAACAAAATGATGATCATCAATACTCCAAAAATGTGATGCGCATAAATGGAAAGGACAGACTAAGGAATTATAGACTGGAAGAGACTAAGGACAAACATTAAGTAAATTCAATGTGAGATCCTATATAAGACCCTAGAACAGAACAAGGACTTGGTGGGAAAATCTGTGAAATTTGAATATAGTCTAAAGTTTAGTTAGCAATATTGCACCAATGTCCATTCCTATTCTCCAAAACTGTACAATGGTTATGTAAGACATTAACATTAGGGGAAGCCAGTTGAGGGATATAAGGAAACTTTTTAAAAACTATTCTTGCAATTTTCTTGTAAATCTAAAATTAGTTCAAAATAGAAAGTTTCCTAAGAAAAGATTTCTGTATCTCACCATGTTATAACTCTTTTCATAGAAGGGAGAGATATACCTAAATGTGGCACAGATTTGCCAAAGGGGTGGAAACATAGATGGCCTTTATTCTTGTGTCCAAACTTTAGCAGTTTTTCAAAGTTTCTATCAGACTTAACTATTAGCAAACAACATGCTTATTTAAAAAAAAAAATAATGGGTGCTGAGTTTCCAGACATCTAGGTCTTATCTCTCCTCTTTTTGCTCTTTATCTGGACTTTCACTGAAATTATATACTTGTTTTTTTATTTATAGGTTTATCACTTATATATGTATTCATAAACAATATGGTTTAGCTTGTCCTGATTTTGAAATGTATATATGCAAAGTCATATCTGGAGTATTTTGCTTTTTTCCCTGAGTAGGATCATCCCTCTGTGTTATACTGATGCAGAGTTCTAGTTTGCTGATATGCACTGCCTTTTAATATTCCATTTTTACCTGTGCACCAATGTATTTATTTATCTAGTCTACCACTCATGGACATTCCTCTGGTTATACAATATAGCAGGTTTAATTTCTCAAAAACAGTCGCAACAATTTTTCCTGACCCATATTCACTCCTCTATCGAATTTAATTCTGGTCCCCTTGAATCTGAATGACCTTGTGACAGCTTACTCCAATAGAGTGTGGAGGAAGGGAAGCTGTGGGACTTTCATGGCCAGGTCTTAAAAAGCAGCGCATCGTCTGCCTTATTTGCTGGAACCCTCAGGCTTTGATCTCTGAACTATCCATCTCTGAATTTCAGTGATTCTGAGGCCCCCATGTAGTGAGAAAGCCAGTCAATCTATGGAGATGACATTTGTATACTCTGGTTAGTCTCTGTAATCTTTGAACCATCCTAGTTTAAGGAGCAGCAATGTGAGAGAAGGAATCTCCAGCTGTTTCCAGCTTCCAGTGGTCAAGTCTTCTCAGGTGAAGTCCCAAATATCATGGTATAGAGAAAAGCCAACTTCACTCTGCTCCATATGAAATCTTGATTGAAGAATATATGGGCATGATAAAATGGTGGTTGTTTTAGGTCACTAAGTTTTCAGTGCTTTGTAACCTAAACAATAATGGTTTCAGTTTACTTTCAAAAGCTATTAGCTGGCCAGTTGCTAATTTTTTTAGGAACTCTTTTTGACTGCAACCTACATTAAAAAACACATTTTTCATTATACAGTCACACTCATGTGGACTCATGCTTGCCCTAACTGAGCTTTTGAGGAAGTAACAGATATTCCTTTCAAATGAAATTTGCTCTGCTGTTTATTCTTCTCATCTATTTCCTCTCCTTTCTTCTCCATTTAAGTTCAGTAAAGATGATCACAACCAAAGAAGTTGATTTCATAAATAATAGGTCTCAGTCAGCAGATTAAAGGTGTAGTTTAAAAGGTGATCTTAAGCTCTTTATATCTTGTAGAATATGTATATATTTCAATGTCTTATATATATTTTACATTATATACTAACCCACACACATTTTACACTCTAAACTCAGAGTTAAATTGTTCTACACTGGCCTAAGGCTGAGTAAATCAATAAAACCAAAACAAAAAATATGGAAAGACTCAATCTAATAAATGCTTCTAAACTTAATTTGGATGTTGAAGCATATGGAAACTCCAGGAACCCATCATTGTTTCAAAATGAAATCCTGAGAGAGGTTAGTGACCCACCGCTGGACTGCCAGAAAGGGAACTCTCTGGTACCTGGAGGGGAAATGTCCTTGCAGAAGGTGCAGGCTGAGAGTAGTTTGGATTTGGGGATGGGATGGAGGATTTGTATCCTTTCTTGGCCCAGAAGAGCTTAAGAATATAAAACATAAGTGTCTACATATATACTCTTGAATCAAAACACTAATCTCTTAATCTTGGCAAGCTCTTCTGTCTAGAGACTGGACCCTGTGAGAAAGAATGACTTCAAGTGATATTAACTACCTTGCCATTAACCTTAGTATCGGACTCAAAATCACTTTCCTGATTAATCCCTTCATTATCTATTTTTCAAAGACGCTGCTGATGTTTTCAAAAGAGATGGTTCAATGAACAAGAACAGATTGCATTTAGGCTAGTGTATGTTTTCTCTGTTCTTTACTTTTCTGTCTTTATCTGTACTACTTCCTGTTATTTCCTCACCATCCTTTTACATTTCCCTCTCCAGTCTCCCTAACTTCATGCACTTGCTGGCTTGTAAATGTAAGGTTTATCCATTTACAGAGGATTGTTAATTCATAACTAGCTGCAGTTTGGCATGACAATTAGACACACTCTTGTATAGTTATCTATAGATGCATGAAATGCTATCCTAGAATTTAATAGTTTAAAATAATAACAAGCATGTATTATCTCACACAATTTCCATGGGTCAGGAATTTGGGGGTGACTTAGCTGGTTGGTTTTGACCTGAGATCTCTGATAAGACTGGAGTCATATTTACTTTGAAAGAGTTACCTGAAAACTTGATTGAGAATAGGAGAGCCAATTCTTACATGGCTAGCAAGTCAGTGTTGGCTGTTGGCAAAAGGCCTCAGTTCCTGGGCACATGTACCTGTTTACTGAGCTGCTTGAGGGTTCAATCCATCACAGCTGGCTTCCACAAGAATGAGTGACCCAAGAGAGGGCAAAATTGAAGTCCTAGTATCTTTTATGACAGAACTTCAGAAATCACATTATTCTCTTAGTTCCATAGGTCAGTCCTATTTAGTTTACTTGTATGCACAAGTGGCTGCATATCAGATGAGAATTTCCAGGGCCATGTTGGACTCTCTGGCTGTCACTGTCCTGGAGACAAACAGCTTCATTTCAGACCCCAATTCTAGCACTTATTCAGTTTGCAACTTTAAGACATTTACTAAATTCTATTTCTCATGTTTAAAATCTGGATGAGGATAGTACAGTAGATTCCACTTTTACTCCCAATATCTTGCTGCCCTTTGGGGGAGGATTATACATCCTTGCCCATTGATGTGGATTTATAATATGCCTCCCCCTGTGAGGAATACCCCATGGACGGAGGAGCCTGGTAGGTTGCAGTCCATGGGGTCGCGATGAGTCGGACACGACTGAGCGATTTCACTTTCACTTTTCACTTTCACGAACTGGAGAAGGAAATGGCAACCCACTCCAGTGTTCTTGCTTGGAGAATCCCAGGGACGGTGGAGCCTGGTGGGCTGCCGTCTATGGGGTCGCACAGAGTCGGACACGACTGAAGTGACTTAGCAGCAACAGTGAGGAATACATCACCTCAACATCAGTCATCACCATGGGAGTTGCTTTGGTTGATAAAATGTGAGTAGAAGTGAGGTGGATCCACATACCAGCAGAATATTTACAATCAGTGAGATCTCTTTATGTCATCTTCCTTAAGTCTGGGTCCCTCCATGAAGGAAATGTGGAGCAGAGCCACAGCTGGTCTATAAAAAAAAAAAAAAATACAATGTGAACCTGAAATAACCCTTGCTGTTGTTATCCACCATGTTTTATGGGTTGTTTGTTATCTAATCTAGCAGAATCTAACTGACACAACAATTATCTACTCAGTAGGAGTACCTTAAGATTTGATAAAGTGTTTTTGAAGTGTTTATAACACTGAGACATAGTAAACAACCCTATGTATTACCTTTTATCTATTAACCTATTACTATATTTATACAAACCTAAGTTCCCATGAACTGAGTTTGTAAGCCATGACATTAATTAGTTTATCAGAGGTGTATTTACTTTCTGGTCTGTGCTGTGTGCTGTCCTTAGTCATTCAGTCGTGTCCGACTCTTTGTGACCCCATAGACTGTAGCCCACCAGGCTCTTCTATCCATGGGGATTCTTCAGGCAAGAATACTGAGTGGGTCGCCATGCCCTCCTTCAGAGGATCTTCCTAACCCTGGGATTGAACCCAGGTCTCCCGCATTGCAGGCAGATCCTTTACCATCTTAGCCACCACTTTATGGTCAGGAGACCAAAATACAGATAAGAGGATGCTTTTTGAGTATAGAGTTAGAGTAAGGGATATTTTCATCCAGCAGTAGTCTCCCAATCAGTCAGTTCCACCACCCTGAGGACACTTGCGTACAGTGTTTTGTTTTGTGGAAAAGAAACACTGAACAAGTTACCATTCTACAAACTCTTCTTTTTCTAGGGAATCACTAATCTTCTTTTTCTCACATTTGCTTTTATATGAATTTTCCAGATTTACAGTAATCATGATATTCCAGTATAATTTATGACAGTTGCAATATCAATATAGTCAGTTACAGTTTAGAATATTGCAACATACTTACAAAGTTTACCATAGAGTAAATACAATGTGGTAGGCACTGTTCTAAGCACTTTACAAATGCTTAGTCACTTAATTCTTATGATAAGCTTATGTGCTATTATTATCACCATTTTCCAGAAGACAAAACTGCATCCAAAGATATTAAGCAACTTGCCTAGGAACTTAAACTAAGAGACGTTGCCTGTGCTGTCTCTCTTCTTGGTAAGATAATTCCATTGACTAATTTCACCATCCTTTATAAATTGTTTTTATACCACATACAGTGAAATTTTATTCTCATATTTTAAAGCTTTATTTCTAAGCACTATTCTTTAGTGCTTTAGGTTTGGGGTCAGGTAGAAAGAAAGGGGATGCAGCCGGAAATGGGGAGCAATTTGTAGGACAACATACTTAGTTTATGAAGTCATAGCATAATCCACAGTAGCTTTGAGAGAGTCAATTCCTAGGCAGGTTGATAAGTCTGGGATCCCCGAGGAGGAGCAAGGGATCTGGGACTCTCGACGAGGAGTTAGGGGTCTGGAATTCTCAAGGAGGAGAAAAGGACAAACTTTTTTTTTCTTTAGTCTGGGAGTTGCTGATTACTCAACAAAACAACTCAGTTTAAACTCTGTACTAAGGATTAAATAACAACAATGTATCCTGATAGAAGACATGTTTCTCCTTGAGAACCTTCTGACTAATCCTGTTAAAATGTATATTATGGGAGTGGGTCTGGTGAAAGTGAAAGTGAAGCCTCTCATTTCCTGTCTGACTCTTTGCAACACTATGGGCTGTAGCCTACCAGGCTCCTCCATCCATGGAATTTTCCAGGCAAGAGTACTGGAATGAGTTGCCATTTCCTTCTCCAGGGGATTTTCCGGACCCAGGGATCGAACCCCGGTCTCTGGCATTGCAGGCAGACATTGTACCATCTGAGCCACCTGGGAAGCCCAATCTTTCTATTAGTTATAATCCTGTCATCTTAAAATGTAAATTGCGGGAGTGTGTCTAGTAAGATCTGTACAACCTTGAGACTTTTTTGGTTTATTGTAATAATCAATTAAAAAAATATGTAACTCACTTGCTAAGACTAGTAAGGGGGGGCACTCTCTGTCTCCCTTCTGATGTCTATGTCAGAAGCTTTCTCTGTCCCTTTTTATACTTTAATGAAACTCTGCTATACACAAGCTCTTGAGTGATCAAGCCTGATCCCTGGTCCCGAAGCTAAATCTTCAGAGATCATGAATCCAACATCATTCATCATAAGCTATCAGCTTCCCCTTTAGTTTCCATCAATGACTCACCTCTTCTCTGATGTGGACAATTCAGGCTTTTAGATATTTTTTCTTTTCTTCTCCTTTCATCCAATACTGGTCTCATATAAAGTGTCTCCATACACTTCCCAACCAAAATGTAGTTCCTAAACTCTCCCCATGGAGAAATTCTGGAGCCCTTAATATTCAGGGGTTTAAGAGACCACAGATGTCATAAAGTGTCTCCCTTTGTAAAACATGAATCTTGAGCCTACAGTGGTGAAGCTGCATCCTGAAAAAAAACCATCCTCCATACAGCCAGCAGCGTGAGTGCTAGGGCAGATATTTTTGTTGTTGTTCAGTTACTCAGTCGTGTTCAATTCTTTGCAACCCCATGGACTACAGCACATTAGGCCTCCTTGTCCACCATCTCCTGGAGTTTGCTCAAACTCATGTCCATTGTGTCAGTGATGTCATCCAACCATCTCATCCTCTGTCGTCCCCTTCTCCTCCTGCCTTCTATCTTTCCCAGATAGATATCCCAGGGCAGATATTGGGTACCGCAAACATTTTAGAAAATGCTGCAAACACAGCTCTGTATACAAGTTGCTCAGGAAAGACCAATGTTTATCAGCTGGGTTCAGCCCCGCTGTCTGTCATTCTGTTAGTACAGTCCAGTTAGAAAACTGTTCTAGGGATTCACATAGGAGGAATCTAATAGCAGTAATTAGATAAACAGATCATGAAAGAGTTAAGAAACCAAAAGAAAGATGAGGAGTAACCAAAAATAGGCAGCAGCAAGAAGTTGCCTCTTCTCCAAGGGCGAGAGGGACAAAGAGAAAAAGAGGTGCCACCATCATCCAAGGGTTGAGATGGACTCCTCAATGAAGCTGAAATGACACAGGCTGGTGAGATAGGAGCTGAGACCACCAAGAGATCAGCTCTCTAGTGGGACTGCAGCCATACAAGATTAGTAGGCTGAATCCCAGGTAGGAGAAATTCCAGGGTTTTCCCAGGAAGCAAAGCAAGAAGGGGAGAAATATCATGGTCTCATCAACATGTTCTATCAGTGCCTCCCATTGGTCAAGTTTACTGGAAACCAGTGAGCAAGAAAGAAAGTGAAGTCACTCACTCATGTCCAAGTCTTTGTGACCCCATGGACTGGGACCTACCAGGCTCCTCAGTCCATGGGATTTTCCAGGCACAAGTACTGGAGCAGTTGCCATTTCTTCCTCCAAGGGATTTTTGGGACTGAGCCACCAGGGAAACTAATAATATTGGCTTTGGGCTCTTCACATATGGCCTTCATTGTGCTTGTGTGTGTTAGTCGCTCAGTCGTGTCCAACTCTTTTTGACCCCACGGACTGTGGCACACCAGGCTTCTCTATCTACGGGAGTCTCCAGGCAAGAATAGTGGAGTGGATTGCCATTCCCTTCGCCAGAGGAACTTTGGTTCTTTACCGTTTGAGTTACAAGGAAGTCTTAAAAATATTGGCAGCGGTGGGATTTGAACCCACGCCCCCAAAAGGACTGAAACCTTAATCCAGTGCCTTACACCGCTCAGCCACACTACCACTTCTGCCTGAGCTAGGGAGCCTGACCAATGTAGTTTCCAGTGACATACAGCCGACTTGGAGGAAAAACAGGCAAATGATGGAAAACAACAAGAAATTCAAACCAGTATTTCTGCAAATCTGATGTCTGAGCAAGAGAAACTGCATCTGTGCTCAACCACAGGTACACTTCCATTTTTGAACACCCTGGATCAAGAAGACAGCTTCACCTTCTTTTAATCAGGTGTGATACCCAGATCCATTTGGAGGGTTCATACTCCTGGGTTATCCCCTGTTCTTGAGTGTGTGCTGATCTGGTGACTTGCTTCTGACAAATAGAATATGTCAAAAGCTATGATGTGTCATTTTTGAGATTGGTTTCCAAAGGGTTGTGGCTTCTATCTTGGGCTCCCACTTGCACTCTCTCACTTGCGCATTTCCTCAGAAGAAAGTCAGTTGCCAAGTAATGAGCTGCGCACATGTCAAGAAACAATGAACAAAGGACTTGAGGACTTCTAAGAGCCCTTGAGGAACTGAGTCCAGCCAACACCCATGTGCCTGGGTTTGGAAGTGGATCTACCACACTGAGCTTTGAGATGACTGTAGGCCTGGCCACATCCTAAATGAGAGATGTGAGAGATCCAGAGAACCCAGCTTACCTGAGCTCACATCCTGAAGCTGCTAAGTCTGGATGCAGCAATAAGTAACAGATAATCCAGATGAAACAGATGGGTGTCTTTTCAGGGGCTCCAAAGAGCTCCAGTAACATAGTCCTTTCTGTATTGGTGCAGAAAAGAATTCAATGAGAGGCAAAGTGACAGATAAGAATTGATTTACTTGTGAGGCTGGTGGCCCAAGCAGGTGGACAACGGGGTGCTGTGCCCCAAAGACTTCCTGGGCTACAGTTTTATAATCAAAGGAAACATGGGATGGGGAGGGAGGGAGAAGAACTTCTTTGTCTTTCTTGAGTAGAGTCACGTTTCCATCATCAGCTCCTGCTCCAGGTTGAGCAGGGGAGGTTTTTTTTTTTTTTTCTTTGTCCATACATGGTCAAACTTTGTCTAAAAATTATTATTATTATTATTATTTTTAAAATTTTTGATGTGTTCAGAGGGTATGTCCTAGGGATCATTAACTTACTGAGCTCACTGGGCAGGATGGGGTCTCATGCGACCATTGTTTTATTGTTTGGGACATATCCCACGCTTCTGTTGCCTGGTTTTGTTCCTAAGCAAGCCTGTTTGGTTTTGTGATTAAGCAACCCTGCTTTGCTGAGTAATCATTAACTTACAGGGGTCTCCTATATTTCCTCTACTTATAGTCCAGTAGTGGGATCAACTATTTAATCACCTACTTTGTCCGTTTACTCTGCCCCTATCACAGGGATAAACCAAAGACATAAAAGGGGAAATAAAGGGAAGAGAAGGCATCGTTTTTAGTGTCTGTTATGTACCAGGAAGATCCCCTGGAGTAGGAAATAGAAATTCACTCCAGTATTCTTGCCTGGAAAATTCCATGGACAAAGAAGCCTGGCAGGTTATAGTCCATGGTATCACAAAGAGTCAAGCACAACTGAGTGACTGAGCATGCATAGCACCAACATACATACCAAGCCCATTGTTCCCACTTAATCTTCACTTCTGTCCTCTGAGTTGGGTGATCATCATTGGTTCTGTTTTCCAGACAAGGAATCTGAAGATGAAAAGGGACAATAATTTGCTCAAGGTTGCACAGCGTTGAAAAGCAGAGACTTGATGGATAGCCAAATCGCTGTTTTTATTCTCATTATCTCACACTGTTCCTGAACTCAAAACAACCAGTCTTCAAAGTTGCAGTCATTTCATTTGTATTGAGTACAAATAAAAAGAGAAAATTGTTTAAAATCAAATGCCTTCTTGCTTTCTTAAAATTGTATCTCCCACCTCTTTCTTTTCCAGAATATCATAACTCATCTAAAAATTTTAAAAGGAAATTTTAAAATAAAAATTTATTTAAATTTTAAATAAAAATGTTTATATTTCTTCTCCTTTCTGCACTTAAAGATGGAAGTGTGCATATGATTGAGTGTAGATATGAAGTCTCATGTACAGGCATCAGATTTGCAAAAATATTTGTTTGAATTTCTTCTTGTCTCTGTCATTCACCTGTTTAACCTCTGAAGCTGCCGTATGTCACTAGAAACTACATTTCCCAGATTCCCTTGCTCTTTGAGCTTCCAGTAATGTGACCAAGGGGAGATATTAAATGTTGGTGAGACAAGGGCGTTTTTTAGTTAAAGACCAAAGAACAATATAAAATTGGAGTAATAAGTAACCAAATGAAATCAGAGCCTTCAAAAGGACAGACAGTTTTTAGCTCTTTGGGCTACTAGAGCACTGGTTTCATTGCGTAATTAGATAATTATTGTTATGACAATAGCAGCAAACAACAACGATCTCTTTTTGAGAGTCGTCTTTGTGTTGGGCACTCTTCTGAGATCTTTACCTATATTCTCTCACTTGCCTTCCCAGTAACACCATGAAGCTGATTCAGCTCTGTGTGTCTTATTCTCATTGGCACACCTCCCCCATCCGTCCATTTTATCAGATACATGTACTGAGCAAATTAGGTAATCTGTGATTAAATAAAGTTAGTGCCTTATTTTATTTATAGAGTGAGCATTATAATCTAATGAAACGAGGTAGAAACCACATTCCATCCAATCCAACTCTAGTTTAGATAGCTAGCGGTAAATTTGGATAGCAATGGATATTTGTCTGATTCTGAGACATAGCTTCTGTGTCACAGGTGTGATCTAAGCAGCATGGTTCCTACTGCTGGAGCCGGAGGACCACTCTGCGACAACAAAACACAGATGCCACCACTGGAAACCTCAGCTGAGCTTGTATTTCCTTCGTGACTGGGTCCCACTGGAGCATTCGTGGAGAGCGGCGGTGGGAGAGGCTCTACGTGTTTCAGCACAGACCACCTAGTGTGAAAACAAGGTACTTTAAAAAAGTGCTCCTTAAAAAGTAGTTAATGCTAGATAGAGAGGAAAGAGACAGGGAAGAGATCAGACAAAAGAAAGGATGGGGGGCAATACAAAGGGTTAAATCAAAAATTTCAGAAAGAGCTGATGGTTTGTAGTTTTCAAGGAGAGCCGTTTGGGAAGATGAGACTCAAGTGGTTAGAAGAGTGATTAAAAAATGCAACCTCAGCCGTTAATGTAAGCTGTGTAGATACACTCCTTTCCACTGAGCCCCACCCCTAGCGGTCATTAACTCCTCCTATCAGGTCTTCCTACTTCTGGTCGGCAAGCACAGTGTGGCTTGTGTCTGCTGGAAATCGTGGGCAGAAGTCAGCGGATGCATGGTGCCTGCTTCCCTGCAGCTCTGAGTCACGTGCCAGGGAAGGGAACAGCCTGATGCACAGAGGGGCTGTGCTCCAGAAGGGGCCCCAGTGTCTGTGCTGTTCTGTTCTGTTCATAGAGGGAGCATGAGAACAGACTTGCATGAGGAGAAGAAACATTTTCTGTGTGGGTGTCAGCTGGGAACACCAGCCTCCTAGCACCTGGGAACATTGGCTGATTCTCCCACGGGGAGAGAAGCAGCCATTGTTCCCAGTTCATTGCCAGGCAACCAGAGGCAGCCCCTGGGGTCACTGGTTAAACAGCCCTGCTTATGTTCTGGTAGTGCCTTTGCTCATGGTATTCCTAGCCAGGCTGTACTGACAGTCCACTCTCCCAGCATCACCATCTGTCGGAAGATGGTTGCCCTTCCAGCAGGCGTCTCTCCCATCTGGGAGTAGGAGGAAATTTAAGGAGGGTCTTACTGAGAAGGTGACATTTGAGCAAAAGCCTTAAGGAAGTGAGGGGTGAGGTGAGTGAAGTTGGGTGAAAAGAGTTTTCCAGGCTTTCTCATAAAACTTGGAAAGTTGATATATGAAGTCAGCAGATGGGAAACAATGCAGGAATATCCATGGTAGGTGTGGATCATATGACTGCGGGAATTAAATCAGCCTGGGGACATGGGGCTGATTTGGGAGGTGACACAGAACTCTGTGGGCTTCTCAGGTGGCTCTGTGGTAAAGAATTCACCTGCTAATGACGGAGATGTGGGTTCGATCCCTGGGTTGGGAAGATCACCTGGAGATGGAAATATTAACCCACTCCAGTGTTCTTGCCTGGAAAACCCTGTGGACAGAGGAGCCTGGCAGTTTGGACATGATTTAGTGTCTGAACAACAGCAACAACAAACAGAACCCTTTTAGGTAGGAAAACAGAACAGCAGTGTGAGCCAATGTGTGTGGATGAGACAGAGACATAGACAAAGAGAGGGATGAGAAGTATGGAAGTACACTTACAGGGTAGAAATGAAGGATGTTTAAGGCAGTGACATGCTGGTAAGTGTTTAACAACTGGTGCTCCAGGAAAACTACCCAAATCTTTATTTGTAGTATTTGCTAATTATTGTCATATAAATACTCCCACTATGGCCAATTCCAGGTTACTGAAGTTACACTGAACACAGAATAGAAAGCAAGGATAGTTCAAAATGACGTGTAGATTTTCCACTGGAGGCCTGAGAGTTGAAGATGTTGAGGGCAGTGTGTGGATGTCTACAAACCACTGATATGTTTTGTGGCTGCACGGAGACCAAAGGCCCCAATCTCTAAATTCACAGCCTGAAGGACTGAATTAAGGGGAAATCAAAGTTTCCTTTTGTGCTCTCCCCTTCATTTATTCTTTCCTTTCACAGAGCCGGTGTGTCTAGGGCCCTTTTCCTGAATGGATTTCCACATGATCTTTTCTCTGCCAGAGTTGCTCAGGTACCCATAAGGGGTGATTCTCCATATCCAGGGAGTCAAGTTGAGCCAAAAAATGGAGCAGGCAGTTTGAAGCATCCCTGTCTTGCAAAGGTGGCTCAGCTGAGTTTGAAATGCCCACCCAATCCACTGGGGCTGTTTCTGCACCTGAAATAGACCTGGTGGGAGGTGAGAAGGTGCCTGTACTACCATTTTGAAACCATGTCTGCCAGGTCCAATCCTCTGGAAGCTTCGTCCGACCTTGGGACCATGGGGAGTGGCTGTCAGAAGCAAGTAGCACTCTGGTTTATCACAACCACAGTCACTTTAGTCTCTGCAGGTGGAAGCCAGCATATGCAGACTTGGAAATGCTGACATCCTCTCTGACTTCCCACCCTGTGAATAGATCAACAGGTGAAGGTGGCAGATTATTTCTATACGTACCTCCATCTTTACATAAGTTTTCACATGTTTATATGAGGTTTTACAAGGAACAAAGTGATTTCTCATGTCCTCTCTGTTTGATTGGCTTTTCAAAACCCTGGGAGGTGCTATTATCCCATTTTACAGATGAAAAGCCTGATTTTTCAGGGATGGCAGATGACACTCCCCCCCATCAGACACTTGAGAAACGACAGAGCTGGAATACAGACACAGATATTTTTTCTTCCAGACTCCCATTTCTTTTCAGAATATCTCACTGCAGGTCTGTGTTATGTGTACATACATGTGGTTATGTATGTGTGCACAGACATACCACTTTGTACAGTCTTATTATATAGGGATTTTTTAAAGGTGAAGCTGGGTGGCCTTCTATTAATCCAGCCTTATGAATTCATCAGCTATTTCTTGAGTGACTAGAACATGCTAGGCAATGTCAGACTACAGCTAACAATACAGCATGGACCATCCAGGTCTCCAGCCCCAAATGCACAGACTTTAGAGTAGCAGAGATATGGTTAAAACCAGACCTTGACTGCAGAAGAAAGAGCAGAAGGGGCAAAGGAGAAGGCAGATTGGGAAGGTGTGCCTTCTAACTCCTGTGTAAAGAAATGGCCATTGATCCAGGTAGTTAGTGAAACTCTTCTTCCCTCTTGGTATCGTATTTCATTTCTTCATGCCAGGCTGGAATTTGGGGAGCCTGTTCCTATTCCAATATTTTATATACTGCTCTCACAAAATAAATGGTGTTGAAAAATTAAATAATTTTATTTGTGCTGTTCTTTAGAGTTCCAAACAATTTTTTTCATTCTCATAGTTACTTAAGGTACATATTACCTCCATTTTACAGATGAAGAAACTGGGGTTCAAAATGAACTTGACTAAGGCCACAGGTTTTAAAGATAAGAACTTTAAGTCCAACCCAAGAATAACTTGAATTTCTGTTTGCTTTCCACCATCCCAGCAGAATATTAGAACAATTTACATTTTGCTGGAAAGCAGAGTTTGTTATCCCAGTATTGTTTTGTGTGCCTGCCAACAGAGGACATGTTGCATAAACGGTGAGGCATCCCCACAGTACAAAAACATTAGACAATGTACAGTACCCTCTGTGTTCACATCTGGAAAGTTTTCCAAGATATATTGTTAGAGAAAAGAGCAACTATAAACAGTCAGCTATGTTTTAAGAATGAAAATTGGAGATAGGGTGAAATAAAAAACACACTCACGCTTGACTCACATCAGCATGAATTAACAACAGGCAAATATACAAGGAAAATAACGTTATTTACGGGGCAGTGGGGCTATCCAGTAAAGGAGTGGATTCTCAACATATGCCTGGTTATTTTGATTCCTTTGAACCCTCTCAATGTATCCCTGGTGATCCATTGGCTAGGACTGTGCGGTCACATTGTGGGGGGCCTGGGTTTAATCCCTGGTCAGGGAACTAGATCCCACATGAAAAAAAGAAAGAAAGTGAAGTCACTAAGTTGTGTCCCACTCTTTGCTACCCCACGGACTGTAGCCTGTCAGGTTCCTCCATCCATGGGATCTTCCAGGCAAGAATACTGGAGTGTGTTGCCATTTCCTTCTCCAGAGGATCTTCCTGATCCAGGGATCAAATCCTGATCTCCTGCATTGTAGGCAGATTCTTTATCATCTGAGCCACTTTAAAGAGCCCAGATCCCACACGCTGCAACTAAAGATCCTGTGTTCTGCAACTAATAGCTGGCAAAGTCAAATAAATAGATAATTTTTAAGATGTATTACTTATTGAAGAAATTAGATACATTTTGTACCAAAGATAGCTTCTCCACAATAATAGTAATAGTTCCCATCCCTCCCCTTTCACTCTCCTTATCCCCAAGACACACAGTACACACAGTGAAAGAAACCCAGAGTAAGTTTTTAATAGAAAAAATTTTGCAGGTGCAGGATCAATCAATGATGTCAGAACACAGATACCCCTCCATTTATTTCTGAGCATTGATGAGTTTGACACACTCTGGATGCAGGCATCTGTTTGTAATGAGAAACTTTTGAAACCTAAGGGAAGAGAAGAAACCAAAGTAAATGTATTTGGGAACTACTTTCTTAACCTTCCTCAACATATGCAGAAAAATGTACCAACCTGTTTCCTCATAACCAGTTCGCTTCTTTCTGAGTATTGTGTGTGCTAAGTCACTTCTGTCTTATCCGACTCTTTGTGACCCTATAGACTTAGCCCCCCAGTCTCCTCTGTCCATGGGATTCTCCAGGCAAGAATACTGGAGTTGGTTGTCAAGCCTTCCACCAAGGGATCTTCCCAAACCAGGGATTGAACCGATGTCTCTTACATCTCATGCATTGGCAGGCGGGTTCTTTACAACTAGCACCACCTCATTTCCTCACATACATACTCCCTGTGGTAAGAGGACACAGCATCCCTGGGAAGATGCTCTAATTTTGCCCTTCAGATGGAGTTGCCAGATTTGGCTAATCAGTTCACTTCAGTTCAGCTGCTCAGTCGTGTCCGACTTTTTGCAACCCCATGAGCTGCAGCACACCAGGCCTCCCTGTCCATCACCAACTCCCGGAGCCTACCCAAACTCATGTCCATTGAGCTGGTGATGACATCCAACCATCTCATCCTCTGTCGTCCCCTTCTCCTCCTGCCCTCAATCTTTCCTAGCGTCAGGGTCTTTTCAAATGAGTCAGCTCTTTGCATCAGGTGGCCAAAGTATTGGAGTTTCAGCTTCAACATCCGTCCTTCCAGTGAACACCCAGGACTGACCTCCTTTAGGATGGACAAGTTGGATCTCCTTGCAGTCCAAGGGACCCTCAAGAGTCTTCTCCAGCACCACAGTTCAAAAGCATCAATTCTTCAGCGCTCAGCTTTCTTTATAGTCCAACTCTCACATCCATACATGACTACTGGAAAAACCATAGCTTTGACTAGATGGACCTTTGTTGGCAAGGTGATGTCTATGCTTTTAATATGCTGTCTAGATTGGCTAATAAAAATACAATATGCCTAGTTAAATCTGAATTGAAGATAAACAACAATTTTTGCTGTACTATAATATTTGTGGTTGTTGTTTAGTCTGTAAGTGGTGTCCGACTCTTTGTGACCCCATGGACTGTAAGCCCCTAGACGATTCTGTCCATTGGATTTTCCAGGCAAGAATACTTCAGTGGGTTGCCATTTCCTTCTCCAGTGGATATTCCTGACCCAGGGATTGAACCCACACCTCCTGCATTGGCAAATGGATTCTTTACCACTGAGCCACCAGGGAATCCAGCATAGTGTGTCCCATACAATATTTGGGGACATACTTATATTAAAACAATTATTTGTTGATTAACTGATATTCAAATTTAACTGAGCATACTGTATTTTATCTGGCAACCATATCCCTAGATGCTATTAGGAGGAAACTGGTTAAGTGCACTTGAGCACGTCAGCCCAGAGGGACAGGAAGTCCCTAGCCTGGGACTTTCTGCACTGACAGACATGTTCTATATCTTTGCTGTCCAAAGCAGAAACCACCAGCAACTTGAAATATGCTTAGTGCAACTGAGGACCTGAATTTTTTTAAATTTCATTTTATTTAAATTTAAAATATCATATGTAGCCAGTGACCTATATTAGACAGAGTAGCTCAAGAATCAGTCATGTATCTCCCTCCAAATGTAGCAAATGGAATTTAAAACCGTTTGTGGTTAAAAAGTTTCGTCACCTAGGAATAAACTCACAAATCCCTCCAGATTAATGATCTGTTTCTGTGCAGATAGAAGTTCTGTTGCCAACACAGAGTATTCACTCTGAGTATTTCCTGAGTACCTATTTTGTGGGATGATGTGCCAGGATATGGAGATGTATGATAGAAGTTTTCAACAAACTCTCTCCATAGAAAATTGTGTTAACTGGATAATCCCAGTATTAGAATGTAAAAGCCTCCGAGGTGCCCTTGTATGCTGAGCAGGCATTACAAGGGAGTGCAACAGCATTGACTTGGTCACATATGCCAGCTGAGCGCCCCTGTTCCATTATTCTAAACAAATATTTAGCAACCACAGACCCAACAGGGCATTAAAGAAGATTCTTTTATACATCATATTGGCCAGCAGAGAAAACAGACCTGTGGCTCAGCAATAAAGCATCTGTCTGCAATGGGAGCAGAGAAGGCAATGGCATCCCACTCCAGTACTCTTGCCTGGAAAATCACATAGACGGAGGAGCCTGGTAGGCTGCAGTCCATGGGGTTGCCAAGGGTTGGACACGACTGAGTGACTTCACTTTTACTTTTCACTTTCATGCATTGGAGAAGGAAATGGCAACCCACTCCAGTATTCTTGCCTGGAGAATCCCAGGGATGGGGGAGCCTGGTGGGCTTCCTTCTGTGGGATCGCACAGAGTCGGACACGACTGAAGCAACTTAGCAGCAGCAGCAGCAGCAGCAGTAGCAGCAGCGGGGGAGACCTGGGTTCGATCCCTGGGTTGGGAAGATCCCCTGGAGAAGGGCACAGCAACCCACTCCAGTATTCTTGCCTGGAGAATCCACATGGACAGGGAAGCCTGGCGGTCTATGGTCCATGGTGTCGCAAAGAGTCAGACACGATGGAGCGACTAAGCACAGGGCCACTGAGAGTTACCAGAAGACATTGTCTGACGAGATTAGTGCAGAAACCTGGCAGAAGGTAGAGTGTGGAAAACAAATGCAGTATAAGGTGCTTCCAAGTTTCACTGCAGCACTAGTAGATGTGTAGGGCAGTGGGAAACGTATTAACAATGATTCAATTCAGTTCGTCCAGTCAGTCATGTCCAACTCTTTGCGACCCCATGGACTGCAGCACACCAGGCCTCCCTGTCCATCACCAACTCCCGGAGTTTACTCAAACCCATGTCCATCGAGTCGGTGATGCCATCCAACTGTCTCATCCTCTGTCATCCCCTTCTCCTCCCGCCTTCAATCTTTCCCAGCATCAGGGTCTTTTCAAATGAGTCACTTCTATGCATCAGGTGGCCAAAATATTGGAGTTTCAGCTTCAGCATCAGTCCTTCCAATGAATATTCAGGACTGATTCCCTTTAGGATGGACTGGTTGGCTCTCCTAGCTGTCCAAGGGACTCTCAAGAGTCTTCTCCAACACCACAGTTCAAAAGTGTCAATTGTTCATCACTCAGCCTTCTTTATAGTCCAACTCTCACATCCATACATGACTACTGGAAAAACCGTAGCTTTGACTAGACAGACCTTTGTTGGCAAGATAATGTCTCTGCTTTTTAATATGGTATCGAGGTTGGTCATAACTTTTCTTCCAAGGAGCAAGTGTCTTTTAATTTCATGGCTGCAGTCACCACCTGCAGTGATTTTGGAGCCTAAAAAAATAAAGTCTGCCACTGTTTCCATTGTTTCCTCATCTATTTGCCATGAAGTGATGGGACTAGAAGGCATGATCTTACTTTTCTGAATGTTGAGTTTTAAGCCAACTTTTTCACCCTCCTCTTTCACTTTCATCAAGAAGCTCTTTAGTTCTTCACTTTCTGCCATAAGGGTGGTGTCACCCTTATATAACAATAGTTACTGGGCAGATATTTTTTTATAGAAACTGAAATAACCATGTCCTTTCTGGGTTCTGAGTGGGCTTTCTGGGCTGCAGCATCCATTCCCTGGTTCACTCACCAGAGAGTTGAGTCCCAGGCCCTCTGTGAGAAGCTGGGATGTCTACATAACATGTCCCCCTTCACGAGACAGTCTAATGGGGAAAGGCAAACAACATGGGATCTGATAAATACAATCTTAGACTGTATTTTAAAGGCTCTCAACAGGATGATTCAAAGAAAGTAACTTGGAGTGAGAAATAAGCAGAGAGAGGTTACTTTGTTTATTTTACTTTGTATATTTGAGGTTACTCTACACATGCTTCTTTTAACACTTGACACACAGATGGTTTACAGAAGGTAACAATCTCTCCTCATATAACCTCACATAATGGGGCTTTTATTTCTAGATGGTAGACACCCTCTCTTCCCTAGTTTCTGTTTTTTCTTATCTATTTACTTATCTATCTAATACTGCTTTGCTTTCCAAAGGGTTGAATGTCTCTTAATAAATTTTAATACATATTGCCAGGAAATTTCTCAAGAGATTATACAACTGTGGCAATCTTTTCTCATCCTTATCATCCTAAGTTTTACTAGTTTTAGGTGTTGTCCATCCATAGGTGAAGGGCTTCCCTCATGCTTCAGCAGTGAAGAATCCACCTGCAAATGTAGGAGACCCGTGTTCAATCCCTGAGTTGAAAAGATCCTCTGGAGAAGGAAATGACAACCCACTCCGGTATTTTTGCCTGGAAATCCCATGGACGGAGGAGCTTGGCAGGCTCCAGTCCATGGAGTCACAAAGAGTCAGACACAGCTTAACAACTAAAGAATAACAACAACATCCATAAGTGAGAAATGCTATTCCTTTGTTGCTGTGATATGCATAACCTAACTTCTAGGAAAGTGAACACTTGTATATATTTTGGTTTGTTTTTTCTCATATGCCTTCTCTATTTGAATTTGATAAAATGTATACAATATCCTGTTTAATTTTTTTTTCTATTATTGTTTGCCCTTTTCTTAGCAGTTTGCAGCTGCTCCTTATAAATTAAAGGCATTGACCTTTAGTGTATAATGTTTTGCAAATCCTTTAGTCCGATGTACTGCTTATTTTCTACTCTCTTTATGGTATACTGCATCTTTATTTTTATCCTCTGTGGTCTGTGTACCTTCCTATATGGCATTTGTGTTTCCTGCCTGGCTTAATAATGACACCTCCCCCTCAAAACACACATGTACAAACTGAGGTTATACAAAATCTTCCCTAAAATTTCCTTTAGCATTTCTATTTTACATTAGATCCTTAATCCATCCGGCTAGATCAATTTCAGATAGGTCTGTCTGGAGAAGAGCTGAGAATGAGCTCACCAAAAAAAATCAGAGGATGGGCATTGCAGAGAATGAGATCAACAGTGCAAATGTCTTGAAGTACCAAGGAGCCTGGCAGATGGAAGAGAGACCAGTGTAGCTGGACAGAGAGATGGAGTGAAGTCTGGCAGGTAGACTTGAGGCTAGAGGTGGTCATGGATGACTCTTCAGGACATGGAAAGGAGTATGGTGAATAAATTAAGATATGTATTAAAGGTATAGGTAATGTGACTTACCAATTTCTTTTGGTGCTATACTGATAATGCTTATTGAGTTTTTTCATATATTTGTCTACTTACTAATGATATAGTTTTCTGGGTGTAAATATAGACTATATCTGTCTGGTAGATCTCCTGATGATGCTCATGTTAGTCTGTTACATGATCAAAGTGCTGAAACAAAATAGAGAGGGAAGAATTTTGGAGCTACATATATGAATCCTGATTCTTAATTTTAGTATGTATGGGAAACCCTCAGTTAAATTTCTAATGTCTTCTAATAACCCACATGCATTATGCTTAACAGGAATATTTATAATTGGGGTCAACAAATGACAAACCCTTAGAAGATAACCTGGTTCTAATTTTAAAATACATACAATTATTTTTTACAACTGATTATAAGATGTACCACACTTGTAAAAAAAGAGCTCACATGATACATTTAAAAAATAGGAAGTGAATGGCTGACAGATGGAGTAAAGGGAGGATATTGCTGTACAGATTATTTGGAAATTTTAAATGAGATTTTGTTAACTACTTGTGTTGTATTAAACTGATCTGTATTGTTCAGAATATTCTATATAACTGAATGATGATTCTGTCTCAGTCTCACATCTCAATAAATCTCTGAGATAAACTTTTGTCCCTAGTGCCTAGATGTCTTCAGTAATTGGAAGGCCTAGGTTTACCATTCTCATCAACTTGCCCCAATTTAAATGGTCCTCTCCAGGACCCTTGAGGCATGGTAGATGGAAACCTACTCAAGGGCTGGAAACCAAAGAAAGCTACTGAGAGTTTATTGCCCACTAGAGAATTTTCCCAAGTGGTAACTAAGGCTTTTGGATATAAACAGTGACATTTTAAAGTAGGAGGCAAAAAACTATGTTGGAGTGGAGAAGCTAGGCCCGAGCAGTGAGGAATGTTCTCTGGTTGGGGAATGGCCTCTTAGTAGTGTCTCTTAGGTAAGAGCTTGTCAAATGACACCTTCTCTGTTTCTTTGAAGCTCTCAAAATAAGTTGCCAATGCAAACTGAATTTTTCAGAATGGATTTTCTACTGGTAAGAGAAGATATTACCAGCCTGTTAGTCTGTGTGTAATAAATGGCAACCCACTCCAGTACTCTTGCCTGGAAAATCCCATGGACAGAGGAGCCTGATAGGCTACAGTCCACGGGGTCACAAAGAGTCGGACACAACTGAGTGACTTCACTTTCACTGGTAATAAACTGACCCTCTAGTATTCTAGCACTTTAATAAGTGCTTCCTAATGGCTCAGCCGCTGACAGCTCAACATTTTCTCAGAGTCATTATCAAGTGTTTATTGTATGCCGGGGTCTATGCTATCAACAATTTAACAAGATGGGATCCTTGACCTAAAGGAGGTTTTGATGAAATACAGAAAGTTAATACACTGTATCATTCACTCTTATATGCTAATGCTAAGTCACCTCAGTCGTGTCTGACTCTGTGTGACCCCATGGACAGCAGCCCACCAGGCTCCTCTATCCACAGGCTTCTCCAGGCAAGAATACTGGAGTGGGCTGCCATTTCCTTCTCCATCACTCTTAAGTAGTCCAATACAAAATTTTGTTATTGGAACCCAGAGGGGAGAATTCAAATTCAAGTCTTCTTTAATTCCTTTCTTCATTTATCTCAATAAATTACCTTACCAAGTCCTATGGTTCTTTACCAAATCATCTTTCCACTTGTCCCCTTGTTTCACTTGTCACATACTAAATGTGTACTGGCTAAAACAAAAATGTGTGGCTTTGTAAAGCAGTCATCCTCCAATTAAAAATAAATTTGAAAAACTATAGGAAAAAATTAAATTAAATTAAAGTGCTGTGTGAAAAATAACATGTGTGGGTCACACATTCTTAAGATTAACCTCCCTTCCTGAATGTAGATTCCAGGGCGATTACCTCTCCTTTTTCTCTTAAAATGCTCAAGAAATTAGGATGAAATTAGTAACACTTGGTATGTGGACAAAGTTAAATCCTTCATGTATTACCGAGTTTTACTTTTTCATAATTCTGATAATCTCCTAGAGAGCCGTTGATTATAAAATAGCCAGTGATCAGAAGTACTGGCTTCCTGACCTTGGGGCTTAGACAAGGTGTTTATGCCCTCTTCCGGTTTCCTTTATCTTTAAAATTTGGATAGGAATAGTACTTATCTCTAGGATTGTTGGGTTAAATTAATATGCTGGACCCATGTTGACACACATAAGTGCTTAGTAAGTGTTGGCTATTACTCTTGAGCCTCCTGCATTCTAATTTCAGAAGCCATACTGCTGAGCCCATCTTTTCATCACAAGAAAAGGCATACACAAAAAAGTGGACACAGGAAAAAATGGACGCAGGAAGTTGAGGTCACATACCTAGTTAAGTGTTGGAGCTGGCAAGCTGGCAAGTCAATGAAAAGTATCCTAAGGCTTATATAAAGCAATTGCAACCTAAGAATCCAAATTCTCCAACATAAAGGTATTGCTGGGCAGAAAGAACATGGGCCTCTTAGGGTACCTCTACCTGGAATGCTTTGAGGTTGGACTTTTCCCAAACGGATTTTCAGTCTGGCTATCATTAAAAATCTGGGAAGTTTTAATGTGTGGCCGTCAAGATGCTCATTTCTTTTTCTGCCACTTTGCCTTCACCAAACACCCATATACTAGCCAGGTTCTTTGGCTAGTGGTTTCAAGGTCAGGCTGGGGGTAGGGGTGCGGGGGAGCGGGGTTGGGCAGGAGGAGGGTTAGAGAAGGATGGAGGCTCCAACAAGACTGCAGGATGTCTGTGTCAAAGTTAAGAGTAAGGTGTGTCCAGGGTAACCAGCTACTGTTTAGATGATCTCTCCCCGCACATCTGGATTTGAATGCTCCAAACCAACTGATTTCCATGCAAAATGCTTCAGTGAAGCCCCAGGAGTGTTTTGAGTGTGGGTGCGTCTCCCTGGGCTGCCTAGGTCCCATACTTTGGCTTACTCAGCCTCCTTGTCTACTCCTTCAAGAACAAATTGAGTCATCCAAATTACTTGATGAGACTCAATCCTGGAAAACAGCACCCTAGGGATTTTTTGTACAGTGCTAGGTCCTCTTTGGGGCTGGAACAGCTGACTTACTAGATCTCTAGAAGTGAACTACTTTGGGGAGGACTCCAGTCCTGCTCTAACCCTTTTAGGGCTGCCTTGGGAACCTAGAAACTTGAACCTTTTCATGCAGGCACTAATCTAGGGTTCCTGGAGAAGGCAATGGTAACCCACTCCAGGATTCTTGCCTGGAGAATCCCTTGGACAGAGGAACCTGGCAGGCTACAGTCCATGGGGTCGCAGAGTCGGACACGACTGAAGCAACTTAGCATAGCACACAATCTAGGGTTAGGGGCGTTAAACAGTTTGTCAAACTCAATTAAAATACCATCACTCTATCCCCACCTTACATACAAAACTACCAGGTTAGAAATTAGCCCCAAATGTCAATTTGTAAATGGGGGAGAAGACACAATTCGAGTCTAGGTTGTCTGTTCTGAGCTACCACGTTAACTCCAGGCTGCTTTTCAGAAGCCCCCTTTTAAACACGTGCTATTGTTTCAAAGGGCACTTCGAAAGTTAACGGAAGGAGACCTTAATTTTCTTAGGTAAGGAAATGAGGGTTGATTGCGGAGCAAGGAGTCTAAGAGAATATGGCCATCTTGCTCCGCACGTTTGCTCTCATCATCCAAGGAACATGTCAAACAAGTTTACTGAGACCACCGCAAAACCCTTAGGCCTTACTGACCAAAGCCATATCACCTATCAGAAATGCATAACCACTTTGTGAATCAGTCCTTAATCGACTTATCACTTTCTAACACTTGGAACCTTTTCTGAGAACCCAAGAGGATTTTCTTGTAATGCTCTAGCTTTCGTAAATACGTAACTTACCTTTTGTGTTTTTACAAATATACAGCGACACTAGCTCTTCTTTTGAAAGAGTGGGGGCTCTGAAAAGAGCCTTTGGGTTTGAGAGCACTTCCGGAAACTCAGGTCTCACTCCAATTACTTGCCCTTGGCCTTGTGGTGGCTCTCGGTTTTCTTTGGCAGCAGCACCGCCTGGATGTTGGGCAGTACACCGCCCTGAGCGATGGTCACACGGCCCAGCAGCTTGTTGAGCTCCTCGTCGTTGCGGATGGCGAGCTGCAAGTGGCGCGGGATGATACGGGTCTTCTTGTTGTCGCGCGCCGCGTTGCCCGCCAGCTCCAGGATCTCGGCCGTCAGGTACTCCAGCACCGCCGCCAGGTACACGGGGGCCCCAGCACCTACCCGCTCGGCGTAATTACCTTTGCGTAGTAGACGATGGACGCGCCCCACAGGAAACTGGAGCCCCGCCCGCGAAGAACGAGACTTGGCTTTTGCCCGCGCCTTACCTCCTTGCTTGCCACGTCCAGACATAGCAAATACACAAACAGCGCAAAAAAAACAAGACTGCCTGTCAAAATACACCAAGTCTAGAACTAGGAAGAACACTGCTGCTTTTATAGGCATTTCCTGGGGAGTAAATCCAGTTGTTTGATTGGTTATTAACGAGACTCAGAGAAGTAGCCAATAGAAAAGCTGAATTTCCATACCTTATTTGCATAGTTCTGCCCATAGATGACAACCTTGCTGTTTATCTTCCAATTAACTAAGACGCGCTCTGTATCCCTCATTAGCATAAAGGCCCTATAAGTAGCAGAAATCCGCACCCTATTTTCCATTTATCTTGCGTGTTTTCAGGTTTTGAAATGCCTGAGCCAGCCAAGTCCGCTCCGGCCCCGAAGAAGGGCTCCAAGAAGGCGGTGACCAAGGCGCAGAAGAAGGACGGCAAGAAGCGCAAGCGCAGCCGCAAGGAGAGCTACTCCGTGTACGTGTACAAGGTGCTGAAGCAGGTCCACCCGGACACCGGCATTTCGTCCAAGGCTATGGGTATCATGAACTCCTTCGTCAACGACATCTTCGAGCGCATCGCGGGCGAAGCGTCGCGCCTGGCGCATTACAACAAGCGCTCGACCATCACATCCAGGGAGATCCAGACGGCTGTGCGCCTGCTGTTGCCTGGGGAGCTGGCCAAACACGCCGTGTCCGAGGGCACCAAGGCCGTCACCAAGTATACCAGCTCCAAGTAAACTTGCCAAGTAAGCGTCTTTTCACCTAAACCACAAAGGCTCTTTTAAGAGCCACCCACTTGTGCACAGAGAGAGCTGTAATCTGTATACGTTGGACTTTGATTAATAGGCCTAGGGACCGACGGAAGTAGTATTCTAATCAGAATGCAAACTAAAAAACTGAATAGGACACTGGTGTCTTATAATATCAGTTTAAGAAAAGGCTTGCAATTGGACAAGTCTCCATGAGGGCTGAACTGAGGGATAGTAACAGAAGGCAAGAAAACTAGGCTGGCGGAGGAAAAGGGTGGCAATTGTATTTAGCATACAGACTAGCACACAAAATTCCCAGACCAGGCAGTCGCTGGGCGGGACGGGTTGGGGGAGAGGAAGAGCGCACCGCGGAGTAATGTTTCTATTCTTCAAAAAAGGTGAGTAGACTAAAGGCATAAAATCTGTGTTACAAGGGAAACAAAGAGTTTGTTGAACGATTTGGGGTAAAATGCAATGTGGTTTGATTACTTAACATTAAAACCCTGCGATCTTCAATGCTCAGTTTTCTTTGACACCTGCGAAAAATAAAGAGGCCTGTGGGGCGCTAGTCACGCCTCCATTGGAACAGCTCCAGGATCACTGGCTGCCTAACTTGGAAGTTATCCTAAGAAATGAAGTGCAGGCCTGGCCTAAATAAGGTGAAAGTGTAAATATAGGTCAATGGCATATGCTTATCACACTAGCTCCTCAAACTATGTTTCCAAGTCCCTTAACAACTGTCATAGGATTTTTTTTCTATACCTCTAGTGACCCTTCCCCAGGCTTGAGGATCCAAATCAGACCAACCTCTCCTCACTGCCTAATCTGTTTACCCAAAATAGGTTCAAACATAGGTTTGAAAAATAGGTTCAAACATAGGTTCAAAAAACCCAGGCTGCCTACAAGGTTTTTATTTCCTTTCCTTCCTGTTTTCCTCACATATAAATTCTGGTTTGTCTTTGTTGGATGAAGTAATACTTGCTTGATTTCTCTTCAGTACAAGAGCAGGCTGGCTAATCATTAACACTTAACATTTTATTTCTGAAGAGTCCACCAAGACATTGTTAACGTGAGTCCTACCTTAGGAATCAATAGAAATGTGACCTGAATATATACCTCGTCTAGCCCTGGGCACTTTTGAGTTTTCTGTTCCTCCTCCCTTGGCTCTTGCATGCTAAAATTTATTTTTGCCCAATTTGCTTCTTGATTTGATGTTTAGATTGGATACACATTAGTGGTTTTATGATTAGATCATTAAGTGATTGGCGCAGTGGTAAAGAATTCAATCCACCTGCCCGTGAAGGAGATGCAACCATCCCTGGATCAAAAAGGTCCCCTGGATCTTGTAGATCTTCTTGGAGTAAGAAATAGAGTAGGAAATGGCAACCCACTCCAATATTCTTGCCTGGAAAATTGACTGAACGACTGAGCCTGAGCAATTGATCACCCACGCACAGTAAGAGATTTTGTTACTGTTGAGTCGCCAAGTTGTGTCCAACTCTTTGTGACCTCATGGGCTGTAGACTGCCAGGCTCCTTTGTCCATGGGATTTCCAGGCAAGAATACTGGAGTGGGTTGCCATTTGCTTCTTCAAGGACTCTTCTGGACCCAGATACTGAACCTGAGGCTCCTGCCAAGTCTCTTGCATTACAGGTGGATTCTTCACCCCTGACTCACCTAATTGGTGGCAAAGGACAGGTCGAATTTGGTTCATTTCTTAATCTTTTGGGAGTTGTTTGTCTGAGGATTCTGATATTCTCTGGCAATTGAGAACACAGGATCAGGAAGCTCGTGTTTATCTTTCTAGCCTTTGATGGCATCCACTGTATTTGGTGTTTTGTGTCTATATACTGTGTGTTCTTTTAACTAAAAATCAAAGTTTCTTTCAAAACTGTTTCTGTGATTACTCAATATGAGTCCAAATAGTTGACTATCTGCAAAAACAATATTCCTGCTTCAAAAATAATGTGACTATAAAATGGCCGCCTAAAACTTTTTACTTTAATAAAGTTGTAGACCCAACAACAGTAAACTGAAGAAAAAAAAACAAGGAAATAGAATCTTCTTCATGGAATTGGCCTGTCTTGGTATCCTGAAGCCTCAAAACTTTACGATTCAGTTAATTCAAAAAAAAAAAAAGTCTCTTTTTTAAGTAAAGTTAGGGAGGAGAGAGAAGAAATATGCCATTATAAATAGAGCTATTGAATCAGGTTAAAAAAAAAAAAGAGCACTTCCAATACCTGTATTAAAACAAACATTTAATAGTTTACAAACTTTAGAGTTCATTGTGAGGGATATGGCACTGGAAACTAGAATTTCCTACCAACCTTTGAAGGTTATGAGAGACTTGACTCATATTCTCAGCAACGGTGTTCCCCAAGGCATTTCTAATCATAATCACATTTGTTTCTTTAACCGATTAACATACTTAAATCTCTGTGCTGTTTTTAAATTAAATATCTTTAATTTTTGTTACATTTCACAATTAGCTCCTCTAAAAATTGTACAGTGATTGAGAATCTTTTCTGCTTTATGAATACAAATAATTTTAAGCAAATTATCTACTTTTCAGCAGGAAATTTTAAAAATTATAGTGTCAACTCAAATTTTAAATAGCTTGTATAAAGCCTAAAAAAAACACATCAGTTTAAAATAAGAGGAAAATCAAATTCTGATTCTTTAAATGTGGCTATGTCGTTAAGTGTAACTCAGGCAAAAAAGAGAAAGTTTCACTGAATTTAATTAGCAGTGATTGTTAACAAGTTATGAGATAAGAAACAGAACTACTCCACTATTTTTAAACAACTTAAATATTTTAATACATGGCATGTAATTCTATAGGAAAAAATCAAATATTTCTAATATAATTTTTTGGATAAATTTGCTGGCTGAAAAATGTGCTTTACAATATGGATCTATGTCTTTTTATTTATTATTGTCATAATGTAAAAGTAATGTTACCATAATATTCTAGTTTATACAAGTTTAGGGATTATTTTTTTTCAAAAAGAAAGAGCTAATTTAAATTTGCTAAGTTACTTCAACTCGGTTTAGGGATTAGATGAGTTAACATCTATTTATTTAAAATTTTATATTATGTTAACTATGCATTGAACTGAATTATCACAAGATAGTGATAAAGTGGATAGGTAATGTCACTTTTTAAATGGAATTAATTTTTATAAGATTACAAATCATATTGACTCAGTGTGTCAACTTAAATCCTGAATTCAAAGTTTATAGATAACTATAAAATTTAGGCGGTATTAAATTGAGTAAATGAATGCCTAATCTTTGGGTACCTGAGCAATGTCTAAATTGGAGAGTACAAAATACACATCACTGAAAACAATTAGAACTGTGCAAGCCTTTTATTTTTACACAGTTGAGAATGATCATAGATTAATAGGTTAGAGAGCATATAGATGCCTTCGGAGAATGGGAATAGGTATGCTTTTTGCCACTTTAAATTTGTAAAGGGTGTAAGTAAAGTGTACATGTGAGCCCAGAGAACAAGGAAGGTTTTGGACGGCCTCCCAGTTTCTTTATGCCTGTGAGGGAACACAATTGCCTGCTTCCTAAAAGGGCTGTTGTTAATACAAACAGCTCTGACTCTACTAAGTTCTATAGCTACAGAGAAACACAAATATATACACAGGCAATGGCTATGTTTGGTCTGTTCATTTAATGGGAAGTTGTTATTGTCCATTAACGTGGCTTGTGTGTGTAAGTCACTCAGTTGTGTCCGACTCCTTGCGACCCCATGGACTGTAGCCTGCCAGGCTTCTCTGTCCATAGAATTCCCCAGGCAAGAACACTGGAATGAGTTGCCATTCCACTCTCCAGGGTATCATCCTTACCTAGGGATCAAACCTGGGTCTCCTGCATTGCAGGCAGATTCTTTACCATCTGAACCACTGGGGAAGCCTGCATTAATGTAGTAAATTCAATTTCATATGTGCTGTCTTATTTATGCTGATAAAGTGAATGCACTTTAGAGCTGCTGTTAAAGACTTTAAGTTTATATTTATCAACAATCCCCTCAATAAAAACTGACTATCCAAATCTCTCATACTGTTGGTAGAACCACCTACAGACTTTATAGTCATGTAACTGAAAATAACTCCAACAGCAAGCACAAACTAGTTCAGATTTTACAAAAATGTTGATTAGCTCAAAGACTAAACAAGTGATTGAATCTTGCCTTATCTCCAGTTAGTATAACTTGAAAAACCATAAAGGTGGGACAGTGAACATTAACAAGTCAATTTCATGTTATTGTTTCAAAATATATGGATTTTTTTTTTTTTACTACCTGGGAATATCTGTAATCCTTTTAAATAATAAAAAATGAGATCATAGATAAAATATTCTTATTAGACAGAACATATCAATCTATATCACCCACTAACTGCTAAGAAGATAATACAAATAATTTAAAGTATAATTACCCAAAAGATTTAAACTTACTATACCAAAATTTTACTTCTAACCTTAATAATAATGATAATATGATCTACATCTGAGTAGTCTCAAATTCTTATCATTTGAAATTGTACTGAAAAATCCATGTGACTTGTCTTTTCTTCACTTGTGACATGTTTCAATTATCAGATGTTTCCTGAAACTAATGTTAGCTATACTTTTCATATATAAAATAAATGCAATCTACATGTCAAAAAAAGACTTCAACAGACACACCTCTACCTAATATAAAATTAAAAGTTGCATTAAAAGAGACATTTAAAAATATGTCAACTTTTAACAATGCTATGCTGTGCTTAGTCATGTCTGACTCTTTGCAACCCCATGGACTGTAGACCAATAGGCTCCTCTGTTCATGGCGATTCTCTAGGCAAGAATACCAGAGTGGATTGCCATGCCTTCCTTCAGGGGATTTTCCCAACCCAGGTATCCCGCGTTGCAGGCAGGTTGTTTTTACCATCTGAGCCACCAGGGGAGCCCTTAATAATGCTAGAAAAGGCCATTTCCAGTATTTTAAACTATGAGTGTTTTTAAGCTTCAGGACAAATGGATTATTTTTTTCACATTGTAAACACATTTAGAATTCTACCACTTGGATATATACTCTCATTGAAAAGTGAATCTGGACACTTACTAAAAGATTTTCAGAATTTGAGAAGTAGGAAGTCTTCCTCTTAAGATTCTACAGATCAAGATGAGATCTAGAATAGATCACTTTTTCCTTCTTCTTCGTTTTGTGTTACTCTTTGACCTTTTCTCCATTATCAGTTTTTCCAATGACTAGATTTCAGATTTGTTCTTCCCAAGTATTAGAAGACTCTCTGTGTTTGGCTTTCCCAGGTGGCACAGTGCCTGCCAATGCAGAAGTCACATGAGACATAGGTTTGAGTCTTGGGTTGGGAAGATCTCCTGAAGGAGGAAATGGTAATTCACTCCAATATTCCTGCCTGGAAAATTCCATGGACAGAGGAGCCTGGCCAGCTACAGTACACGGGGTCATTACTGAGCGAATGAGGACT
The DNA here is from genome assembly GCA_024291935.2 of Okapia johnstoni. Taxonomy (NCBI): domain Eukaryota; kingdom Metazoa; phylum Chordata; class Mammalia; order Artiodactyla; family Giraffidae; genus Okapia; species Okapia johnstoni. The sequence goes on along the minus strand of CM044306.1, from coordinate 152,813,584 downwards.
CACAAGTATTTGAAAATAATTAAAAATCCTTAGAACCTAGTCCTCTGTACCTTGACTAAAAGTTCTTGAACAAAAGACTGTGTACTCCATAATCTATTTCTGAGTATGGCTCAAGTAGTTAAAACTTCAATTAGGAAAAATGACACTTATTTAACTTAAATCCATGAAGATGATCTTTGAGAACTGTTCTTCCATTTTCAGTTCAGGTCAGTTGCTCAGTCATGTCCGACTCTTTGCCACCCCATGGACCAAAGCACGCCAGGCCTCCCTGTCTTTCACCACCTTCCAGAGTTTACTCAAACTCATGTCCATTGAGTCCATGATGCCACCCAACCATCTCATCCTCTGTCGTCCCCTTCTCCTCCTGCCTTCAATCATTCCCAGCATCAGGGTCTTTTCAAATGAGTCAGTTCTTCACATCAAGTGGCCAAAGTACTGGAGTTTCAGCTTCAGCATCAGTCCTTCCAATGAATATTCAGGACTGATTCCCTTTAGGATGGACTGGTTGGCTCTCCTTGCAGTCCAAGGGACTCTCAAGAGTCTTCTCCAACACCACAGTTCAAAAGCATCAATTCTTCGGTGCTCAGCTTTCTTTATAGTCCAACTCTCACATCCACGCACAACTATTGGAAAGACCATAGCTTTGATTAGATGGACCTTTGTTGCGAAAGTAATGTCTCTGCTTTTTAATAAGCTGTCTAGGTTGTTTGTAACTTTTCTTCCAAGGAGCAAGTGTCTTTCAATTTCATGGCTGCAGTCACCATCTGCGGTGATTTTGGAGCCCAAAAATATAAAGTCTGTCACTGTTTCCATTGTTTCCCCATCTATTTGCCATGAAGTGATGAGACCAGATGCCATGATCTTAGTTTTCTGAATGTTGAGCTTTAAGCCAACTTTTTCACTTTCCTCTTTCACTTTCATCAGGTGGCTCTTTAGTTCTTCTTTACTTTCTGCCATAAGGGTGGTGTCATCTGCATATCTGAGGTTATTGATATTTCTCCCAGCAGTCTTGATTCCAGCTTGTGCTTCATCCAGTCCAGCATTTCTCGTGATGTACTCTGCATATAAGTTAAATAAGCAGGGTGACAATATACAGCCTTGACGTACTCCTTTCCCGATTTGGAACCAGTCTGTTGTTCCATGTCCAGTTCTAAGTATTGCTTCTTGACCTGCATACAGATTTCTCAGGAGGCAGGTTAGGTGGTCTGGTATTCCCAACTCTTTCAGAATTTTCCACAGTTTATTGTGGTCCATGCATTCAAAGGCTTTGGCATAGTCAATAAAGCACAGGTAGATGTTTTTCTGGAACTCTCTTGATTTTTTGATGATTGAGTGGATGTTGGCAATTTGATCTCTGGTTCCTCTGCCTTTTCTAAAACCAGCTTGAATATCTGGAAGTTCATGGTTCATGTATTGTTGAAGCCTGGCTTGGAGAATTTTGAGCATTACTTTGCTAGCATATGAGATGAGTGCAATTGTGCGGTAGTTTGAACATTCTTTGGCATTGCCTTTCTTTGGGATTGGAATGAAAACTGATCTTTTGTAGTCCTGTGGCCACTGCTGAGTTTTCCAAACTTGCTGGCATATTGAGTGCAGCACTTCCACAGCATCATCTTTTAGGATTTGAAGTAGCTCAACTGGAATTCCATCACCTCCACTAGCTTTGTTCGAAGAGATCTCTAGTCTTTCACATTCTGTTGTTTTCCTCTATTTCTTTCTATTTCTTCTATTTAAGACATATCAATTAAGTACTTGAAGATAAAAGAGATTTCAAATATTTCTTATTATACATGTGATTGCCCTCATCAACTTTTTGGTCTCCTCCTCTGTTTAATATGCAGATGACAAAATGTTCCAAAGAGGAGACTAAAACCCACTACAGCTTTATAAGGGTCTTGATCAAAGTGGGGAAGTTGAGAGACTTTGATGCTGGAAATGGTGAAGATATAGCCTACCTAAAATGAAAATACTGATTGAGAGTTGGTGGAATATATTACACAGAGGCAGCCTGTCACATTATGCTTCACAGCCAATCTTGAGAATTTATAGAGAATCATTATTATTATTATTTTAAATCCTCTTGGGTCTATGTAAGAACAGATTGTCCAGTTGAACTCTTTCCTACTGAAAATAATGTACAAACATGATATCCTATTCATGGACAGACTGCAGGCATTTTCTCCCTTCTTTCTGTTATATAGACATCTTTTTTTACCTTTTTGGATGAAATAATCTATTGCTTGGCATACCTTATACACAAGTAAACAGTGTGCTAATAATTAATAGAATAACTTTGAGTTACTGTTTGACAAACCTACTATTCTAAACCTGTGGGGTGATAATAATTACCTACTTATGAAGATGGGGTGAGGATTAAATGAAATGGCAAATATAAAATATTTGTCCTAGAAATGATATGATGCCAGTAAAGTTATGACACAGCATTGCTCCCTGATGACTAAAGTGTAGCCCCTGGAGACAGAACCTCCAAATTTAACTCCCAGCTTGCCAATTACTAGCTATGAGACTAATGCAAGCCATTAATCTCTCTGTGCTTCTTCTCTTATCTTGAGGATGACAATAATAGTACGTACCTTCTAGATGTTTGTGACAATCAAAGACCTTAAAAAAAAAAAAAAAAAACACCTTTAATGCATAGAACACACTTTGAAGACTGCCTGGCCCGTGGTAGGTACTCACTTTTTGTGTGATGTTTGACCAGTTTCACTTACATCCTTGTTTACATCCTAAAGGGAACTAAGGTCTTCATAACTGAAGACCTTGATAGGAGCTGGTCTTTCTTAAATGATGGGAATTTCAAAAGCAATATGAAAAGATTGCCAGCGGATTCCATTGAATTTACCTTGATCCAACAAGTTGAATGAACATGCATTTTCTTTCTCCATTTATACTTGATTAGGTCCCTAAGCATATACTAAAGAACATAAAGAATGATAGCTATCATTTGTCTTGACACTTCCAGATTTGTAAGGATGTATAGATTCAGTACTTTGCATTCCAACAGACCTAAATTCAAAAGCATTGAAGATGAGTTCGCTTTCCCAGACTTTAACCTTGAGCAATCCTGGATGACTAAGCATAAAAATAAATTGGGCCAAATACACGGTTGCCTGTGACCTTGTCAGCAAATCTAGACTCTGATTAAACTTTTTGGACTCTGAAAATCAGCTTGACATATCCTCAGGTACCATACGTCTATTGTAAATTAGGAAAAAGAAAGTAAATTTGGAGAATCAGAGACTTTCTTATTGTCCCACCTCAGTTCTGAGAGAGGAAGATGAGGCTTTGATTTGCTTATTCAAAGACCCACATAACCTTATCATCTAATAAGCAATTTGTATGGTAATTAATAGAAAGAGCTAGTTTTGTCTTTATATGGGTATTCATGGTGTTAGATGTCCCAGCTGCAGGCTCAGAGGGATGAAGGAACAAAAATGCTGAGGCTTGTCTCATTCTGTGAGGAAACTGACATACCTAGAGGAGGAGATTCTGGGGTAAAACCTTGACCTTATCACTTTCAGCCCAAGTTCTCGAACAGTAAAAGAATTGGCTTCAAAAGCAATAAAGATAAAACCTTATTCTCATTTTATTTTTTCTCTTCTCTATTTGCCTTCTCTCTTCTTCTTTGTTTTTCTTTATTTTCTTTTCACTTTTTTCCCTAATATAGTTGACCATATCTCAGTTGTAGGACAAGATATAAAAATATCAAAGATTTAAATGTGCCCTTTTTATTGCTGGATTTGCATGAACAATTCAGTTGATAGATGTTACTCACTAGATTTTTAAACACATGCATTTTGGCTTTAGTGCACTGAAATACATGTATTTTAAAAAATTGAAAGAAACAGATACAATTACGTATTTAAGAATTCTACAGAGATAATGCAAGTTCTGAGATCTTGAAAGGAAGAATGCCTGCTAGCCTCTAAGGTGGGTCAAGGATACCTGCGAGCATCAGGGTAAAAGTTTTTTGGAGGTTCTGGAAAGTGCTCAGCATCCTTGACTAAACATCTGAGACTGAGCCTGATTCCATCAATTCTAGACATAAATAGTGTGAGTGGACTGGAATTTTTTTTCTACGTATATATTTTTATAAGATACTTTTAGATCAGTTTTAGGTTTACAACAAAATTGAGAGGGAGGTACAGAGATTTCTAAAATATCCCCTACCTCCCCCACCACACACACACACACACACACACACACATATGTATGTATAGCCTTTCCCATTATCAATATCACTCATCAGAATGGTTTATATATATTTTTTAACCAACCAAGGATGAACTTATATTGACACAACAGCGTGATCACCCACAGTCTATAGTTGACCTTAGGATTCATTCTTGATGTACATTCTATGGGTTTGGTCAAATGTCTAATGACTTACATTTACTGACATGAAACACAGTTTGATGGGCTCTTCCCCTGCCCTCTGTCTGTGGTCTCTTTCTCTCATGTTCTATACTGCAGTCAGATTTGCACATGCTCTGCTTTTCTTGGTTTTTAGCCTCCCACATATGCTAGACCTCCATCTTTGATATTTCCACCACAGAAGGAATGTAGACAGAGTTGCAAGATGGTCTAAGGAAGGGTTCCTTCCCTTTCTCCTTTGGCCCTAAGGACCATCCTCTGGTTCTTGTTCATTTAGAGGCTAAGGAGCCATCTTCAGTGACAATCTCTTGGGAAAAGACAAAGTCACTATCCTCTTAGAGCTTACATCTCAGCCAGGGAAGATAGGCAACAAGCAATAGTTACAATAAGTAATTGTATAGAATGTGAGAAAGGAATTAGTGCTATGGAAAGGGAAAATGTAAAACAGGAGAATCAAGAGGATCGGTAGATATAATTTGAACATTAGCACTCATTAAAATGTTCAATATAACAAGAGTAGCTAACACTAGTGTAACACTTACTATGAGCCAGGTACTAGTCTAAGTGTTTTCCTCTGTTAACTCAGTTTATTCTCAAACAATATAATGTTAGTTGCAGAGTGCTTACCCAGCTCTTGGAGGAAGACCTAGGAATGAGAAAAAGAAGAGAAATCAAAGCCCTATACGTTCTACTTTTGAAGTGTCTTGAGTACTTTTCTCTTCTTCTAGCACCTGAAGAGGAGCTGGAAAATGCACTTTGTAACAACCCAAGAAAGAGACTAAGCATTTGGGTATATTTCCATTAGATGTTTGATTTGGCTTATTTAAAAGTAGGGAATGACTTCATCTGCCAGCAGCCTAGAGGGATGAGCATCTGACAGAAGGGAGGCGTCTGGGAACTGTTAAAACTGCTTAATGTGGGAATAACAAGCCAGGACTCATCAACCTGTCATCATGCAAGCGCCTTCCTCATTCCTCACAAGCAGTTCCACAAGGCTCACCACAAAGCACCTCACCCTAGAAAATCCCCACCACCTGGCCTTTGCCACTATGTCTCCTTTGTGAAAAGCCCTAACACTCTTTCCTCACCTGATAAATGACTACCCACCCTTCAAGACTTAACTCAAACCTGACTTACTGGACACTAACTAGATCATGCTCATCTTCTATTTACGAGTGCACACAGGCTCAAGCACAGGGAGGTTTGGGTTTACTGTAGAGGATGGCGCACCATCCAACAACTGTCCCACCTGGCAAACCCAACCTCTCCGAGCCTTAATTTCCTCATCTGTAAACCACGGAGTACCGTTATAGGTACCTCAGAAGCTTGTGCAAGAACAAATGCACTGGTACCTATAAAGTGGTTAGAGCACTGCCCAGCATAGAACAAACACCTAATGAACATTAGCCATTGTGATTATTGTTGTTCTGAGTCAAGTACATTATCAGATATTTGATGAATCATAGAAGTGAATTAATCAATCTCTCTTTTTACAGGAGGAGCAAATGGCTTTAGAAAAGTATTTTCCCACTACTGGTCACCGCTGGACTTTATTATATCTCACAAATAAGTCAGTGAAAATGACTGATACCAGAAGCAGATAAAAGATATTTTCAACAATCACAGAAAAATCAATGAGAACCTGGCAAAAGCATTTATTTTGAGTATAAAAATATTAAATGGTCATTTGAGAAATTTTCAAGAAAAAAATACATAACAAAGAAAATTAAAACAAATCTTAGTATCTCTTTTCTATATGCATATAAGACCTATGAATATATGAATATGAATATATATGAGATTCACCTATAAAAGTATATGTCATTTAAAAACCAAATTTAGGTATCATGCTGTATATGTACACATATCGAATTTTTTAGGTAATATGCCCAGAAACACATTTTTTTAATGGGTATATTATTACTTATGCAAGTAGTCCTCTGTTACTGGCTATTTAGATTGAGTTCCATTTTTATGCGTTATAAATCATAAACTCACACTTCTTTGTATGTAAATCTTTGTTTAAATATTTATTTCCTTAGAATAGACTTCTAGAAGTAGAATACTAAATCACAAGGTAAAATCATTTTTTAATGTTCTTAATATATATATTGCCAAATTGCCTTTCAGAAGGACTATGCCAGTTTATAATCCCAGGATAATTTAAAAATTCTTGTTTTCATAGCTGTCATTTTTACTGAGAACACTTTTAAAGCATTGTTAACCAGATAGATCAAAAAAAATTGAAATGTAATTTCCTTTATTATGAGTGGAGGTAGTATTTTCCCCCATGCTTTTATTAGCCATGACCCCATAAAAAATAAACTGCTGTAAAATAGTGGACGTGACTGCAATCATTCCATGGGAAAGCACCATGTAAAGAATAAGTAGGATCTTAGGTTAAGATCAAGAAACAAATATTTATCAGGTGCCTCCTCTGTCCAGGACAATGCTGGAATAATGAACCATGTTTGGCCCAGTGTAACTAAAACTACTTTTACCTACATTGTCTCATATCAGCCTCCCAAGCAGTACATGAGAAAAGTGTTGCTATGGGTTGACTTACACACTGCCCCTCTCCAGAATTCATTTTCTAAGACCCTAACCCCTTTTGTAATTATATTTGGAGACAGAGCTTTCAGGTAGTTTAGGTTAAAGAGGTCATAAAGGTGGGTCCCTAATCCAACAGGATTCCAGGTCTCACAAGAAGAGAAAGAAGGAGCAATCACTCTCCTGGTGCGCATGCACTAAAGAAAGAGTATATAAGGATACAGCAAGAAGGCAGCCGTCTATAGGATAGGAAAAGAGGTGTCACCGGAAGCTGACCATGCTGGCACCCTGGCCTTTTCTAGCCTCCAGAGCTGTGAAGAAGTAAATTTCTATTGTTTAAGCCACAGTCTATTTTGTTTGAGTAGCCTGAGAAGACTAAGAGTGAGATGGGAGAAGCAGAGCCTTTTGAAGCCAGACTTCTTGACTCAGCTTCTTGTCTCAGATTTCCTGCTCACTAGCTCTAAGACTTTAGGCAAGTTATGTGACTTTTCTGTAACTGAAGTTCCTCATATATAAAATGAATTCCTACATTTTTTTATTTTTTGAGGGAAAAATACTTGGGACAGCGATTGTCACATATATACTATATATATGTGTGAGCTTGTTTTTATGGCATATTTTAGATTTATAATGCAAAATATGAATTTTTTTCTATGAATATTAAATTATGGAATCTAAGAATTTTTTAAAAATCCCATTCTTTGTTATTTTTACAGCAATGATACATTATGTTCATTCCATAACCCAACCCTAAATCACTGACATTTAATGGCACAACCTCTAAGGGATCACCAAATTTCAGGGAAACCAAATACACATTAAAAGAGAGTCCTCAGTAAGATGCACTTGTAATCTAAGAAGAAAAAATTTTCAGAGGGTCAGAATGTATTAGTAGTCTCTGAAATCAATCTCATGATTTACAACCAGCATTTTTTAAAAATAAAATAAACTAGATTAAAATACATCAGAGAGCCCTTACGGTAGCATCGTTTTCAGAGTTTTTGTTTCAGATGTTTCTGTGTAGGTGCACATGTGGGCACATGGATGTGAAGCAAAGAGAGTGAAAGAGATTTTTCTATTTTACTTTGCAATCAGAAGTTTGAAAGTCTCATCATCTGATTCCCTCTGAAGTATTTCAGAAGAAGAAGTATTACATTATCGTAATCATTCTTTCCCCACCGCTCTGTAGACACACCTGCCAGGTCAGTCCTTTTAGAGATCTGGGTCTGTGGTTTCCAATGAGCTCTTCACATCAGGGTTCCTGCCTCACATTTTATATTAAGGGCAGGGATTGTATCTGTGTCCTTGAGTTTTGTTTTGTTTTGTTTTGTTTTACAGTGACGTGTGAAGCAGATGGGGGTGGGCACAGGGGTAAGGTTTCAACTAGTGAAACCAGAAACAAATCTCAGTTTAGGACGCCAGCCACAAGGGGACCTGATTTTGGCCAAGCAGATAGGTGTGAGATCCATATTATTTACTTCATGCTTGAGGGTTTGCTATCAAGCTGTAGACTGAGAAGTTGTTTTAGTCACAAACAATCCACATGCCTGTAGATCATGGTTTATTAGACTGTGTTTGCCCAAATAAGGTGGTACCCTGAAATTTTTTCAACAATTCTAAATGCACCTTTTAAATCTGAAGTGAGACCTCTAAGATATCTGTGTTACTTCCCTCATATACATAAATAATTTTCAACTAGAATAAAGGTGTGAATAATTTATTTTTTCCACCGACTGGAAGCCAATCATTTGGAAGACCACTCAGGAGAGATGAAATAAGTTTTTTGTTAAAAATTACTTTTATATTTACAAGGAAAAGAGGAAGTTTTGTTCTTCACTTTGAATTTTGATGACAATTGAGAGCTTTATTGAATAGCTTTGGCATGCAGAGTTATTTTTCATTAAAAATTGAAAAGGCATCTGAAATCTGTATCTCTATGGATTATTCGGCAGTGGAACCTGGGCAATTCCGTGCAACAGATTTTTTAGGTATTCAATTTTTGGAAGTGAAACAAACACAAATGCTCCTCCCTCAAGGGGTGGGGGCGGTGCCTGAGCGATGAACCAATCACAGTGCGCCCTGCCCTATATAAGGCCCTGAGCTCCCCCGCGCGGCGCTTTACGGTACTTGCTGAAGAATATTTTTTGCTTGTGGTTGCTGTTATGTCTGAGACGGCGCCTGCCGCTCCAGCCGACCAGATAACAGCTTCCATGGAGAACCCTCCAGCGAGGAAGCGGGGAAGGAAGCCGGTTGGCTTGACAGGTGTGAATCGGAAGACAGCAAGCGCATCAGTGTCCAAGTTGATTACCGAGGCGCTTGCGGTCTCCCAGGCTAGAACTGGCATGTCCTTGGCTGCGCTGAAAAAAGCGCTAGCAGCTGCAGGTTACAACGTGGAGAAAAACAACAGTCGCATCAAGCTGGGTCTCAAGGGCTTGGTGAGCAAGGGAATCCTGGTACAGACGAGGGGTACCGGTGCTTCCGGCTCTTTCAAACTCAGCAAGAAGGCTGCTTCTGAGCTTAGTAAGGGAAAAGTCAAAAAACCTGCTTCTGCGAAGAGTAGGAAGCTGGTCTTATCCAGAGGTTTAGAGTCTCCGAAGAATGGCAGAACCAACAAAAGAGCTAAGAAACCGAGGACAACAGCGGCTCAGAAAGCTGCTAGGAACGGGCAGAAGGCTAGAAGAACCAAAGACAAGCAACAACGGAAGAGCCCAGCGAAGGCCAGGGCAGGAAAGCCCAAAGCTAGGAATCCTAAGTTGACCCAGCAGAAAACGAATACTAGGAAAGCAACAACCAAGAAGTAACATTTCTTCAACAACCAGTATTCATAGAACCCAAAGGCTCTTTTAAGAGCCACGTAAGTGATTTTAGGAGGGTGTAACATCGTTTTTCTAGAAGTCTCTGGAAGACTACCGGTTAACCTAAGTGTTTGATAAATGAACCCGTGATGTGGTGAAATGTATCTTATCGGACACACAGTACAGATATTTTAGCGTGGGTATTGTCCAATTCCAGAGAATTGTCCATCCTAACAAAATCGGCACATTAGTTAAGTTCTTAAATGCTCTTAGAATAGTGGAAGGGGCAGCCATTCTCTTCCCTGGAAGGATCTTCCCGATCCAGGGATCAAACCCAGGTATCTTGCATTAGCAGGTACCATCTGCGCCACTAGAGAATCCCTGTTCGAGTTTAGGAAGTTTATGAGTGGAGATCTGCTCTGTGCTTCAACTATGTTCTACCATGTTGTGTTTCTTTTCTTCACCCAATTCTACTCTAGTATGTACTTTATGTATCATTCTATATAAGGGTTCTGAACTCCGTATCCATAGACTTAACAGGGGTTAAGATGTTTAAGCTGGTTTTAGAAAAGGCAGAGGAACCAGAGATCAAATTGCCAACACCCGCTGGATCATCGAAAAATCAAGAGAGTTCCAGAAAAACATCTATCTCTGTTTTATTGACTATGCCAAAGCCTTTGACTGTGTGGATCACAATAAACTGGAAAATTCTGAAAGAGATGGGCATACCAGACCACCTGACCTGCCTCTTGAGAAACCTGTATGCAGGTCAGGAAACAACAGTTAGAACTGGACATGGAACAACAGACTGGTTCCAAATAGGAAAAGGAGTACGTCAAGGCTGTATTTTGTCACCCTGCTTATTTAACTTATATGCAGAGTACATCATGAGAAACGCTGGACTGGAGGAAGCATAAGCTGGAATCAAGATTGCCGGGAGAAATATCAATAACCTCAGATATGTAGATGACACCACCTTTATGGCAGAAAGTGAAGAAGAACTAAAGAGCTTCTTGGTGAAGGTGAAAGAGGAGAGTGAAAAAGTTGGCTTAAAGCTCAACATTCAGAAAACTAAGATCATGGCATCTGGTCCCATCACTTCATGGCAAATAGATGGGGAAACAGTGGAAACAATGGCTGACTTTATTTTTCTGGGCTCCAAAATCACTGCAGATGGTGATTGCAGCCATGAAATTAAAAGACGCTTACTCCTTGGAAGGAAAGTTACGACCAACTTAGACAGCATATTAAAAAGCAGAGACATTACTTTGCCAACAAAGGTCTGTTAGTCAAGGCTATGGTTTTTCCGGTGGTCATGTATGGATGTGAGAGCTGGATTATAAAGAAAGCTGAGCGCCGAAGAATTGATGCTTTTGAACTGTGGTGTTTTAAGACTCTTCAGAGTCCCTTGGACTGCAAGGAGATCCAACCAGTCCATCTTAAAGGAGATCAGTCCTGGGTGTTCATTGGAAGGACTGATGTTGAAGCTGAAATTCCACCTCGTGTGAAGAACTGACTCGTTTGAAAAGACCTTGATGCTGGGAAAGATTGAGGGCAGGAGGAGAAGGGGACGCCAGAATATGAGATGGTTGGATGGCATCACCGACTCGATGGACATGCGTTTGGGTGGACTCCGGGAGTTGGTGATGGATGGACAGGGAGGCCTGGCGTGCTGTGGTTCATGGGGTTGCAAAGAGTTGGACACGACTGAGCGACTGAACTGAACTGAACTGAATATAGGGGAACCAAGGTCTCAATTTGGGTTAATGGGAAGTTTTCTTTTACTTATTAAACATTTCTTTCCACTGTGATTTTGTGTAAATCAAACGGTTTCGTTTTACATTTGCAAGAATATTGAAATTTTTGTCTTCGTTACTATGAAAGCAGTTAGCAGATTATTTTCTATATGTTAAGCACATATATTAAAATCTGGTTTTGTAATATAGTCTCAATATAATTGTGGTTGTCAATGAAGAGAGTGAGTCTTGTTCATATTGTCCTACACAGGCTGAAAAATGTTTAACCGTGTATGGAGATGTTGGAGGCTCAATGTGACCTTAAAATTACAAACCTGCTTGTATTAGGAAAAGTATCTTTTCCACTTTAAACAATTTAGTTTTTACTTAATTTGTAATTTAGCCTTATTTAAAGATACTCGTAAATAATACATTTATACAGTTCATCTTGTTTGGGGCCTTGGTATTTGGGGCGACTTCGAACAAAGTCAATGCAAAACTATGTAATTTAAGCAGTTTCACACACAGCCGTGTTCTACAGATGATTCACTAGGACTTATACTGTCTGAATTCATTTGTATAATCTGACCTCTGATGAAAAATTATTTCGTGTTTGGAAAATGACTAAACACAATAGTTTCGATTTGTATAGACTCAGCCACAGCCCAGAACTTTGGGCAAAGTGGCCACTGTTATACGGAGCTGGGATAGCGAAGGAAAATTCTTCCCTTGCCGAAAAAGGCAGTTGATCCCATTTTCTGTACCTGAAACACCGCAGAAGAAAAGGAGACTGGCTTCATCCCACCCAGCAGTGGGCCAGCTGCCAGGCACTACTGGAACCTGTGCGGAACCGGTTAGACCACTCTGCCTTTGTTCCAGCGCCCTTCAGAGCCTGGCATAAACCGGATTGTTCCGGGTACCGTTATGAAGTTCCATGCCTTGGCTAACAGGAAAACAGCTTTACAAAGCTGAGATTTTTTTTCACCACAATGAGCAAGTCCCCACAGTGAAAGCTCGTCCCCAGAACCCTCATTTATATACCTATGTCTTGGGTGGGCGATAATGCGAAGTTTTGTGCCATTGAAACCGCCAGCCAACCACGTTGGGGGAAATCAAAGTGCACAAGAATCTAAGAGCAAGTCTTCTTATTGGTGGTTACGCTTTACTGCGTCTAAAACCCTACTTTCATTATGAAAAAAGTCATACTTAGAAATATCAAATTAAGACAGCTCACACTTAAAGTACTTCCTCACATGTCATGGCGAGTATTTGGGCGGCCCTGAACTGAATTTTGGTTTTTTCAACGACAGGGCTCTCAACCACCAAAACCGTAAAGGTGTTCTGACACGCGTTCCCAAAGTACTTGGCCTCCGTGTACATGTCAGCATTTTCCCAGAAACACTTTCAGCACCCCAACAGCTAGATAAGGCCGGAGATACGTTTGACGCCACCACGCCGAGCCAGACGCCGTATAGCTGGTTTAGTAATACCCTGGCCCTGCGAAAACCGGGCCCCTTTGCGTGGTATTTTATAATAACTCCAACACAGCCCTTTAAATTGCATTCTAGCGGACCTGATTGAAAACGACACTCTCAGGTGGCGTTTCCAAATTAGGTCATCGGGGGGGGTGGGCAAAGGACAGTGTTTTCATTGGTCAGAAAACCTCTTATCAGCTCAAGGAGGTGGAGCAAAGAGCTCCACTTCAAATTTCATTTTCATAACTTGTTGTTGTTGTTCAGTATTTCAGTCGTGTCCGACTCTTTGCGACCTTCACCATCTCCTTGAGCTTGCTGGAATTCATGTCCATTGAGTCGGTGATGCCATCCAACCATCTCGTCCTCCCCTTCTCCTGCCTTCAATCATAGCTCCGTAACTAACAAATTGGGGCTTCCCAGGTGGCTCAGGGGTAAAGAATCCGTCTGCCAATGCAGGAGACGCGGGCTCCATCCCTGAATGGAGAAGATCCCCCGGAGGAGCAAATGGCAATGCACTCCAGCATTCTTGCCTGGGAAATCTCATGGACATAGGAGCCTGGCGGGCTACAGTCCATGAGGTCGCAGACTCGGACACGACTGTGCACGAGCAAGCAAAACTAATAAATTAGATAATGGTTCCTTGAGGAATGTAAAAATAATATGTAAAGGAACATAGAATTATAGGTGATGGGACTTTCCCTTTCAGTTCTTTTAATGTTTCAATTTAAAAGCCGCATTTTGATGAGACAAACTATAAGCCAGGCCATGAAGAGACTCTGGTACTAAAACTCCTGTGTATGGAAAGACTAAAAAAATAGACAAACAACTGCAAATTAAAACTATTCTCTTTCTCCATTCAAACATGTACTGTGTGACTCCTTTTTCGGCAAATACATGTGAGAGAAGGAACTTAAAGATAGGCTTCAGTCATCAGTTGCCCCTGGACCCTCTTTCTGGCCTTCTGCACCTGTCTGATTGGGCTTCAATTCTTAAAAGCTCCTTTCTCTTTTCCATTAATCCTTTCTCAACCAGCTTCAGTTTTAGAGACAAGAACACGTTTTGTAGAGTTGGGGATTAACAGTAGGATGGGGCTAATGCTTGATTAAGGTCATTACTAAGCCTACAGGGCCCTCACCTGGGAGGCTTTTGATAAGATTACAGAGGGTTATGGACAGGCTAGTCCCTGTTTTTTTGTTTTTGTTTTTAAGCAAAATAGAACAGAATTGCATCTGAATATGGTTTGAAAAAGACTTCGAAATCAAAAAGTTTCCCTTTAGTTTCCAGTTGCAGCTTCTGAAAATTTCCGCAGTAAGAGTCACTCTAGTTAAATTGAAAAATAAAAAGACTTCTCCCTCCACCCCACCCCAATCCTGGTGAATAGATAAATGTCTATTGGGGAGACTTAGAATGAGAATATGGCCTTACACTATAACATCAGACTTAGGCAAAAAGGGAGAAGAGACCCAGTAGTGGAGAGGAAAGACCCAGGAGAGAGCAGGAAAGCTCGGCATGGCACAGGCTTTATATCACTTCTAAAATAATTAGATGGGGTTACATTTTTCTGCCCCATATTGAGAGTTTTTAGACTCCTGACTTTCAACACCCTCTCCCACTATGAACTTGCACCTTATAAAGGAGACTTAGCTAGGAAGAAGTGTCAAACATTACAGAGGAAAAGTATGAGGTCAGAGTTCATATGTAAACATGAAATCTCCATATGCTTTTTAATTCATGAAGGTACAATATAGTTCCTTTTTTCTTATTCTCTTCTCCCAATTTCTTGTTTTCTAAATTTTCTCAATGACATTGACCCAAAAAGTCATGACTGTCACAACAGAAATATTTAAAGGGTATACACATATAGATTTATATTAAGAATGTATACTTCTGCTCTAGGATCCAGGTATTACTTGGTCCTGTGGCTTAGAAGAGAGTGGGTCACCTGGAACTCATCCTCCGAGTGAACCTAGCATCACAGAACCCCATTTATGTGACCAAGACCCTACAAATTAAAACCTTGCAAGCAAGTTGTGGCTAAGTGGATACATTAAATATTTCAACAAATAAAACAGTGATGTTAACCAAACATCTTCTAAAAATATAAAATGCCCAGAACCACCCATCACAAACAAACTCAGTCAAAATACTAGAGTTCAGGAATATCATAAATATATATACATATATATATTTATGCATATCATCCATGGAATATATAGATTCAACAGACAATTCTGATACTTGGCCAGGGTTGAAAACTACCAGCATATATCAACACTTTTCGGGGTATAATTGCACTTTAGTAAAAAGGAATCCCTGGGTAGAGATAGTTTTGAGCAATGTTGTAGTTGAGGAAATGTATAAGTACAATCTCACCTCATTTCGCCAGCCTGCCAGGGATTTATAACTTGACAGTAGTGAGATGCAGGCATTTGGGAACACCACCCCTGGTCTGGTGCTTCTCTCACCGCTGGCTGATTTATCTCCTTCCATCTAAGTCTTCAATACATTTCTCTTTTTCAGTCAACTAATCTTTACTTTGATATGACCTATTTTCTAATTATTCATTTTTCCTGTCATTCCCATTGGTGTGTTTTTGGTTCCGTAACATACGTCCACTGTGTCTCTCCCTGTTTTCCTCATTTCCTCTCCTTACCCTTTTAAGAAAATGTTCTTACTTTCCCCTCTTTATTTGATTTTATTTTGTCCATTTTGGCTGCGCCGCATATCTTGCATGATATCAGTTTCCCATCCAGGGATTGAACGTGGGTGATGGCAGTCAAAGCGCCAAATCCTAACCACCCGGCATTTTCTCTTTAGTTCAAACTCTTTTTCTAAAAGTTGTTGGCACTTGCACTTTCTAGGCCTGTTGTCCTTGTGTGGGCTTTCTCCTCTAAATATTCTTAACACATTTTGACCTACTGAAGAAAATGCTATTTGGACAAGCAAGTTTCTAATATTATCCTTTCTTAAACAATTGTTTCAAAATTTTTATAAACACATTTGTAGTTAAATTTGATTTTTAAAATTCCATGGAATACTTTCTTAATCACACAAACAAAGCACAAACAAAGGATTTGCATTTGTTTAGTGGTGAAAATTGTAAACCCACAAGTACACAAAGGAAAGACCTTTGATGCACCTATGTTTAAAATAGATGCTTTCTTACACACTGAGTGAAGCTCCACTGGCATTATCCAAGTTGCTTGCTGACTGTTTTACAAAAATGCCATTGTGGTCACTCTGTTTACAGAATAAAATCTGGCCTAGTTCATGGACTTGCAGAGTAAGGTTAACTGACAAGATTTTCACAGAAGTTTATACAAGTATTGGTATTATGCTCAGCCCCCAACCAAATGCACTGAAAACAGCAAAATTCTATTTTAGAATCTTTGGATTAAAAGCCAGAATTTGATTTTCTTTTTAAAATAACAATACTTTCTACCCAAACCTGGTGAAGAAATGATTCATATGTGCTTCAAGGCTACCCAAACTGTGATACTCCCTGAATGATAAAGAGAATAAACAGAAATGTGAATTGATACTTAGAATTTTGTGTGTGAAAAGAAAATAAAGTTCCCAAATATCTATGAAAAATTATAGAAAATTGAGATTTTATAACTGGTTATTAAAAAAATTAACAGGCCACAGTTAATAAATGTGTTAATGTGAAGAGTAGAATGTTTCTTGAAATTTTGGCCTGTGTGGAACAAGACATTCTGAAACGTTAAACTAGTCTTCTTCTCACTCAGGAAATATCCAAGGTATCGTCAGTAGGCATCAGAATGGTTATTTAAAGGAGTATCATAAAAAGATGCAATGGCATCAACCACATGTTTTATTGACTCAGAGAGAGGTATTGTGTATTGGTTAGGAATTTGACTCTGGGCCAGGCTAGCTGGAAAAAAAAAAATCAGCACAATGGTTTTCCAGCTGTGTAACCTTCAGCAAGTTAACTAACCTCTCTGTGCCTTGGTTTCCACACAACAAAATAAGGGTAACAGAATAACAAGAGCTTACATGTCAAAGGATTCTTCAGAGGAATTAAATTAACGTTTAGAACAAGGCCTGGCATCTAGTAAGTACTCAATAATTATTAGCTAAAAAAAAAATTACTTTCAGGAAATATTCATGCTAAAGAAGACTTTACTGAGAAAACAATTTCATCCAGGCAAGAAATAGAAGCTATACTATAGAAGCATCTGCTTAAGGCAGACTATATGTATCTCTCATACGTATGAGTAAACACCTTAGAGAATTATTCAGAAACAGAAGATGTGAGATACCAGTATTCATTCTAGGCCAAGTAATAAATGCATGCAGGATGTCAGGGCAACCAAGGACTTTTAGTAAAATAGTCAATGAGATAATTTAATACTGTATTAAAATCTACACATTAATCACTTATTCAAAAATGGGGAAGAAAAAATGATGACACAAATTCCACAGAAATTAAAATTAGAGATATCTGTAAATATCTTCAATGGTTAAAGTCATGCATTTTAAAATTCTAGTCATGATTAGAGTGTGTAGCTTATAAGAACCTTGCAGCATTTTAGAGAACGGCTTTTGTTTTTAAGTGTGTGTGTGGGTGTATGTGTGTGTGTGTGTGTGTACATGAAGAATGAATCAAGTACACAGCACTCTAAGGCTATATTATTATAACACAAGACCAAGTTTTGCCTGTACCTCCCAGCAGGCCTTAACCAACTGCTGTCAGGTGACCTCAAAGATCACAGGATGTGTTTGTTTTCCTTCTGTTTTTTTCCCAGTTCAGGAAGCTCAACAGTGCCCTGTGATTGCAGCAATTCAAATACCTGGTGAATAGTTTCATCTTTGTTCTCTCAAAATTTCCAGGGCTTTTCTCCAAAGGTGATTTTAAGTGCCCCACTCCTTGTCTTTTGTGTTTTCCTTTCCTCCTTTCCCCTGAGGACTTCGCCCTACCCCTTTCCCCCTCCCCCCCCCCACTATAGTCATAAAACCACTGTGACATTTTTGGCATTGGCCACCAGATGACGCCCTTCTCCTTACTACCAAACTTGTATGTGGTTTTTGCCAGAAGTAAAACAAAATAGATAATTTAACGTTGGTATCTGATTTAGAAAGGCAGAGGAACCAGAGATCAAATTGCCAACGTCCGCTGGATCATAGAAAAAGCAAGAGAATTCCAGAAAAACATCCACTTCTGCTTCATTGACTATGCTAAAGCCTTTGACTGTGTAAATCACAACAAACTGTGGAAAATTTTTAAAGAGATGGGATACTAGACCACCATACCTGCCTCTTGAGAAACCTGTATGCAGATCAAGAAGCAACAGTTAGAACCAGACATGGAACAGCAGACTGGTTCCAAATTGGGAAAGGAGTATGTCAAGACTGTATATTGTCACCCTGCTTACTTAACTTATATGCAGAGTACATCATGCAAAATGCTGGGCTGGATGAAGCACAAGCTGCCATCAAGATTGCCATTGCCAGGAGACATATCAATAACCTCAGATATGCAGATGACACCAACCTTATGGCAGAAAGCGAAGAGGAACTAAAGAGCCTCTTGATGAAAGTGAAAGAGGAGAGTGAAAAAGCTGGCTTAAAACTCAACATTAAAAAAACGAAGATCATGGCATCCAGTCCCATCACTTCATGGCAAATAGATGGGGAAACAATGGAAACAGTGACACTTTCTACTCTTGGGTTCCAAAATCACTGCAGATGGTGACTGCAGCTATGAAATAAAAGACGCTTGCTGCCTGGAAGAAAAGCTATAACCAACCAAGACAGCAAAATAAAAAGCAGAGACATTACTTTGCTGACCAAAGCCCATCAAGTCAAACATATGCTTTTCCAGTAGTCATGTATGTATGTGAGAGCTGGGCCATAAAGAAAGCTGAGTGTCGAAGAATTGATGTTTTTGAACTGTGGTGTTGGAGAAGACTTTTGACAGTCCTTTCGACTACAAGGAGATCAAACCAATCCATCCTAAAGGAAATCAATTCTGAATATTCATTGGAAGTGCTGATGCTGAAGCTGAAACTCCAATACTTTGGTCACCTGATGTGAAGAACTGACTCATTGGAAAAGACCCTGATGTTGGGAAAGATTGAAGGCAGAAGAAGGGGACAACAGAGGATGAGATGGTTGGATGGCATCACCGACTCAATGGACATGAGTTTGAGCAAGCTCCTAGAGTTGGTGATGGACAGAAAAGCCTGGTGTACTGCAGTCCATGGGGTTGCAAAGAGTCAGACACGACTGAGCAACTGAACTGCACTGAATTGATCTGACTTCAAATGTAGCTGATCTTAAGAACTGATCAACAAGGCCAGAAAAATTAAGCTAAGAAACACTGAAAGAAAATGAAAATTTTATAATTGTGGTTATTTTTAAAAAAGTAACAGGCTACAGTTAATAAATGTGTTACTGTGAAGAGTAGAATGTTTCTTGAAATTTTGGCCTGTGTAAAACAAAAAGAACATAAAACAAATTGTTGTCTAATTAATTTTAGTATATCCTTAGTAAGGTAGGAAACAGTATGAGCAAGGAAGATTTTTGGCAGTCTGCTTTGAATATGGGAGGATATTTAAGGAGAAAGAATTTGTCAGTGTGCTTCCACCGTGGTTTGGAGGTAAAATGACCAATGTGTTACAATTTAGGTGATAATGTCTCTAGGGTAAAGAAAAACAATTAATTCAGCTACTATAGTTTAATGAAAATAAAATGTTAAAAAAATTAGAAGCAGTATGGTGATGGTGGTGGTTTAGTTGCTAAGTCGTGTCAGACTGTTTCGACCCTATGGACTCTAGCCTGCCAGGCTCCTCTGTCCGTGGAGTTCCCCAGGCAACAATACTGGAGTAGGTTGCCATTTCCTTCTCCAGGAGATCTTCCCAACCCAGGAATCAAACCCAGGTCTCCTGCCTTGCAGGCAGATTCTTTACCAATTGAGCTACGAGGGAAGACCCATGACCCATTAGAAGCAGTATACATGTCCCCAAAATAATGTAATGATGAAGTTGATTAAGTACATACATAAGATGGACAAAAGCATCAGGAAAATCATGCACAATGAATTATGCATTTATTAAAATCTATGTATTTGATAATTTTATGTATTTTAATATAGCAATAATACTGAGAAGAGATACACAAACTGTTAATAGAGTTAGCTTTGGCTAATGGAAGGATAGTTTCAATTCACTTCATTTTAAAATTTTCTGTAGTAAGCACAAATTATATGTACTTTTATCCACTTAACTTTCATAACCAGAAAAAAAGAAAAGTTTAAAATAAATAGTTGAGATCTTTGTGCCCAAATTTAGTACCTACCAAACAAACTTTTGTGCTGTATTTGGTCTGAGGCACCTGCCCTCCAACCTCCAAGACAAAGCCTTGAACATAGTTATGCCACCAATTGTACATAGCAGCATGAAATAAACGTGAGTTATCTGGTGTGTGTGTGTGTGTGTGTGTGTGTGTATATATATATATATATATATATATATATATATTTTTTATATATATATATATATATTTTATATTTTTCCAGCTTTAATATGAGAGCGGTTGCTCCAGTTTATGGAGGGAAATGCCTACACCCTAGTGGCCCTGATTGGAGCAGGACTCTGTGAGGTCCAACACAGTAACTAACCGACCTTCTCAATCTCAGTCTCATGAGTACGGCCAGATAGGGCTGGCCAGTGTGGCAATGGAGAAGTTAGTGGTCACATTCCAGGGTTCTTCCCTCAGGAGCTTTGAAAGGAAACATGGCCGAGATTGTTTTCTGCTGTTTTTCCCTTCACTTGAATCAAAGTCACTGAGAATATAGACAAGGAGACAAGAGAAGAGCCATCTCCGCAGCCATCCTCTTCTTTCCCCACTTAGTCCAAGTATCTAATCTTCTGAATGCAGAAGCAAGAAGCTGGATCAAAGAGACAGCCTGACTGAGTTTGACACCTCTCTCTGTCCCTGGCAAGCTGTGAGATACTCTATATCAAACTTCACTTTCTTCATCTTAAAAAAAAAGGGGGGGGATAATAGTACTGATGTCAAAGAACTATTATAAGAACTATATGAGATAATGCATGTAAATGGGCACTCAGAGAACTGTCTGGCACCACGTAAGAGCTTTTTAAATGTCACCACATTATCATTATCATCATCATCTTAATTATCGTTTTCATTATCAGAACAAGGAGATGGTGTGAGCAGAGACCAAATCCTGTGCTACGTCAAGTCTGGCATACGGAAGAGGTATTGCAAAAGTGCAGGTGTCATTAATCTAAGGAATCCCACACGGCACCTTTGCGCAAATTAGAAAAAGATATCCTTCCCCAAGACACTTCCCACTGATTTTAGAGAAGACTATCCTAACAGGCACAAACATCCAGAAAAGGATGCCTCTTCTGGGAAAGGTTCCTGCTTGGGTTGTGCAGTGCACAGCCTTCACAGCCATACAACAGTCCAGATCTCCTTCTGATGGAAGAGACCACAGGGCTTGATGACAAGTGAGTTCTCAATAACAGAGGGAGGGTTAAAAGGAAAGTTGAATGGGTCCAGGAATTGCCTGGATGTGTGTGCCAAATTCTGATAGGGGTACTAGAGTGTATGACCTAAGGAGAAGGTTCAAAGCCATTCTCAGAGGTTTAAAGGAATCACGAGCCCCGCCCCCACACCCTAGATTTAAGGAACCTTGTTCCACAGTTAGGAGATGAGATGATGTAGTTGTACGAAGTCTGAGGTGATGCAGGAAATCAACGTAGGTTCTAAATGTAGCTTGGGATTCAGGAAAACCGCTTCTGGGGCAGAAGTCACAGCTGGGGCCCTTTAACAAGCAGGAACTCAGAAACCTAGATGGTGAACTTTTTGAGAGTGAACAAGGAAGGCTAAGAGCAGGTAGTTCCTGAGACAGTTCCCATTTCTTAGCTCCAATTGTCCTGAGCATGAAGAACACCGTAAGGGCACGCGCTCCCTGAGTCTTGAGTTCTGTCTCCGCCCCACAAGGGTCTGCAGGGTACCCTTCATTCACAGTCAGCTAAGACATAGTCCACAGCAGCTCCTCCTGCAAAGACATGTCCAGGAAACAGGCGTCACAGACTTCGGATCCTCCCCTGCCCACCTCCACCCCCCCCCCATCCACTCATCTCAACTCTGACCATCGCCTTCCCAAGGAACCCCTGGATTTCAGGCACCATAATCTCTCATCTGCAAATGCTGAGTAGCTTCCTAACTGGTCTCCTTGCCTCCTGTCTCACTTCCTAACAATTCACTCTCCATACCATGGAGACTGGGTCCCTCTTTGCTGATTTAAGTCCCCGCATTGACCCTCCCCACCCCTACTCCCATAACAACCCAAAGGCCCCCAAGGCTCGGCAGGAGCTGGCTTCTGTCTACCCCTTTTTTCCCTGCACCACAGATGTTCAGGAAGTAGAAATGCAGACTGATAAGTATGTAAAGTCAAGGGTCAAATTGATAATTTCTCACTCCCCAGCATGTGCCACTCTCTCCCACGTGCACGGTTGCTTCACCTGCACAGAGCTCCCCTTGTCTCAACCTCACCTAAAGAAATCCTACTTCTTCAAGATCCAGAAGCTATCCTTGATCCCCAGATGAATGTGGTCCTCCCTTCCCTTGACCCCACCAAGAGCATTTGCTTTATAGGACCTTAAGAGGTCTTTAACTGCATTTACCAGTTTCATGGATTTCATTTCCTACTAGACTTGGGTTCTGAGAATAGCAATGGTGACTTAACCTCAGAGAACCTGCACTACCTTAAACAGCCCCTTGCCAAATAATAGGTGCTCAACAGATGTCTGTTGAATCAGGAGTTGTCATTCTGAGGGAAATCAGGTTGGGAAATCAGCAGGAAATTTCTGCTCCCAGGGAGGTGCCAGGGTTCCCAAAGGAAAAAGAAGAGAGGGCTTCTCATGGATGCCAGCTCCTCTTTGCATCCACCTGCCACACTTCCTGCAGGAAGATGAGAGTGTCCTGGGCGCCGTGGTGCTAAGAGGCTTCCTCCTTCTTCCTACTCACTTGAAGACTGTCGTCTCTTTAAGATTCTGAACAAAACTCCAATAAGGAAGATGGTGACGAAAACAGCAATCCCACTGAGGATTCCAGTGACCAGGGTGCCAGACAGTGAGGACTCTAAAACAGCAAAAGCAAATGAAAGCCCATGACGCTATCCCCAGCCCAGAGCAGACCCTCCCCTGACTGCCCTGTTGACCAACCCCTGCCCACCCACACCAGGTTTTCTCAGCCCCTGGCTCTCATCCATACCCCAGGTGGCAGTGAGGGGCTGATCCAGGCCTGGGTGCTCCACTTGGCAGCTGTATCTCTGCTCTTCCCCAGGGAGCACGGCCAAGGCCACCCAGGCCTGGTACGTCCCATCCCCATTGGGCAACACATCCTCTGGCTTAATCTCCTTGGCATCCAAGGGCTGCTTGTCCTTCAGCCACCTTATGGTGATGTTCTGGGGGTAGAAGTTCAGAGCCCGACACCGAAGAGTGGTCAGTGCAGAGGTCACGTGATGAGTCACCTTCACCAAAGGAGGCGCTGGACAGGAAGAAGGGAGGATCTGGAGAGGGACTCTTCCTACTCAGGCCAGGAAGATCAGAACTTTCACTTCCTTTCTTTACCACTTTCACTTCCCTTTCTTTACAACCTTCACTTCCCTTTCTCTACACGTTGGAGGAAGGAGTCACCCTGTGCTGACAGAGCAAGTTGTAGGAAAGACGCACCACCATTTTGTGTCCTAAAATGCGTTCCATGATTCGGTTCTGATGTGGTGTCAGTCACAGTTATACCAGCCTGTTCTCCAGTCCCACATGTAAATATGCACACCTGTTGCCCATGTGCTATGTTAATACTTTAAGTTGAATCAGATGAAATTGCCCCTTGTGTGTGTGTGTGTGAAGTCACTTCAGTCCTCTCTGACTCTTTGGGACCCTATGGACTGTAGAACGCCAGGCCCCTCTGTCCATGGGATTCTCCAGGCAAGAATACTGGAGTGGGTTGCCATGCCCTCCTCCAGGGGATCTTCCCAAACCAGGGATTGAACCTGGGTCTCTTATATCTCCTGTATTGGCAAGTGGATTCTTTACCACCAGCGCCATTTGGGAAGCCTGAAATTGCCCCTTATGAGGATCAAAACTGATTGAATATGTAATTTCACCTGGTTCAACCTGACAAGTATTCTTGTAGCAAGGGGTCTTGTCAGATAGTCAGCCTTCATGACTACTAGTATGTTCTGTGAAAATAGCTTTGACCCCTCAAGATTGTGCTACTCTGACTGGTTGCCTCATTAGGTAATGTCTTGCCTTGGTATTCATTCATATGAAAATCGGCATCTCTGAGTCCCTAAAAGTTATAAATGGGCATAGGGTTCTTGGTTAAATCTAAAGAAAAATCATAGTTACTTCTTTATCTATGTGCATGGAAAAAAAATAAAATCATGACTCACAGCTAGATGATACATCTCAATTGAAAGGGGGAAACCTCAGAGCTGGAGACCTCAAGGTGGAAAACTCAGACCTCAGTTACTTCCCAGAGAGTCACACATCTGCCATCTCTGAAATCCCAGCCGGGGATCCTGTACCCTGCACCCTCCTCCACTCCATCACAAGAGGGCCAGAGAGTGCTCCCACCGTACCTTGCTGCTCCAGAGGCCCTCTCCCCAGCTCCAGCAAATGCAGCAGCTGCTCGGGGCAATCCCGATCCAGGTAGGCCCTGTTCTGCTTGGCCCGAATCTTGTTCACTTCCCACTCCAGCTTGGTGACCTGGGCCCTGGGCTCTGCTGCTCTCCAATCCAGTGTCTCAGGCCGGAATTCAAGATGGTCCTGCCCATCATACCCGTACTTCCAGAACCCTCTGGTGCTGTTGTCCTCTTGCAACTCACAGCCCAGGATCACCTGCAGGGTGTGGGACTCTGGCAACGCCCCCAGCTTCGTTACTGAAACCAAAGGAGCAGGTCCCTGTTTCCGCCATTGTGCGTGTGTTAGTCACTCAGTCGTGTCTGACTCTTCGCGACAACCCTATGGACTGCAGCCTGCCAGGCTCCTGTGTCCGTGGGATTCTCCAGGCAAGAATACTGGAGTGGGTTGCCATTTCCTTCTCCAGGAGATCTTCCCAACCCAGGAATCGAACCCAGGTCTTCTGCATTGCAGGTGGATTCTTTACCATCTGGGCCACCAGGGAAGCCCTTACAGGGATTACAGGTACCATTACAGGGACTGAACAACCTCAGGAAGCAAATGATTGCCCTTTCCTCTGCCCCCCAGAACCTCAAATAGCCAGGATCTCAAACCTCCCTCAAGATGCATCTGTGAAGCAGGGACACACCCCGCCCACCTTGGGAAAGTGAGGCCCGTTCTCCACGCACCCTTGCTCTGGTTGTGGTTGTCCATGATGGTCCAGAAGTCCACGATGAACATATGGTCCCAGCCTTTCAGGTTCTGACTCAGCTGCAGCCACAGCTGGCTGGTGGCCCTGCCCCAGAGCCATGGGGCGCGCTGCTCTGCACGGCGACTCTCATGATCATAGGACACGAACAGCTGGTCATCCATGTAGCCCAAAGCCTCAAACAGGGGCAGCCCGAGGTCTGGCTTGGTGGCGCCCATGAAGAGGAAGCGCAGTGAGTGTGACCCTGGGAAGAGAATGACAGGCCGCATAGGAGACTGGGAGTCCGCACATCTTCTGAATCTACTCGAACCAGCTGTGTCTGGTCCCATCCTGTGAAAGTGGGCAGTGCCCTCTCTCCCCATGACCCTTCTTCCCTGTGACACTCCTTGTGCCATGTGGGCTGCCACCCCCTTGCAGCCCCCAGCCTCTGACCCAGAACTCACGATTCCAGCAGCCTCCCCTTGGGGGCAACAGATTTTAGAAAATCCCAAGATGTGTCTAGCTAGGGCAGTTGAGCTCAGGAGTTGGTGCTTAGACCCAATTAGATCCAAGTCCAGAGGAATTATTGTCCAGTTTTTATCACTACTTCAATCTCTAAACCCTTTCCTGTGTACAGACAGACCTCTTCCCGCCCCCCCCACCCCCGCCTTGAAGCTAATGTGTTTTTTTTACAAATTGGTTTTTGGCAACCCCACGTCAAGCAGGTCCATCGGTACCACTTTTCCAACAGCCTTTGCTCACTTTTATGTCTCTGTGTCACATTTTGGTAATTCTCACAAGATTCCCCACTTTTTCATTATTGCTCTATTTGTTATGGTGATCTGTGATCAGTAATCTTTGGTGTTACTATTATAAAAAGATTTTGACTCTCTGAAGGTTCATATGATGGCTAACATTTTTTAGCAATATATTTTTTTTAAATTAAGGTACATATGTTTTTTAAGACAATATAGTTGTACACTTAAACACAACTTGGGCATGTACTGGGAAACCAAAAACTTTGTCTGAGTCACTTTCTTATGCCGTTCCCTTTATTGTGGTTGTCTGAAACTGAACTGACAATATCTCTGAGGTCTGCCTATAAATGTGTATGTGAAGTCACTCAGTCGTGTCCGACTCTCTGTGACCCCATGGACTGTAGCCCTATCAGGCTCCTCCATCCACAGGATTTTCCAGGTAAGAATACTGGAGTGGGTTGCCATTTCCTTCTCCAGGAGATCTTCCCGACCCAGGGATTGAACCGGGGTCTCCCGCATTGTAGGCAGACGCTTTACCGTCTGAGCCACTGCCTATAAATATTTGCTGTTAAATGCTGGAAGATGTGCTGATAAATAGCTCAGAGTATCTTTCAGCATCAAAACAGTTCCAAATCAAATGCAAATGTGAAAAAACAGCCAGAAAGCCCAAGAGGACAGGCCTCTGGGTAGGTGTGAGTTTTCTTATGCATTCCCTTAATTCTAGATGGGGGAGTTCAGTGTGTATCTGTGATGCCTAGAACAGTGTCCCGCATGTAGCAGATGCTTAATACATATTTGTTGGATGACTAAGTGCCAACTTCTAGATTTCTATTTCTGACCCTGAACTTGAGATTCTTACTCTCCAACTGCCTATATGATACCACCAGTTGGATGACTCACTGGAATTTCAAACTTGAACAAATCTAAAACCAGGCTCTTGGTTGCCCCCAAACAGCTTTCTTCTACCTTCACCACCTTGGAAATGACACCACCAATCTCCCTGTTGCTGAGGCTGATAAAACAAAGATAAAATAATAATAGAGCCACCTTTGACTTATTTTCTATCATATGATCCTTCATAGGTCCCTCAGCAACTTCCTTTAAAATAAATCCAGAATAGAACCATTTCTCACCACCACCTCTGCTCCCACCTGGCCCAGTCCATCATCTTTTGCCTGTTTTTTTGTTTGTTTGTCTTTTTTTTTTTTTTTATCACTGCTCCCTTCATTCTGCTTTCCATAAGGCAGCCAGAGTGAACTTTTCAATAGGTATTCTTGATCACATCACTCCTGGTTTGGAGTCCACACTGCAATCTGTGAGGCCCTAGGAGACTCGCCCATGGCTCCTTTGCTGAACCCATCACCTGTTCTGGGCCTCCAGAGCCCTTGCTCTTTCTTCAGTCAGGACATTTATTTTCTTAGGGACATCCGGCAATGCCTGGGGACATTTTTGGTTGTCACGACTGGGGAGTGTACTAACATCCAGTGAGTAAAGGACAGTGACCCTCCTAAATGTCCCACAGAACACAGGACAGTCCCCACAACAAAAAATGTCAGTGAGTGCTGACATTGCAGATCCTTCCAGGTCCCCCTAGCCTGTCCAGGAAGCGCTGCTCCCAATGAGCATCACCCTTACTTACTTCAGGTCTCTGCTCAAAGCCAGCCGGGGAGAGCGGCCTACCCTGACCTCCTTGCGTCACAGGTTACCCATTACCTGATGCTCTCTGTCCCTATGTGTATTATCCTCCTCATCTACTCGAAGGTAAAGTATCAGAGGACTCAGCTCCCTGCTCTTGATATACTTGTAGTCAGTGAAGACTTTCCTTCATCAGATTTTATGATTTAACCTCTAATGCAGAGTAACTTTTAAGAATCGCAACTATGAAGAGCCCTGGGCAACATTGAACAAAGTTACTGGTGAGCAGGTCTTATTTTGTTCTCATCATCTGTAAGGTGTGGATACTTATATGACCTACCCTCCGAGTGTGATTCTGTCGATGTATAAAGCATCCAGAGCTGTGCCAGACAACAGTGAGGGCAAACACTGTCAGCCAAGATTACGACCAGTGTTACTTCATGTCAGAAAAACAGACTGTCTAAATTCTTTTGTAACCTGGGGAAAGGATTTAACCTGAAGTTGTTAACCACTAGTAAAATCAAGATATGAATAGTTCCTACCGCCCAAAGGCTGAGTAGAGTCAAACAAGATCACAGATAGGAAGGTGATTTAAAACTGAGGTCATTACTTACATGCTAACTATCATCTCTTTGGCCTCCTTTATATACAACACTATTAACACTGCAAATTAACAACCCCGGGCTGAAAAGAACGGTGAGATTCAGTTCAAAAGTTCAAAAATATCAGGCAGGTTCTTTTTCCAGGCAAAAGAACAATACCCGAGAGTAAGGCCCCAGGCTGACCTCTCAAGAACCTCCTATCCTCAGTCTGTGACAGCGGTTCAGAAATGGAAACCCGGCGGCCTTCACTGTGTGTTCACTCAGCCCTGTCTCCCAGCCCTTAGAGCCCCCGGGTGTGCAAACCCCGGAGGGGGCACTCTGCCCAAGGTCGCCCTTGGTGAGAAGAACTTCCTGTTTGGGGCGTGATCGGGGGTGAAAGGACACAGTCGACAGTGCGTGCTTGCTAAGTCGCTTCGGTTAACAGTAGAAACAAGAAAACCGAGATCCAAGGCCAAGGACCCCTAATCCTAGCTCGACCTCAATGAGAGACTTCTATTCTAAAAGCGTCCAAGCTGGGAGAGGGAGTGGGTGGTTCCGAGCGCCACGCCGTGGCAGCAAGGACGGGGAGTAGGCGGGGAGTGAGGGGTTAAGGTCTTGGGACAGAAGGTGCCCTAATCCCATCTGCACCCCCTGTGGCCCGCATGCCCCCCGGGAAAAGCTGGGAGAGGGCACCGCGCACCGGGCTGAGCCGTCGTTCGGAGCTTAGCGAACTCCCAAGCGCTAAGAAAAGCTAGTTTCGATTTTGCCTCCCCCGCCGCGCCCCTCTCCGGCCGACAGCCCCCGGACTCACGCGGCGGTCGCCCCTGCGTGGCCGCCGTCCGCAGGAGGATCAAGAGAAGAAGCGCCGGCCGGGCTCGCGGGCCCATTTTCCCGGCTCGGACCGCGCGTCCTGGCGCTCTTCAGCCGCTTGGGTAGGGCGGGGAAACGGGAATGATCCAAGAAGTCACCCTGGAGCCATTGCCGAGGCTCCGGGGATCCCAGATGAAACTTCCTGGCCAGTGGGATCCTTTTCCGGGGCTGCTGCTGAAAAGAAATGGGTCTCCTGCGCTTGAACTCTCTCTCCTGCAACCCAGAGTACCTGCTTGGGAAACACTCGGTCACCCAGCTGTCTCTCTGGTTTTTTAAATCTCGAGAGGATGCTGATTGAGGAGAACATATTTAACGATTTTCTGACCTAAATATTTACCATTTAAATACTGAATCACTTCAATATTCAGGTACAGATTTTCAAAATTTTAAGTTCAACTTGCCAATCTTGATATTCAGCTTGCAAATATTTTTTGCATAAAAACTTCATTTTATTCTTTGATCAGAATTTAGTTAAATCATAAGCTTAACAGATTAGATCCTATCTATTGAAGTATCTTTCATAGCTTTTTTAGTTACATTTCACGAACTACTGTTCATTGGAATCATCTGGAGAATCATTAAACCTATAGATGTTCTATAGCCCCCGACACCCATTTAATTGCTGTGCAGTGAGTGCCACCAGCGCACTGGGATTTTAAACAACCCCGTCCCCCACCCCAAGACACACAACGAAGTTTGAGAACTACTGTCTTAGACATTTCAAAAGGATATTAACATCTGATTTTCCTAAAACCTTTAAATGCCTAATAAATACAGTGGTACCTATAAAAGCACCTATGCAAATTTTTGCTGTCCAAGAAAAAATTCAAACTTGGAAATTTTGGAAAGTATGGGGATATGAAATAGGGTAGAGAAAATGTTGAATATTGATGATGAGTACATGGGGGTTGACTGTACAATTACTTTTTTTTCTAGGTGACAGGTTTACGGACATAAAATTCAACTATATACAATTCATCCATTTAAAGTTTAAAATCCCATGGCTTTGGTATATTCAGAAAGGTGAGCAGCCATACCACAATCAATTTTAGAATATTTTTCATCCCCTCCACAAAGAAACCTTTTAGTACCTTTTAGTCATCATCTCCAAATTTCACCATCCCCCTAACCAGTCTCTAATCTACTGCTAAAAAAACATTCAGCACAGTAAATTTTAAAAATCGAAATGACTTTATTGAATGATTCATGAATCAGGCAGCATACCATCTAGTAAGTAGAGGAGAGTTTCAAAGAACTACAGACAAGGAAAAATGTTTCTCTACCATGGCCTTATTCCGGCTTCTCTGAACCTAAATCTGTTCATTTGTGAAATGGGGATAATAAACTCTGATCACCAAATGATACTCTACTTGAATGATGAACTTTTACAGCTTTTAATAGATAATGACACTCCTAGTGAAGAGGAAAAGTTAAAATTTTACATGACCTCCTTCCCCTTCTGCCTCTGTAACAGCTTGCCCCTTGCAAAGTCTACATCATGTAGGTCAAGTAGTCTCAGAAAGTGGGGACTTGCAATACTAGGAACTGGAGTTTATCTCACTCACCCTTATTTTGCTCTTTGCAATCAACCGGCCCCTGCAAACCTGCTTAATCATGCCTGTCCAGGTGGGACATCTCTCTCCCCATCTTGACCACTGTTCCTGAGCACGCAACCCCTTAGTTTAAACCAGCCTATTAATAGCTAGTGTTGCCCACTACAGACTGTCTATAAAAATTCTACAATCCCTTTGTTCAGGCTTCAGAGCTTGGAGTGTTAACTTCTCTGGGCCCGCCGTGGGCCCGCCGGCGTAATAAACCTGAGTGGTGTTGGTTTCTCCAGTACTGGTTTCTACAACACTAGAGGGTAATAATAACAGACCTGACAGATTAGGAACAAACTTTTGGTTTAGAGTGCCATCAGAACAAATGACATGGTAAAATGAAGTGTCTCATTTGCAAAGAGTTTGAGACCAATGCAATTATTTTTGTCAGTTGTTATCTTTCAGCTCTTCCAAGAGCCTTAGAAACTTTAAGGGAGAAAATGTCCTCAGTATTTAATATCTACCAATGAAAACCGTCCATATATATTGTTTTCATTACTGATGAGAAAAACAACAAAGTCTACTCTTGCTCACTTTAGTACAGTTTTTGTAAACTACCCTATTATATCTTATTTCTGATGAGTATATGTGTGTGCCTTAGGGGCACATAACTTATAATCAATCTGCAAGGCAAAGTTGTATTGCAAGGCCACTTAAACCCTCTGTCTCAATTTTCTTGTTTTCTAAAGAGGTGATAATAATAGCTACTTCATAAAATGATATTTAGAATTAAGTTTAAGAAACCTCCAAGTTATATCCAAATTGCACTTTTGTTTTCATGACATAAAAACCTAGTGTATAATAAAACAAATCACACCAAAAATTTGATTGGATTTGTTATTCATTGGTAGAAAACAGATTTTAATTAATTCTTCTATGTCTTAAGGGCTCTATTTTGTTCTTATGGTACTCATAATTAAGTTTTATTTTGGCACTTTGGTGCAAAAAGAAGCATATGGTGGTGCTTAAGTTTTGAAGTTATTACAGCTTTCATTAAGAGATTGCTGATTATATAATAGGGACTAGGATTTGTTGAAAGAACTGCCAAATACTTCTTAAAATATGGAAATTACAAAAAACAGTACTCTATTGAAAGTTACTCTATGATAATTTTAAATTACGTGATCTAGACATACGTTAGGTGATTGCAAAAATAGCAAATCAAAGGATTAAACGAGCTTATAAATCATATGTAAATGTACAAATTCCTAACTCTGTTACAGTGTACATATATGAAAATAAATAATGAAAACAGAACTGTAATATTTTTTAAAATCTGCTTTTATTTATATTTTGCATAATGTAAAATTCTACTAAATAAAGCAAGTTGTCAAAAAAAAAAAAAAAAAAAGGAAACTCCCAAGCTGATACATGAAAACCTCAACAAAGTGTCTGGCAAATAATCATGGCTAAATCATATTTATTATTATTACCTGTCCAAATATAATATTAATATCATCAATGACATTTTTTTACCTGAGGATGCTGCTCCCTACCAGGTGACAGATCAGTATCCTCTTGCAGATTGCCTATAGTGTGGTTAGTGGTTATTTCACAATTATAATAATAATAATTTAAAAAGATAAAGCATATGCAGTCTCTTTGGGTCTCTGGATTTTGGGGACTTTTCTTAGACCATGCTACACAGCATGGGGAATCTTAGGTCCCCGACCTGGGATCCAACCCATGCCCCTTGCATTGGAAGTGTAAAGTCCTAACCACTGGACAGACTGGAAGTCCCTGGCATTCTTATGCCCAATTTGCTGCTCACATTTAAGACACAATTAAAGTGGCTTCTCCACAAGTTTTCTACTCCCATGATTGGGTAAAATTGGCCATTTCCTCCATTTGTCTCTACTCTGTATTATACTGACAGATGTAATACATTTCTGTCCATTCTCTTCTATATTTTCCCCTTTATTGTAAACTGTATGCACTACTGCAGTAGTTATGTGTGCTTTTCCTCTTTATCAATCGTTTAAAAAGTGACCGAATCAACCACCTGTTTCTAGTCCATTTGATAACGTATTTCTGTTTATAGGGTATTGACTCCAAAGGTCCTATTGGCCAACCTAGTGCTTGACTACTCTGGGCACTTAGTCCACTCTTCACAGCCTCTCAATACTGTCACTGTCATTTTAGGTAATAATCATTTCTGTCTATCAAGAGACTGAATAAGAATGAGTTTGAAATCTTCTGAGTAATATGTCAACCCAAAGTTAATGACTGATGACTTAGCCAGGCAGCCAGGAGCATCAGCTGTCCATCAAGGACAGTGTGAATTTGGAGCATCATCTAGTGTCTATTGGTGTCAATGACATCCTACATTGTAAATGCCTCTGGGCAAGGAAGGGTTGAGGTCAGAGCAAACTCATTTATTAAAATTTTTGACTGCACTTTTATACAACTTACACTTCAGTGCAGTCCACTTCTTGCGGCTTTGTTTGGGGCATGTGTGTTACAGTGAAGGTGCTGGGTTGATCTTAAGCACATTACAAAGCCACAAGCCCTTTACATTTTATCTTTATTAGTACATACTGTAATAAATTTGTTATTACAATTATTATTATTACCATCATTGTCATAATTGATACACCTTAATGGGGAGAGTTCCAGTGTTACTATCTTTGCACAATATATATATTTTTTCTGTCATCCTCCTCCTCACTGTGGTCATTTTTACTTTAAAAATAGAAGGAAAAGTAATTTAGTACTTTAAAAATTGCCTTTGTAAGGGTCTACGTCTAACCTCCAGCTGCAGGTAAAATGGACTGTTTCCTCCTTTTCATGTCCACTCTGACCTTTTCCACATCTGACATATTCCATATCTTTTTCTGGGTCTCCAGCATCCAAATTCCACTCTAAGGGTAGAGCCTGTTTTATTTATTTTCTTATTCCCCAAATCCAGATGGGATTATTGATTCCTTCCTTATTCTTACCTGTCTGTAGACCTGCTGAAGTCTTGGAACTAACCAGTGGTATCAGGATGGTCATTTGTCAAGAAAAAGAGGAATAAAAATTTCTGTTCACTGAAAGAGACAGAAAGCTGTTATCACTGACTGATTGACTTCTCTTGCTCAGTCGTGTCTGATTTCTTGCGACCCCCATGGACTAGCCCACCAGACTCCTCTGTCCATGGAATTTCCATGGACAGAAATTTTCCAGGCGAGAATACTGGAGTGGGTTGCCATTTCCATCTCCAAGGGTTCTTCCCTACCTAGGGATTGAACCTTTGTCTCCTGGCAGGCGAATTCCTTACTACTGTCATCTGGAAAGCCCAAATTTATCAGGAGAAGTTAATAATTAGATAAAGGACTGGAGAAAGTGTAACATACCAGGCACCAAAATAAGCTTTGGTTGGTTTGGATTGCCATCTAGTGTCCATCAGAATACACAGCACAATGTATTGTAAACACTTGATTCTGCCCAAAAGGTATGATATTCATGAAGAATTAGTTGCAGTGGTGAAAACGTTTTCTACCTAAAACTCATTAAACAGACCAGTAAGTAACTAATAGTTGTGGGTGTATTTTAATTTTATGCACTTTGTAATAGAAAAGCAAAGGTCTTTGACTTTAGTTCAATTGATATTTGCGTGTGTGAGTGTGTGTATGTGTTCAGGGTACATTAATTATAATCAGTCTGCAGGGCTATCCTAGGATAAATCTGAATTCTCAATTTCTATTTCCTTATTGGTGAAGCAATAACAACTTAATGGTAGTCATAGGATGTGGTGAAGACAGAATGAAAATAGTGCATATAATGCCTGGTGCATAGAAAGTGTTCAGTTAACTGTTACCTTTATTAGTATTATTGACACTTCTAAACAAACAGTGCAGAATGGTGCTATGTTGCGTTTATAAGAATGTATGTATAACTTTTAAAAGATTTTATTAAAATATATGTATATAAAAATTTTTGTACTCACAACAAGGCAGTACTCTTCTTAGAACTATATAAACATTAACTCATCAATTCTTATAGCAACCTATAAAACAGGCATTATTATTGCCACTTTATAGATGAGAAAACTGAGGCATAGAGGAGTTAATAAACTTATCTAGTGGCAATATTGAATTTGAACTCTGGCATTCCAGTATTGAGCCAGTCCTTTTGATAAATATATTATGCTACCTCTGTATTTTTCCAGAAAAATTTTATAAAATTAAAAGGAAAATATAAATATAAGTGCTACTACATGAACCATGAGAAGTATAAGAAATCTATGTATTAACTGAAACATTCGCTCAGTCGTGTCTGACTCTTTGTGGCCCCATGAACAGTAGCCCACCAGGCTCCTCTGTCCATGGGATTCTCCAGGCAAGAATACTGGAGTGGGTAGCCATTCCCTTCTCCAGGGAATCTTCCTGACATAGGAATCAATCCTGGATATTCTGCATCCCAGGCAGATTCTTTACTATCTGAGCCACCAGGGAAGCCCAACAAATTCTTAGATAACATAATTTTGTAAGAATTTGGTTCTATCCAGAAGTCTTAACTTAAGAAGTTTTAGGTGAGTTCAGTAGCGGAAACTGAAGGGTGTTGATACTCTGGTCCCTCTTCAGTATTGACAACATGCAGTTCTCCCTGACAGTTCTGCCTGCCTGACCTTGAAAGTATGCACACACTTAAGATGGGAAATGCAGGGAGGAGTGACCGTGTGTGTCATCATAACTTTTCCTCTTGAGTTCTGGGCAAGGAATGAGCTCCAAGAACAGCAACTCAGTGGGGGAGATTCTGAGTGGCTGTGTTGATCCTGATTTATGTTCTTCCCTATTGCTCCCCAACACAAATCTCCCTTCTCTGATGGGCAAGCTAGCTTCTCTTCTTATTACAATTTCTTCTTGAGGTATTCTTTGGGCTAGTTCCTAGGTCCAGTGACCTTTCAGAAGCTACCCGGGGAAGTTTACATAACTGGAAAGACAGAACCAACTTGCTGGACTTGGTCTACTCTTATCCGCTCGTCAAAATTAAGGTGTGTATCAACTATCTCAAGGTCACCTCAAAACAGGAAGCTCCCATGGGATAAGGATGTAATGGAAATAAAGATCAAATAAGAGGCTACTCTGTGCTCAGCCCAGTCCCAGGAATTGTATGTGCATTATCTAATTTAACCCTCACTACATTCCGAGGACAAGGGGGGTGGTAGAGGAGTGTTACAGAGGATGAAATTAAAGAGGGGAAAACCTGAGGACTTAGCAGGATCATCGAGTTCGTGAATGGGGGATCTGGTATTGAAAAGAAGTGTGCAGGCTCCAAAGCTGCTGTCTTTCCCTCTGCTCTCTTGCATTAACAGTTTGACTGTGTTCTTCACCTTCAGGCAGCCTTACAAGTCTCAGGTTAGCCTGGGGCTGCCAGGATTTTGAATGGGGTAGAGAATGAGGAACTTTTTCGAGTTGACCTACTACACATAATATTACATATATGTTTACAACACATTTATATTTACAACATATTATATATATAGAAATACATATTATAACACATAATATATACATTTATAATACAATGTGTTATATATATAGCATTACATGTTATAAATTTCATATACAAATCAATATATAGTATATAGTAGTATATATTTAGTGGGCTTCCCTGGTGGCTCATATGGGAAACCCACTAAATACGTATCATTTATATATACTGTATATGGATTTGTATATGAAATTTATAACATGCAATGCTATATATATAATATGTAACATTGTGTTGTAAATGTATATTTTTATTGTCGTTTGATCACTGA
Source organism: Okapia johnstoni (assembly GCA_024291935.2). Lineage (NCBI taxonomy): Eukaryota > Metazoa > Chordata > Mammalia > Artiodactyla > Giraffidae > Okapia > Okapia johnstoni. Next base: position 152,777,073 of record CM044306.1, on the reverse strand, counting down.
GTCATGTCCAACTCTTTGCAATGCCATGGACTACAGCACACTTCCCTGTCCTTCACTATTTCCCGGAATTTGCTCAAACTCATACCCATCGAGTCAGTAACGCTATCCAACCATCTTATTCTTTGTCACCCCCTTCTCCTCCTGCCCTCAATCTTTCCCAGCATCAGAGTCTTTTCCAATGAGTTGGCTCTTTGCATCAGGTGGTCAAAGTATTGGAACTTAGCTTCAGCATCAGTCCTTCCAATGAATATTCAGTTGATTTTCTTTACGATTGACTGGTTTGATTTCCTTGCAGTCCAAGGGACTCTCAAGAGTCTTCTCCAACACCACAGTTCCAGAGCATCAATCCTTTGGCTCTCAGCCTTCCTTGTAGTCCAACTCTCTATTATGTATTTAGTACTATATATTTATACTACTATGTATTTTGTATATAAATCTCTATATAGTATGTATAATATTATGTGAGCGAGTGAGTGAAAGTCACTCAGTCGTGTCCGACTCTTTGCAACTCCATGGATAGTAAGTAGCCTGCCAGGCTCCTCTGTCCATGGAATTCTCCAGGCAAAAATACTGGAGTGGGTTACCATTCCCTTCTCCAGGGGATCTTCCTGACCCAGGGATTGAACCCAGGTCTCCGGCATTGCAAGCAGGAGACCATCTGACCAGATTGACCATCTGAGCCACCAGGGTCTCTTCTGATAATATTATGTAAATGAAAAGATTTTATGCTCTTTGTTAATTATATATAATTTTTCACACATGTAGTTAATTTTATAGGTAGTAAACATCATATAAATGTGAATTATTTAATTTAATACTCAGTTTTAATTTTTTAAGTAGTAAATATCTACATATATATATGTAACTTACATTAACAAAACATGGGAGGTGGGTTACTAATTTTTAGGAATGTGAAGGGGTCCTGAAATCTAAATGTTTGAGAACCACTGTTCTAACCTGTTCTCTGATGTCTTAATTTCCCAACTGGATTGGTAAGTACTTGAAGGCAAAGGTATAACTGGCACAGGAACATTTTTTTTTTCATTCTTTTTTCTCACAGTGGTTTGTGTCTTTTTTATCAGACTTATCACATTGTATGATAATACGCTTGTCTGTGTCAGTCTCACCACATATAATTCCTTACGACAGACACTTTGCTTGGCTGATCTCTGCCTTTATTATCTCTTTTGGTGTCCTTTGCTTAACAAGTGCTTAGTAAGTATATGAGAAAAGGTCATGCATGGCATAGTGATGAGCTGGGAAATAAAAAACAATAGTATGTCCTCCTAAACCTACCAAAATTTTTATGTCCTTGTTTCCTCCAAAATAGTCATTGTGTAAGGCCCTATGTTTATTTTGATTAAGGCTACTTCCTCATATGTATTTTCATCTTGTGCTTTATAATTGCCTTCATTAGAGGCCTAAACTGAGGTATATCTTTCTGCTATTGATAAATCGTTTTGAGTGTAGTTTTGACTTTTTGAAATCATTAAAAGTTATTTGAAAATAAGCTTGAAGAATAAGGTGCCTGTTAATGCCCTAGTTTCCTGTGTCACTTTATGTGATTCTAACAGCATTTCCAAGATGTTAAGTAAATATGTTTTGCAATGTATTGTTCCTTTTATAATACTCTCCATGTATTTATGACACGACTGAGCGGCTTCACTTTCACTTTTCACTTTTGTGTATTGGAGAAGGAAATGGCAACCCACTCCAGTGTTCTTGCCTAGAGAATCCCAGGGACGAGGGAGCCTGGTGGGCTGCCATCTATGTGGTCACACGGAGTCGGACATAACTGAAGCGACTTAGCAGCAGCAGCCATGTATTTATTGAGCTTCCACTATGTGCTTTACTATTATGGTTCTCTGTGGAGTGTATTTTGACAGTGTGTCAGGGAATAAGTTACAGAATCTTTAGTCTCAGCCAAAAGTTTCCTTGGTGAGTCAGGAAAAAGCAGGTTTAATCACTCCCAGTTGGGGCTTAAAACAAACAGAACTCTATTCTGGCAAAGTAGAAGGAGGAAGTGAAAGAAAAATCGATTGTCAGACCCTGATCCATACACCTGTCCCAACCACTCCTTTCACTCTCCTTTGAATGCATCTTGCTGTTTGAGCCTCCCTCTCCAGCTCCATTTGCACTTGACAATCTGCTTTGCATCTTTAACTTTGTCCATCAGCTTTCCAGATCTGAAGAAGATGAAACAAAATTAGCCAACTCATAATATTCAGGATATATGTAAATACAAGTATACACAATTTATTGCAAGGCAGATATTTAACTTTGTCCTCAATTTATGGCTGGCTATCCTGAAACCATCAGTTTTGAATGGAACGACCACATCTTTAATCTGAATTTTCCCTAGAGCTAATTTTAGTAGGCCTTTTTTTTTTCTCACAGGCTTGTTCAATCTTATTTCAAAGCCTGAGGCTTCCTGGAACATCTACAGGCTCTAAGGTCACTTTAAAGCAAACGGTCAAAAAATTTTGTATCTTCCCATCTTTTAGAATAGTTTCTAAAGATTCTGATTCAGAGCCTGTAGGACAAACTAACCAAGTGTCAAAGTATAATTTTCAAAACATGACTCTCATACAAAGACTGTGCATAGTGAGCTTGTACATGGGTCAAAGAATGATTTAAGTGTTAATGACAGGACTAGCAGAATGACAAAGGTAGGTCAAAGCAGGATACAGGAGAATGAAATATGTTCAGGGCAAGAAAGAATGCTGGAAACCTGAAAGATCAGATATGAAATTGGTTAACGTCCTTTTAGGCAATACAGTCATAACTTTTGGGGTTATCTTTTCTACTAGAAAGAATTCACTTGCATCTCTACTGTACAAAACCCTTATTAATGTATCAATCTTCTACAAGGAAAGGTCTAATTTTATATACTCTGAGCCTAATCAAAAAGTAAATATTAAGTCAATGTTACCTTTTCTAAAGCCATGCCGTTCCATATGAAAGTTGTCAGTCATATGTGGTCATTGAGCACTTGTAATGTGGCTAGTCTGCAAATTTACAACTGTAAAATACACACCAGAGTTTGAAGATTTACCCTATAAAAAAAGAATAGAAATGGTCATATTTTTTGAAATATCAATTACATATTGAAGCGATAGTAGTTTGGATATACTGAGTTAAGTAATATACCTTATTAAAGTTAAATCGACCTGTTTCTTCTTACTTTTTTCATTGTGACTATTAGAAGGCTTCAAATTATGTGTGTGACTTACATATCCACATTTTATTTTATCATATAACATGGCCTTAGAGCATTACATGAACCAGAAGTGGACTTGTGGAGAATTCTCTAATACAGCTTGAAAAGACACGAAGAAATATCTTTGTTTTTGACTTTTCTCAGTACTAGTTACAGGGATCTAGAGAAAGGCTATGTGTTTTTCTGCCTTCTGACCTGCACTATGTGGCCAGGTGGTTAGGAGCAAGAATTTGAGTGGCTGGTGTCTGGTTCTGGACTTTAGATTTGCATACAGAGATGTGATTTGATTGATTAAACCTGAGTAGTCATATCACAAAACTGAATCACAGTAATGAAATTTACAGGTTGCTGATTTGCAAAAGCGAAGTGAAAGTGGCTCAGTCCTGTCCAACTCTTTGTGATCCCACGGACTATACAGTCCATGGAATTCTCTAGGCCAGAATACTGGAGTGGGTAGACATTCCCTTCTCCAGGAGAATTTCCCAGCCCAGGGATCAAACTCAGGTTTCCTGCATTGCTGGACAATTCCTTACCAGCTGAGCCACCAGGGAAGCCCGATTTGCAAAAAGGGACACCAATTTCTGCTGAAGGGAGGTTCAGTGACCTAGTAATCAAGACTCTATATAGCTCTTTTCCTGCTGGATATGCACCCTTAGCTGAGTTTCGGATGAAGAGGCGGCTCACTGTGCATAGAATCAGGACAAATTGCATGTTCTTGTTTTATTTTTTTGCCAAAATATATTTGTATGATGAAGGTGCTTTAGTTGTTCATACACTTTCCATGATTTCTTACAATTCCTATGCCCAAAGTCACACTGATGGATGGAAGGTCTAAAGTGATTTTCTATGGCTGCTAATTCACCCATCACTAATCTTATTAGGTTGCTAATTCCCAGAGGACATGACCAGAAGTAGACATAGTTTCCAAATGTTGAAAGAATGTTATTCAGTGAAATCATGGGGTTATCCTTAGTCTAAAAGAAGATGCCTTATGTTTCATTCATCACTGAACTTAATTTATCACATTTTTTGATTATCAAGTCTAAGACTGATGTCTTTAGTATATACTTCCATCTAGATGTAGTAGTATAGTGAACTTCAGAATAGAGTAGATACAGTCAGTTTTAGAAGGGATAACAGGTGAGCTTATCAGCAAAAAGTGGCATAATAATTTCTTTGTTATAATACTTTTCCTCTATTTCTGTTTAAAATTTTGTCATTTCACGATTTCTATTTAAAGTCTCTAGTTTATCTTTAAAGTCAAAAGTGTGTCTTGTCAGTTGCTTTATTTCCATCTATATCTTTGAGTTCCCAGTTAGAAAGTGTCCTGTGCCATGACATATGTTTAGATATTGTTACTGGAAGTAATCTAGAATTTTCATGTGCTGAAATTCATTTATTACAGCATACAAAAATAAATAAATGCTTGCTTTCTTTGAAAACCGATCATCTAAATGTCCCTCACTGTTAAGTCTATTGAGGGTTATTTGTAGGCTTAAGAGGGTCTTCTTTCTTCCCTCATTATCCCTATTCTTGAGGGCCAAACCCCCCGCCTTGCACAACCCAGAGGGGAACCTTAGAGCTTTTAAAAAACAGCCCAATTTCTCGCCTTTGGAGAAGTGAAAAGAGTGCCCCGCCCCCATCTATGAAAAGAGGGATTTGATAGAGTTTCAATGTCTTCAAATCAAAGATTTAAGTCTCTAACCTCCCATCACTCAGGACCCCCCAAGGCTTACGAACCCCCTCCCATCCCGCTCTAACTGCTTTGGACGGGCCCCAGAATCCTGGTCCCAGTCCACAGTTCCTGTGGGTCTGTACGCAGAATTCACAGAGGACCTGTGTTACTTCCCTTGCGAAGAAACAGAATTATGGTGAAAATTTAGGTGGAAACCATTTCGTTTTTGGTCCCAAAAGAAGAGAAGCATGTGCCCAACCACCCCTGAGAAAAAGAACTTTCAGGGGCAAAGGAGCGAACAGGTAATTTAGAAGAAAAACAGAAAGTGGTCTCCGACTGCCCAGGACTTCCCTAGGAGTTGGGGGAGTTGGGGACGCCTGGACGCGTAGTGTTTGTGATTGTGAACAAAATAAATGGAGAGCACGAAGCCTGAGGCTTCTCGGATCCTTTCCTGACCAAATTCGGGTGATTTGGTGCGGGGTATTTTAATATTTTCCCCCTTTTGTGAAGTAGAACAAACACAACTTGGGCGCATCGCGGCGGCTCAGAGCCTGCCAGCCAGGCGGGCGACCAGAGCACCAATCAGCGCGCGCCTGCGCTCTATATATACGGCGGCCCGGCCCAAGCGCAGTTTCATCGGCGTTTTGCCACTTGTACCCGAGTTCTAGATCTTCATCATGTCGGAGACTGCTCCTGCTGCTCCCGCTGCTGCACCTCCTGCGGAGAAGACCCCAGTCAAGAAGAAGGCTGCCAAAAAGCCGGCTGGGGCGCGCAGGAAGGCCTCCGGGCCCCCGGTGTCCGAGCTCATCACCAAGGCTGTCGCCGCCTCCAAGGAGCGCAGCGGCGTATCTCTGGCTGCGCTCAAAAAGGCACTGGCTGCCGCCGGCTACGATGTGGAGAAAAACAACAGCCGTATCAAGCTGGGTCTCAAGAGCCTGGTGAGCAAGGGCACTTTGGTGCAGACCAAGGGCACCGGGGCTTCCGGCTCTTTCAAGCTCAACAAAAAGGCGGCCACCGGAGAGGCCAAGCCCAAGGCGAAGAAGGCGGGCGCGGCCAAGCCCAAGAAGGCTGCCGGGGCGGCCAAGAAACCTAAGAAAGCCACGGGCGCGGCCACCCCGAAGAAGGCTGCTAAGAAGACCCCGAAGAAGGCGAAGAAGCCGGCCGCAGCTGCTGTGACCAAGAAAGTGGCCAAAAGCCCCAAGAAAGCTAAGGCTGCCAAGCCCAAGAAAGCCGCCAAGAGCACAGCGAAGGCGGTTAAGCCGAAGTCCGCTAAGCCCAAGGTTGCCAAGCCCAAGAAGGCTGCACCCAAAAAGAAGTAGGTTGTTAATCGTCTGCTTCTAAAACCCAAAAAGGCTCTTTTCAGAGCCACCACTGATCTCAAAAAAAAGAGCTGTATACTCCTTTTCTTCGTGCTGTATATGCCTATGCTCTAGGCTTTTATTTAAGGGTAGGTTTGCGCGGGAGTTGTTGCAGATGACTGGCAGTGAGAGCTGAGGAGAGCGGTTGCTGTGAGGTTGCAGAGTTTGAACCCATCCCTGTGGGTTGCCCCTTGCCCTGCGGTGTTTACTGTCAGCCTCCTGGTCAGCAGTTGCAAGCGCCTTCCGCAGGCTTGCGTACTTGGGATTTCCGCCGGCCCCGCCCCACTCCTGTGAAGAGCAAAAACAACCACAACTAAACCCAGCCAGTTTCTTAGTCTTAAGGGATATTCCGATTGGGCTAAAAACTCGTTCAAAAGTCCCGCCTTGCTCGCCGGTTGGCTCACTTCTCCAGCCTGTGATTTTTCACCCTGCTTTTAATTGGATGGTGACTGTCCTCCATCCGTGGTCTCTAATGTCTTGTTTTCTTTCTGTTGGGTTAGCCCCATTTGCTTGATAGAAGAAATGTGTCGTATTTCGGACATTTTCCATGTTTTCAAAAGCCAACTTGATGTCGTGGGGGCGGTTGGTATTCAACCCAGACAAGAGGGTGGGTACTGGCGCCGTCGCCTCGCATTCTTTATTCCTGTTTACTATAGCAGCAAAGGAACATTTGAAAAATGCTACAGCGGTGGCAGTGATTATTCCACCAGAAGCAAAACTGAACCAGGGATCTTTCTGTTCCTTGCACCTTTTAACTTTATAAACAAATGTGTGATGATGTGACAGCATCAAAAACAACTTTTAGTCGGCCATTTTGTCCTGGCCGGCCAGTCAAGGATCCTCCTTTTCGGCGAACTTCAACATCTGAAAATCGTAGATGGTTTAAACGCCTTTTTGTGCAATCCAAATGTTTCTACGCTAAGCAGAAAAAAAAAAAAGGTATACTGGTAAAGTTTTGAAACGTGTGTATGTGGGGCGGGGTGGCGATTTTAATAAAGGGCTTTTGTTTTCATTAACAGCGTTGTATGTGGATTCTTTCATTTTCATGGCATTTCTCCTGGGTAGAGAATTTCTCAAGACCGTTTCCCGGGGCCAGGGCTTCTACAGAACTGCAGCTCAGTTTTTCAACCACAAGGACGAATGTGTGAGTTAAAGTTAATTCCTGCATTAGTGGTAGGGGCCACGGAGTTCATTCCTAGTCACTGTGTGGGAGAAACCAAAAGATCTAGCGGATAAAAAGCGTAGAATGGGAGCCAAAATGCACAGAAAAGCAGAGATGAGAGATGTATAGAAAAGGTTGCAATGTCTGTATTAATGACACCTCCTGAGTTCCTGGTTCTTTGAGCCGCCTGAACTGCCACAGGGGACCTTTCCACTTAGCTCAGGTTGGGTCAAGTTGCAATGGCAGAAGACGTAATAAAGACACTCCAAATCAAATCACAGTTAGGGCTTACAGTAATAGCACCATTTTCTTCTATGTTCCCATTTTTCGTCAAATAATTTCATTTTCTTCATTTTCATATCCATTCTAAGAGGCAGGGGACGAACCAACCTAAGCAAAAGTTGATTCTCTTATTTTTCTTTAAACCTCTTGTGAATGCCCTTTTGTGGTGTAAATTTATTGGGTTTATATACAGTTGATCCTAACACTGAACGTTTCCTGCAACTGTATTTGCATAAATGAAAGATGTTCTTTACTTTCAAATAAAACATATTCATCAAAAACAAATATAACTATTCTCTAGTAAGGCTGGAGGGAAAGTTCATTAACAGAGAGCTTAGTCACTGTAAAAATCTCTCATTTTACCTAGTCTTTAGATAATCTTCAACAGTTTCCTCAGTTTTGTCCAAGTTCTTAAATTATGTTTCCTTCCCTCACAGTGGTTTACATAGTTGACTGACTGGGGTCTAATAACCCATTCATTTGAATCCAAAAATTAGCTAGTTTAACAAAAAGTCCCTTGTCACAATTTGGTTTATAAAACCTAAACTTTATTAATATCATTTTCAATGTTCACTTATTATTATAAAATATTGAGAACAGCATTAATATACTTAAATAATTGGCCAAAATGGCCGATTAGCCAGAAATGGCAATGAATACTGCACAAACTGCTGACTGATAATTAAATAGTGAAAATCCATGAAATCTTCATGTATGATAGAAATGTAAGAGAAATTAAAGTCTCCTTGAAAAGCATTATTCTATTTTTTTCTGTACATACTCAGTGCTTTCAGGGCTGAAAAAGTAAATATCCTAGGCAATGCTCTAGATATCATATTTTCTATGCTTGAGGGAGATATAAAAAGTAACTTTGTGTTTCAAATCCATGCCAAAGAGAAACAGGCCCAGTCAGTTCAGTTCAGTTGCTCAGTCATGTCCGACTGTTTGCCACCCCATGAATTGCAGCACGCCAGGCCTCTCTGTCCATCACCATCTCCCGGAGTCTACCCGAACCCATGTCCATCGAGTCAGCGATGCCATCCAACCATCTCACCCTCTGTTGTCCCCTTCTCCTCCTGCCCCCAGTCCTACCCAGCATTAGGGTCTTTTCCAGTGAGTCAGCTCTTCGCATGAGGTGGCCAAAGTATTGGAGTTTCAACTTCAACATCAGTCCTTCCAATGAACACCCAGGATTGATCTTTAGGATGGATTGATTGGATCTCCTTGCAGTCCAAGGGACTCTCAAGAGTCTTCTCCAACACCACAGTTCAAAAGCATCAATTCTGCGGCGCTCAGCTTTCTTCACCGTCCAACTCTCACATCCATACATGACCACTGGAAAAACCATAGCCTTGACTAGACAAACTTTTTTGGCAAAGTAATGTCTCTGCTTTTAAATATGCTATCTAGGCTAGCCATAACCTTCCTTCCAAGGAGTAAGTGTATTTTAATTTCATGGCTGCAATCACCATCTGCAGTGATTTTGGAGCCCCAAAAATAAAGTCTGACACTGTTTCCGCTGTTTTCCCATCTATTCCCCATGAAGCGATGGGACCGGATGCCATGATCTCAGTTTTCTGAACGTTGAGCTTTCAGCCAACTTTTTCACTCTCCTCTTTCACTTCCATCAAGAGGCTCTTTAGTTCTTCTTCACTTTCTGCCATAAGGGTGGTGTCATCTGCATATCTGAGGTTATTGATATTTCTCCCGGCAATCTTGATTCCAGCTTGTGTTTCTTCCAGCCCAGCGTTTCTCATGATGTACTCTGCATATAAGTTAAATAAGCAGGGTGACAATATACAGCCTTGACGTACTCCTTTTCCTATTTGGAACCAGTCTATTTTCTATGCTTGAGGGAGATATAAAAGGTAACTTTGTGTTTCAAATCCATGCCAAAGAGAAACAGGCCCAGTTCTAGATATGATTATATCATTAAAGAATTTCAGAAGGGAACAAGGATTTAGGGCACAGTGGTAACAGCAGTAGTGTTTTGAGGTAGCTTTTTTTTTTCTTTCTCCTTTGGTCGTGCCATAAGGCAAGTGGAATCTTAGTTCCCTAACCAGGAATCAAACCCATGCCACCCTGTAGAGAGTACGGAGTCTTAACCACAAGACTGCCAGGGAAGTCTCAATATCTGGTATGTCTTGAGCACTAAGTTACAAGGTGCCAAGCACTGTTGCTGAGCACTCTTCATTCATATTCAAACACATTCTTGTCACAGTGCATTGAGGTAGGTGGCATTATTACTGAGGCTTGGTCACATTAAGGACATAACTATTTACTTTCTGATCAGTAAGCCAGTATAATAATCCTCCATGAAGAGTGCTGTTCCTCAGAAATATGGTAAGAGCCACAAATGTCTTAAAAATTTTTCTAGTAGCCACATTTAAAAAAAGTAAAACAAGTAAAATCATTTCAATAATATTTAACCCACTAAAATATTATTTCAACAAGTAATTTAAGGTAAAAATATTAGGAGATTTTTTAAATTCTATTTTTCATACTAACTCTATGAAATGTGGCATGTGTTTTACACTTCATCTCATCTCAATTTAGACTAGCCACAATTTCATGTGCTTAACAGCCACAAATGGCTAGTGGTTACTGTTTTGAGCAATATACTGCTGCTACTGCTAAGTCATTTCAGTCGTGTCCGACTCTGTGCGACCCCATAGACGGCAGCCCACCAGGCTCCCCCATCCCTGGGATCCTCCAGGCAAGAGTACCGGAGTGGGTTGCCATTGCCTTCTCCATTGAACAATATAGCTCTATAGTAAATACCAAAAGGAAGACACAAGAGAATATGTACTCTGGAGTAGAATTTAAACGTTTCCAGGGAAATAATTATGCTGACCTGGTCCTGAAGTCAAAGACTAAAGATCATAAAGTATACTTGGTTATCCCTAGGACCTGATGTTTCTTCTGGCCATCCTGCCCACCTCATCTCATACCAGGCTTCTGACCACAGGAATCTGATAAAAGATTTTAGCAAAAGCCAGGCCATTGCAGGCCCTCTGGTCATCCTGAGGCAGCCCAATCTCCAAGAGAGTTTCTGTTGAGGAGGAAACTAGGTCTGATCATCCATTTCTGGATAATCTTATTGATCAAAAATATTTAGTTTGGGTTTGGTGTGAGACTTCCTGGCAACGATAACTTCCTCCTCTATTAAGTAGAGACAGTGAGAGAACTTGCCTTTCAGTGTTGTAGCAAGTGTTACATACAATAATTTAGGTCAATTAGATCATGCAGTACTTGATCCATGGAAAACTATCAATGTTAGTTATTAGACTGACTCTTCCAAGGAATTCATGGTTTTATTTTCTTCCTTGCATAGGGACCTCTCTAAAGGTGGTGATATTCAGTACAGAGTGGATCAGTAACACCTGTCAAGTTGTCCCAGCGAACTTACCTGGACTGGAAGTGTTCCCATTGCTCAGAGTTGACTTTATATCCTCTCAATGAAGTTTCTCCTCCTGGTATATCTCTTTGAAAATGGTACCTTCATTCAAAGCATCATACAAAGCAGTACTCTATCCCAGATTACTGAGAATCATCCAAGACCAGTGATTGTCAACAGGGTACTCTGCTGAGGTATGGTAGAACCGAGTAGTAGGAGGGCAGGGAAGGCCATATGTAATTTGGAAAAGCATAGCCAGTGCTGAGAGGCAGATTTACCCTGAAGATATGAAACTCAAGTGTCAGACTCTGTACTTCCAAGGCCCTGGAAGGGGCCCCTGGGAGTATAGTCTGTTCACTTGCTCTCATTTAAAGAAATTATTTTAAATGTTGGCATGTTTTAATTAAGGCTGGTTAAAACCTTTATTTCCACTTCATGTTCTCTTCTGTTACAATTCACTTTTGTCTGATTATGTTGGGATATTGATGAGAATATTTAGGACTTGAGAACATTTACTGAATCTAAATTTTGTTTGGGGTTAATGCAATATATAAAGTGATGTGTAGATTTGTTCATATATAGTTCACTTGTTGCTAGCCAGTCTGATCTAAGAATGTCTTCAGGGAATACTACTTCTCACTGACAAAAAGTGAAAAGGGAAATTGTTAGTCACTCAGTCGTGTCTGACTGTTTGTCACCCCATGGACTTTAGCCCCCAGGTTCCTCTGTCCTTAGAGATTCTCCAGGAAAGAATACTGGAGTGGGTTGCCATGCCCTTCTCCAGGGGATCTTCCTGACCCAGGGATAGAATCTGGGTCTCCTGCATTATAGGTAGATTCTTTACCATCTGAGCCACTGACAGACTCGCCTAAATTATTGGTAAGAAATTGTTGGACTAGATGTCATTTATCCGTGTGCCCAGTAATGGGAGTGAGTACATAGTGGAGAATTGAGATGTGAAATGTATAAAGTAGAAGCTAGTCTTTGAAGAATCCTTCCAAATTTTAAAACTCACATACGAAAATTTGACAGAGGATTTTCCAAATTTGAAAACAAGCCTTAAAACGTTACTTGACATTACTTGTAGTGCTTTGAAGCTGAAATTCTCTAAATTATCAAGAGGATAAAACAAATTGTGATCAACCATCTTAAGCGAATACTGAATTCTCTTCCCACTGTTGACCTAATATTACTAAATATTTTCCTTTAAAGATGTAACTAGAGTTATGCAGTCAAAAATATAGGCAAATAAAGCATTATAGTTTTGTATTCAAGTTAATAAACATGTGGCATTTTCGTGAGTTTTGTGCCACCTACGCTTTTTTAAACAGTGAAATGTTTTCTCACCTAGGTGGTTCACTTTGTAGTTCTAGTCGCCACGTTGTATCATCTGTAGGCCTCAGGAATCGATCTATTCCACTGGCTATTTCAATAAGTGAACATTTAAATGAGACCTTAAGACTTAGTTACCAATGATAGTTTTCTAGATAACTCAATAGCTTTTATGAACAGTAAACCTAACTCGGCCTCTATGCTTTCTACCTTTTCGTAGTTTGTAATGCCTCACTGACAGTGTTACAGTTAATTGAAGTGAAATTGTGGGTGGCTCTAAAAAGAGCCTTTTTTCAAGTACAGAGAAGACAACTTTATGCCCTCTCCCCGCGGATGCGGCGGGCAAGCTGGATGTCCTTGGGCATGATGGTGACGCGCTTGGCGTGGATGGCACACAGGTTGGTGTCCTCGAAGAGCCCCACCAGGTAGGCCTCGCACGCCTCCTGCAGCGCCATCACCGCCGAACTCTGGAAGCGCAGGTCGGTCTTGAAGTCCTGCGCGATCTCGCGCACCAGCCGCTGGAACGGCAGCTTGCGGATCAGCAGCTCCGTGGACTTCTGGTAACGGCGAATCTCGCGCAGAGCTACCGTGCCGGGCCGGTAGCGGTGCGGCTTCTTCACGCCGCCGGTGGCAGGCGCGCTCTTGCGGGCCGCCTTGGTGGCCAGCTGCTTGCGCGGCGCCTTGCCGCCGGTGGATTTGCGAGCAGTCTGCTTAGTACGAGCCATGACAAGTGAGTGATCACAAACCAAAGGTCTGTTAAAAGCGCAGGTAGTTGCCTTTAAATAGAGTTGGAAACATTCTGATTGGTCTGTGAATTTTTCAAAAGTACCGCGCAATAAAACCATTGGCTAAAAAGTGACCGGGAGAGACCGGGTAATTACGAGAATCTGATTGGATGAATTACTTCTACATCTATTTTTCTATGCCTTTTTTTTTTAAATCTAGGCGATCCGAAGGAATTTTCCTAAATTGTTTCATCTTGTTGCCAACTTCAACCTACATAAAGAGCCATTTAGGCACCATGTTAACTTTTGATTCAATATACGAGTGGGACCTGATATTCTTAATTCTTGACACGCCCTGAAGGTTGTATTTCTGGTCCAATCCTAAATTGAGTACAATTGTTCTTTCTCCCCCACAGTTGGGTTAGCTTTAAGTAAACCTCGAACTACCTGGACTACCACTTTCTAACTTTGGTCATCAGATCTCCCCTAATTCTTTTATCTTCTGTAAAACTATATGCCAGGGTCCCTGGGTGGATGATTTTAAAAAAATCACATGCATGCAAATGTATAATTGATGACATATATACACTGCATCCTGATAAACTTTCATCGGAAAAAAATTAGTTTTAAAATTTTGAAAGCAAAGGCAAGAGAAAACCAATCTTGGCAAGAGAAATTTCTTTGCTTTTTGTTACCCTCAAGGTTACTCTAGTTTCCCTTTCTCTTTAAAAGGCCCTCGGGGATTACAGAGGTTTCACCAGCTATGCACTAAAATAATGCTTGTGGGAACATTTCTGGAGTCTTTGTTTTAATGTCACTTGTTTTTTTATAAACAGCTAACCACCTACGCAGCATAACCTGGCTACCAGCTTTTTTAATGAAAATGTGGATGGCTCTGAAAAGAGCCTTTAGGCAGCTTATTAAAAAGTTTCTTCTTCTTTTGTCTAGGCTTTACTTCCCCTTAGCCTTGTGGTGGCTCTCGAAAACTGTTTACTGGTTTTACCCAATGAAAAGTGCGAACTCTCGATTCCTTATTTGCATTGAAGCACTATAAATACGTGGTCTTTGCACTCACACAATTTATCTTAGTTGTGGAGACTACAGCTCAACGTTTCTACTGCAAAAACAATGCCTGAGCTTTCTAAATCTGCTCCGGCTCCTAAGAAGGGCTCTAAGAAAGCCATCACTAAGGCGCAAAAGAAAGATGGCAAAAAACGCAAGCGCAGTCGTAAAGAGAGCTACTCTATTTATGTGTACAAGGTTCTGAAGCAGGTCCATCCGGATACTGGCATCTCATCTAAGGCCATGGGCATCATGAACTCCTTCGTGAACGACATTTTCGAGCGCATCGCGGGCGAGGCGTCACGCCTGGCGCATTATAACAAACGCTCGACCATCACATCCAGGGAGATCCAGACGGCCGTGCGCCTGCTGCTCCCCGGGGAGCTGGCCAAGCATGCTGTCTCTGAGGGTACCAAGGCTGTCACCAAGTACACCAGCTCCAAATGAGTCCTGCATAGGCACTTAATCCAAAGGCTCTTTTCAGAGCCACCCACTTTATCAAAGAAGGACTGTAACTGCCGTTTTCTCGCGGGGTAAATGCAGTTGTGTCCTACTGATTAGATTTAAGCATCTACTCTAGTGGGGTTAATAGGTGAAGCAATTTTACAGCCAGAACCTCTAGCTACTTGAAACGTCTCTTGGCATTAAAGAGACATTCCCCCAAAGACACATCTTCCCGTTTCCCATGGACTAAGCATCCAGATGCTTGAAAATGTTCATCCACCTCCACAAAGACTCTTAAAATTTTTGATGGTGATTAGAATTTTGCTCCGGGTTAAGGAATTGGTTGGGGGATTTCAGAATCCCGATCCTCAGGGCATCGTTATCCAGGTTGCCTTTTCAGGGTAGGTTGCGGGGAAGGCAAGTCAGGGGGGGGTTCTCCGTGAGTTTGAACTCACGCTGTTATTGGAGAAACTAAGCAATATCACCTGTCGTTTAGTAAGACGCGGACACTTCTATAGGGTATTAACTCAAACTCTGCACATGGTTGAAATGAGATTTTCTAATTTCTCATAATTATTTAGTGATGGAAACAGCCAATGTAAAGCCGTTTCCATTTTTCTTGCATTCCTGATATCTGGGTTCCAGTTTCCTGGGTCATTTACCTTTCTGGAATGGCACTAGAAGGGATTGAAAGTGTGGCACTCCCAACTCGAGGAGGGGGAAAGGATTTGAATTTCCTGCCCTCCCCATCTGGTGTCACCTCATTTGCAGAGTATGAGGGCCCCAGGTGGAGAAGAAGGTGTGCTAATTTTTCTCAGGAAATTTTTTAAAAGAACACACTACTCCAAAAATAATCCTGATAGGAAGGGCCTTGTTTGTGGAAAAGGAGTCAGTGGGGCTGGATGAGGGGAAGAGCCAGGAAAAGTCAGGAGTTGACTGCATATTAAAAAGGTGGGGGAAAGTCTTTTCCTTTGTTTTATGAGCAACCTATTTAGGTGACATACACCAGTGTGTTTGGATAAGGAAATAAAAACTCGAAGTAGAATTTCTCAAAAAGACCACTTTTAAACTTTGAAGTTAAATGGGCTTTTCCCAGATTCCACACAAATTAGGTGACTGCTATATGAGAAGACTTTCCTGTCTCAGCATACACAAAACATAGTTGCGAAACAGAAGCTTGTCTTAGAAGTTAAAATTCTTGGTTTTTAGATTGTAACTCCCTCCCCTCATCTCTGGGGGAAAAAGAAAAAAAGATTGAACTCAAGCTGCAGTTTAAGAATTGCTCTCTGGAGGGATGAGATCTTGGTGGCAATATAATCTCAGCCTCTTCAAAATTACCTCCTGGGGTAGAACTTGTTAATATTTGCCTGCTTGCTTGCTTCTATCTTCCTTCTCCTTGCTCCATCCTTTCTTCCTCATAGTTGATATTTTATGAAACTATGTACAGTCAGCAAAAACAAGACCGGGAGCTGACTGTGGCTCAGATCATGAACTCCTTATTGCCAAATTCAGACTTAAATTGAAGAAAGTAGGGAAAACCACTAGATCATTCAGGTATGACCTAAATCAAATCCTTTATGATTATGCAGTGGAAGTGAGAAATAGATTTAAGGGACTAGATCTGATAAACAGAGTGCCTGATGAACTATGGATGGGGGTTCGTGACACTGTACAGGAGACGGAGCAAAACCATCCCCAAGAAAAAGAAATGCAAAAAAAAGCAAAATGGCTGTCTGAGGAGGCCTTACAAATAGCTGTGAAAAGAAGAGAAGCAAAAAGCAAAGGAGAAAAGGAAAGAGATACCCATTTGAATGCAGAGTTCCAAAGAATAGCAAGGAGAGATAAGAAAGCCTTCCTCAGCGATCAATGCAAAGAAATAGAGGAAAATAACAGAATGGGAAAGACTAGAGATCTCTTCAGGACAATTAGAGATACCAAGGGCACATTTCATGCAAAGATGGGCTCAATCAAGGACAAAAATGCTATGGACCTAACAGAAGCAGAAGATGTTAAGAAGAGGTGGCAAGAATACACAGAAGAACTATACAAAAAAGATCTTCACGACCCAGATAGTCACGATGGTGTGATCACTCACCTAGAGCCAGACATCCTGGAATGTGAAGTCAAGTGGGCCTTAGAAAGCATCACTACCAACAAAGCTAGTGGAGGTGATGGAATTTCAGATGAGCTATTTTCAAATCCTGAAAGATGCTGCTGTGAAAGTGCTGCACTCAATATGCCAGCAAATTTGAAAAACTCAGCAGTGGCCACAGGACTGGAAAAGGTCAGTTTTCATTCCAATCCCAAGGAAAGGTAATGGCAAAGAATACTCAAACTACCGCACAATTGCACTCATCTCACACACTAGCAAATAATGCTCAACATTTTCCAAGCCAGGCTTCAGCAATACGTGAACCATGAACTTCCAGATGTTCAAGCTGGATTTAGAAAAGGCAGAGAACAAGATCAAATTGCAAACATCTACTGGATCATCGAAAAAGCAAGAGAGTTCCAGAAAAACATCTATTTCTGATTTATTGACTCTGCCAATAGTTAATTGACTATTGTGGATCACAATAAACTGTGGAAAATTCTGAAAGAGCTGGGAATACCAGACCACCTGACCTGCCTCTTGAGAGACCTGTATGCAGGTCAGGAAGCAACAGTTAGAACTGGACATGGAACAACAGACTGGTTCCAAATAGGAAAAGGATTATGTCAAGGCTGTGTATTGTCACCATGCTTATTTAACTTATATGCTGAGTATATCATGAGAAACGGTGGGCTGGAGGAAGCACAAGCTGGAATCAAGACTGCTGGAAAAAATATCAATAACCTCAGATATGCAGGTGACACCACCCTTAAGGCAGAAAGTGAAGAAGAACTAAAGAGCCTCTTGATGAATGTGAAAGAGGAGAATGAAAAAGTTGGCTTAAAGCTCAACATTCAGAAAACTAAGATCATGGCATCTGGTCCCATCACTTCATGGCAAACAGATGGGGAAACAGTGGAAACAGTGTCAGACTTTATTTCTGGGGGCTCCCAAATCACTGCTGATGGTGATTGCAGCCATGAAATTAAAAGATGCTTACTCCTTGGAAGGAAATTATGACCAACCTAGGCAGCATATTAAAAAGCAGAGACATTACTTTACCAACAAAGTTCCATCTGATCAAGGCTATGGTTTTTCCAGTAGTCATGTATGGATGTGAGAGTTGGACTATAAAGAAAGCTGAGCGCCGAAGAATTGATGCTTTAGAATCATGGTGTTGGAGAAAACTCGTGAGAGTCCCTTGGCCTGCAAGGAGATCTGCCGGGAGCCAGCTCACGAGATCCCACCCATGACAGAGTCATGAGAAAGAGGACTGATTTGAGCACGGCTTCTCAGGCCTCAGGAATTCTCGGAAGGCTGCCTCAGCGCTCACCTTAAAAATGAGATCTCTCTTTCTGACGTTTACTATAATAAACCTCTTCTTATTTTCTGTGACTTAGGCAAAAGGCTTTTCCTGATTCCCTTCTAAAATAGATCAATCTGAAATCTCAATCGACAAGGCCCCTGAACGGTAGCACCCTAAATAAGATTATCTGAGATATAGAGTATGCTGATCTAAATTCCTTTTGCTAACATATTGGTTTGTTTAATAAACGTACCTGTGCCTTTGGAGCTAATGTGCATAACTGCTCCCTAGTAATAAAACAGCATTGAGAGCCTCTGCACAGAAAGCCCCTATGGGCACAAAACCTTTCGCAGGAAAAAAGGCTTGTTAGGAAATATAAGAAATATTGCTTTATGAAACTGTTACTTAGTCTATATTTACTCACTATGTTTTTACTCTTAACGTATTTAGCCTATATAATGAAAGTATAATAGTTAAAAATTTATATAAATAGAAATTTAGCTTTAATACAAATAATAAGACAATTGTTGAATTAACTGATGATTTTTACTTAGAGCTGACCTTCAGCTTGCTGTTCTATGACCTTATGGGACCACATTCTTTTCTGTTAAGCTCAAGGCGTAAAGTAAATTACCGAAAACAGGTTTTACCTTGAAACTTTCTATTGATAAATTCTTTCCTGCTGTGCCTGATACAAAAGTGTTCTGACTGATCAACCCTTATCAATGGAGAGTCACAAGATGTTAGCAGGCCCCCAGGCCGGAAGATGATGTAAACAAAATGAGGCTTTTTGTAACTAAAAACAGGCAAACAGTTTCGATGAAGGTCAAAAACTGTTGGCCTATTAAGCTGAATTGATAGGCCCATTAAGCTGAATTCATATGCCCATTAAGCTAAATTGGTATGCCCACTAAGCTAAATTGGTATGATTCTATACTTTACATTTGTTTCTATGTACCGCAAAAAATATAAAAACTGTCTTAAAAACAATAGAGTCAGAAGACACTTGGAAACACCACGACTCGCTGTGTCTTCTCATTCGTATCGCCGACGCCGTCCATCCTAAGGGAACCCTGACCAGCTGGAGCAGGACTCTGGCAGAGATCCTACCAGTCCATCCTAAAGGAGATCAGTCCTGGGTATTCATTGGAAGGACTGATGTTGAAGCTGAAACTCCAATACTTTGGCCACCTGATGCAAAGATCTGACTCATTTGAAAAGACCCTGATGCTGGGAAAGATTGAGGGGAGGAGGAGAAGGGGTTGACAGAGGATGAGATAGTTGGATGGCATCACCGACTCAACGGACATTAGTTTGGGTAAACTCTGAATGTTGTTGATGGACAGGGAGGCCTGGCGTGCTGTAGTCCATGGGGTTGCAGAGTCGGACATGACTGAGCAACTAAACTGAACTGAACTGAACTGATACCCTTAAATGCAAGCCCAAACCAAAACCTGGGCCTCCTAAACTCAAAGGTGGGCCCTTTTGACATCTGTACAAATAAATATCTGGCTGATCTTTAACAAGCAAAAAAAAAAATAAGTTATACGACTAGACTTCAGGCTAGCCTTCAAAACTATAGTAGAAGAGTGATGAGACGCCAAAAGTAAAATTCATACATCTCCCCCGTTAATTCTGATGAGCTTACCAACTTTACTAATTTAAATGTGACAGAGAAGAGAGGCAAAGTCTTCCACCGCGTTGGAACTGTGACTTTAACTTTGCTTTTGTGGCTTTTGTTATCATAATCACTAAATGGATGCTGTCTATAAATAGACATGATATGATTATGATTGTGATATATTATGATTGTTATCATAATCACTAAATGGATGCTGTCTACCTTGCTGAGCAAGGTTGTTATCATCCTAGGTAACTACAGTATAATTTGAACTAGGACTGTAGACATGACCGATTGTTAATTAAAATTCTTTTCTGGGTCTCGCTCTTTCTGTTTGGCCCAGCAAACATTTGTTTACAAAACATTTGTCTTTTTTCATTTTACTGTGAATTGCTTTCCTACCCTTTGAAGTCCCAAGCCCCTAACCCCTAATCTGAGATAGCATAACAAGCCTCAACTGTGTAACTTGTCCTTGGATCTAACTTTTGTTTCATCCAACACCCAAATGAAACTAAATTTAACTTTTCCCTGTTAATCAATCTCAAACCAGTTTAACTCTTAGATCAGCTTGAAGAACATAGAAGGGTAGAGGAAATTTTTTTCCTCCCCAAGGACCACAAGGGCACACAATGTCATCATCTAGAATACAGACACTTAACACTGCTCAGCAAATATACGTGAATAAATGCTGAATGTACGTCTCTCTTAAGTTCTCTTGATCCTTCTGATTCACAGTGATTTTTCTTCTCCATGGGCTCTTATAATATTTATTGTTTAAAACCTTCAGTTTTAGATGCAGACTATGCTCTACTGCTTAAACTTGAGGTATACAACCCCCTGCCTCCTCTCCCCTGTTCTTTTCAAAATAGTATGAAGTCTTTGAGGTAGCATCTATCTTTTTACAACTCCCTTATGGGTTTTGAAACATTTCAGACACTGGGACAGTGTTGCTCATGTGTATTGTTGTTGTCCATGGTGAAGATAATAAATAATAAAAAGTGCCGGGAGCCAGCCCACAAGATCCCACCCATGACAGAGTCATGAGAAAGAGCACTGATTGAGCAGAGCTTCTCAGGCCTCAGGGATTCTCGGAAGGCTGCCTCAGTGCTCACCTTAGAGATAGTATTTGTCTTTCTGATGTTTGCTATAATAAACCTCTTCTTATTTTCTATGACTTAGGCAAAAGGCTTTTCCTGATTCTCTTCTAAAATAGATCAATCTGAAACCTCAATCAACAAGGCCCCTGAATGGTAGCACCCTAATAAAATTGTCTGGGATATAGAGTATGCTAATCTAAATTCCTCTTGCTAGCATATTGGTTTGCTTAATAAATGTACCTGTGCCTTTGGAGCTAATGTGCATGACATCTCCTTAACAATAAACAATACTGAGAGCCTCCACACAGAAAGCCCCAATGGGCACAGAGCCCTTCGTAAGAAAAAGGGCTCATTAGAAAAAATAAGAAGCATTACTTTATGAAACTGTTACTTAGTCTATATTTACTCACTATGTTTTTTCTCTTAATGTATTTAGCCTATATAATGAAAGCATAATAGTTAGAGATTTATATAAATAGAAGTTTAGCTTTAATACAACTAATAAGACGATTGTTAATTCAGCTGGTGATTTTGCTAAGCACTGATCTTGGCGTTTTCAGCTTGCTGTGCCATGACTTTATGGGACCACATTCTTCTCTGTTAGGCCCAAGGCATAAGATAGAGTACAGAAAACAGGTTTTACATTGAAACTCTGAGTTTATGAATTCTTTCTTTGTCATAATCTGCTGTGCCTGTATTCTTTAAAAATTGTAACCCTGGTGCTTTCTGTGCCTGATGCAAAAATGTCCTGGCTGATCGACCCTTATCAATAAAAGAGTCACCAGATGTTAGCAGGCCTCCAGGCCAGAAGATGATGTAAACAACTTAAACTTTTTGTAGCTAAAAACACAGTGTCCTGGTTCCGATAAGGGTCAAAAGCTGCTGACCCATTGATTTGATTTGGCACGACTTTACATTTGTTTCTACGTACAACTAAAAATATAAAAGCTGTCTTGAAATCAATAAAGTCAGAAGACATTTGGAGACGCAAAGACTCGCTGTGTCTTCTCATTCGCCGACGCTGTCCATCCTGAGGGAACCCCTGGACCAGCTGGAGCAGGACTCTGGCAAAAAAGGAAGTGAATATTGCTGAGAAAAAGTCGTAGGAGTCAGAAGACATGAGAAAAGGTAAGAAAGAAACTCTTCTTGGTTGCCTGCATCAAAACATAGTTCTCTTGACAGAATTAGTTTAGGAGCAATTTTTTCCGAACCAGGTTCCTGTTTCTTTCACCATCTTGCTTAGGAGTTAGTAGACTTATGGGCTCGAGTCCTCAAAAATTCCTGAAATGATAGTCCACATCCATCTGGGCCCCATCTATTTCTATTTCATGGACCATTATAAGAAAAAAAATGGCAAGATTTCACTTGGCAACATCTCACTTTTACATTCCTTGACATGAGAGCTTAAGACCAAAGACTGTACTAATATTAATATAGTGTCTTATAGTATATACTCTAATCTCATTTTGAGTATTTACATGCTATGGGGGTTGTTTGTTCTCTCATTTCTTAGGAGTCCAGAGACTTATGCGCTGCCGTTTTTCGTACTCTAACAGCAAGAAGTCCAGTACGATATGTAGGATGATGGGGTTTTCTTAAGTAATTAGTGTCCTGCGTGTGGGAGCCAAGTGAGAAAAAAGGGTAGGTGGGAAGGTTGGGAGTGGCACTGGGGAATGACGACAGTTTTCCAGCCAGGAGTTTGGAATCCTTGGTCCCATTAAACTCAGTGTTATTTAGCCAAGGCAAACAAACTGCGTCTCAGTTTCATGTTCTCTAAAGTGAGGACAGGTCTCTACATGCCTCCCAGGTGATCCTGGAAGACCTCATAGGTAGGTTGAATGAAATGGAACTTTTTACTGTTCGGATAGTTTAAGTCCTGGGCCAACATAAAAAACTTATTTCCTCTTCTTCGTTTTCGCTGTTAAAGAGTTAGAAGAGGTGAAGAAACACTGAGGATACTAATACTTACCTCTTAAATATTATCTTTACAAATTATTCTGCATTTATTCCTTTCTAAAAATTATGAGTCACAGTTCCAATAGCTAAAAATTCAGAACAATGAAAATAGCCATCTAGCTTCTTTTAAGAACAGTCGTTTTGAGAAAACCAAATAACTCCATTATTGCTAGTATTAAAAGTCCATGAGACTGGATGAGAAAGCCTTGTATGCAAATGAAGGATGCAGGTTCCGATTTCCCATAGGTTCAAATAGCAACCAATGAGAAGAGTGTACAACTACCTGCTTAGTATAGGCTTTTATTAGTAATTTTTTCAGAAAGTTTTTGTCACTAGGCAGAAGTCTTGTATGCAAATTAAGGATGCAGGTTGTGATCTCCCATTGGTTCCTTAATGTTAGCCAATGGGAGAATAGCACAAGCCTACCTTCAGTTAGTATAAATACTTCTCTCGCTCTCGTTTCATTTTTTTTCTGTTTGCTTTTCTTTGCCAAATATTTTGCTTCGTGATCTAGTAGATATGTCAGGCCGTGGTAAACAGGGGGGCAAGGCTCGCGCTAAAGCGAAGACCCGCTCTTCGCGTGCTGGGCTCCAGTTTCCCGTGGGCCGCGTGCACCGCCTGCTCCGGAAGGGCAACTACTCCGAGCGTGTTGGAGCTGGCGCGCCGGTGTACCTGGCAGCGGTGCTGGAGTACCTGACGGCCGAGATCCTGGAGCTCGCGGGCAACGCGGCGCGCGACAACAAAAAGACCCGTATCATCCCGCGCCACTTGCAGCTCGCCATCCGCAACGACGAGGAGCTCAACAAGCTGCTGGGCCGTGTGACCATCGCCCAGGGTGGCGTCCTGCCCAACATCCAGGCTGTGCTGCTGCCCAAAAAAACCGAGAGCCACCACAAAGCCAAGGGAAAGTAAAGGGTCCACGTCCCCACGGCATTTTTACTTTCAGTTATCTGGAAAAAGTCGATATATACAAAGGCTCTTTTCAGAGCCACCCATATCATCTCCACTTAAAGAGCTGTTATACTTTTTAATTGTGCCCGTATGAAAGTTGTAACATCAGGCCAAAAATCACAACTAGAAAGAGTTTTCCTCACTACCCGAGGAAAACTTATCTCCAATCAAAGTGTTTGCCCGGAAGTTTTATCAGAAAAATCACGGAAATTCAAATTAGTTGAATCAGTTTCTAGTCAAACAGTAGTTCTTTCATTCCAGCGGTGACATGTTTTTCCCTACTGGAGAGTGAGAGTTTACTAGGGAAAGGTGCTGAACTCTTAACCTTAAACCTTTTTCGTTGATGTAATGGAACACCTAAACCCTCTGCATCTAGATTGCACTTTATAAAACGTGTTATGCTGAAGCAATTGAGAGTTACAGATCATTAATACTTCAAAAACATTTTGATTGTCCACAATGTTCATGTTAACACCCGAGAAAATCCGAGTGTTATTTTAGATGTAGCCCACCTACTCTTTCTAAGCACTTCCAAAATAATCTTTGGTGATTGTACTTAAAAAAAAAAATCAATCGGCAGTGTCCGCGTTGCTTTGTAATTACTTTCCTGTATATTTCAGAAGTGAAAGGGTAAATAAAATGAAGTCAGGCCATTGGAGTTGCTATAGTAAAAGGGCAGGTTCATTCACCAACCGGAAAGCAGCTCTTGATTCTTCCGGGCAAAGAAATGGACCAATCGGAGCAGGGCGCGGGTAGTTTTGAATGTTCTTGGGTCCAATAGTTGTTCGCCTGGCTGTATAAAAGGAGGGCGGCAGCTAGCGTCTAGCCGGCGTTTGGAAAAACAGTGCCCGTTCGTTCTTTGTCATGGCTCGTACTAAGCAGACCGCTCGCAAGTCCACCGGCGGCAAGGCGCCGCGCAAGCAGCTGGCCACCAAGGCGGCCCGCAAGAGCGCGCCGGCCACCGGCGGCGTGAAGAAGCCGCACCGCTACCGGCCCGGCACGGTAGCTCTGCGCGAGATCCGCCGCTACCAGAAGTCGACGGAGCTGCTGATCCGCAAGCTGCCGTTCCAGCGGCTGGTGCGCGAGATCGCGCAGGACTTCAAGACTGACCTGCGCTTCCAGAGCTCGGCTGTGATGGCTCTGCAGGAGGCATGCGAGGCCTACCTGGTGGGGCTCTTCGAGGACACCAATCTGTGTGCCATCCACGCCAAGCGCGTCACCATCATGCCCAAGGACATCCAGCTTGCCCGCCGCATCCGCGGGGAGAGGGCGTAAACTTGGTTTTCATTTGAGTGCCAACCGTAAACCCAAAGGCTCTTTTCAGAGCCACCCACAACATCAAATAAGAGTTGTATCACAAGGGATTAGGATTATCCCTACTGCCAACAAAGCTGGAGCAGAGTGTAACTCCACCCCACCGTCCTCTCCCTGTAATTTTATGTACCTGAGAAGGAATTAGCAAATCCTCCATGTAATTCTCGGTTTATCATCTTGGCTTCGGTTGCGTCAACCAACTGCCAGAATTGGCACTGAAAGAATATAGTTTAAACTGTAGACCTGACAGAACAGGATACTTAACGCGTTCTCTTCCTTGCCTAGCTCCCCTTAAGAAACCTCATTTGCATAAAAGCTCTGCGCCCCCTCCCCTGCCTACAGCTTGTTTAAAAAACGGGCAAACCCTGAATCCTGAGTTGGGTGCTCTGCCTTTGGAGGTGATTCCGCTAGGCCCTCACTGCTGTGAAATAGTCTCTTCTGGTCCTCTGGGGCCTCCCTGGTAGCTCGGTAAAGAATCCGCCTGCAATGCAGGAGACCTTGGTTTGATTCTTGGGTCCGGAAGGTACCCTGGAGAAGGTGTAGGCTACCCACTCCAGTATTCTTGGGCTTCCCTGGTGGTTCAGCTGGTAAAGAATCCGCCTTCAATGCGGGAGACCTGGGTTCGATCCCTGGTTTGGGAAGATACCATAGAGAAGGGAAAGGCTACTCACTCCAGTATTCTGGCCTAGAGAAATCCATGGGCTGTATAATCCGTGGGGTCGCAAAGAGTGGGACAAGACAGCGACTTTATGATCCTCCGAGTGCGTGTTGCTTGTCTTCCTGTGAACCAAATATCTGCTGTAACACTGCTGTAACATTTTGGTGCATTGGCCGGGAAACCGACAGCCGCTCTGGCCCCTTCTGCCACCGTTGTCAAGAACTGACGGAAGCTCCGCTATCCCGGGCCCCCGCGACGGGAAGGATGGCGCACCACCAGTGATGTCACTGCACCCTGACCCTCGTCGGGCCCGGTAGTAGCAGGCCGCTGCTGCTTTCGAGCAGACTCCGGGGGAGGATTCAGAAAATTTTGCCAGGACCAGGGCCAGACGTCTGATGGGGTGAGTGTCCCCGGGGATCGAGGAACGATTTCAGGCCCACCTTTAAAGCAGAAGGGGAGACTGATTGCCTCCCGCAGCATGGAGTGCTGCCCAGGATAGGGAAGTCTCCGTATCAGGTGTCTGGTGGGCTAGCACTGTATGTGTATCTGTGTAAGTGTCCGTTCTCCACGGCAATAGCTACGGAAGCTGAATGGATCCTAACCTGCGGTTTCTTGGTGACTTCACACGGCTCAGGGTAGCGTCAGGTCCTACGGGACATTGTCCCTCAGTGCGGGCCTGTGAGGGGTTTATTATACTGACAAGAAGAGGAGGATAAACAGAGGTTTGTATACTGACCTGCTATAGCTAAAAGGCACCCAACGTCCCCATAAAGGGAGCGGCCAGATTGACGAAAGCCAAAGCATTTTTGTTTGTTGTGGGACACCATTCCAGGGTGGGAACTCACATAATGAGTAGTTCCAATTCAAACTAGAGTCTATGGTTAAAAATAGTAAGGAAGGATTCTCGGGATTATGGTGTAACAGAGTGGCCCTCCTTTGGGGTCGGATGGCCCTCAAAGGGCACCTTAGATGTGCCCACTGTCCGAGCAGTGTATAGACGCATAACTGGAGACCCTGGCCAGCCAGACCAGTTCCCATATATTGACCAATGGTTGGTTGAAAATTGCTCAGTTGAGGCCTCCATGTGTTTGGTTCTGCGCTACAAGTAAGGGAAAGTGTAATGTCCTAGCAGCCCAACCAGAAAGAAAGGCCCCACGCCAGAAGAAAGAGCCACCTATTTTCCAAGGAGGGGCTGAGGACTCACCACCAATAGTGCCACCACTCTATGTACCAACAGCTCCCCCTCAAGTGGCCAAAGGTCCACATTTGCCACATAGCCCACCACCGTCTGTTTCGCCTACTTCTGATGATCCTGAGGTTTTCACACCCCCGCGACCAGGCACCCCAGAACTGATGAGTGTGAACCTCCGATCAGCTCAGGGACCAGCTACCCCAGTGCTACAAATGCACTTAGAGACTTGGGGACTCCAGCGCCTTGCTGCTGATGGAACCCTCAAAGAGAGGTGACCTGTCTTCTACTACCAGCCTTTTTGCATGACCTATCTTCTCAACTGGAAGCTTTTCACCCCCTCATACTCTGAAAAGCCTCAAGTGTTGATTGATCTCCTAGAGTCCATTTTTCAGACCCACCGCCCCACTTGGGGAGACTGCTAGCAGCTGCTCCTCACCTTGTTCAATACGGAGGAGCGCCGACGAATCGTAACCGAGGCTAGAAAATGGTTCCAGGCCAATGTCCCAGGGGGCCAAGTGGACAAAGAAACCTTCCTGAAAGACGAGCCCCACTGGGACACTGAAGGAGGAAGAAATAGACTGGAGAGGTATCGACTGGCCACCCTACAGGGGCTAAAAAGCCCACCAACATGGCTAAAAGCAGGGGCTAAAAATCCCACCAACATGGCTAAAGCCACAGAGGTAATACAAAAGCCAGATGAAAGCCCGGCAGACTTCTTTGAGAGACTATGGTGAGGCCTTCCGGGTCTTCACTCCTTTCCACCCTGAAGCCCCAGAAAACCAACGGATGGTAAATTCCACTTTCATGGAACAGGCCCAATCAGACATCCGGAGAAAATTACAAAGATTGGAAGGGTTCGTGGACAAAAACACCACAAAATTGCTGGAGATCGCCAACAAAGTCTGTCAACTGCAACCAAGCAGCCCGTCATGAAGCAGAAAAGAGGATAGAATGGAAAGCTGCATTACTGGCAGCTGCTCTGCCAAAGCTTGCACCCCCAGCAGGACCACCTCATAGGGCAAGGGGCCCAGATCCGAAGAAGAGAAGCCCTCTCAGCTATGATCAATGGGCCTGTTGTAAAGAAAAAGGACACTGGAAGAATGAATGTCCTGACCGCCCTAAAAAGAGAACCGAAGCTACAGCCCCACCAAGCTGATATCAACCTGAGCCACCCAGCGCTAATCTGATCAGCCTAGCAGGAGCAGAACCCCATTAGAGGGGACCAGGCTCTCTTCAGAGTGGCCCTGAGAGTCCATGGTCAGAGTTCAAGCAGGGGGCCATCCAGTGGGCTTAATGGTAGACACAGGTGCTGAGCATTCGGTGGTCACTCAGCAGATAGTCCTCTTCTCAGGAAGAGAAGTCACTATCATCAGGGCTACAGGAGCGCAGACCCGCAGGCCCTTCTGCGGTCCTCAGAGATGCCAATTAGGGGGCCATGAGGTAGTCCATGAATTCCTCTACCTGCCAGACTGCCCTGTTCCTTTGATAGGAAGGGATGTCCTTGCAAAAATGCGAGCCCAAGTTTCCATTTCTGCCAACAGGTCAGCCCAGCTAAAGTTAACAGAGCGACCCTCCTCCTTGATTATGGCTCTCACTGAAAAGAAGGAGGAGGAATGGTGCCTGTACTCTTCCCCTCCAAAAGAGCAGACCATTCCTCCTGAATTAGAGACTGAGTACCCACTGGTCTGGAACAAAAAGAATCCTCCAGGTCTGGCAGGACATCATGCCCTCATCCTGATTGATCTCAAACCAGGAACCCAGCCTGTAAAACTGCAACAGTACCCAATTCCTCGAAAGGCTTGTCTAGAAATCCAGGTGCATTTAGACAGGCTGCTCCATCACTCCAGGGTAAAGGCAGCCCATCTGCCAAACAAAGACTGACAACATTGGGAGGTGACCCCCAATCAAAACAACTCACCCTCAGGAGGGGAAAGGACAAGCACTGTGCTCTGGAGTCCTGCTAATCCACCCAAGGATTGGAAGAGTCAGTCACTGGAAAAGATAATTACGCTGTTCCTGTCCCCTATATTAGTTCTTTCACTGTGATGCTCCGGCACTGTCACCCTCTGCTCTTCTCTGGCTGTGTGCTCTTAGCTTTCATTTTCGCCATAGGGTTAACAGCGACAGGTCCATTCAATTGGCATTGGGGTAAAAAGCTTTTACTGGCAGTTTTCTTCCTCTCTTTGGTTAGATACTTCATCACCATCAACTGCATATAGACACTAAATATGTGGTATATCCTAATACAAATTTTTGCAACTCACCTCAGTGATGGAAAACTCTTTCACCCTTGGGCCCCAGTGGTGACCCAGATGGCGGTCTTAGCAAATTGCACCTAACGTCAGGCTTGTTTACTAGAAGACATAAAATATGAAGAGCCGACAGTTGCCCTCCTGGCCTACCCAGCCTCTGTGGAAGACATCATTAACCTGTCTCCTTCCCTAAGTGGATTTCCCCTCCATTTTGTGTAACAAGAGGATGGAGCTAAGAGGTAAGCCTCACCCTCATGAGAAACAAGGAGAGACTAGGAGAGCTTTCCACCCACGGGGCTGTACTAAAGGGGAACTTTTCTCTATGTTTTCAAAACAAATACTCAAAAGTTGAAGAAGTAGGTTTTCTGAACCCAATAACAATAACACCTTATCCTTTGACCAAACAGATTTACAGTGCTAACCCTTTGGTGATGAAGATTATGAGGTATATTATATCCCTGACTGTAGGGGACATAATTTTACATAGGGAGGCTTAGCCAAAAATGCAACTAAATGGTACAATGAGACTTTTGTACATGTTAACAGTTCTGTACCAGGATCAGGAGAATGTATTGCTATTGGCCAAGACACAGGATCCTTACTAACTATTACCAACAGGACCTTAGTCGAGGCCCCCCTTCACTGATTCAATTGATATTTTGAAACCTAGTGTGTCAAAGCCCATCCCATACCCATAATAGCTCTGAGACCAAATATAATCCACTCTGTGCAGATGAATTTTTCTCCAGCAACAGACCAAAGGGCCATAGTGCATATGACAGTTGGGACCCATTCATAAAATCCCAAGACCTGTTTATACAAATGACCTATACTAAGGCCTGGATCCAAGAGCCCACTACCGGTGTCTTGCTACTAGGAACCACGTTTAATTTTCTTTGCAGAAACTGGCTGTGGGGAATCCTTCCCTGCCGATGGGAAGGTATTTGCCATCCCAAGTTTACAGTTCTAAAATTCGCAAGAAATGGCAGACCGGAAACACTGTGAACCTAGGATCCTTTCTAGAGCAAGCATTATCACCTGCAAACCCTCAGCCCAGGGTAAAATGGAATGACTGGGAAGGGCGTGCCCCTGATAACCCCATCCTGGAAAGACCTGGTGTTGAACACTGTATTTCGAGGATTTTTCTGGTTTACAGGAATACCCCTGTTAGAAAGATCAGTACTCAAGCTAACCATTCTAATACAAGAATCTTGGAAGTCTACAGTGGCAGCGATAGAAGAACAACAAAAAAGCCTAGATTCCTTAGCTCAGGTAGTACTACAAAACTGCCGGGGACTAGATGTGATTACGGCACAACAGGGGGGATTGTGCCCTATACTCAACGAGTTCTGTGGCTTTTATGTAAATGCCTCAGCTAAGGAAGAAAGCCTGTTAGTCCTCAAAAGAAACATTAAGTTGATTGATGACCTAAAGGCTCAGGCAGGGAAAGGAAGTTGGTTATCCAACTTGCTGTCCTCGACCTTCAGTTCACTCTGGACTTAGATACACCCCTTAATGGGTCCCAGTTCTAATGCTTCTCTTAGCCCTCTTGCTAGGTCCTTGTATTTTCAATGCAATAACCCATTTTATTTCTTCTCGCTTAGAAACCATAAAGCTCCAAATGATGATGAGGACTTACCGCTATACACCAATAGAGGATTCCAGCGGGGAACCTTGAGAGAGTCTACACCCCTGTTCCTACAGGAAGTAGCTAGAGCGGTCATCGCCCCTGTTCCCTTAGGGTTCCCTGTTGAGTAGTTAAGGCAGATGATCCCTAAGTCGGCTAAAGCAGCTTGAGGATCAACATGAGGGAATGAGAAGGAAAATTCAGCAAATCTTCCATGTAATGCTCTGTTTAGCATTTTAATGCTTTTGTAACCCGGCTTGTTTATTGCATCAATCAACCGCCAGAAATGGCACCAAAAGAAGATAGTTTAAACTGCGGACCTGACTGAGAACACAAGACACCTTATGCGTTCTCATCCTTGATTGGCACCCCTTAAGAAACACCTCAGTTTCATGGAAGCTCTGCCCTGCCCCATAGCTTGTGTGTATAGAAGACAGGCAAGCCTGAGTCAGGTGTTCAGCCTTGACTCCGCTGGCCCTTGTCTGCCTGTCTGTTAATTGCTCAGTCTTGTCTGACTCTTTGCGATCCCATGGACTGTAGCCCACCAAGCTCCTCAGTCCACAGAATTTTCTAGGCAAGAATACTGGAGTGGGTTGCCATTTCCTTCACGGGTAGATATTCCCGAACTAGGGATTGAACCTGGGCCTCCTGCACTGCAGGCAGATTCTTTACTACCTGAGCCTCCGGGGAAGCCCCGCATAAGTGTAAAATAAACAGTCTTTTCTGATACTCTGAGTGCATGTTGCTTTGTCTTCCTGTGAGCCAAATATCTACTGTAACACTGCTGTAGCAAACCTACTTGTAAGTACTCTACGTAATTGCACTTTTTCCTGCCCCGTTGTTTTGTCTCTTCTAGGAATTACTTGCTGTAGTTGTTCAGGATTTTAACCAGTTGACCCCAGGATTTTAAACGTGTCCATTACTGTCTTAGTATCTGATAGAGTGGACAATGACTGTTCTTTCTCCTCCCCAGCCAAGGAACATGGATTTGGCTTTAAGTTTTTAATTTACTTGAGCCCCTCAAGAAAACAACTGCAGTATCGAGGAAAAAAGGTTAGCACCATTTTAGAATTCAATCATCTTTAATCTTTAATCTTTTTAGGGTATACTCTGCAGGTCAGCAGCATTTTGATGCTAGTTTACCAGAGTTCAAATGCTAGCTTTACTACTTTTTCATTTGGCATTACTTGCACAGATTCTGCTCATTTTAGAAGTTAAAATTCAGCAGCCATTTAAAAATTAAACAGGAAAATCAAATTTGTGGAAGAAAATTTACTGAACACTTTGGGGGGGGGAGGGGCGGTGACGCCAGCATTTTAATATCATTACATTAAGCATCTATTAGGGGAGTGACTAAGGAGGGGCTGGAGACAAACAGGGATGTTTAATGTATAGATTGTATCTTTTGAATGACTGTTGCAAGGGCTTCAGGCTAAAAGAGTTTCTTTCCCAGGTGCACAGAGTGATGTTACACCACAAGCTGAGGTTTACAGCTAATGCTGTTGGAGTCTAAAATTTGAGTTTGTTATAAAGACTATCAAAGAAGAGGAAGAGTAAGTCAAGGTTAGGGTGAATTTTTCAGACTTCAGATTTAGTGGTAGCTTTTTCAGTTGTCCTAGTAGATGTGAGTCACTGCTCAAGGAGTGTTTTCAGGAGATTTAACACAACAGTGGGAAGCTGGTATGGAGATTTGAAAGGCACCCCAGGCTTGGCTGCAGGAAAGCTAGAAGCCTGAGACTGTCCATGTACCTTAGGAGAGGGCACAAAGGAATATATTTGGACCATCACGTTTAACATGTCACATATGCCAAAAAAGAATGAGTTGATGTCTTGTACTTTGTTAGATGCCATCAGTCAGTTCAGTTCAGTCACTCAGTCGTGTCTGACTCTTTGCGACCCCATGGACTGCAGCACGCCAGACTTCCCCGTCCATCAGCAATTCCCGGAGCCTACTCAAACTCATGTCCATTGCGTCACTGATGCCATCCAACCATCTAATCCTCTGTTGTCCCCTTCTCCTCCTGCCTTCAATCTTTCCCAGCATCAAGGTCTTTTCCAATGAGTCAGTTCTTCGCATCAGGTGGCCAAGTCTAGACAGGTTCTTTAAGAAGTAATACCAATTGAAAACAATCACATTTATACATAACTTCTCAGCCTATCTCTGTTCTCACACTTTGCTTACAATGGCTAAATTAAATCTTTATTAGAGTTCCATCATTACTATCATTACCCAGTTTTACAGATGTAGAAAACAAAGGTAAGTTATATGGTCACACAGCTCATAACATGTAGGGAAGGTTAAATAATTTTCCCTCTACCCTTCTGAGTTCTTATCTGAGAACCCCTGAAATAAAAGGTTAACAAGAGAAAAACAAACAGAAGTAACATGTAGCCCTTATGTATACATGGGAGTTATCTGGGGAAAAATGAGTAACTCCTGAAGGTAGCTTAAAATTCCAAACTCAAATACCATCCTAATAGGGAAAATGAGTGAGAGGTGGTGTGTAAGCCTGATGGGGTGAGTAAATGATTTTTAGGAAAGATGAATGGGCCCTTAAGAGAATAGATGGGGAGAAACAATAGTGATAAAATAAGATTATGTTTAAAGCAGGATAATAAAGTTTCTAGACATAAAATTTTCTCTCTGCTCATTGGGGCCATTGCCCCTCTTTAGTGTACATTCTGCCCATTATAGCAGTACATTGACCAAACCTCCTTAAAAGACATATGAATACCTGCTTGACTGAAAAGAGCAATTTTCTCCTGGTGCCAGCAAGGTACCTTCTTAGAAGATAACACTCCTTTCTTAATCCTGTAAGGGACTGCAATGCCCCACTACTCACCTTATACATGTGGGTCTTGACTATGTAGTCTGTCAATGGTAACTTTAAGATATAACTCTGTCTTAAGAATATACTATGTTTTGAACTCTAACAAGCAGAACAATCCTCCAAGCTTTCTGAAAGACTGTCTGCCAGGTGATAATCCTTGGGTCAGCTCTAATAAAGTCCTATTTTCTTTCTCAGATTGACCGTTTTTATGGACAATAGTTTGTGACAAGGTTTGTATGGGAGTGGTAAGTGTCCTTTTCTCTAATAAGTGTCACTCTTCCCTAGTTAGTGAAACTCTTTGCGGGGGGGGGGGGGGGGGGGGGTGGATTTATTGACTTCTTTTTGTCTGTCTTTAGGTAGATATTGGGAGTTCAGAGAAATCCTCTATGCATTTGCTGTTTTTCTGCTACAGCTCAAAATAATCAACACACTTATAGGAGAGGGAAAATAACTTTCCTTCTACCCTTCTAAATTCTTGGCTGAGAACCACTGTATAAAGGGTAGGTTAACATGAGAAAAACAGTTTAATAACATGTACACCTCACATATGCATAAGAGATACCTAGAAAAACTGAGTAAAACTCTGCAAGTTTGTCCAAGACCCCACTTTAAATATCTTCAACTAAAAACAAAAGAAGTACGAGGGAGCTAGTTATGAGAGGTTACCAGGAAAGCAAACAAGAGTAAGGTTATTACACAGAATTAAGTCCAGTGTCTTCTCATTGATGAGATTCTCTGGTGATCCAGTTATCCTATCTTCCTGGTACAGAGAGAAAGACATCAATTGAAATTCCCTTTATAAATGTAAGTGTAAGAATAAAAAGAATAAATTCTCACAAAAAAGAAAAAGTAAATTCTACTCTATGTCTGGCATTTAAAAAAAAAAAGCTCAAAAATAGCATCACTACGGCTTATAATAACTCTTGACCCTGCTCGTCGCGGTGGTGTGAAGCGCATCTCCGGGCTCTCTTCTACGTTCCGTAGCATGTCTGGACGTGGCAAAGGCGGCAAAGGCCTTGGACCCGCGGGGTGCTGAAATATCCAGGTGTTCCTGGAGAACGTGATCCGGTGGTGTGACGCGGTCATCTACCTACCCGCGGAGCACGCCAAGAACGCGCAAGACTGTCACCGGAGCCATGGACGTGTCACCTACGCGCTCAAGCAAGTCAGGGCCGCACCCTCTACGGCTTTGGCGGCTAAAGCTTCATCCAGTACGTTTATTTTAAAGGCCCTTTTCAGGGCCGCCCACTCTCTCTCAGAAAGGGCTGTGTTCAATGTGTACTTGGATAGGAAGTGTATTCTCGCTTAATGCTACAGTAATTTTTCTGTGCGGGTTTTCTACCATAACCCTAACTTCATCTAGTCGTTGCTCATGTGCGAAGAATAGCGGTGCCTTCGGTCAACAGGGTAGCACAATTGTTTGGCTTAGTATGCGGCGGAAGTTCCGGTGCCCTGTTTAAGGACTTCAAGCCCCAGTGTCTCCCGCTCTAGGTAGAGGGATCCTGCCTACCCCCAAATCGTCTGTAAAAGGACTATCAACTACGGGCCAAGGTTTCGTCGAAGAGGCAAAACTTGGGTGTGCATGTCTGTGTGCTCAGTCGCGGCCGACTCTTGGACTGTAGCTCGCCAGACTCCTCTGACCTTTGAATTTTCCAGGCAAGAATACTGGAGTGGATTGCCATTTCCTACTCCAGGGGATCTTCTCGACTCAGAGATCGAACCCGCGTTTCTTGCGTCTCCGGCATTGGCAGGCGGCTTCTTTCCCACTGCATCACCTGGGAAGCCCAACGTATTTAATAAATATTTGTGCAAATTGCCAGAAACTGCCGGGGTGCTGCTGGTGGCTAACAAGGCAGATGAATTGAATACATTGCCAGAAAGACCCTGGGTGTGTTTGCAGCGAGCGACGTCAGGATCTGCGTTCTGGACTCTGCAGCCCCACCACCTCCCTGTCCTCCCCCAGGTCGCGCCCCAAACCTTCGCCTCCGGTACCTCTAGAGATTGAGCCATCATCATGCTGAGTGTCGTGACCCCTCGTAAACTCAGTGATCTTGGTTTTTGAAGTGCCTTGGCATTGCTGACTTTCATCCTCAGGCTGGAGGCCTCCGGCTAAGCAGTTTGTAAATCCCCGTTTACTATGTTAAGCGATTCTGTTCTGAACTCTTAGGCCTCTAGCAGGGCCTTTGAGATTGTAGGCAGACGCTCCCTCCTTTGTGGTAAAGTGACAATTGGGTGGCTCTCGCACTTTCAGCTTCATTCCAGCTCGTCTCTCTCTGTACTCTGCTGTAAATTATACTTTAAAATGAAACTTTCAAACATGACAATATAGCTACAAAAGTTTTTTTGACGTGTGTCAAATTGATAAACCAGCTGACTGGCGAATAATCAGCCTCCTTGATTTTTTGTTTGAGACGTGTATTGACTGCTCTAGGAAACACTGCTGCCTCGTCATTCTGCTAACACCTGTCTCTTGACCCTGGAGGAGATACTGACTAGGCAGTTGAGAAAGCGAGATTCTTAATTGCAGGTGAGACTTCTGGACTAGAGAAAAAAATTGGGGACTCATCAACATATAAATGGTCAGACTGGATGAGAGCACTAAGAACTTAAATATGTTTTATAGCAGCACATTGTTTGTAAATGAGTGGAAGCAATATAAATTGTCATCAAGACGGACCAGATAAAATATCTGTATCCATAAAATGGTGTCTTAGTTCAGGCTGATACAATAAAAATACTGTGGACCCTGTGCTATAACAACAGATACCTCTCAGCGTTCTGGAGACTGAAGTCCAGCATCAAGGTGCTAGGCAGATTCAGGCAGATCGGATGTGTGATGAGGACCCATTTCCTACTTCATAGGCTGCTGTCTTCCTGCTGTCTTCACGTGGCAGAGTTCAATGAATGCAGGCATGAATGTTCTACACAAGGACACAGGCCCTCTCCCACCCTCAGGCCCACCAGAGTGCTGCCATGATTGATTCTCTATCTATAATTCTTTGACTTGTCACTGCCTGAATCAATCAGCATGACAGGTTTTCTCTGGCTCTTAAGAATGATGCAGGAGTGGTATATCAAGCAGCATTATCTTTGTTCTGAACAAGGACTTCAGGAGTGTTAGGTCTGAGAAAGTTTCATATCTTTTTACCCAGGTAGTGGGTATGACTAAAATGAGTGTGATACAGTCTAGAAGTCTTATGAACTAAAAAAAGAGAGGCCAACCATAAAAGAAGGTGGTCTATGGAGGATCCACACTTCCCTTCAGTGTAGGAAATCTGTATCCACGTATGTTATTACATATCTGAATGGATGGAGGACAGGAAATTCTAATTTGCTTACTGGTGTACCCCAATGCTTAAACAATATCTGGCACATTACACAAAATCAACACATGTCCTGAAGGGCACCAGGATTACATTCCTCTCCCAACCAGGCCCATTTTTGCTCCTCTAGTCATCCAAAATGCAGCTTTGAACCAACCCTCCCCATTGTCAGTTTAAATTAAGGCAGGCTAGGTAATTATATCATTCCCTTCCAAGTCTTGGAGGACAGTTATCAGGTGGGAGACTGAAAAAACTAGGAGAAACACTAGAACTAACATACTGAGGCTAAAATCAGCCAGCTCTCTATAAAAATGATACAGAAAAGAACCCAGTGATAGAGGCTTTTAGACGGGAATACTGTTTTCCTACTAGCCAACCTCAAGTGAATTCACGTCCCTTCAGCTGAGTTCTCATGTCTGATATGCTACTGGAACGTATAATTGTACGAGATTTTCTTGCTTAAAAATTTTCTGTGGCTACAACTACAGACCAAGCATAGACCAAGGAGGCCATACTTTAGCAAGAGAACATCTTCATAGACCAACAGGCCTACCCTACAAACTATCTCCTGCTACCCTGCCTGGAGATTTTATTATATATATATAATAAGCTTTTTTGAGATATAATCTACATACCATAAGATTTCATCCACTTTTTTTAGTATACAAACAATAAATTTTAGTATATTTACTTAGTTGTACAACCACCACTAGTCTATTTAGGTTTAGAATACTTCAATCACCCTAATTTCCATTTCTGTGATGGAAGGCAAAAAAGTATGGCTTACTGCTGAGCGCTGTGTTGACACCGAAAGAGGGAAGCCGGTTTTCTTCATAACTTCTGAACTAAATGCCTGGGTTTCCTGGCGGTCTGAATCCGGCTTCTTTTGCACACCATTTCAGATTATTTTTTAAATCGAGACAAATCCAGACTCAGATGTCTGTTTTATAATCCGTAAAAAATAAATTTACTAAATTCGGGCTTTGCCTTTTCTCGCCCAACTTTCCACCCCCTATTTAGGTCGCCGCGGGAAAGCACAGATCACCAGTTCTGATAGGCTGACAGCCATGGGTGGGGCTTGGCGACCTAATGCGTTAGTTCTTTTCCCTTTTTAACCACCTTCGCCGCTACCTGTCCAGTGCATTAGGGCGAATGATTCCGTACGTATATACAGATGAGTAAACCCCGCAACGTTTTCTGGTTCAGGGCTAGTGTTCATTTCAACTATAGCTCTTAGCTGTTTCTCGGCTAATAGTTACAGCTTTTTTCTGAGTAGTTGGGTGGCCCTGAAAAGGGCCTTTGGTTGAAATCAAGCTTCTGAGAGCAATCAGAAAGCTTAACCGCCAAAGCCGTAGAGGGTGCGGCCCTGGCGCTTGAGAGCGTAGACCACGTCCATAGCAGTGACCGTTTTCCGCTTGGCGTGCTCGGTGTAGGTGACCGCGTCCCGAATCACGTTCTCCAGGAACACCTTCAGCACCCCGCGGGTCTCCTCGTAGATGAGCCCGGAGATGCGCTTCACACCACCGCGACGAGCCAGGCGGCGGATAGCAGGCTTAGTGATGCCCTGGATGTTGTCGCGCAGAACCTTACGGTGGCGCTTAGCGCCGCCTTTCCCCAGGCCTTTGCCGCCTTTGCCGCGCCCCGACATGGCTCCAGAAGTAAACCAACAGCAACTGACGAGTAAGCCGAGGCCCAGTTTGACCAAGTCTTTGGTTGCTTGGCTGGGGGGCTACACTGTTTTAAATACTTAGAGGAAGCAGGCTTAGAGCAAACATATTCCAAATATCCTAGGTAGAACAAATACTTTAAAGAGTGAAAATTTATTATCAATTTTTGATAATCGTAAAAATGTCAAGATCAGAGATAGGAATGTAAAAATGCTTATACTAGCTTATACTATCCTGACGCTCAAAAGGCTCTATTATAAAAACGTTCTGCAAACGTCAATCACTCCGCGTGCCTCCGAAACCCTGGCTCTTCATTAAGATATAACAGTACTAAACACCAAGGGCCAGTTTGTTCGCATATACAGGGAATATTGAAACAGAAAGCACCCATGACTTGAATGTTATTGATGCATGTTCTTCCATCCCCAAAGCAGTATATTCAACTACTGTAGTTGGTTCATCTTACAGCCGTTTTACTTGAAAACGTGAGTGGCTCTGAAAAGAGCCTTTGGTTGAAATAGACTGGAATTTATGCCCTCTCCCCACGGATCCGACGGGCTAGCTGGATGTCCTTGGGCATGATGGTAACGCGCTTGGCGTGAATAGCGCACAAATTGGTGTCCTCGAAAAGACCCACCAGATAGGCTTCACATGCCTCCTGCAGTGCCATCACCGCGGAACTCTGGAAGCGCAAGTCGGTCTTGAAGTCCTGGGCAATCTCACGCACAAGGCGTTGAAAAGGCAGTTTACGGATAAGGAGCTCTGTGGACTTCTGGTAGCGGCGGATCTCGCGCAGGGCCACCGTGCCGGGACGGTAGCGGTGAGGCTTTTTTACGCCGCCAGTGGCCGGTGCACTCTTACGAGCCGCCTTGGTGGCGAGCTGCTTGCGTGGCGCCTTGCCGCCAGTGGACTTACGGGCTGTTTGCTTAGTACGGGCCATGACAAGTAACTACTAGGCAGATAAACCTAACACTAGCCCAAATAAGTCGTCCCAGCCTCTTTGCTGGTATTTATAGTAACTAAGGGATAGTGATTGGGCGAGGGAAAAGTTTGACTATTACGTTACAGGTTCTGATTAGTCTAGCTTTAAACAGTCCCAAAACGGTGCAGTTTCATTGGCCGCTTCCTTACCCTCGGCTCTTGTCTTTTTTCTTTTTTTTCTTTTTTTTTTTCTTACTTTTGTTCTTTTCCACACACGGTTTTCCTGTAAATGCAATGCTTTGGGCGTTACCTTTTCGGAAAAATAGACATTCACTTCATTGATATTGTAGTAATCTAGGTTTTCTTAGTCCCCTGAGTGGGGTCGAATTGAGGGATGTACATTCCCTGGTCAGTAACCCGATATCGGGCTAGAAATTTCTAAAGCCATTTTACAAAAAAAAGAGATCCCTCTGTAAAGCTTAAACTGACCGAGGAACTTCTTTGAAACCTACAAGATGTAACCACAAAAACAGTAAAAAAAAAAAAAAAAAAAAAAATCACACTAGCGTTTCCAGAAGTATTTTCTGTAATAAGGCACCTTTTTCTTATGCTCTGACTTTACGTTTGGAGCTTTCTGAAACTAGTATTTTCTAAAGTCTAGAATACATTTAGCCCGGTGCAATGCCGGGTAGACAACGGCGGGACAGCCACAAGGGATCAGAAGAATTTCCCCATGAGAAGCAGGCGATGGACTAAACTCAGTGAATAGATTATGGATCAAAACGAAGGCAATTTGCTACTGCCAGTGACTGATTTTATTTTTTAAAAAAAGCCAAATGTGAACCATTATACGAAAGCGGTAATCCAGATTCTACCTTTTGATTGGTAGAGTCAATTTTACTTGGTAGCCAGTAAGAATGCATATCTAGCATCCCTCATTTGCATGGAGCATTTCCCTTTCATTTGAAACTTGTTAAACCTATTAGACACAGGCGGCACAAATCATTCCTTAAACAAGAAATTGTTGCGTGCAGTATTTCCGTTTTAAAAACTTTTGATTAGATGCCACATTTATTACTATAAGAAAGGCTTGTTTGTGTCTTTCCAGAAATGCTCATTTATGAAATCTTCCACTTGGAGGAAGATTGTATACCTGTTATAACTGTCCTTTAAACTAAAACGCCTAGCTCCAATTGTTCTTATCTCTTCCAAGTTGTTAGAAATTACGTAATGGGATTTGTAAATACAGACTCAAGAAAACGACAGTTAAGAAAGGGTAAAGATGGGAGATTCTCCTGTCTAGACGAACCAATGAGCGCTCAGTCCTGTCCGACTCTGCGACCCCACGGGCTGTAGCCCGCCGGAGTCCTCTGTGCCTTGGACTCTCCAGGCAAGAATACTGGAGTAGGTTGCCATTCCCTGTGTCTGGAACCCTTTTATTATTGGCCACAAGGCGGAAACGAGCTCTTAGGTTTTTCTGAGGGTTACGGGGGAAATTCGGGTTACTGAGACCAGTGCGGACTTGTTTGAAAACCGCAGGCACTCGCGCGGGAATGACTTGTCCCTGCTTCATTCTCCCTACTGCTAGGAGATTGCCCAGGACAGTATTGTGAGGGACTGTTACCCAGAATGGGGCTGTGAAAGGGGAATTTTATTCTCTCAGTAGTTAGTCTGATTCGCATTGTGAAGTCGTTTGATCATTGTTGCTGCTTTTACAGCCACAAACAAGTTAAAGGGAGAGTGCCGTAAAATATTATCTCGGGATTGTGTTCTCTCATTTTCATACTAAAGCAACTTTTCCCCCTGCTCCCACATCCACACCTGCCTGTGTGCAATGCCTGTCCGGGCAGTTTAATCCACCCAGAGCTTACTTGATGTCTTTCATGTGCTAGGTTTGCAGCTTGGGATATGTTACGAGGATGAAAGGGGATCCAAAATTCGTTACGTGCATTGGGCTGTGGAAATAAGTTGCAATTACAGAAATTGCGAGCTAAGCTTTCTACAGGTGCAGCTTGAGTGTCAATTGCCGTGTTAACCAATTCTTTTGTTTTCTACAATTCTTTGTCCCAAATACATAAACGCACCCTGGTTCAGACCAAGGGCACCTGCGTCTCGGGTCTTTACCACACATACTCAGCGTTGCTAGGAAAGGAAGTAGCATTAATGAGAACTTGTCCCAAACCTGCAGATCAGGCCTATATACTCTCGCTTTCCGCTCTCCCTTTCAATCATTCAAGATGTAACCTTTTGAACTGATTGCAGATTAGAAACTGATATCCCTTGGCAGTGCTTCCTAGAGGCGAGGTTTCAGGTGAAACTCCTTGGATTCTTACGCAATTGCCTTATTTGCAGCCAATTCCTCCCACCCTCAAAAGGAAAAAATAAAACAAAAAACTGCTTTTTTAAAAAAGAAGTCGCACCCTCTGTTGGTAATGGCCCGGACCCTTCCCTGCCGAGTCGAGTATTTCCTTCTCCACTGGGCGACCGGCGTCCGGGTGAGAGGTGGAGAAGGATGCTGTCTGGGTGCCTCCGCGTAAGCGGCAGGAAAGCAGGACCATAGGCCCCAGCGGCGGGCGGCTGCCTTCCGAGACCCAGCCGGGATGGCAGGGGGCGCTAGGGTGCCGGGGGCGGGCGCCAGTGCTCACCAATCACAGCGCGGCCCCGCCCTATAAATATCGCGCGCCGGAGCCACCCGCGTCTTACTACCTCGTTGGGTCTAGCGGTTTAGGTAGTTTCTCCTTACTTCCGCCATGTCCGAAGTCGCGCTGCCGGCTCCAGTTGCTTCCACTCCCCCTGAGAAGCCTTCAGCAGGCAAGAAAGCGAAAAAACCTATGAAGGCTGCAGCAGCCGCCAAGAAAAAACCCGCGGGCCCTTCAGTTTCGGAGCTGATTGTGCAAGCCGTTTCCTCCTCCAAGGAGCGCAGCGGTGTATCCCTGGCCGCGCTGAAGAAGGCGCTGGCGGCCGCTGGCTACGATGTGGAAAAGAACAACAGCCGCATCAAGCTGGGTCTTAAGAGCCTAGTGGGCAAAGGCACCCTGGTGCAGACCAAGGGCACCGGCGCCTCGGGTTCTTTCAAGCTCAACAAGAAAGTAGCCTCCATGGATGCCAAGCCCAGCTCCACAAAGGTGGCAACGAAAACCAAGGTAACAAGTGCTTCTAAGAAGCCCAAGAAGGCCACTGGGGCGGCTGCTGCTAAGAAAGGTGTCAAGACTCCAAAAAAGGCTAAAAAGCCTGTGGTGACAAAGAAGTCCTCCAAGAGTCCTAAGAAGCCCAAGGCTGTGAAGCCTAAGAAAGTAGCCAAGAGCCCTGCCAAAGCCAAGGCTGCGAAACCCAAAGGGGCTAAAGTAAAGATAACCAAGCCAAAGACCGCTGCCAAACCCAAGAAGGCAGCACCCAAGAAGAAGTAAGAGGTCCGGTTGGAAGCTGCTTCCAATAAACCAACGGCTCTTTTAAGAGCCACCAACTTATCTCAGGAAAAGAGCTTTATTACCACACTTTTTTTTGCCCTCATGCAAATACAGTGTGTGCAAGCCACTCTTAGCTCTACATCAGAATCCTTTTTAAGCTAAGTTAAACTCACGCTGTGGGGTTAGAAGCTGGTGTTTTTGGCCTGGTCCCTAGTCCTGTTTTAACCTGAAGCTTACATTTCTACTTATATGTCAGAAATAAGCGGGGAACTTTGGGGGCCTATCCTGAAGTGCTATATTCCCAAATAGTCCTCAGCGGTACCTACCTGTAGGCACGATTCAGGGCTGGGTCCGTGTACTACATGCTCCTTTGTCTATTAAATATTTCTCTGGTATCTGAGATCAAAGCCGGGACATAGATTCTTGGGCCATATCGTTACCGCTAAGCTGGCTTTTTCCAAAATTGGGTGGCAATGAGGTATTTCAGCCAGCTTAGCGATTTATCCGGCGCTCAGATTGGTGTCTCCAAGTTCACCAGGTAGACATCGCAAGCCTCTGGCAGCGCCATCGAGGCCGGGCTCGGCCGACTTACCCCGGGACCATTTGCAGGTTGTCAGCTAGTTTTCCGCCAGGGTCAGGAAAAAGGAACTTGGCTGCCCTGGAATTTTAGAGCTAAAGCCCAAAAGCTCTTCCCGGGTTTCTGTGTTCCTGGAGACAGAACTGCCCAGATTGGATAATATTTGAAACTTCCACTCTGCCTAACTAGATAGTATTTCTCCACGCGCAGGAGTTTCAACCCTGGTGCGCTACACCACGTTAAATATTGATTTGGGGGATACTTTTATAGAATTGGCTCTTTAA
The DNA here is from genome assembly GCA_024291935.2 of Okapia johnstoni. NCBI lineage: Eukaryota > Metazoa > Chordata > Mammalia > Artiodactyla > Giraffidae > Okapia > Okapia johnstoni. Next base: position 152,733,340 of record CM044306.1, on the reverse strand, counting down.
GCTTTTGAAGTTTTAATTCTGGAATTCAGTTTAATTACTACTTTTTTCACATCCAAGGGGTAAATAACAACACAATACCATATGTTGAGCCCGGTTTGCTCACTTAAACTTAACGAAACTCAATTAGTTGTAAAACTTTCACATATAAGGGTGCAAATTTTTTTAATGTGAATACCAAGCATTTAAGGATTTTTGTATTGCATTTGCTAAGAATTTCCACAGTAAAGTTGAATAATATTTTTGGCAGCCATCCCTTTTTAGTTCTTGGTTTTAATTAACATGGTATTAAGTTTTGTCCTTTCGCATGTTATTTTTTGTATCTCCATTATATTTAAATGGTTCCCTTCAATTCTTTTCACTTTTTTTTAAAATTAAATGAGAGCTAGACTTTCTTCATGTATTGATATTATCATGTGGCTTTTCTCTTTTAATTTGTTCAATGCTTTCTTAGATGTTGAGCTCTCAAACTCAATGTGGCTGAAAGAATAAACTAGAAGAAAGAGATGAGTTTTCCTAAAATGGTCATCTATCGGAGAGAAGCAAGTGTGCTATGATGGAGCTGGGAGGGTAAGTCAGAAGTTTTGTTGTGAAATTTGCAGAGTCTAAGAGATTTCCCAAGTGGATGAGGGAGTAATCAACTGGATTCAAATGTTGATGATAGACTGAAGTGATTAGATGCCTGAGAATAGTTTCTTGGGTTAGTGGTATGGATGTCAGTAGCAGCTTTGACAGAGTAGTTTAGGGGAAGACAGAGTTGAATTAAGATGGAACCATACATTTTGGAATCATTGGTATACAGATGGCATTTAACGTCATGAGACTTGGTGAGTTCACCAAGGGGGTGAATGAGGTGGAGAATATAAAGAATGGGTAAAGGATAGAGGAGACCTGGTCCTGACTTTTTATCATCCATAAAAATGAATCATTATTTCACCTCTTTTGTGCTTCCCTTTGCTTATTTATTGTGTGTAAGTTAAGCTCTTTGTGGGCTTGCCTCATGGTGCACATGGCTGAGGACAGAACTTGCCTGCAATTGTGAAGGCAGTCCATTCTCCCAGTTGTGAAGTTCAGTATTTTCTCTAAAACTGCTGCTAAACTCTCAGTTTTAAAAGAGGGAACCCAGCTTAGGGGAAGAGACTATCACTGCTTGCAGGAGTTCATCTTTACATGGTGTGAGTGAAGTCCCTCGGTCGTGTCCGACTCTTTGTGACCCCATGGACTGTAGCCTAATGAGCTCCTCCATCCATCGGATTTTCCAGGCAAGGGTACTGGAGTGGGTTGCCATTTCCTTCTCCAAGGGATCTTCCCAACCCAGGGATCGAACCCAGGTCTCTCCCGCATTGTGGACAGACACTTTACCATCTGAGCCACCAAGCTTCCTAACCCTTTTACATGGTACAGGTTAGATTAAAATTCCTCAGCAGGTATTCAGTACGTGCTGCTTCTTTCTGTCTCCATCTTGAGTTTCCAGTCAGTTTCTCTCCATCTTGGAAGCCCCCTTTCATGAGCCAACAATCGTCTCTCATTCTGTCAATATATCTTCACCAATAAATCAGAGGCCTTCTCAACCGTAGCCAGAGCATCTCGAACCTGTTCCTTCCACAGAGAAGATTTTTAAAAGGTAGAACTCAGAGATTTGCAGCTAAAGGGGGCCTTCCTAGAGACAAGCTGATACTTCTAGAATTCAAGTGAAACAAAGGTGATATTAAAATGTCAGAGTGCAGGACTTCAAGAGCACCTTCAAGAGGACCCCCAAAGGGATGAATTCACCTAAAACAAGGAGAGAAGAAATTATGGAATGAGGATCTTGTGGTGTATTCCCAGAGTTGTCCAGCAGAGGGAGGCCTCTGGCTGATGGCAGGCTGACCACTGAGAAGGTGGAAATTGGAGGCCTTTAATAACCATCACATTCCCTACTCCTACTACTACTGCTGCTAAGTCGAGTCAGTCGTGTCCGACTCTGTGCAACCCCATAGAGGGCAGCCCACCAGGCTCCTCTGTCCCTGGGATTCTCCAGGCAAGGATACTGGAGTGGGTTGCCATTTCCTCCTCCAGTGCATGAAAGGGAAAAGTGAAAGCGAAGTCGCTCAGTCGTGTCTGACTCTTAGCGACCCCATGGGCTGCAGCCTACCTACTCCAAAGTCACTAGAAAAAAAGGTTACCCGTTTAAAAAAAATTTTTACTAGGAAAAAATGAACTATATTTACTTTTATTTCAAATTTATTTAGAATTTTCTATCAAATCCTAATTTACAAAACTTTAAATGTGTTCTTACACTTGTTATCAGATATGACACATTTAAGTTTCAACTGATTTGAAGGTTTGTAACTTAGCATATTAACAAGCAGAGATATTACTTTGCTGACAAAGGTCCGTCTAGTCAAGGCTATGGTTTTTCCAGTAGTCATGTATGGATGTGAGAGTTGGACTATAAAGAAAGCTGAGCACCAACGAATTGATGCTTTTGAACTGTGGTGTTGGAGAAGACTCTTGAAAGTCCCTTGGACTGCAAGGAGATCCAACCAGTCCATCCTAAAGGAGATCAGTCCTGGGTGTTCATTGGAAGGACTGATGTTGAAGCTGAAACTCCAATACTTTGGCTGCCTGATGCAAAGAGCTGACTCATTTCAGTTGAAAAGACCTCGATGCTGGGAAAGATTGAAGGCGGGAAGAGAAGGGGATGACAGAGGATGAGATGGTTGGATGGCATCACCAACTCAATGGTCATGAGTTTAAGCAAACTCCAGGAGTTGGTGATATACAGGGAGGCCTAGCCTGCTGCAGTCCATGGGGTCGCAGAGTCGGGCACGACTGAGTGACTGAACTGAACATATAGTTTGGATTATTGGATGAATTACAAAGGTGATGGCTAGTAGAAAGCTTATTAATCTTATGTTTCTCTGTCTTCCAGCTACTAAAACAAACAAAACTCAGTTAAGGCCAAAACTTCATCGTCTCATCTCCCGTATTTCAGCAAGACATAACAATACATAAATCTGACTGCATGTTGGTGGAGTTCCTACCCATGGCTTTGGTTTTCTCTATAAAAAGGGCAAAAGTCTTGGTTAAAAGCAAGGTCTGATAGGTGGCAAAACAGAAATGAGGAGGGAGGGAAAATATTTGCCAAGGCAGAGCATGGGGAGGGGATTAGCTCCCAAACCCAGCAGGAATTCCAGTAGACCTCCTCAAAAAGCAGCCTTCATCGGAGAAGGCCTGAGCCCTGCAGGAAGGGATGCAGAATTTCTTTCCCACAACTCACAGACCCACAGGCACTGTGTATGTACTATGATGTGTGTATGAGGGGTGTCATCCCTTGATCCTGGGGTCCCAGTCGAGAGGATACTCAGCAGACTGTGGGGAGGATCATAACCAGAAGGTGACATTTTGGACAGTGACCAGAAAAGAATAGGATGGGGATGTAAAGCTTCATCCAATTATCTGCTCTCAAGATTTCCAGAGAAATGGGTCCCAGTGGTCCCAGATGTTTCTGGGAGAACTCTGCCCAGTTATCATCAGGCAACTTTCACCCTGCAACTGTATCACTCCCTGCTTCCCTTGCTTTAGCTTTTATCTGTCCAAATAGTAATCATACAGTCTTAGAGCCTTGGATATGGACCTTTAAAGCTCCTTAAAGACAATGCCTTCCAACCCCTCCTGCAGCAGATAAGAAAATACAATAAAATAACTCATACAAGATGCCCAGGTAGTTAATAGCAGCTAGTAAACACAGAATAACTGTAAAATCTGACATATTTATAAGGGTTACATTAACTATAATTTTTAAGCACTGCTTATTGTGTTTGCCTAATAACCACATGGTACACTAATATTTGATGTGATGTGTTAGTCGCTTAATCATGTCCAACTACTTGCAACCCCAGAAACCACCAGGCTCCTCTGTCCATTGGAATTCTCCAGGCAATAAATAATACTGGAGTGGGTTGCCATTCCCTTCTCCAGGGGATCTTCCTGACCCAGGGATCAAACCTGGATTTCCTGCACTTCAGGCAGATTCTTTACCATCTGAGCCACAGGGGCCCTTACAATATTTATATATCTTATTATGTGTAATATAGACTTGTAGAAGGTGTATCTGTCACAACTCTGTTCTTTGCTTAGGGATCCAGGTTCATCATATTTGCACAGCTGCCTAAAGACTTATAACACTAAAAAAAAAACAAAAAACAAAAAACCTCAACAAAATACAGAAGACATATGTGGATAGATATGGGAGGATGGGAGGGAGAGGCGGGGAAGGCAATGTGAAGGAGATGGGAGAGGGCAAACTGATAGGAGTGGGGACAACTCCAGAAGTACAGGAAGGGATTCCACACAACTAAGCCCATGGGAGACTGATGACATTAATGTGCAAATGAAATGAGTCCTAAGGCAATGGGGAGTGGTAGGGCCAAGGAGACACCAGAGAGCACATACGAACATTCTGTACCCAACTACAAGGTGTCTGTCCTCCTTCCCAGTCCCCTACCCCTCTATATACCACCAACTAGGCAAGTTCTCTGGAGAAGGCAATGGCACCCCACTCCAGTACTCTTGCCTGGGAAATCCCATGGACGGAGGAGACTGGTAGGCTGCAGTCCATGGGGTCACTAAGAGTCAGACACGACTGAGTGACTTCACTCTCACTTTTCACTTTCATGCATCAGAGAAGGAACTGGCAACCCACTCCAGTTTTCTTGCCTGGAGAATCCCAGGGACAGGGGAGCCTGGTGGACTGCTGTCTGGGTCGCAGAGTCGGACACGACTGAAGCGACTTAGCAGCAGCAGCAGCAGGCAAGTTCTCAATTCTTGGTAGACGGCATAACCATTAAAGGTCTTAGACTAGAGAATCATTCCCTCATTCAACAAATATTTATCTATTTATTTACTTATTTATTTATTGGCTTGATGGATCTTAGTTCCCCGGCCAGGGATCTAACCCAGGCCCAAGGTAGTGAAAGCATCAAGTCCTAACCACTGGATCACTAGGGAACTCCCTCAACAAATATTTACTGTGTATCTATAACAAGTACAAAAACACTCTACTCTCTATAAAACTTTATTCTTCATTAGTAAAATGGAGATGTTAATGCCTGATTTACCCATCATTCTAAGCCCAACCCTTTGCGACAGCAGTAAGTAACCTAAAGTTTTTTTGTTTTGTTTTGTTTATCAATTTCTCTAAATAGTCCTTCTGGTCTCTGGTGGATGCTGGCATGCCCTAAAGACCCATCCTGATGGCAATGCTCACCTCTGCACTACCACTCTGTGCTTCTAGAAGGTCTCCCTTACCTTGTGGAGTCTTACAGTTCTCAGCCTGCTCTCCTGGTCCTGATCTGTTTTGCCTTGCAGATACATAGACCTTTTCCCTGGTGGCTCAGGCGGTAAAGAATCTGCCTGCAATGCAGGAGACCCAGGTTTGATCCCTGGGTCGGGAAGATCCCCTGGAGAAGGGAATGGCTACCCACTCCAGTATTCTTGCCTGGAGAACCCCAATGGACAGAGGAGCCTGGCTGGCTATACTACATGGGGTCACAAAGAATCAGACATGACAGAGTGACTTTCGTTTCACTTTCATGACCAAGATATTACGGGAAATCTAGAATTTCCCCTCAACCACACTGAGTGCCTGGAGAATAAAAGAAGATACAACTGGGACTTAAAAGTGGGTATTAGAGAAGATTTCTCTCCAAATCCCTTGGGGGTGATTGTTTTCCAGTGGTGATGCAAATGTAGCTCCTTCCACTCTGTGGCTTGTCTCTCTTCAGGTCAGGGCTCCAAGGATGCCCTGGGGATAGTCTCTGACCCATGGACTCTAAGGAGAAAAAAGATGGAGAATTGTGACTGGCAGTTCTGAATGGGTACACACCACTTTTGCCCACCTTCTACAAACTAGTATTCAGTCATTTGGTCATATACACTGACAAGAAGGGCCTAGCAGGAGTCTAACTTTGAATCCAGGAAGAAGAGGAAAAGGACCGTACTTAACAAAAGTTTAATAATCTGACACAGGTGCTTTGCTGACTCTTATTGTCTGGCTGTGACCTTTCTCCCCATCCTGCCACATCACAGAGGCCAGCATCAATTGGTTGGTTTTGAGATACTAAGACTAATGAACCAGTGCAGCACCTCAAACACAGAGCCTACTGATAAAAAGATGTACAAGCCAAATGATTCTGATGATTATGAATCATGTCAATAATAAGAGGTAGTAGCTGAGGTAATTTTTATTTTTGATCTTTATTTTTGATTTCATTGAAATCTTTTATACAGTAAACTACACAGAATTTAAATGTACAGCTAGATGAGTTTTGACAAATGTACATTTGCATTTACCACCACCCTAATCAAGGCTTAAAATTGTCAAGATGTTCTCTCCAAGTTGATATATAGCCCAGGAAATTGCCTACAAAGAGGCACAGGGGAATCTAAGTTGATGGAAATATTCTGTGTCTTGATTAAGGTGGTAACTACACATACTGGTCTATAAAACTCATTGACATATAATTAATACAGGTGCATTTTATTGTGTATAAGTTATCCTTCAATAAAGTTGATTTTTTATTATATTATTGGCTGGAATGGGGGTGACAATTATTTTAAGGATAATTAAGCACAATACAACATTAAGAATTGTAAAATCAACTCATTATTATATATGAGAAAAGAGAAACAGTGGCATGATCAATTAAAATTAAAAACCTCTAAATTTTATTTTAGCCTATGGTTTTTTTTTTCTTGTGAATTTGTTTTTATTTTATTGGGTCTAGAGGATGGGATGGGGAATACCTCTAAGTTACGCCCCACTAGGAAGATGTCCATTCTAACTTTTCTGGGATAGCTTTCGGAGCTTTTTCTTTTTCTTGGAGCCGCTGCTCTTGCTGGCAGCAGCCTCTTCAGGTCCACTGCTGAGTTAGCCTATGGTTTTAAAAGCTGCTCTCCTTAACAAAAGCTACCCTTCAACTTTCCAAGTTCCATTATTCTGGTTGTTTCACACTGTCCTCATTTATTAGCTTATCTATCAAGAAAAAGCTATAAGATAAACTCATTCATATGGGGATATAAACATATATATTAAACTTTAGGGAACACTTTAATTTCGAAAGAAAATACTGGTTAGACAAACAAAACTAAAGAGATCAATACTTAATGGTAAGACTACACTTACTGAAACAAGTAAATGGGAAGAGCTGGAGAACAGGCCCTTTCTAGATTCTCCCTTCTCTCCCTCCCCACCCCAGCACATACCCTGGGCCTTCATACAAACAGGATCACCAACTCTAACCACCTGGTCTAAATTAGGGTTCCTGCTGAGCAGCTGGGGTTAGCTCTCTCTAGTGTTAGTCGCTCGCTGTATCTGACTCTTTGCAACCCCACGGACTGTAGTCACCAGGCTCCTCTATCCATGGGATTCTCCAGGCAATAATACTGGAGTGGAGTGGTTTGCCATTCCCTTCTCCAGAGGATCTTCCTGACCCAGGGATTGAACCCAGGTCTCCTGCATTGCAGGCAGATTCTTTACCATCTGAGTCACCAGGGAAGCCCTAAGGTTAAGGACTATGCTACTTGAATCCTAGATGACATCATATTGATTTGTCCTATCTCTCACTATGCTACATCAGAGTACCTGGCAGCACTTATTAAGAGTAACTGTTGGAATCTGAAAGTCTACCACTGGGAGGGTGAAAAGGTAAACTGGATGGGAGAGAGGGGAGGGAGAGAGGGGAGGGAGAGATGCACACACCTGAGGAGAACTAGGATTAGATAGGATTTAGATAAACTAGACATACAGCAACAAAGAAAGGTCTTACACACATGTTGAAAGGTCTTTGGGAAACATCTTAGAAACAGCATGAGATCACAGTAGCAGAGCCTGCCGATTCTCCACACTGTGGAAGTATACAACCTAAATGTTCTTCAACGGGGACACAGGAGCACATTATGATTTATTCTTTCAATGGGATGGACTACACTGCATGCATCTACATAGATAAACAAAATGAATACCACGTGGGGAAAAAAGCAAGAGACAGAAGTTTAGGTGTAAAAGGTCAGTGCAGCAAGACAGCATTTGATATTGCTTTAGTGAAAGTGAAAGTCACTCAATCGTGTCTCTTTGCGACCCCATGGACTTCCGTGGAGTTCTCCAGGCCAGAATACTGGAGTGGGCAGCCTTTCCCTTCTCGAGAGGATCTTCACAACCCAGGGATCGAACCCAGGTCTCCTGCATTGTAGGCAGATTCTTTACCAGCTGAGTCACAAGGGAACATCCAAGGACACCAGGTGGTGGTGGATATTGCTTTGTTTGTCCTTAAAAATTCATGGAAATTATGTCACATCCATCTATTCTTAGGGAAAATACTTTCTTAATATTTTTAACAAAAACAGTTACTGGGAGAATAGAACCTATCTTCAGAAGCATGGATACCCCTAAGAGAGATAGGCGGTGTTCTTCCCTCAGCGTGTCACCTTTCTATTTCTCTGAAAACAATCTGAAGCAATAAGTCAAATGCTAACTTTTAAAAATCTGGGGGTTGAATACGCATATTTCCACTACTTATTTTTGGTACTTTTCCATTTAAAGTCTTTCACAGGAAAAAAAAACAAAAAAACAAAACAGTAACTACAAAGCGCGGCTAGAAGGAATTGCAGGTTCATGGACTCCACACCAGCATCACCCTCGCCCTCCTGCCACCCCACCCGAGGACTGTCTTTACTCACCCTGCCTCTTTTCTTGCTGGCAGACCTGGGGTTTCCATCTTCGTCACCTTAGTACACCTGGATCAGCTCCTTTCCCAGAGTTCTCGCCCTCAGAGAGAAATGAAAAAAGGATCAGCAGAGATTCCCCAAGATGCTTGCTGCACTCCAGCCTCAGGCCCTTACTTTGACTAGGGACACGGAGTGACCTCTCAGGTGAAAGGATGCTGGGTTTGCGCCAAGAATGCTGGCCAATCAGAGAAGCCGAGAAACAAGTTACGCGTGGGGTACACGTAGGGCTTGTAAAGGCAGTAGCGGGGGCGGGGGCGTGGGAATGGTGCTCTCGGTGGCCGGGGCGGGGCCAGCTTTGTGGGCGGGGCTTCTGCGGTGAGCGAAGGTCGGGAACTCAGGCGGCGCGCGGTCCCCGGCTCTGAGCTGCGTTTCTTAACGCTGGTGACGCTGGAATCCGGCCTCGCGAGATTTCTTCTCCTCAGGTCTGTGATGGAGTCGCGGTAGCGACGCGAATTGACGGATTTGTCTTCACAGAGGCTGCTTACTTGCTGGTTTCTGCGCGCGCGTCTCGTGAACAACCGAATTTCAGGTGTAAGAATCACAAATGAGGAAAGACGGGTCTTCCTTACCAACAAACAAAACATGGAAAACATCTTTTTAAGAAATAAACGCGTGACCTTGTCCTTTCAGAACTTTCCTGAAATACGTCACGGACAGTGGCAGGGAAAGGATATGTCACTTAAACCCCCCTCCTCCCCTCATCTTCATAGAACAGCCCCCACCAGTTCGCGAAATGCGCGGAGTCCTGGACTTCATCCAGCGGCCACCAGAAAATGTGAAAGGGAGGCCGCAGAGTAAAGGCAACCCCCACCGGTCCTGCTGCCCGCCCTGCTTCAGCTGGGGGGACACACATGGCCCGAGTTGGAGCGAGACCTTGAACCCCCGCTCCCTCCCAGCACCCGCATCTGGACAGAAATGAGAGTGCTCCGTGGATTTGGGGGAAGTGGTGAAGTCATCTGTGGCTCATCTTGGGGTGTGGTGGGCCTGCGTAAGGCCAAAGAAGTGATGCCTGACGACACCCCCAGGGGAGAAGACCCGTCCATGTTACCTGCAGAACCTCAGAATGTCAGACCTCTGCCTGAGCTCCCCTACGTTATATCTACATCCCTTTTTAATTTGGAGCAGGCCAGCCTTCCCTAAGTTATTTAAAATATCTCCAGGAATTTGCTTAAACGGTTGAGAACCACAGATATGGGCCGAGTCCCACACAGTAGTGAACGTTCTTTGTCGATCTCTAGAGTTAATATTTTTGAAGTAGTTGAAGGCCCAGAGAAATAATTGAATTACCCAGGATGCCACAAAGATTAACTGATGGTGGCCCAAGAATTCCTCTTCAGCAAGTCTTAAAAGTATGAAAGGGCTTTGCAATCATTATATAAAAAACAAAAACGCCTATTTTGTTGTATAGCTAGTTCTTTGTGCCTGAGCATTTCTCACTACAACCTGGGATTATTGCTCCACTATTACACTTGAGGAGGTGGAGACCCAGAGAGGTAGTGTCACTTGTTCATTAAAATCAGAAATTGGACTGGACCCTAAGAAGGTGGATCATTTTATTTTTAAACTTTACCTAATATCTTTAATGGATCCAGGATGTCCAGCAAACTAAAGCAGGAACTCAGGAGTGGTATCAAGATTGAAAAAAAAAAGAAAAAAATCCAGTCCCATCCTCAGAGAACTTAGGTCTTGGAGAAAAGGGACAGATGGCTAAGATAAAAGACATGGGAAGGAGAGGGAGCTTTGAAGCCTGGAGGCCCTGCCTGTGGACTAGAGTGATGAGGCAACACCTAGTTCTTGGAATAGCACAGATTGGATCATTTTTACTTGGAAAAAATGAGGAAATCAGGATAAACTCAAGGAGAGGATATTAGCATAGTCTATGGTCCACAAATTCATTAATATGCTAATCAAGCACCTTCTTGAACAACAATCACTTTGTCTTCCTTATTCCTGGTGAAGAAGGGATGATTTGGGGTGAAGTGCCTAGGTGTGGAGCTTCCTGCGTTTTCAGTACCAGCTGCTGCATAAACACTTGTTCCCTCCCTGAGAGTCCCAAAAAACTAGTGCAGAGATTCCACTTAAGGCTGGTAGTGTGAGTGGGCAAGGTTGAGAGAGAAGGATGTGAGGATCAGTTCTCACAGAATCCCAGGCACTGAGTCTGTTTGTGTGGATGAAGAAAGTGTAATTACTGACAGCACTGAGAGCTCTAATAAATCTTGTTTCTGGAAAGAAACAGGCACTGGGTCTGTTGAGGGCTAGGGACTCAGAATGTATCTCTGTCCTTCCTTGGTTTAGATTTTGAGACTTTATGCAGCAAGTTTCTTAGGATAAATGGCAAAAATTTCCTAAATTTATCTTATCCCATTGCTTTTTGCAATGTGACTTTGTAGTTTCTCCTTCCATCAAGAACTGGAGTTTATTTTTTTTCCCTGTCTCTTGAATCTGGGTTTAACCAAGTGATTTAACAAATGTGACCCAGGCAGATGATTGAAAATAGCCTCGCATAGTGCAGCTTGTACACATCTTGATTCTCTCAAAACCCTGAAACTCCCATGTTATGAAAGATTCTGAGCTCAATGTTGGAGGTTAAAGCGCCCAAGTCAATAGCCTGCCAACTGCCAGACTTGCAGGTGAGGCTATCCCATATCACCCAACGCCAGTCGATTCTCCAGTTGATGGAAACACCTGAAAAGACCCAGCAGAATTTAACCCTGACTACGAGAACCACTGGCTGAGCTACAGAATTGTAAGTAAACAAATGGTAGTAGTTTTAAGCAACTAAGTTTTGGGGTGGTTTGATACTCATCAAAAATTGGCACATGCTTAGTGAATGGCCATGAATTAGTCTTCTAGGACAGTATCAATTCTGCCTGTCCTTCAAGAGAAGCAACCCATGCTCTGTAGCAAATCCTAGATACATCCAGATCCTTATTCTCTTCCCCTCTCCCCTCCATTTTTTCCATTTTTATCTCCCTCCCTTTCCTACTTGAGGAAACAGAAATGAGGGTTAATGAAGTGGTCTAGGCTCCAGTGATGTTTTCACTTAGCATTTGCCACTCCCATCTCCTCAGAAAGATTCTACAATCTGATTCCCCAGCCCATAGTTTTCCACATTATCAAAGTCCCTCCAGGTTCTCAGCTCTTAGAGGGTTTGACTGATGACAGTGAGAGTTTTGGAAACATAAGAGGCAGGTCAGGGAAGAGGAAGAAAGGGAAGAAGGGAGATAAGAACATATCAGTAGTATTTTAAACAAATGTTCATATACTGTGACTCGGAAATTCTCTTTCAAAAACTCACCCGAGAAAAACAAGAGAAGCGAAAACCTACTTACATACATTGACGTTCATTTCAACATTAGTTAAATTCCAAGAGACAACTGAGTGTATGTGCGATTACGAGATCACTAGTCATTTAAAACCACATCTTAATATAATGTTTAATGCCATGGGGAAAAGCTGAGGAAAAAAATGCAAGATCAAACATATATATGGGGAAGGTGATTTGGAGTGTGCATTCCTTAGCACTAAGAGTATTATTACTGTATTTTACAGTATTCCATAAAATATATCTGTTAATCATTTAACATCTAAAGCTATTTCTATAATTATATATTGAAAAAGAAAAAGAGGAGGAGGTAGCAGTGGTTGCTGTCTCTGAAAAATTATTTTTTTAATATTTATTTATTTATTTGGGTGCACCAGGTCTTATTTGTGACACATGGGATCTTCGTTGTGGCATGTGGAATCTTTAGTTGCAGCATTCTTCATTGTGGCATGTGGGATCTGGTTCCCTAACCAGGGATCGATTCTGGGTTCCCTGAATGATAAACATGGAGTCTTAGCCACTGGACCTCAGGGAAGTCCCATGTCACTGAAACGTTGAGCTGAGACCCGGATGTAGGAGAAGGTGGTAACTAGGATGCAGGGTGCTGGAACAGGGAGGCTGTATCACAGAAGGTGGAAAAGGCAGTCTCAAGTGCATTCCTGACCTGTTTCCCACTTTGAGTGCTTGCTTCCATTTCCTGGATGTCCTCTGAGGCACTGTGTAATGGGGTCTCAGAATTGTTTGTCTGAAGCTCATTTCATGAAGCTTTATCCACCCACACCATTCCCTCTTCAGTTGAAGTTTTCCTCCTGGGATGTTAATTCCCTAATACTTCCTGTCTGCCAAGCTGGTGATTGAAGTGAGCTCACCCAGCTTCAGAAAAGGCAGATACGGAAAAGACTATTCTGTATTACATATTAACGCTCAAAGGCTCTTGGGCCAGAATGACCTTGGCATCATCTAGGACCAAAGAGAAGGCTACTGTATATGAAAGGTGAGAAGTGGAAGAGCAGACTATTAATCCAGGAAGGCAAGGTCTGTGGGCCAGAATTTGGCTTCTAGGCCATTGTGAGGAATTTAAACTTTACCTGAGAACAGACACTGCATCATCTGGACTATTTATGTTTCTCTGCTTCTCTCAGTTGCTATCCTGTTACTCCTGCTCTTTCCTGTGTCTCTGGTCTTCTGCTGCAGCACCACATATACTTCATGTACCTAACACCTCATGCAATTACAGGGCATGGGGTATCAAAACGGTATGAGGAAAGGGCACCAGAGGACATCTCTTCTTTTATTTCTTGGCTAAATATGTACCAGATGCTGCCCACAGACTCTGCCTGCTATGAGAGGGTTTTCCAGACTGACATGAGACATTGGATTGGGTGGGTGTGGGAGTCACATTCCTTGTATCTCTCTGATGAATCTTGCTCAGAATTCTAACAAGGTGGAGCTAAGCTGCCCAAGTTCATTACTGCCTCACCAAAGTGGACAAGGAGGAAGGTGGTTTTGGACAAGTTCTGGCTAATCACATTAAAGCAGAAGGTTGTAGGGAAGGTAATAAAAGATAGCTCTTGAATGCATACCCTTTGCTCTAGTTCTGTGTCTCTCTTTCCATCTTAAAGCTCGGAATGCAGGTGTGATGGCTGGGGCTTTAGAAACTGCTTTGGATCCTAGGGATAGTGCAAGGGTTGCTGGAAGGCTTGGCAATTTCATGGAGTTGCCATACTAGCCCTAGACTGGATTTCCTGTACTTCCACATCTGGACTGCTTCTTCATGAGAGAGAGAACTTGTTTCAGCCACTGTCCGTTTAGGTTTTCTATTCTATAGGACTTAACTGAATCTTCAGGGGTACAATGAGTTGCTGTCTTTAGAAAAAATGCAACCATAAAACCATGTGCTCTTTGTTTTGCTTTTTTTCCTAAATATTAATCGGAATTCTGTAACTTTCTGAATTACATATTTAGGTATTAGTCTGTTTAGCTTTTCTTTCCCCTTCTTGAGTCAGTTAGGTCATTTAGTTTCATTTGAAAAAGTCATTTCATTAAGATTTTCAATTTTATTTGCACATAATTCTTCAAATTGCTCTCAAAATTATTGTTCCAGTATGTGCTCTTTCACGTTTCTATTTTTTATGTATTCTCCTTTTTATTAGAGCAGCCAATGGTTTATCTAATATAGTAGCATTCTTAACCTGTAAGGACTAGTAGGACTTATTTTTCTTTCTATAACTTGCCAGTATCAAAATCAGCTTCTAATTTTATCTTTATTTTCCTTATAGTTTCCAAATATTTATTTTGTTATTTAAATTTATTTACTTGAGTGTTTATTTTATCATCATTTTTTCTTGTTTAGCAATATAAGTGTTTAAGGATATAGAATTTTCTCTGGAAAAAAAGCACTCTAGAAATCAAAGCTCTGAACACATTGAAGAGGGATGGAGAGGACAAAGAAAAATCATTGCTATTATCTTGCTTTCCCTCAGTTCAGTGTGACCCTTTGGGGTATTTTTACAGTCATTATAGCCATTTATTCAATGCAAATTTATTAACTATGCACTAAAAGCCCAGCACTGTTCTAGGTACAGGGAAATGGCAATGAAGAAAAGAGACCACATTTCTGTCCTCATGAGATTTAGATTATATACTAGTTAAACCAAGGAGGAGAGTTTGGTCTATCCCTTACTCATCTGGGGAAGGCAGGAACAAAGGAGAATACTGATAGACCTGGAAATAGGGCCGGAGAGTGTCACAGAAGGAGGCCTTCGGGAAGGTGAAGATGTGAGAGCCAGTGGTCATATTGTAAAAGGACACAACTCCAGCCTCAAAGTCCAGAAAAATCCCCACAACCAGGGGCTGCTCTGTCAGTTGAATGGAAGTTAGGGGAGAGGTAAGTGCTATATAGCCTTCCTTGCACCGTCTGATGGCCCAGAACCCAGACTGAGGCGTCTGCAGCATGACAGTGTCCCTCTGAACATTTTCCATACAGACTCCTACATCCCACCCAGTTCCTTCTCCCACATCTACTTCAAAGTAATGTTTCCCTGAAGTGAAGCCTTCACAGCCCAGGATACAGGGCAAGGCACTAAATCTCCTGGAAGAATTATGAAGCTTCTCCTGAGGGCATCCACGAGTCACTTGTCTCCGATCCTCAGACAGAATTAGTTCATAATGAGCTGTATCTGGATCCAGAGTCACGCTGACTGCAAACAAAATAAGGACATGATTTTTGTAGCTGAGCACAGTTTATTTTAAATAAAACCAGCCTGTGTTCATATCCAAGCATTGTTTCTTACTAGCTGTCATGAGCTTAGGCAGTTCATTCTCTAAGCCTCAGTTTTGTTAAATATAAAGTGTAAATCATCATATCTGTCACCAAGATAAGTGCCCAATAAGTGGTAGTAATAATAATGATATCATCATCATCTTCAACATCGTCACCATCTTAGTCACTAAGAGAAGCCAAGGAGCAGAACTAACCATAGTTAACATGATTAACTGTCCTCTCCAAAGTCCTTCCTCTCTCTTGGAGGACTTCTAGGAATCATGGAATATTGAAGCATAAATGAGCCCTTCCTCATCTCTACTTAATTACCATTTACACTGAGGATCAGAGAAGGAAAATGATACAACTGATGTCTTAGCTTGTTATTGGAAATCCCAGAATTTTACCCAGGCTTCAGGACATACACCTCAGCTCTTGTTTCTTGTTTCAGGTAATATTCTACAGGGATTATACAGAGTAATATACCTGACTAGAGACAAGTAAGACAGAAAAAGGTATGATAAACTAAACTGTGATACTGACCAGCAGTGCAATTTTAAAAATGAAAAGTGGTAGTGGGGTGTTCCAGCAAGAGAGTTAAGAAACTACTGCATTACTGAGTTAAACACTGACCAGTTGAATTGTGGTAATAAGGGAAATCAAGTATTAGGAAACACTTCCTGTGCTGGATGCTCTCCCTTTGCTCCTCCAGATCACTCTCTACCTTTCTCCAGCCTGCTCCATGTCCAGGAAGGGTAACCCCTCTGGACATCTCAACGAGGCTCCCTTCCCTCTGACTACTGTTTGGTTAAGCCAATGGGAGGGACTAGAGGAGACTGTAGGGCAAAAAGAAGCAGAATTAGAAGTATTTAGTACCCCAAGTCCCTCCCCGCTGGCTGTGATTTGGAGGGTCTGTGTTTGCTGACACTCTCCTTTAGCTACAGCTCCCTCCATCTGCTACTGAAATCCTGGGAAGGTGATGACTTCCTACCTATTCCTAGCCTTGGGTTGTTTCACTCTTCCTTGTTAGCACTGAAATCCTCATCTTTGTAAACATCCCTTTATTAAACTCTGTTCAATGAATCTTTTATCATGAGCCAGATTCACAAAGTTTGGGGCTTCAGTTAATATTCCCTGAATGATCCAGGAAAACCAAGCTGAGAAAATCAAATTTTTACAGGTTAGTAATGTCACCTGAAAGACAGTTGATGACTGAGCTCTTTGGAAATCAAGTCACAGACCTTGGTAGTGGTTGTTACTGTTGTTTGTCATTGATAAATTGAGGGGGAACTGAATACAGGTTCATTATCCTTATTGGAAACCCCTGGGACCAAGTAGGTTTGGAAATACAAAATATTTTTGATGTTATAAAGGCAAGAAATACAGGTGCTCTAATTAGACCCCTGGTAGGGTCTAAGGTGAGCTTCTCTCATAGCTCAGTTGATAAAGAATCCGCCTGCACTGACCTAGGTTCGATCCCTGGTTTGGGAAGATCCCCTGGAGAACGGAAAGGCTACCCACTCCAGTATTCTGGCCTGAAGAATTCCATGGACTGTATAGTCAATGGGGCCTGCAAAGTCGGACATGACTGAGCGACCTTCACTTTCACTTTTCAGAGTCTAAGGCAGTGTCTTGTAATCTAATGCATCAATATATCTGCAGTAAAACAGAAATTCAAACTAAGCAGGATAAATAAGGAGTTTAAATTGTCCCATTTCAGTTCAGTTCAGGTTTTGTCAAATGTCACTCAGACACAAAAGTGGTCTTCCATGATTCTGCCTCTTAGTGTTCATCAGTTCAGTTCAGTTGCTCAGTCGTGTCCGACTCTTTTCAACCTCATGGACTGCAGCACACCAGGCCTCCCTGTCCATCACCAACTCCTGGAGTTTACTCAAACTCATGTTCATTGAGTCGGTGATGCCATCCAACCATCTCATCCTCTGTCGTCCCCTTCTCCTCCTGCCTTCAATTTTTCCCAGCATCAGGGTCTTTTCCAAGGAGTCAGTTCTTTGCATCAGGTAGCCAAAGTATTGGTGTTTCTGCTTCAGCATCAGTCCTTCCAATGAATATTCAGGATTAATTTCCTTTAGGATGGTCTGGTTGGATCTCATGGCTGTCCAAGGGACTCTCAAGAGTCTTCTCCAACACCACAGTTTAAAAGCATCAGTTCTTCAACACTCAGCTTTCTTTATAGTCCAACTCACATCCATAAATGACTACTGGAAAAACCATAGCCTTGACTAGATGGACCTTTGTTGGCAAAGTAATGTCTCTGCTTTTTAATATGCTGTCTATGTTGGTCACTACTTTTCTTCCAAGGAGCAAGTGTCTTTCAATTTCATGGCTTCAGTCACCATCTGTGGTGATTTTTGAGCCCAAAAAATAAAGTCTGTCACTATTTCCACTGTTGCCCCATCTATTTGCCATGAAGTGATGGGACCAGATGCCATGATCTCAGTTTTCTGAATGTTGAATTTTAAGCCAACTTTTTCTCTCATCTTTCACTTTCATCAAGAGGCTCCTTAGTTCTTTGCTTTCTGCCATAAGGGTGATGTCATCTGCATATCTCAGGTTATTGATATTTCTCCCGGCAGTCTTGATTCCAGCTTGTGCTTCATCCAGCCCAGCATTTCTCATGATGTACTCGGCATATAAGTTAAATAAACAGGGTGACAATATACAGCCTTGATGAACCCCTTTCCCAATTTAGAACCAGTCTGTTGTTTCATGTCCAGTTCTAACTGTTGCTTCTTGACCTGCATACAGATTTCTCAGGAGGCAGGTCAGGTGGTCTGGTATTCCCATCTCTAATTTTCCACAGTTTATTGTGACCCACACAGTCAAAGTCTTTGGTGTAGTCAATAAAGCAGAAGTAGATGTTTTTCTGGAACTCTCTTGCTTTTTTAATGATCCATTGGATGTTGGCAATTTGATCTCTGGTTCCTCTGCCTTTGCTAAATCCAGCTTGAATATCTGGAAGTTCACAGTTCACATATTGTTGAAGCCTGGCTTGGAGAATTTTGAGCATTACTTTGCTAGCGTGTGAGATGAGTACAATTGTGCGGTAGTTTGAACATTCTTTGGCATTTCCTTTCTTTGGGATTGGAATGAAAACTGACCTTTTCTAGTCCTGTGGCCACTGCTGAATTTTCCAAATTTGCTGGCATATTAAGTGCAGCACTTTCACAGCAGCATCTTTTAGGATTTGAAATAGCTCAACTGGAATTCCATCACCTCCACTAGCTTTGTTCGTCCTGATGCTTCCTAAGGCCCACTTGACTTCACATTCCAGGATGTTTGGCTCTAGGTGAGTGATCACACCATCGTGATTATCTGGGTCATGAAGATCTTTTTTGTACAGTTCTTCTGTGTATTCTTGCCACCTCTTCTTAATATCTTCTGCTTCTCTTAGGTCCATAGCATTTTTGTCCTTTATTGAGCCCATCTTTGCATGAAATGTTCCCTTGGTATTTCTAATTTTCTTAAAGAGTCTCTAGTCTTTCCCATTCTATTATTTTCCTCTATTTCTTTGCACTGATCACTGAGGAAGGCTTTCTTATCTCTCCTTGCTATTCTTTGGAGCTCTGCATTCAGATGGGTATATTTTTCCTTTTCTCCTGTGCCTTTCACTTCTCTTCTTTCCACAGCTATTTGTAAGGCCTCCTGAGACAACCATTTTGCCTTTTTGCATTTCTTTTTCTTGCAGATGGTCTTGAGCGCTGCCTCCTGTACAGTGTCACAAAACTCTATCCATAGTTCTTCAGGCATTCTATCAGATCTAATCCCTTGAATCTATTTGTCACTTCTGCTGTATAATTGTTAGGGATTTGATTTAGGTCATACTTGAATGGTCTAGTGGTTTTCCCTACTTTTTCCAACTTAAATCTGAATTTGGCAATAAGGAGTTCATGATCTGAGCCACAGCCAGCTCCCGGTCTTATTTTTGCTGACTGTATAGAGCTTCTCCATCTTTGGCTGCAAAGAATATAATCAGTCTGATTTCTATATTCGTCCATGTGTAGAGTCTTCTCTTGTGTAGTTGAAGAGGGTGTTTGCTATGACGAGTGCGGTCTCTTGGCAGAACTCTATTAGCCTTTGCCCTGCTTCATTCTGTACTTCAAGGCCAAATTTGCCTGTTATGGCAGCTATTTCTTGACTTCCTACTCTTGCATTCCAGTCCCCTATAATGAAAAGGACATCTTTTTTGGGTGTTAGTTCTAGAAGGTCTTGTAGGCCTTCATAGAACTGTTCACCTTCAGTTTCTTCAGCATTGCTGGTCGGGGCATAGACTTGGATTACTGTGATATTGAATGGTTTGCCTTGGAAATGAACAGAGATCATTCTGTCGTTTTTGAGACTGCATCTAAGTACTGCATTTCGGACTCTTTTGTTGACTATGATGGCTACTCCATTTTAAGGGATTCTTGCCCACAATAGTAGATATAATGGTCATCCGAGTTAAATTCACCGATTCTAGTCCATTTTAGTTTGCTGATTCCTAAAATGTCAGTGTTCACTCTTGCCATGTCCTGTTTGACCACTTCCAATTTGCCCTGATTCATGGACCTCACATTCCAGGTTCCTATGCCATATTGCTCTTTACAGCATCCGACTTTACTTCCATCACCAGTCACATCCACAGCTGGGTGTTGTTTTTGCTTTGGCTCCATCTCTTCATTCTTTCTGGAGTTATTTCTCCACTGATCTCCAGTAGCATATTGGGCACCTACCGACCTGGGGAGTTCATCTTTCAGTGTCCTATCTTTTTGCCTTTTCATATTGTTCATGGGGTTTTCAAGGCAAGAATACTGAAGTGGTTTGCCATTCCCTTCTCCAGTGTACCACGTTTTGTCAGACCCGTCCATCTTGGGTGGCCCTAGACAGCATGTCTCATAGTTTCATTATGCTCATTAGTGTTCATACTCTTATGGAATTGCTTCCCTTTGATTGTGGGCAGGAACTATGAATTGTTTCTGATCAGTATACTATGGCAATAATGATGAGATGTGACTATATTTCACTCTATAAGCCTCTCTGTTTCTGGCAGACTTGATCTAGGGACTCTCTCTCTCTCTCGAGCTTACTTTGAAGAAATAATTGGCCGAGGTGGGAGGCCCAAGTGCAAGCAGCTGAAGGATTGCTTCTAGAAGCCAAGGCAGCCTCCAGCCACCAGTCAGAAACAAGCTAGGGCCCTAAGTGCCATAACCTTAAAGAAATACATTCTGCCAACAAAACAACCTGAGTGAGCTTGTAAGAGGATTCTTTCCCAGTCTAGCTTCCAGATAAGAACACAGCCAGGCCAACACCTTAGCTGCAGCCTTGTGAGACCCTAAGCAAAGGACCCAACTGGGTCTGCACAGATAGCTAGTATCCCATGTCCCTGTCTAAGCACTGGAGAACACTAACAAAGGAGAGTGACAGCTACACTAAAGATAGCTGAATAACTCCTCTGGCTGTGAGCCTGCCTGGGGACAGGTGATGAACTTCATTACCGCTTAAGGTCCCATCTGTATGTAGCATTTAGGGCTTCTTCACATACCTTGATGTCTCCTTAACATTTTCTTTACATCAAAGTAAAGCTCAGAAACATTGCACACAGTATGAAGATCCAAAGAGAGGGCCTCTGGTTGTTCTAGCTTCACAGCCCAACTCCTAGAATAAGCAGAAACCAGGACTTCTTTAGTGTAAATTCCATTCAGCTCTGTATACCCACACCTCCTTCCCTCCTGAAATCATATAAGACTCACCTGCTCAAAGTATCTTTCACATCCTATGAAGAAACAAAGACAAAAGATAAGTGTGGGAACATCAATATTTCATGGAACTTGGCATGTGAGGCTATTCTCTCTAAACACTCTTTCCAAAGAAGTGAAGAGACTAATCCTGGCCTTAGATATTGATGAATACCCAGAGACGATGATTTCCATCCTGGCCCCATGGGACAGTCAGCATATCAGGATGTTTATCTGTTACCTTCCTTGCTGAGCTCTGTGGGGAGCTGCAGTGTCTGCAGTCATGTCTCCCTGTGATGTGGAAGAAGGCCAGGAGCTTTGCCCATGCTCCCTCTGGAAAGACTTGCTTTCAGTGACCTCATTTCCTTCAGAATGAGCTCATATTAGAGACACTTATTGCAAAGGTCCAAAGTGGTGAACCCAGGCTTAAGCCCTAAAGTGGTAGCAGCAGTTATCACATGGTGGTGGGGCATTGAGCTATATTCTCATCCTTAAGTGTGACCCCTAGTTCTGTTAGTAGGAACAGGAAAAAACAGCTACAGTCATAGTTTAGTTTATTGTAATGGGCTGGATCCAAAAGAGCTCTGGAGGGCTCTACAAGCAAATCAAGGAAAAAGTTATCACTCATTTTGACTGTCCCACTTTGTCACCCATCCGTCATCTGAAGGGGTATTTCAGAAGACACTTTCACAGTCAGAGTTTTGTGAACATGGTACAGAAACAAATGCCAAAGTTGTCCCATGGTTCCATTTAGCCAAGGAACCCACCATGGCCATATTATTTCTAATTCACCTAAAGCCACTCTATAGACTAGTAGGGGCCTCCTTGCAAACATTGATGTGTATCTAAAAGGAACATTACTTTAAATTCCCTACACTAATGTGCCGTTTTTGAGTGAAACAGGCAAGCCTCACCAAGCTTCGCATGGTTCCTCACCATTCTCCTGCTAAAAAGGTCAAGAACAAATACCTTCCCTCCTTTCTCCAAGTGCATGGTCTTACCTGAAGCAATTTCTGGGCTGAGCTCTGACATTTATTCTCTAGTTCCAAGATGTGGCTCTGGAGTTCATGGTTCTTCTGTTCAAGATTGGCCTCATTGTCCCTCAGTATCCTCAGAGTTTGCTCTTTTTCTTTCTCCAGTTTCCATAGATAAGATTTCTCTTCCTCATGAAGGAAGCTCTGGAGAGTCTTAAAGTCAGACTGGATTTTTTGTTTCTGAACCTCTATCTTCTCCTTGAGTCAGGAAAAGTGGAAACAAACCAAATGCCCGTTGATGGATGAACTGATAAACAATATGCAATGTATAGATACAGTAGAATACTATTCAGTCTTAAAAAGGAATGGCATTCTGATACATGCTACAACATGAAAGAATCTTAAAGACATTATTCTAAGTGAAATAAGCCAGAAAAAAGGAGCAAATACTTTATGATTCCACTTATATGAGGTACCTAAAATAGTCAAATTCATAGAGAGAGAAAGTAGAGTAGCGGTTACCAGGAGTTGGGAGGAGGAAGGAATGGAATTGTACACATACAAATAGTTAAACAGTACATTTTGTTATGTATATTTTAACACATATACACATAAAAGTAAGTTTGCTCAGCTACCATAAGATTATTTTCCTATGACTCATTCAAGCTGGAAAATTGTCCCACTGCAGAGTCATGCCTGGAAGGCAGATACTCAGATGTGGGAGAGGTTATCACAATTCTCTCGAGTCACCCTATTTCCGTATTCAACCAACATGCACAAGAGATGGGCAGGAGTGATAAATAATTTAATCATGGAACCAGAACCAAGGTCAAAAATTTTATCAGTTGCAAGGATAAAAATGAGTTTTTATTTGATATGTAAGAAGTTTTTAGCTGATATGTATGAGTCTGAGAGGATTTCTTGAAACAAAAGCTTATAGTGAATATCACCAAGGCCAGACTTTAAGGCATCCAAGCTAACAGGAGAGTCCATTATTCTCAGCAGCGGGAGGTCTGGGTAGCAGACTTTTGTCATAGTTAACTATGAAATAGTCATCCACCAACCTGGGTCTGTGTACTCAACCTTATGTGTAACAGTGACAGAAACCTAATGATACAGCTTGTCAGACTCAGCTTTCATTTGGTGAGAGAAGAATTGCAATCTCCATGGATGATTTCTCAATTCATACAGTGTTTTGATGGCTGTGATGTTGTGGTTGAAGGGTCATTGATAGGGCTTCCGTGTATATATTAGTTGTAATCAAGATCCTCCCCATTGCCCAAGATCCCAGAAATGAGAAAGGTAAGAGTGTCCTCTGAGAGCTTAAGTTTAAATACCATACCTAAAGGATTGGAGCAGAGAGGTTGGAAGGTTGGAAGAGACCTCTGAAAGAGGCAAAATGTCTCACTGGCCTGTGGGATTTGTCTGCAAGTTGATGGATTACATAAATATTCTGTAAAGGAGTACATCTCTGATCAGGGGGAGGCTGGTCAGCCATGAAAATAGTCTTATAGACCCGAGAGTCTGCAGAACTAAGTGTGTAGGTTCTTGGAGCACTTGGATCTTCCTTATAATCCAAGTAGATTTCCTTCATCAGCTTCATGAGCTTCAGTAATACAAATCTCAACCTGGAGTGATTCTGTTTTCTTAGCATTCACAAAGGTTGATTTCTGAACTTGTAAGGCTGAGAGCCACACCCTGTACTGCAGTACATGTGCCCTGTACTGGAGTACGTGTGCCACGGCAATATGGTTAATAAGGCCTTCAAATCAGGAAGGTACTTTGAGATATTAAGAACTGAAACCCAGTGAAGAATGACTCTAGGTAAACGGGCATACCAGTTCTGCTTCTCCTGACTGAGGTTTCAGAATCCTAGCCAACTACTACTGAAAGGTTGAAGGGGTTGGAGATAAATTCTCATAGATTTTAGACAATGAGGGGCATAAAAACAGTGGTTTCTTCTTTGGATTTTATCTATTTTGTCTGGTTTAGTGAGAATAAGCTTTCACTGTGCTTTGCCCAATCACCCCCTATATCTAAGCTCTAGGATAGAAAATAGCCTGAGATCAATAAGCCCAAACTCTTACATTCCATTTGGTTATTTGCTCTGCTGTGAACACCTTCAGGTTCATACATTCCTCTTCCAGTTGCCTCAAATTTGTCACAGCTTGCTGGAGCTTTTCCTGAAGGAAAAATTGAATGAATAAAGTCTATTAAACAATTCTTCATTAGCCACCTAAGGGGCAGCCCAGCCCTCCAAGACTATTAGAATAAAATTGAATATGTATTAAGTCCTCACACTTTGCCAGGAAGCATGCTAAGGACTGTGTTTTGTTGTTGTTGTTCAGTCACTAAGTCGTGTCCCACTCTTTGCGACCCCATGGACTGTAGCCTACCAGGCTCCTCTGTCCAAGGGATTTCCCAGGCGAGAATACTGGAGTTGGTTACCATTTCCTTCTCCAGGGGAACTTCCCAAGCCAAAGATTGAACTGCATCTCCTGCATTGGCAGGCGGATTCTTTACCACTGGGAAAGCCATCAGGGAAGCCCAAGGGTTGTATATGCAGTAACATATTTGATTCCCTTGGCAACCCTGAGCAGTTAGTAGGATTTTTAACATCATTTCTGTGTTGCAGAAACAGGCTTAGAAAGGGGATAAATAACTTGCCCAAAGTGCTGTAACTGGTGGGTGGTTGGACTGTGATTCCAGTTCATCTGCTGACCCAGAGTCTGAGCAATATCCACCACCACTAACAGTCTTGCCAGGGAAATACTGCACATAAAACAAGATAATAATCACCTAAAAATATTTTATTTAATAATGTACTGACCCAAACAGAACCAATGCCAGAGTGTTTGGCACACAGGGAACTTTGTATGTATTATGGTGAGTCAAGAAGGAAAGATTAAGCTGCCAGCCAAAGTTATTAGAAACAGTTAATGGAGGAGGAGGACTCTGAGGCCTTTTGAAAAATGGTATCATGAAACCATTTTAAAGTGACTTAGTATCCATATCAAGCTTTTAGGTTATTTTTCAAAACAGTGTCTCACATTTTCATGGAAAGCAAGTTTAAGCTAAACCAAATTGCTAGCTGTGATCAATACTAAAAGAATCGCTCCTATCCTAAACCCAGTAAGTATACTCATTAATTCTTATGTGCTGTCAAGAAAGGGCTCTGCAGAACTTGTTAGCAAGTCAGTATTGCAGTTGCTATGTGCCAAATGCTATTCTAAGCTTTACATGTAGTATGTCTTTAAGCCTTATAACAACCTCCTGAGCATGTATGTTGGGGAGGAAGGGAACTACTCTTATCCCCATTCACAGTTAGGGAAACCAGGGCATGAAGACATTCAATAACTTGCTCAAAGCCACCTATCTAATAAGGAGCTGAACTAAGATTTCAAACTAAGCAGTCTGACTCTAGGCTTAGAACCATCACCCCATGGTGCTTCTTTTACTACTTGGTGGGAAAATAATTCCAATGGGAATATCCCCATTACAGCAATTAACTGCTCCATGGAGTTTAAGGAAGAGCTGCCATGTGCTGAGTGGTGGTCGGTATTGGCATACACTGATGGAGAACTCAGAATCTTAATAGAAGATCACCTCCAATTCATGGAAGAGGGGGACAAGGGGCTCACACTAGGGACAACAATTTTCTCAAATCTAGGCAGGACAGAGAAGGAATAAGGCAGCAGGGCTATGCCCACTAGGTTCCATGATAGCAAAGGTCAGCCTTCCTTTACATGACTTTTTAAAAAAATGGTTTTGTCTTTTTATTGGAATATAATTGCTTTACAATGTTGTCAGTTTCTGCTGTACAACATCATGACTCAGCCATTTGTATATATACATCCCCTCCTTCTTGAGCATCCCTCCCACCGACCTCCTCCCCCCATTCCATCTGTCTAGGTCATCATCACAGAGCACAGAGCTGAGCTCCTTATGCTATATAGAACCTTCTTGCTAGCTTTCTGTTTTACACATTAGTACTGTATTTTGAGCGAGTACATGCTTTTGAGTGAGAAACTCAGGAGTTGCTCAAAACCTCACCCTCTGCTTTATCCTTGATGACCAATCACTTCCAAATCCTTCCACTCACACTCTTTCCTGAATCTGGCTTAGACCTGATCTCTTCCCACTTCTCACAGGAATAATCTGAATTTTACTACTTAGTATTCCTTTCATTGTATCAGTACCAGAATGTTCTTTGCATTGTTAACCTGATCCTTCACTCTGCAAATGAAAATCCCCTCACGGCCAGGACTACTCTGGGCTAGGATGCAGATCTGATTTTCATTCCCATAACATCACTTGCCTCCCCTGCACACCCCTCTGGCCTAGTCACAGCAAGTCAGGTATGCTTCTGTGGCTGTGCCTTTGCACATGTGGTCCCCTCTGTCTGGAATGTCCTCTCCCTTCTCCATACTTCTGTTAATATATCTGGTTAATTTTTATATATTCTTCAAGAGTCATTCTTGGGAAGAGTCCTCAGTTAGTACTCCACACCCCTTAGTTCTCTGCTCCACCATCCAAATCAGGGGACTCCAGGCAGCCTTTTTGCTGATTTGTCTTTCCTGTTAGACTGTAAGATACCTAAAAGGTGGTGTGTCTTTGACCCCTTTGTTTTCAGACTCTATCCCATGGTCTTGCACATTATTGTTTCTCAAATTACACACACGGTATGAAGCAATAAAACATGCAGGTGTGTACTGGAGCACATGGCATTCTAAAGCAGGAAGGAGTTCATCAGAGCCAGAAAGGATAGGGACAAAAGTGACCTTTGGGAGTTGATTTAATGAGGACCCATCATTATACTTTTCAGAAGAATGACATGATGGAAGCTATATTTCAGGATCTTAATCTTGGGTTTCAGGCCAAATAATCTCAGGTCTCAGGGGGCAACATGAGGCCAGGTACTCCCCGAAGCCCTGTGGGCCAGCACTCACCTTATAGCCTTGGCATGCTTCTTCCACCAGAGCTGTGGCATGCCCTTTGTGCTGTGCTCCACGATCACAGAGCCAGCAGATGAGCTGGCCCTCGTCTTCACAGAACAGGTGGAGCTTCTCTCCATGTTCCTCGCATGACATTTCCTCGTCCATCTCCTTGATGACTTCGATGAGATTTCCCAGCTGCTTGTTGGGTCGGAGGCTCGCCATGTTAAATGGTGCTCGACACTGGGGACAGGAGAATGTCTTCAGCCATGGTTGCATCCGGTAGAGGTTCTCAAAGAAGCTCACTATGCACATGTGGCAGTAGCTGTGTCCACAGCTGATGCTCACTGCATTAGTCATCAGGTGCAGGCAGATGGAGCAGGTGGCTTCCTCCCTCATCTTCTTTGAGGCCATGGTTTTTCCTGAAAAGCTCCAATATTGAATCTAGAGCCAGAGATGAAGTGATTAGAATTTTCCCATAGTGATGGAACTTTACCTCTCCTGAGTCTCTGTGCAATGCACTGGTTGCCACTGGTTTCAACAGGTCATGGAGTCTTCTCTAGAGAGAGAAGAAATAGGTTGGAATTTAGAAGATGCATTGAATGTAGCTGTGTTACGGAATATGATCGTGACTATTGCATGTGGCTACTTTAATTACAATTAAATAGAATTTAAAATTCCATTTCTCACACCTCTTAGCCATATTTAAATTGCTTAATAGCTGCAGGTGATTGGTGGCTATATGAAAGCCCATATGAAAGCCCATATAGAGAACATTCCATCATTGTGAAAAGTTTTCACTGAGAGAGGAAGAGAAACCAGGCTGACTTCCTCAACCAAAGCTGCAGCAAGAGAGAGAACTCAGTAAGGGACTGTTCAAGTCTTCCCCCCTCTAATGAACATCAAGAATAATTAGTACCAGAATTGTTTCTTTGTAACTGGTAGTAACACTTAGGGAAAGAAAGAAAGTGAAGTTACTCAGTCGTGTCCGACTCTTTGTGACCCCATGGACTGTAGCCTACCAGGTTCCTCCATCCATGGGATTTTCCAGGCAAGAATACTGGAGTGGGTTTCCAATTCCTTCTCCAGGACATCTTCCTGACCCAGGGATTGAACCCAGGTCTCCCGCATTGTAGGCAGACGCTTTACCGTCTGAGCCACCAGGGAAGCTCAACACTTAGGTAAAGGGGTGGTCTATTAAGGATTTGATTGAGACAGTCAAATTCGGCTCTAATTAAACCCTCACTTCTACCCTACAAAGAACAAAAGACACCATAATAAAGTCCCTAGTGGAAACCTAACTGAATGATAATGAAAGTAAAAAAGACATCCAGAAGAATAAGTAAAGAAAGCAAGTTCTTTTTCCCCCTCCCTGACCTGAGGAAAAGAGAATTGGAAAGAGAGCTGGGAAGAGAAGGGGAGAAGAACTCCTGGACAGCTAGGGAGGGACTGTCTCTTCTCCAGGCAGGACTTGTCTCTAAGGAGAAGTTCAGAGTGACTAGATAGAACACAGGGAGTTTGCAGAATCCAGGATAGGGGAAGGCGAGAAGCAGATGGGGAAGGCGGGGCCTCTCAACCCTGGGGGCTTGACCCCTAGGGACCAAACAACCAATAGACAAAGGAGTCAACCCTCTCACCCACAGCTTAAGACTGCTTCAGGAACCTGGCCCTGTTCCCTGCTTCCCCATTCCTGGGAGTTTGTCAGGGAGGGCAGCAGAGGATGAAGGAAGTTGAGAGTGGCTTTTCCTTTGAACTGACAGGGCCAGAATCAAAAGCAAGGATTCAACTAAAGTTACTGGATAGGCTATGTCCCTCTAATGACCAGCACCAGTCCCTTGGATCTGAAGAGAATTTCTTCTGGAGATTTCTGTTCTTTAGCAGGTTATCTCTCCCAAGCGATACACTAGGCTCCTCCCTGCCACTGGTGCTGTGCTCCCTGGGGAGAAGGACTTCCTCTCCTCTGAGTCCCCAGGGTGCCTGTCCTGGACCTTCACTCGCCTCACATTTTGTATCTTTGGAGATTTGACATGGAATCTGGCGAAAAAGCAGACCGGGTGTGAGAGCCATGAAGCAAAGACCTGGCTATTTTCAGAGTTCCAGCAACTGTTATCAGGAAACAACATCCCCCTGACTCTCCCATCCAGCTGCCCATCAACACACACAGACACACACACACACACACACACACACACAAGCACAGCCTCTCAGGCACCCAGCCTCCCCCATTCCCCTCCAACAAACGTCTCCTATCCCTCTGTAGAGAAAACATGCGTCTGACCTTTGCCACTCCCTTCTCCACACAGCAGATAGTCACATATTCGCTGCTAGTTCCCTCCGTAGCTGCTGGTTCCTGAGGTCTGGGTGAGGAAGTTAACTACACACAAAAGTGAAACTACTTCGGAAGGCGGGGCCTTATAAGATCCAGGGAGGAAACTGGTGAAATTGCCAGTATCTTTGGCGCTCAGCTTGTACTGAAAGGGAGGGGAGATGGTAGAAAAAATATTTTTCTTTTACAGCAATAAAAAGAAGGAACAAATTAATAATTCAGTAAACTCTTTTGTGACCCCACCACAAAGGATTTAAAAGCCCAAAGTCCACAGAATTTAGAGACCCTGACATGAAATCTTTCTACTGTTGCCACTAATGCCCTTGGGGTTTATAAGCCATCCTGGCTGATGTTATGTTTTACCATTTTTAGTCACTTATTGTTTTATAACTGCTCCGAAGAGTGTGGTGAAAAAAGGGACAGTACAATAATAAAGCTCACTGGTGTCAGAGAATTTGCTCAAGCCAGTCTCCCATTCTTCTCTGTCCTGATGCTGTGTCTCAGTTTCCTCCTCAGTGTCCCTCCACAAGATTCAAATACTTATCAGTAGTCAGAGTCAGACTATGCCAAAGCCTTTCACTGTGTGGATCACAATAAACTGTGGAAAATTCTGAAAGAGATGAGAATACCAGACCACCTGACCTGCTTCTTCAGAAACCTGTATGCAGGTCAGGAAGCAACAGTTAGAACTGGACACGGAACAACAGACTCGTTCCAAATAGGAAAAGGAGTACGTCAAGGCTGTATATTGTCACCCTGCTTATTTAACTTATATGTAGAGTATATCATGAGAAACGCTGGGCTGGAGAAAGCACAAGCTGAAATCAAGATTGCCAGGAGAAATATCAATAACATCAGATATGCAGATGACACCACCCTTATGGCAGAAAGTGAAGAAGAATTAAAGAGCCTCTTGATGAAAGTGAAAGAAGAGAGTGAAAAAGTTGGCTTAAAGCTCAACATTCAGAAAACTAAGATCATGGCATCTGGTTCCATCACTTCATGGCAAATAGATGGGGGAACAATGGAAACAGTGGCTGACTTTATTTTTTTGGGCTCCAAAATCACTGCAGATGGTGACTGCAGCCATGAAATTACTCCTTGGAAGCAAAGTTACCACCAACCTAGACAGCACATTAAAAAACAGATACATTAATCTGTCAACAAAGGTCCGTCTAGTCAAGGCTATGGTTTTTCCAGTGGTCATGTATAAATGTGAGAATTGGACTATAAAGAAAGCTGAGCGATGAAGAATTGATGCTTTTGAACTGTGGTGTTGGAGAAGGCTCTTGAGAGTCCCTTGGACTGCAAGGAGATCCAACCAGTCCATCCTAAAGGAGATCAGTCCTGGGTGTTCACTGGTAGGACTGATGTTGAAGCTGAAACTCCAATACTTTGGCCACCTGATACAAAGAGCTGGCTCATTGGAAAAGACCCTGATGCTGGGAAAGATTGAGAGCAGGAGGAGAAGGGGATGACAGAAGATGAGATGGCTGGATGGCCTCACCGACTCGATGGACATGGGTTTGGGTGGACTCCGGGAGTTGGTGATGGACAGGGAGGCCTGGTGTGCTGCGGTTCATGGGGTCGCAGAGTCAGACACGACTGAGCGACTGAACTGAACTGAACTGAAGTCAGAGTCAGACACCAGAAACAGCAAATGGGAGCCACTCATGGCCCAGCAGTGAATGGCCTTATCTAGGAGCTGTTTGAGGCCTGGGAACCATCACCTGCAGTGTGCTTTGTGGAAGGAAGACTGTGGGGTCTGGGGTCAAGTGCTTGATGCCTCAGCTCCAGCCTCTCCAGTTCAAAATAAGGGCAAAAATACTAATATTGTCCCCAATTAATTTAGATTTATTATTTAATGGGGGGGAAAATAGCTCAAAATAAGACCCTGCCCCATGTATAGCCTTAGGTGTGGTGGTAGTTTAGTCACCAAGTTGTGTCCGACTCTTGCAACCCCATGGCGTGTAGTCTGCCAGGCTCCTCTGCCCATGGGGGTTCTCCAGGCAAAAATACTGAAGTAGGTTGCCATTTCCTTCTCCAGGGGATCCTACCGACCCAGGAATTGAACCTGGGTCTCCTGCACTGCTGGCAGATTCTTTACCAACAGAGCTATGAGGGAACCCCAGCCTTAGGTGTAAGAGGTATTATGATAAGTGCACAATAAGTGCTTGCTTAGGAAATGAGTATATGTTGTGACCCAAGGGAGACAGTAAGGAAGGCTGAGGACACAGGCAGGAGAAGTTAAATTTGTTGTTCTGGTTAAATTATTTGTGGCTTTGAGGTCTGGGATGAAAGCACTTTCCCCCTAGGCAAGTTGTGTTTGCTTTTGCCTGGTGGCTTGAATACTACCAGTCAAGAAGTAAACTCACTTCAAGGGTTGAGGATCTTTTGCTTTTGTTTTTGTTTTGCTGTTTGTTTGGTTTTTTTGTTTTGATAACCCAAGTGATGTGAAATTTCACCCCAAATATGTATAAAAATTGACTTCTGGCTACAACTTACCGGGGTCTATTTCTCTCTCTCTTTTTCTTTTCTTTGTGCCCTCCCAGCACCAGAGTTCTCAGAGTTCTTTCAGTTTCCAGGTAATGAGATGGGTTTACTTCTAGTTCACCTTTACCACCCTTTGGGATCTCAATTTTATTGGTGGTAGTGGAGGTGTCTTCTTTTAGACCTATCACCTTTGCAGGATCTGGGCTTTGATTTTAGACTATCTTTATTTTCTAATGTAAACAGTTTAAGCTATAAATTTCCCTGTAGGCACTGTTTAGTTGCCTCTCACAAAGTTATATATGCCTTATTTTCATTATTCTATAGTTCAAATATATTATAATTTTTATTATGATTTTTACATGGTAGATTAATTCAGAAGTATGTTGCTTAATTTCCACAAATTGGGGGCTTATGTGATCTTAGTTCCCTGACCAGGGTTGGAACCCAGGCTCTGGCAGTGAAAGCACTGGAATCCTAATCGTTAGACTGC
This sequence comes from Okapia johnstoni, assembly GCA_024291935.2. Lineage (NCBI taxonomy): Eukaryota > Metazoa > Chordata > Mammalia > Artiodactyla > Giraffidae > Okapia > Okapia johnstoni. The sequence continues at coordinate 152,701,038 of CM044306.1, read as the reverse complement.
CAGAGAATTGTACTTGAAAAGAATGTGGATGCAGATATTCAGTATAATTCAATATAATGTTCTTTAAGTAGCAATTTGTTCAAGGTGATAGATAGGATTTTTCAGTCTTCTGTGACTTTTTAGATGTTTTATATAGTTATTATATCACTACTGAAAGAAAGGTATTAAAATCTCCAACTGGGATTATAGAATTGCTTATTTTTCCTTTAATTCTTTCCATTTTTACATCATGTATTTTGAAGGCTTGTCATTAAGCTCACACACATTTATGATCATGTTTTCTTGATGAAAAAACTGACCCTTTCATCAATACAGAATGGTACTCTTTATATCTGGAAATGCTCTCTGTCTTGAACTCTATTTTTTATTGATATAGACACTCCAGTATTTTTATGCTTACTGTTTGGATAAGTGTGAAGTGTTAGTCATTCAATCGTCAGTCGTGTCCTACTCCTTGCGAACCTGTGAACTGTAGCCCATCAGGTTCCTCTGTCCATGGAATTCTCCAGGCAAGATTACTGGAGTGGGCAGCCATTCCCTTCTCCAGGGAATCTTTCCGACCCAAGGATTGAACCCAGATCTCTGCAATGCAGGCAGATTCTTTACTATCTGAGCCACCAGCAATGCCCTTACTGCTTGCATAGTACCTGTTTTTCTATACATTTATTTAATACTTATCTGTGTTTTTGTATTTCAGGTGTTTTTCTTCTAGCTAATATACACTCAGTTCTGGCATTTTTTTTTAATCTATTCTAATAATCTTTGCCTTTCAATTGGAGTATTTAAACAATTAACATTTAACATTAACCTTTATTCTTCTTCCCTTCCTATACTGGCTAGGACCTCCCAATAGTGAATATAAACTGAAATAGTTGGCATCCTAGTTTTATTTCTAATCTGGGGGGAAGAACAGAGGTGGAGAAAGCTTTTGATAATTTGTCATTTCATATATTTCTTCTTATTATTGTTTTCTTTAAAAATATCATTACATTTTGCATGTATTAATAGGATAAGAATAGTTTCCAGAAAAATATCACACAACATCTGTCAGTTTTGCTTCCATCTTTCTTCACATTTTATATAAGCTACATAAGGAAGACATTATTTAAAGTAGACATTGGTTCAATTCCTGGGTCAGGAAGACCTCCTGGAAAAGGGCATGCCAACCTACTCCAGCGTTCTTGCCTGGAGAATCCCATGGACAGAGGAGCCTGGTGGGCTACGGTCCATGGGATCACAAAGAGTCGGACACAACTGAAGTGACTTAGCACACACACAATTAATATTTTACCAGTCTTCTTAGTGCCTTACCTGTTTATATGTTTACCAGTAGATGGCACTCTCACATTTATGTTCCCATGGCTTTGCCTTTATGAAAGCATAACTACTTCTTTGACATTACATTTAAAAAAATGTAAATTTAATCTGGCTCTTATAAATGATTTTAGATGATTCATACTAACAATGACAATTGAATCCAGTCATTTAAAATGTAGGCATTTGTTAACATAATGAGCATTTATTGAACAGCTTTTTTAGTACTCTTGCCTGGAAAATCCCATGGATGGAGAAACATGGTAGGCTACAGTCCATGGGGTCGAAAAGAGTCAGACACGACTGAGTGACTTCACTTTCACTTTTCACTTTCATGCATTGGAGAAGGAAATGGCAACCCACTCCAGTGTTCTTGCCTGGAGAATCCTAGGGTCAAGGGAGCCTGGGGGCTGCCGTCTATGGGGTCGCACAGAGTTGGACACGACTGAAGCGACTTAGCAGCAGCAGCAGCTGCAGCAGCAGCCTAGAAATATATCAACTAAAAAAAAAAAATTATTTCCTTTAAAAATTTCCAGAAAGTTAAAATATTTTTTTAATTAATTATATTCTAAATGTTTTACAAGGTAAGAAAAAGCGTTGAGGCTGAGGAAGAAAAACAAAGAAGCAAAAACTCCTGGCAGAACCTGGATACTTCTGCAGAGGTGATAACCTCTGAGCTATGTTCTGAAGAAGTGAAAGTTCACCAACAGAAGGGAGTTCAGGATTACAGAACGACTCTTTTAGAAAGATCAGGGTCATTAAAAATATTCCTTATTATGTAAATACAATGAAGTTCCAGGATTGAGAGCATGGGCTTCATGAGGAGGGTTAGTTTCAAAGAAATCCAGGCATCTAGCAGAACTCACATCTGCTTCCTCCCCTCTCCTGTGCACATTTCCCTTATGCAGTGATTATATGGCTGGAAAAATTCATTACCATCATTGATCCAGAGTGCTGGGGGAAGGTGAAGAATGAACCTGTTTGTTTGGTTTTTCTGAGCTAGGCTCTTCCTCTTTTTCACCCAATCCCCTCCCCTTGAAGGGGCCCAGACAGCCTAACTCCAGATCCCAAGGACCTCTTAACTGCAGGCAGAACCTGATTCCTTCCAGAAATGAGCTAAAACCCATCGCTGACTTTGATTGAGTCAAACTCAATCTCAAGCTCCCTTCCTGTAAGTCTCCACCCCTAGGAAAATTCCTCTACATTCTAACACCTTTCAGGGTCGTGGAGATGCCTAAAGCAGTATGAGAGATAAAGGACAGAGATAAAGAGTGGTCTCCATAAGGACATGGGACCAGAGACAGGCTCACTGCTGGACATCTGGAGCTGATTTTAGACTCTATGGCTCTTGGGTATTAGTTAGTTATTGCTGCAAAATGAATTGCTAGCGGAGAAGACAATGGCACCCCACTCCAGTACTCTTGCCTGGAAAATCCCATGGACTGAGGAGCCTGGTGGGCTGCAGTCCATGGGGTCGCAAAGAGTCGGACACGACTGAGCGACTTCACTTTCCCTTTTAACTTTCGTGCATTGGAGAAGGAAATGGCAACCCACTCTAGTATTCTTGCCTGGAGAATCCCAGGGACGGGGGAGCCTGGTGGGCTGCCGTCTATGGGGTCGCACGGAGTCGGACACGACTGAAGCGACTGAGCAGCAGCAGCAGAATTCTAGTAACTTAGTGGCTTGAAACAATGCATATTTATTCTTATCCAGTGTCTGTAGGTGAGTTCAGGCATGGCTTCGCTGGGTTCTCTGCTTCAGGGTCTCACCTGACTACAGTTCAGGTATTGGATGAACCTAAAGTCTCATCAGAAGTGTAATGAGGGAGATATCTACTTCCAAGCTCCCTTGAGTTGTTGGAAAAAATCCAGTTCCTTGTAGATGAAGAATTGAAGGTTAAATTTCTTTGTGGAGGCTGCCTCAACTCCAATAGTCTCCTAGTTTCTGCCTTTGTAGGGGTTTCCTAATATAACCACCTGCTTCCTCTAAGCCAACAAAAGAGAAAGAGAGCAAACATGTTACAAAATGGAGGATAATATAGCATATAACATAATACACTCATGGAAATGACATCCCATCATCTGTGCCATATACTATTGGTTGGAAGCAAATCCCAGGTCACCCACACTCACACTCAAGAGCACGAACACAGGCATGAACATGAGGAGACAGGGATCACCAAGGTCATCTTAGAATCTAACACATTGATGAAATAGGTGACAGATCAATCTTTGACTGATGACATTCAGGGCTATGGGCTTCAGAAAGATAGAGTCCCGAGGGGGCAGGGGGGTAAACACAGACTAAGGCTGGTGACTGGGACCTCAGTCAAGCTGCCCACAGGATCAGAGACCAGATTTGAGATAATCAGAATACTATCACAGGGCAGGAAACTTGGAATGCGAGGGCAAGACCTGGAGTAGTTCTGAAACATGAACCTTAAAATGCAGATGAAGGCAACACAAAAAATTCTAGACAGCTTAAGCTTAGCCCTGAGGGAGACACAGGAGGGAAGAGAGAGACTGAGAAGGAGACATAAATAAAAACACTGTCTTTTGGTTTGCACACCAAAATTTCAAAATTTAAGATTATAGACCTAAAAGAAAGAAGTCAGACTCAACAAATGGAACATGAATTTACTTTGAGAGAAAATAATTTCAAAGTCAGACAACAATAACTATGTTTGGACTGCTTAAGGAAATAAATGAAAGATTAACTTTTAATTAAAATCAGGAAATTATGAAACTGAAATAAATAGAAATTAAACAAGAAATGTTGATTATTTTTAAAGTTTAGAAATCCTAGGGAAACTATGGGCATTGAAAAAAGAAACTTTATTGCTAAATAAAGTTTTGACTATTATTCTTGCAATGAATTATAGATGAATTACAGTGGAAGAGTATAAGAGCATTTTCTGCTACATAAATGAGCCTGGTGGGAAACAATCCATGAGTTCACAAAGAATTGGACATGACCGAGCGACTGACAAAGTTGCAATGGGCCAGCATGGGAACTGCTATCATCTGGAAGCTTGATATAAATGCTAAACCTCAGGCCCACCCCAGATTTGCTGAGGTATTTAACAGTTTAATAAGTTCCCTGTGTAATTCATATGCATGTTAAATTTAAGAAGTGCTATTTTAGGACAGTGGAAGAAAATTTTGAGAGATTTGTTCAGAACACAGAACAGAAAGACAAAGAAAACCATACATATTGAACACATATATGTGCGTACATGTACATACACACAGACAAATGTGTGCATATGTATATTCCCACACACATACACACACACACAGAATTCTATATGCATAGACTACAACTGTTGCTGTTTTTTTGTAGTTGCCTTTTTGTTTAGTGTTACAGATTTCTTTTAGCATTTCACTAGTTACCCAAACCAGATAACCAAAGTTAACAGTCTGGTCTGGCTCACAGAATGTCACACAAAAATACTCAGAGAATTTTCTTGGGTAAATGAATTAGAAATTGGATAAATAAAAAATTTAGAAAAAGTGAATCTCTTTCTATGTGTTCTGCATTTGCTTTACTCATTTAAAATTGCATGACATTGTTCGAAAGCTTCCAAGTCAAATGATACAGATGCAACTCATACTTTTAAGCTGTTGCTTAATTTTCTATGATAAGGCTGCATCACAGTGTATTCTGTTAGTCCCATTGATATGCATTTAGGCCTTCCATCTTTTCTTCTTCTAGTTGGATTTTTACTGAAATCTGTCTATTAATTCAGAGAAGATTAATATATTTATGATATTAAGTTCTCCCACCCAGTCATATAGTATATAGTGCCATTTATCCAGATCTTGTTTTATGTCTTTTAGTGCAATTTTATTGTTTTCTTCCTTTAAATCATACTGTCCTTGTTCAAATAATTCCTTAAAAATTTAGAGTTTTTGTTACTAGGGAATATTAAAAGTCTCTTTCCATTTCTATTCTTGGCTAGTTATTTCTACTGTTGAGAAGAGCAATTGATTTTTTTTTTTAATGTTTGTCATGTTTCCAGTCAGTTGACCAAATTTCCTTCATGCCTGTGTACTTTAATCCCCAGTGATGTTGAACAATTCTAATTCACTACACCACGTCTCTATGACCTTGTTCTTTCTGGAAGTTCCTTCCTCTATATTATTACTGGCTCTTTCACACCACTCATGAAGACAGACCACAGACTGCCTCCTCCAGGAGGCCTTCCTCTGACACCCTTGTGTTGACAGGGGTCCTTATTTGTTGTCTCCTAGTGCTTTGTGCACACATTTTTTTAACATAATTTTATTTATTTAGTTTTATTTTGGGCTGTTCTGGGTCTTCAGTGCCACTTGGGTTTTTCTCTTGTAGAGAGCGGGGGCTCCTCTCTAGTTGTGGTGTGCAGGCTTACTCTGGTGGCTTCCCTTGTTGCGGAGCATGGGCTCTAGAGCAAGAGGGCTCCAGTAGTTTCAGCACGTGGGCTTCAGTGGTTCTGGTTTCCCAGCCCTAGAGCACAGGCTCAGTAGTTGTGGGGCTCAGGCTTATTTGTTCCACGGCCTGTGGGATCTTCCCTGGTTAGGGATCAAACCTGTGTCTCCTGCATTCCCTGAGTCACCAGGCAAGCCCTTTGTGCACGGGTGTATTCGTTTTTATTACTTTTCATCCTGGTTGTCTGTCTTTGTGTGTAGTCTGATTCTGGACGCTGAACTCTGTGGAGTCATGGGTCAGGTCTTAAACAAACTGATATTCTTGGAAGGTAGCATCCAGTCTAGAACATATAAATTCTCAAAAAACAGTGTGGAATTGAACTTCTCTGACTAGAAACAGTTGGTAATGCCAGGCCAAAGAGACTTAACTTTTTAAGATTCTGATCTTTTCCACTACACTACTCTTGATATTTATAAATAAGTTGTAGATACTTATTAAGTGTGGTGCTCACTGAGCTGATTTACACTTTGTTATGTAAAAAATCAAGATGGGGGCTAAGGAGTTTGAACCAGTTGCAGAAGTCTTGATTTTTAATGGCAAATGTGACTCAAGAATTCATCTGTTCAGTGAGTTAATGTTTATTAAACATATACTATAGGCCAGATACTGTGCCAAGAGCTGTGGATATAGCAGTTATCAAAATACACAAGATTCCTTCAGAGAGCTTGCAAAATCCAACTATAGGATTAAATTTAAACAAAATATGTAGCTTGAAAAATATATTTTGAATCTTACTGTGGCATTGGACACTGTTGAACACTCTTTCCTTACCATATTTCGTCCTTTTTTGGCGGATCCAGTCTCAAATACTTGTTCCACAAGGGCTGCTACCAGGTCATGCTTTTCAATTGCAGGAACGAAGGTACTGTTGTCTTAATTCTTCATGCTACTTATCCACTTTTGAAAAGTAGACTGTGGTAGGCTGAGTAATGGCATCTGAAGATTTTCACATCCTAATCCCTGGAAACTGTGAATATGTTGACTTGTGTGGTAAAGGGGACTCTGCATATGTGATTAAGGATTTTGAGACCTGAATATTATCCCGTATTTTTCAAGTGAGCCCAATATAATTATCAATACAAGTTTCCTTATAAAGAGGGAGGTAGGAGGTCAGAGGTAGAAAGATTTGAAGATGTTATGCTGCTGCCTTTAAAGATGGAGGAAGCAGCCGTGAGCCAAGAAAGCCAAGTGACATGAAAATCCAGAAAAGGTTAAAAAAAAAAAAAGATTCTCCCCTAAAGCTTCCAAGGAGAGTGTGGCCCTGATGACATCTTGAGTTTTAGCCCAGTGAAATCCATTTTGGACTTCTGACCTCTAGAACTGTAAGAATAAATCTGTGTTGTATAATTAATGAGTCACTAATTTTGTGGTAATTGATTACAGCAACAATAGAACACTAATACAGAGGAACCAAGTAGCTAAGCTAAGGTGCTAGCTCCAGTTGGCTCCCTGGGGGAGTATGGAGAGATCAACTGGGACAAGTAAACTCAATAAGGCAGTCCGAAGCTAATAAAGGCAGAAACGGCAGGACTTCACCTCATTTTATAAGGGCTGAGAGTCTAACTGGAAATACTCAGTAGCAACTACAGTCCAAAATTTAAGAATCTCAAATAAAACACAAGTGCAGGGACTTCCCTGGTGGTCCAGTTGTTAAGACTCCATGCTTCCAATGTAAGGGGCACAGGTTTGACCCCTGATTGGGGAAATAAGATTTCACATGCCTTGTGGCCAATAAATAAATAAATAAAAACCCAAGTACAAGTACCAGGAGTCAAGCAGAGACCGGATTAGAAAGAGCACAGATGAGAAGCAGGAAGGATGGGATACAGGGTAGCTTTGTAGGGAGATGTCAGAGTAGCCAAAGTTCACATTTATTAAGCTGTGGACACCAAATGCTTAAGGAAAGCCTAGCTGATTTGTGTGCGTGTGTGCACAGTTGTCTCCGACTCTTTGCAACTCTGTGGATTGTAGCCTGCCAATCTCCTCTGTTTAGAGTTCTCCAGGCAATAATACTGGAGTGGGTTGCCATTTCCTTCTCCAGGGGATCTACCATACCAAGGAGTCGAACTCGGGTCTCCTGAATTGGCAGTTGGATTCTTTTCCACTGAGCCACTGGGAAGCCCCTAGCTGATTTAACGGAACCCTTTAATGGGAGAATATCTCATTTATTGAGGACCTACTGCATGCATGCCTGCATGTTAAGTTGCTTCATTCATGTCCACTCTGTGTGACTCTATGGACTGTAGCCCTCCAGGCTCGTCCATCCATGAGGATTCTCCAGGCAAAAATACTGGAGTGAGTTGCCATGTGAGGACCTACTACTGGTTAGCATATGTATTTAATTTTATTTGCCCAGTAACCCCATGAATTGAACATTATAACCCTTGCTTTACTGAGATTGTTGTTGTTTAGTCGCTAAGTCATGTCTGACTCTTGGCGACCCCTTGGACCGTAGCCTGCCAGGCTCCTCTGTCCATTGGATTTCCCAGGCAAGACTACTGGAGTGGATTGCCATTTCCTTCTCCAGGGGATCTTCCCAACTCAGAGATCGAACCCGAGTCTCATGCAAGTGGATTCTTTGCCACTGAACTACCAGGGAAGCTTTTACTAAAGCAGAAACTAATACAAAAAAGTTAAAGAACTTGTCCAAGGCCACACAAAACACTAGGAAGTGAAGAAGGGGTTAACCTCATCTCTCCAGTTCCAGGAGCCCTGCTCTTTTCTTCCATGCCATGCTGCCTTCCTTTCAGGAAAAAAGGCTTGTTGACTTTGTCGGCTGTCTGAAGAGTTCAAAGCAGAAAAACATGGTGTCATCTTTTGAGATGTTCATTTTATCAGTGAGAACTTGAAAATGAAGTTAAAAATTAAGCGGCAAAGCCAAACTCAGGCTCTCTACTCTGAGCATGTAGGGCTAAACCTGATTCAGTCTGCCTGCCATGTGACACATTATTTATCCTTGTGAAATTGTGGAATTATTTGAAAAGGAAGAAGGGATGAGAAATGCCTTCTTTCTTAAAGGTAGCCTTATAGTCTAGGGCTTACAATACTGGTTTAATGGTGAAGGTAAGTGCATTTCTTCTTTTTGGGTTGGAAGATAATTACTAATCAGAGATCTGTTAAAGGGAGGGAACAGTTTGAGGGGAAGTCAGAGGAAAAACATTGTCAGCAGCATAAGGATCTCCATCTGGGAATGGTTCCTGGTTTCAAAACAAAGAAGAGACTTTCTTAAAAAAATACAATCGATTCAATCAAGACCCTAGAGCAAGACTTGAGAGGCCACAAGTGCCAATGGACTCTGTGGACAATGGTCACTTCTCCAAGGATTCCGTGAGTATTTACTGCAACACCTTGATGAGTTGGACAGGATTTGGCTGCAGAATAAAATATTGGATCAGAACTAACAAGGTTTGGGGTTGGGGACTGTGACTCATTAGCGTCTTCAGATTTCTGTATATAGTTGAAATTGTCTCTCAGAAACAGGAGAATATGAACAAAGTTGTGAATAAGGTTGAGGCAAGAAAACTTGTATACTTGTAGAGATCACCTGGTTTGTTGCCTTCTTTGTGCATCTCAGGAAAGGTGTCCAGAGAGATTGTGGTTGGTACCTATCAATGCTATGATGGGAAACCTCGGGGCAAAGACCCATGAAAGGCACCCTCTCCCAACCTGCCCAGGGAAAATCCCAATTCCATAGCATAAATGGACTCATACAGGCTTGGAAGACATAGCCTGTGGTCATTGCTTGGCGAAAAGTGCTCAGGCACTCCTGTGTCATCTTTTACGAGTGGAGCTGTGTTGCCTGTGGGCAGGGCCCCAGTTGCACCTTAATTTTGATATAACCCTGCGTTCTAAGATTACCCACTGTTAGTGCTTGGTACACTTTTTTTCTTCATGATTACACGCATATGAATTAACAGCATGATGTAAAGGATCTACTGAAATAGATAATTTTATTCCCAAATTGCTGATCTTTCAGAAAGGTAAACAAGTGATAAAAAGAGGTCTCAGTTTTACTAACATGGGAGAAATTGCTTCTTTGCATGTTCTCTGATGTTTGTAGCAAGGTACATCCCTTCCTCCTCCATCTTCTAGATTCTAGTCCAGAAGAACCCAGTTCTAAAAGGAAACATTTAAAACCAATTTAGAAATCAATCAAAAGCATTTTATAGAAAGATATTTCATTTACTATAAACCTATATTTATTAATCTGAGAGGGCACAAATGCCAATCTTGTGACTGCTATTATTCCTGTTGTTAATAACATTTTGCAGTGTATAATATTTTATATTGAGAAGGCATGTCTCATTCTTTTGTTTTCATTCTCAACAGTTCAATGAAGTAACATTATCCCCATTTTTCCTATGAAACAGTGAAAGTTCTGGGATTTTATAAAATCTGCTCTGGTTTACTCAAGACTGAATGACAGAGAAAAACTTGGTCCTTGGATACCCTTTGAACTGCAGGTTCCTGCTCTTTCAACCACATGTAACATTTACTCTGAGTAAACTAGGGGACTCAGCTAGTAGAGATGATGCAAGACAGGCTCAATATTAAGGGAAATCTAACAGGAATAGAAACAAAATGATAACAAAATAGTGAGTTCTAGACTATGAATAAGAGAAGAAAAAATCTTATCTTTTGCTGATGCCTAAATATCTGTCTATATTATTAATTTTATATCAAATACAACTCTATTTTGTGTTGTGAAGTTATTTTTAAAGTATAGAATTTTCCTTTAACTTAATTTTAATTCAATTTTTCTATGTCTATTTGCAACTTTAACAGTAGGAGTCACTATTTCTTAGAAATGTCACTAGTAAGTAGGAACACCCTTGACAATGTTTATGATTAGGCTAAAAATCATTCCACTGTCTTTAAGTGATATCAGTTATGCCAATTCACAGATCCTATACTTTTATATGCTTTTGTGATTATTTTAGAAAAATAGGTTCCATTACTATGTCACAGAAGGATCCTTGTTTAGAATGGTTTGGGATGTCTGCCTGATTTCTGTATTTGTCTCATACCAGGAAGCAGGGAAATTAACAACAGAAGTTAACTGTGAGGAAAAATTTAAAGTAGCATTTGAAACCATGAAAGCTAAGGTAGGGATAGCAGCAGATGGAAGGGAAGGACAGCTGAAGTCGTAAGTTTGTGTTATAATTTCACTAACCAAAAAAAGCAAGAAAGAGGAGTCTTCTTTATTTCTTTAAATACTCGAAGCTCAACCTGAAAGTATTTCCATCAGCAAATTTCCTTCTGGAATAAATGATTAAAACTTAATTTAAAATCATAGATAAGCAAGAGGGATATAATGTAAAGCACAGGGAATTACAGCCATTATCTTATAATAACCTAGAATGGAGGATAATCTGCAAAAGTACTGAATCCCTATGCTTTACACCTGAAACTATTATAATATTGTAAATCAACTATATTTCAATTTAAAAAGCAACTTAAAATTATATAAATTTCTGTCTAGAATACCTTAAAATGAAACTACCCTATTGCATTTTAAACTTGTGCTTAAAATGTGAACATAAAGAGGAAGTCATATTAACAGGTAGAAAAAAGCAGCAGTCTGGGCATCAGGAGACCTGGTACTGACTCAGTAAACTCTGTGACTCAAACAATTTTTCAAACTTTCTATACATCAGTCTTCTTATTAAAAATAAATAAAACAAACATTTGGGTTAGACACTCTGAATTTCTTTCAGCTCTCGAGTTCAGTGTTTGTAAGATTGGTTGGAGTGGTTGATGAGAAAACTTTGAGTATAAGTATTTGTAGCTGCATATACAGTTACAAAGTTGCCTTCAGCCAAGTCTTGGACTCTTATATAACAAGAGAGATCAAATAGAAAATAGTCCAAACTCCAGGTCAATCAGGTGGCCACTCCAGTTTCTTCAGCTGGGATCTGAGTGTTGAGTCCTGAACTGAATTCCTGATGTCATCCAGATGTTAGTAGAACTGGAAAGCCTTCCAAAACAGAGCAAAAGCCAGCATGTTTCCTGGTGCCGACGTTCTCTTGTTAGCAACTGGCCATCTATTTTGTCTCTTATAATAGAAAAAGAAAATTTTAAAACTTAAATGGAGTGATCTCGTTCTCGGAATTTTAGAGACATTTGGCAAGCAGAAAACTATCTTGACTATGCTGTATGAAGCCTCATCATTGTTCTTTCAAAGACACCTTAGCTTTTTCTGAGTGTAAAATCAGTAACTACTAATTGTTTAAAATCAAATCCCTTAACGATTATACAGTGGAAAAGACAAATAGATTCAAGGAATTAGATGTGATAGACAGAGTGCCTGAAAAACTATGGACAGAAGTTTGTGACATTGTACAGGAGGCAATGATCAAGACCATCTTCAAGAAAAAGAAATTCAAAAAGGCAAAATGGTTGTCTTAGGAGGCCTTACAAATAGATGTGAAAAGGAGAGAAACGAAAGGCAAAGGAGAAAAGGAAAAATATACCCATCTGAATGCAGAGTTCCAGAGAATAGCAAGGAGAGATAAGAAAGCCTTCCTCAGTGATCAATTCAAAGAAATAGGGGAAAATGATAGAATGGGAAAGGCTAGAGACTCTTCAAGAAAATTAGAGATACCAAGGGAATATTTCATGCAAAGATGGGCACAATAAAGGACAAACAGTACAGGCCTAACAGAAGTGGAAGATATTAAGAAGAGGTGACAAAAATACACAGAAGAACAATACAAAAAAGATCATGATCCAGATAACCATGATGGTGTGATCACTCACCTAGAGCCAGACATCCTGGAATGTGAAGTCAAGTGGCCTTAGGAAGCATCACTATGAACAAAGCTAGTGGAGGTGATGGAATTCCAGTTGAGCTATTTCAAGTCCTAAAAGATGATGCTGTGAAAGTGCTGCACTCGATATGCCAGCAAATTTGGAAAACTCAGCAGTGGCCACAGGACTGGAAAATGTCAGTTTTCATTCCAATCCCAAAGAAAGGCAATGCCAAAGAATGCTCAAACTACCACACAATTGCACTCATCCCTGGTAACTCAGATGGTAAAGCGTCTGCCTACAATGCGGGAGACCTGGGTTCGATCCCTGGGTTGGGCAGATCCTCTGGAGAAGGAAATGGTATCCCACACCAGTACTCTTGCCTGGAAAATCCCATGGATGGAGGAGCGTGGTAGCTTACATACAGTCCATGGGGTTGCAAGAGTCGGACACGACTGAGCGACTTCACTTCACACGCTAGTAAAGTAATGCTCAAAATTCTCCAAGCCAGGCTTCAACAATATGTGAACTGTGAACTTCCAGATATTCAAGCTGGATTTAGCAAAGGCAGAGGAACCAGAGATCAAGTTGCCAACATCCATGGGATCATTGAAAAAGCAAGAGAGTTCCAGAAAAACATCTACTTCTGCATTACTGACTGTGCCAAAGTCCTTGACTGTGTGGATCACAATAAAGTGGAACATTCTTAAAGAGATGGGAATACCAGACCACTTTACCTGCTTCCTGAGAAATCTGTATGCAGGTCAAGAAGCAACAGTTAGAACCAGATATGGAGAAATGGACTGGTTCCAAATTGGGAAAGGAGTACATCAAGGCTGTATATTTGTCACCCTGTTTATTTAATTTATATGCAGAGTACATTGTGTGAAATGCCGGGCTGGGTGAAGCGCAAGCTGGAATCAAGATTGCCAGGAGAAATATCAGTAGTCTCAGATATGCAGATAACACTACCCTTATGGCAGAAAACAAAGAGGAATTAAAGAGCCTCTTGATGAAAGTGAAAGAGTAGAGTGAAAAAGCTGGCTTTAAACTCAACACTCAAAAAACGAAGATCATGGCATTCAGTCCCATCAATTCATGGCAAATAGATAGGGAAACAATGGAAACAGTGACAGACTTTATTTTGGGGGGCTCCAAAATCACTGCAAATGGTGACTGCAGCCATGAATTTAAAAGGTACTTGCTTCTTGGAAGAAAGGCTATGGCAAACCTAGACAGCATATTAAAAAGCAGAGATATTACTTGGCCGACAAATGTCCATCTAGTCAAAGCTATGGTTTTTCCAGTAGTCATATATGGATGTGAGAGTTGGACTATAAAGAAAGCTGAGTGCCGAAGAATTGCTGCTTTTGAACTGTGATGTTGGAGAAGACTCTTGAGGGTCCCTTGGACTGCAAGGAGATCCAACCAGTCCATCCTAAAGGGAATCGGTCCTGAATATTCATTGGAAGGACTGATGCTGAGGCTGAAACTCCAATACTTTGGCCACCTGATGCAAAGAACTGACTCCTTGAAAAAGACCCTGATGCTTGGAAAGATTGAAGGCAGGAGGAGAAGGGGACAACAGAGGATGAGATGGTTGGATGGCCTCACCGACTCAATGGACGTAAGTTTGAGCAAGCTCCGGGAGGTGGTGATGGACAGGGAGGCCTGGCGTGCTGCAGTCCATGGGGTTGCAAAGAGTCAGACACAACTGAACTGAACTGAATTGTTTGAAAAACCACTTAGTAAATATGGAAAATCATAACGTGACCATGGTGTGTTCTGTAACTCTTAAAAGGCCATTGCTGTCACTTGTGTAAGTCTGTTTCTCTCTCTTTGGGTGCGCAAGTATCAACACAGGCATAGTGCCTGCTTTGTACACTAGAGTACAAGCATTTCCTTAGTGTTATGCAGTATGTTTGAAAACATTTTTTGAGTAAAGTCCAGTACAAGAATCTATTACAGTTGATTCATTAAACTCTTATGGTTAGGTTAATTTGTCTCCTGTATTATTGTAATAACTAATACTACACATAATGTTTTTGGACAAAATTCTTCATCTGTCTCTTTTATTATCATTTTTCATCCTATGGGCATAGATTATGAATGTTCTTTAGGGTGCAGATAAGTCTTATTAAATTTATGTGCAGAAAGAATGCAAAGCTTTGAATGATGCAATGTAAGTATGATACATGTGTTTGTGAGGTCATGGATGCTTCAGTTTAGGAAGGGCTGCAAAACTGATAATATTCTTAGAATAAGGATTGTATGGAAAAGAAATAAATGTATGAATCCCCTGAAGATAGGTGTATAAATATCAAATTAAATGTGTCCAATTTGAAGTCATGAATTCTCTTTGCCTGTCAAATAGCTGAATTTATTTGTAATTGTAGTAGAAAGCCCTCATTCAATATGATTTTACAGGTGATTTGAAGAACTTTTCAGCCCAACAAAGTGTCCCAACTATGTTAGCAAAGATAAGAATAAACATTTTAAGGTGTTAAATATTACAGTAATGTGTATCTGTTACACAACGTCATCCTTCATGTTCAGTGAAGACACCGTTGAGTGAATGTTGTTCTGTTTGTACAGAAAGAACAGAAACATGGTCAGTTGGAACTTTCTTCCTCCAGCTCTTGAGCTTAATTTAGCTTTCATGTCTTCTGACCTGGCCTCAAGCCATAATACTTCTTACCTTTGCATGGTTCTCTGTGGTTTGCAATTTTCTCATTCAATTCTTGCAGCACCACTCAGAAATGAGACATTTTTATTGAACAGGAAATGGCTAGTTAGAGAACTTAAATGACTAGCTCTAAATCATTTAGCTGAAACTCACAGTCAGATTTTCTTACAAAAATCAATTCCTCTGTAAGCATGACAATAAGGAAGTATACTCCAAAATGTAAATCATACAGCTGTGTTGGATCACAATTTTCATTGATGCTGGGAGAAGGCAGCATTAACATGAAAAAATTATTTGTGTGTCTTGTTTTGGATTGTTGTTCTTCCCCATAGATAAAAGCCTGTCGTGGTAAAAGAGATTCAGGGCAGAGGGAATCTCCACCACAAAGTGTGGTACCATTTCCTAGAGGAGCCAAATGGATGAGAAGCCTTCCACCAGGAAAAGTAAAGCCACATCTCTTATTCTCAGCCTACTTATGAAAGAGTAGAAGCTTATTTCCAGTGTTCTTTACACAACCTTGCTCTCCTTTCTCCTCCTTTTTCCATCGAGCCTCCTCACTGTGAAGACTGTCTCAGTGTAATATTGGACAAGCTCCAGCCTCTCATCCTGTTACCTACTACTTTTTCCTTAGGGAGCACTGAGTTATCTATGAGAAATTAGGCCAAATGATCAATAAATCCTTGGACATAAGGAATTAAATAAATCCTGAAAAGGTCATTTTAAACAAACCTCCTCACCCATGTATGAATTCCTGCTGTAACATCCTTGCCCAGGAGCTATTTCCTCTGAGTGTGGAAACCTCCATTAATAGGGAAATAATTCTTTTGCAGGCAACCCATCCTATCCTTGAGCCTATTTGACCATTAAAAACGATTTCTTCCAGTATATTTTATCTGTTTCATCACAAGTTCTCTTTCTATTTCTCTTTAGTCCCAGTTCCCCAAGTATGCAGAGAAAAATTTTAATCTTTCATTCACATGGAAATTGGCCCATTGTTCCACTATGTGGAAACTTTAAAAATGTGTTGCTCTTATAATAGGACAACTTGTCCAGTACCATATCACCTACAAACAGTAAAAATGGTTCCCCATATTAGCTTTTTTAAAGCTGAGTATATGTGAAGGCAGAGTTTAGTGACATACATCAAAAATATTTCCAAGTGAAAGTTATACTGAGGATTTAGTGGATGTGCTCATTTATGCACTGTCTCTCAGGTATTTTCAAAGAGAACCCTTGGGTATATGATTTGCTTAATTCAAAGCAGCTCTCTATGTATAAACTTTAAGCTTTATGGTAAATGAATATACAAAATGGATGAGACCCCAGACTTGAGGCTGGGAGACTCAGGTTCTGTGACTGACTCTTCCTTATCTTCCCCATTCACTTTATTTTGGAACACTGTGACATAAATACCTTCATTTAGTTTGTCCTATATTTTCATGTGCTACTCACACCTCTGAAGAAGGCCTTACTTGATTGTAAGAATCCTCTGAAAAATGATCTTACTTGATTGTAAGATCTCTGATTTATTATCTTGAAATCAACTAATGATTATGTCAAAGGAAGGTTGTAGTCATGGTTATTTGAGTGAGAAAAAATGGTGAGACTGCGTAATATCATCTGAAGTTTTCTCAGATTTAGCAGTGGGAGAAGTGGAAAAAGGCACTCACTGCAGATATCTGTGTTATTCTCTAGGTCCTGAATTCTGTTCATTACGCTATGGACTGGCTTTCATCATGCACTTCTCAAACTTCACCATGATAACCCAGCGTGTGAGTCTGAGCATTGCAATCATTGCCATGGTGAATAGCACTCAGCAGCCTGGTTTATTCAATACCTCCACAGAAAGACCTCTTGCATTCACCTGCAATCACTCCAACAGATCCATCAAGGAATTTAATACAGCGGAAGTAAGTATAATGGAGAGCAAGGCTCTTTGTTGAGAGGGAAAGCCCAGTTTGAAAAGAGGACTTGGATCTTGATTCTGTAGTGTACAGAACATGAATTATCAATCACAAACTAAAAACGTCTGGAATTATTTTTCTCCGAGATATTGCTTACCTCTGTGATTAGTCTTTCACTGAGATTATTATGATTACAAGGTTGGGAGTGGGACTGTTGGAAAAAGTTATGGATGCTTCTAGAAAGGAACAGATTACTGGATATTTTCAATTAAAAACTAGGCACTGTCTCAGTACATCTTTCTGCCTGATTCTAAGCAGTTCTCTGTACCTTTTATTATCTTTGAGCCATTTTACAACTCTTAAGTTCTATATATTAACAGTAATAAAATGATTCTTGCCCATAGCTCTGAAAATGAATTTTGTCTTGTGGAAAATCAATTGATACTCTCTTCCACTTGCCCTTCAGTTGAATAAATCAGTTTTGCCATATATTTAACATCTATTTCAGCATTACTTCCTGCTTATAAGTATGTGGTTCCTTGAATTCTCCTTTGGACCAGTTGTATCATCTTACCAATTCCTTCATTAGCCAATGAGTTAAATAAAATATCACATGTTCATCTTATATGAGAATAATCACTATACCCCATTTAAATGTTTTCCTTTAAACTATCATTTACTGTACATTTCTAAATGTACAGTAAAATCATCCTCTAATTTTATGATTTTGTTACCTTGGAGCCAGCTTATTTATAATGACCTCTCTGCCTCGAATCTTTCTTCCATTATTCATTCTACACATTCACACTCCTGTGCATAAGAATCCAGGATACCTTCAAGTTGCCAACTCCTCTCTTGAAATGCTGCACTTCTCCAGAACCTGGCCTGCTTCTCAGCACACTTATATCTGCTGTCAGTGGCTCAGGAACAGTCTTTGCTCTGAGCCAGTCAGAGTCCTGGTTAGTTTCTAATCACTGTGTATCATTCCAAATGCTACAAGTTCACTTTTGCTGTATTTCTTCAATGACAATGAGTTTTCCTATTTCTCTTTATACAAATCATAGTCATTCTACAAAGAATGGTTCAAGTACTTCTTCCTTCCTGAGACCTTCCCAAATTGTTCTTCTCTCTTCTCAAAGTCCCTATTTTATTGCTGTTCATCCTCAAGCTTGTATTCAGACATGAATCATGTATCTTGCTTTATTTATAGTTATTTTATATTTTGTATTTTACATTTGGGGGCTCTTCAATTTATACCATGGTGCCATGTATCTAGTGGCTACCAAAAATTATTTATTGGATTATATCAGAAGAGAAATGTGGTCTTATTAATGTGTAATATGTGTTTTAGGAAGTCAGTTCTGCTAGGATAGACCATGATTCTTAAACTTGATTTTAGGGACTGATTTTGATAAGCATTCAGTAAAGATGTGTTTTGAAACTTTTTGAAATGAGAATCAGCATGTCACCCAAGTTATTTACTAGGACCAAAATAGTTAAAATGAGATCTTTCACTATATTTCATTTACATCTTCCTATCAACTACCTATGTAATCATTTCTTTATCACTTTTCCTCTTCATTTACTCTATTTTGTCTCCATCTAAGAGAATCAATTTAGGAATATAATGGGTTGTTTGGAAAAGTTGGAGTATTTAGGTTTAGTAAAAAATGGAGAAAAACCAAAATTAATATTGTATAGGAGGGCCAGAATCCAGGTGGCACAGTGGTAAAGAATCTGCCTGCCAATGCCGAAGGCACAAGAGATGCAGATTTGATCCCTGGGTGGGGAAGATCCCCTGGAGGAGGAAATGGCAACTGCTCCAGTATTCTTGCTTGGGAAATCCCATGGACAGAGACTGGCAGGCTACAGTCCATGGGGTCACAGAGTCGGACGCAACTGAGCACAAGCAGCTCTGGCTATAACTTAGATTTTTTATAAAATAAATTCTTAGTAAATAATTTTCCTTTCCCCCCCACAGGTCTCTGTATATGAATGGAGTCCAGAAACTCAGGGTATCATCTTTAGCTCCATCAACTATGGGATAATACTAACTCTGATCCCAAGCGGCTATTTAGCGGGGATATTTGGAGCAAAACAGATGCTTGGTGCTGGTTTGCTGATCTCCTCCCTTCTCACCCTCTTTACACCACTGACTGCTGACTTTGGAGTGATTCTGGTTATTGTGATTCGGACAGTCCAGGGCATGGCTCAGGTAACCAGTTACTTTCTCATTCTGTGTGGGATACAGGTTCCTGAATTCTACTGGAGATCGAGTCTTACTAATTGTCATTTCAGGGTATGGCATGGACAGGTCAGTTTACAATTTGGGCAAAATGGGCTCCCCCACTTGAACGAAGCAAGCTCACCAGCATTGCAGGATCAGGTAAGGATGCATGTATGGATCACAACTTCGTAATCTGCTTCACTCTACCACATCTTTCCTTCTATGCCTAGGTTGGTTTGGGGATAGGGAGAAAAGTGCTTTAAAAACAAATTCAACAATGTAAGACAGTCACACAACAAATAAGGTAAATATACCTGTGCTGTAATGTCACTAAGACTTCAGACAGAAAAGACCGTTGTGAGCATTGTGAGGGCAGTCAGAAAAGCATTGTAGGGAAATGTTTAGAACTTTAAGAGTTGCGTAAGGGGAAAAATATCAAGCAAACTGTATAAACACCATGTTAGCAAAGATATGCAAATGAGAATTAAGACTATCAGTGGTAAAGAGATAAATCAGGCTTGAAAGTAGAGTTTAAAGAGTGCAGTTTTCTGAGCTCTTTACTCTTCTAAGCTAATAGTCACAACAACCCTTTGATGACTATTTTAAACTCTCATTTTACACAGGAGGGAATTAAAGTATGCAAAGATTAACTAAATTGCCCAGAGGCAAATAGCCAGCAGGTGGTAGAATTGAGGTTTAAACCCTGGCAATTTGGTCTCAGAGTGCACACTCTGGATCACCACCCTACACTGCCCTTCTGAGTGTGTAATCCTACTAAGGACTAACTTCATCATTGATCTTTGACTTATACTGGAAGAACAGAACTGAGGGTCATAAAGCCTCTCACTCCTGGTCTAATGTGTGGCTGCATCCTGCAGATTTTTACTACAAAAACAACCCTCTTGTATTCTGGCTCCTTCCAGTGTAGTTATCATCTCTTCTAACTGTGAATATTTCCAGTTGGTCTTTCTCCTCTTTGTTCCCTTCAAACCTCCCTTTCCATTAAGCCAAGTTATCTCCTTAAAGCATAGATGGGGCATTTTTGCTAATTTGCCTGGGAATCTTCAATGTATGCCTCCATCTTACAGATAAAGATGTTATTACATGGATATAAAGATGCTTTACCATATGGTCTCCTCCTGCCTTCCCACTCAATATTCCTCTGTAAGCAAGGCTCAGGTCACACTACATAAGTGCACACTAATCACTGCAGATGGTGATTGCAGCCATAAAATTAAAAGACACTTACTCCTTGGAAGGAAAATTATGACCAACCTAGATAGCATATAAAAAGCAGAGAGATTACTTTGCCAACAAAGGTCCATCTAGTCAAGGCTATGGTTTTTCCAGTAGTCATGTGTGGATGTGAGAGTTGGACGGTGAAGAAAGCTGAGCGCCGAAGAATTGATGCTTTGGAACTGTGGTGTTGGAGAAGACTCTTGAGAGTCCCTTGGACTGCAAGGAGATCCAACCAGTCCATCCTAAAGGAGATCAGTCCTGGGTGTTCATTGGAAGGACTGATGTTGATGCTGAAACTCCAATACTTTGGCCACCTCATGCGAAGAGTTGACTCATTGGAAAAGACCCTGATGCTGGGAAGGATTGGGGGCAGGAGGAGAAGGGGACAACAGAGAATGAGATGGCTGGATGGCATCACCGACTTGATGGACATGAGTTTGGGTAAACTCCGGGAGTTGGTAATGGACAGGGAGGCCTGGTGTGCTGCGATTCTTGGGGTCGCAAAGAGTCGGACACGACTGAGCGACTGAACTGAACTGAACTGAAGTGCACTTAAAGTCTCTCTTTTTCTACAAAAATTCCATCCACCCTACTGCTTAGGGTGTGTAAACAATTTGTTCATCTTATCATCAATTTTAATTTTCTGATGTTTCTCCTCATTTCTCCTTATACTTTCATAGAAAATTATAGTTTTACTATCATATTTATATCTCACATTTTTTCCCCAAAATTTCATATTGGGACCCATTGAAGGGGTCATAAAATCAATTTAGTAGGTCAAAACCAGTGTTTTAAAATAAAAATGAATAGAATAAAGTAGAAAATTTTGGAGTGAATTACACACGGTAAGGCTAAGTATTGATTCATGAAACTTTTGTTTGAAGTGTGTGTGTTTGTATTTGTGTATATACTGTGTTGCCATGTAAAATACATTTCTTATTGTGAGTCTCTGAAAAATATGTTCAGACTCAAAGGTCTACAGTGTATTACAATAGTGAATTTTGTCCATGTTCACTGGGCTGAAATCTCCTTGAGGTCAAGGACTTTATTTTATTAGTTTTTGTAAGACTTTCCTTTTGTGTTGCCAATCTCATATTGCCCCTGCCAGAATGTAACTCTATTTATAAAGAAATGTTGTGGGCTATGTTTACAGAGAGTTTCTATGACAAATGGGATTTGGATTTGGTCACGTTGGTGTTAAAGGAGCCATTGAGGCATCAGGTGGCATATCACTATGATTTATTCTAATTATTTTCCATGACTTTACTGGGAGAGATCTGTGAGCTGGAATAAAGTCTCTCATTACCCAGTAGTTCTAAATCTGCCACCTCACCATTGGGATAACATCTAGGGAAGTCATTCAACCATTGCTATTTTCCTCAGTTTGTTTTTTTTTCAATCCCTCTTCTCTTCAGGGGCAGCATTTGGGTCCTTCATCATTCTCTGTGTGGGGGGACTAATCTCCCAGACCTTGGGCTGGCCTTTTATCTTCTACATTTTTGGTGAGTCACTTTCTCTTAAATCCTAACATCTCCACTTCCCAGGCATTTGTTTTCATGCTTACATCACCCATGACCCATATTCTTCCCATTTGAGAGAAAATGCATCTTTATAGTGCTGACTTCTGAGAAATCAAGAGTGCAACCTTACACGCTCACCCCAGGCTTCTTAGAATCTCTGCCACCACATCTGAAATGCCATGTTTAATTGCCACATATGGTTAAGATGTCAAAGCTGGTAAAGCATATTTTCAATTTATCTTCATATTTTGCTATAATTATTATTTCTGTCAAGGTACCCTTAACCTATTCTCTACCAGGTGAATCTTGCAAAGTTCAAATTAAATGTCCCTTTCCATATGGGGATTTCCATGTCTTATCCCATCAGATTAAGTCTTTCTGTCCTCTGTGATGGTTACTGATAATTTCTTTTCTAGGCTGTGTTGGCGTGGAATTATTTATTTTCCCTTTTTCCTCTCTACTAGTCTGTGAGATGATTGAGGCAAGCAATCTATTCCATAATTTTTTCACCACTTTGATACTATCATGGTGCCTAACCTATAGCTTTACAAATAAAAGAATGGATAAATCCAGTAATTAGAGGAAATTTAAAGAACATTAATCCGCAGATTCTTTACAATAGAATCTTTTCAAATGACAAATCTCAGCAATGAGACAAGTTTCTATCTTTTTTTTCTAACTAATCAGTATCATTCAATATGGTTCTGGCTAGGATGGCTTTCTCATTAATGATGCTACTCCCAAGTCATTTTGGTCCACACATGTTAATCACGTACTGTTAAGAAATATTTTTCTGGAAATCCATAATGGTATATCATTTGAATATGATAACACTATCTTTTGCAAATGTGTTGGAAAGTGTTCCTTGCCACACCAATTTTATGCATCCACTGGAGTCTGAAGAGTAATTAATCAGCTATGCAAAGGTATGCCATGCTCCTGCTTTCTCCAGAGAGCTCTGACATTGTCAAATGACATTCTACATTTAGTCAAAAGGAGATTTGTAGATGAATTGAAATGAAAAATGGTAAAATTTAGGTCCTTATGGTGAAATAACCATGAATTAACATGTGTGTTTTGGGGGGAAATATGCTATTTCAGAGGAAACTCCCTTCCCCCAGCTCACAAATCTACCTGAAAACTAACTGGGTCCCGGCTTCCCAGGTAGCATTGGCTGTGTCTGCTGTCTCCTGTGGTTCACAGTGATTTACGATGACCCCTTGCATCACCCATGCATAAGCATCAGGGAAAAGGAACACATCGTGTCTTCACTGGCTCAACAGGTACCATGCAGCCCTTCTATTTGGGGACCATGCGGAGACCTCCAGGGTAGGGTGTGGGGCTCTCAGGAGAGGCACCCTCTGACCTGTTCTAATACCCATGTTGATTAGATGTTTCCTTTCAGTCCAGTTCTCCTAGACGATCTGTCCCCATAAAGTCTATGGTCAGATGCCTACCACTTTGGGCCATTTTCTCGGGGTTTTTCAGCCATTTCTGGTTATGCACCATAATCATAACATACCTACCAACGTATATCAGTTCTGTGCTCCGTGTCAACATCAGAGACGTGAGTATGCTTCCTGTACTTTTATGAACATATTTATGGTAAAAGGAGAAATAGATCTCTGCTACCTACTACATTTTGACCTTGCATAGAGTCACTCTTTTAACCCTCACAATGATTGAGAGGTTTTGTAATGATTCCCACTGTACAGGTGTATAAATGAGGACACATAGAGGGAGAAGACTTCCCTGGATTGCACAATTACTCAGTGACTGAGCTACTGAAGTATCTGTGTTCCTAACCACCATGCAACGTTGCCATGCTAGCTGATGCTTCAATTTCCTTTAGAAATGAATTGTGCTCTTATCTGGAGACCAGTATAATGCAAGTGCTGGCCGTCTTACCTGAGACAGTGTTCTTCTTAGAGAAAATGATGCCAATTTCTTTAAACAACTCAGGGTGTCAGGAGGGTGGGCTAATGGTTGGTCTGTGTCACTAATAAAATCTGGTGCCATATGTACCTCTGTAACTACTCACTCTATACATTTCCCTCCTTCAGAGTGGGGTTCTGTCCTCCCTTCCTTTTATTGCTGCTGCAAGTTGTACAATTCTTGGAGGACAGTTGGCAGATTTCCTCCTGTCCAGGAATCTTCTTAGATTAATCACCGTCCGAAAACTCTTTTCATCCTTAGGTAAGTCTAGTCAAAACTCAGTGAACAAATCCCTTTTCCACACATGGTCAGAGGTTCCTGACAGTGTGTCCCCATTGCCCAGGGCTCCTCCTTCCATCACTGTGTGCTGTGGCCCTCCCTTTTGTGGCTTCCAGTTACACAACAACCATTATTTTGCTGATACTTATTCCTGGGACCAGCAACCTGTGTGATTCTGGATTCATCATCAACACCTTAGATGTTGCCCCCCGGTAAGATCTTTACCTGTTTGTCCCTTTCCCCAGGCCTTTCTGGACGTTTAGACTCGGTCTTTTTGTAACTCCTTCTTGTTGTTGACATGCACAAATTGATGGCAGAGTACTAACAAATAGCGAGAAATGTCAGTATGTGGCCATGACTTAAGGCATTTTTAGAACAATGGTGCCCAATCTTAGCTGATAACATTTAGGTGAAAAACTTCTCTAGCTTCCCCACTTGAGACTGGACTGTGTGTTTTAGGAAAGAACCCATGCATATGTGTTTTGGAAAAGCTTCCATAGTGTTGATGATATTAGCTACCATATATATATATATATGCTTGCCACGAGCCAAACCCTATTTAAAGGACTTCTCACACATCAACCCCCCTGATAGCTCGGTTGGTAAAGAATCTGCCTGCAATTCAGGAGACCCCTGTTCAGTTCCTGGGTTGGGAAGATCCGCTGGAGAAGGGATAGGCTACCCACTCCAGTATTCTTGGACTTCCCTTGTGGTTCAACTGGTAAAGAATCCATCCGCAATGTGGGAGACCTGCGTTCGATCCCTCGGTTGGGAAGATCCCCTGGAGAAGGGAAAGACTACCCACTCCAGTATTCTGGCCTGGAGAATTCCATGGACTGTATAGTCCATGGCGTTGCGAAGACTCTGACATGACTGACTGACTTTCACTTTCATATATCAACACATCTGATCTGCACAGTTACATGCCTTAGTGGTATCTTCACTTTATAAGAGAGATGATAGCGGCACAAGAAAGTTAAGTGACATGCCTGAGGTCATGCAAAGGCAGAGTCAGAATTTGGACCCAAGCCATCTCTCCAGAGTCTGTTGTCTGGTCCACGGCTCTAACTGCCTGCCATACTAAGACACCGGGGTGGGAACCTGGGCTCCTGGGAGATAGAATTGTTTCCTAGTTGTTGAGTTGGCGTTGTGGCTTCCCAGGTGGTGCAGTGGTAAAGAATTCGCCTGCCAATGCAGGAGACGCAGGAGACACGGGTTCGATCCCTCGGTTGGGAAGATCCCCTGGAGTAGGAAATGGCAACCCACTGTAGTATTCTTGCCTGGGAAATCCCATGGACAGAGGAGCCTGGCAGGCAACAGTTTATGGGGTCCCAAAGAGTTGGATGTTGAGTTGGTAGATAGGTGATTTCAGGATTTGCGAACTGATATTGCCTGAGCTGTGTTGAAGTGAACAAAAAATCTGCAGTAGTCTAAATTACTTTGCTATTAGAGCTCAATTGCATTAGTGTTGAGTTACTGAAAAGACATAGGCAGCTTTCTGTATAAAATTATCTATAAAATCATCTCTCCACAGATATGCAAGTTTCCTCATGGGAATCTCAAGGGGATTTGGGCTCATTGCAGGAATCATCTCTTCCACTGCCACCGGATTCCTTATCAGTCAGGTTGGGCAGTTTATTGAACATCTACAAGTGGCAGGTATTGTTTTAGGCACTGGGGATTCACAGCTGGGCCCCTGTTCTCAAGGACTATGTGATCTGATGGGGAAAATCAACAT
The DNA here is from genome assembly GCA_024291935.2 of Okapia johnstoni. Classification (NCBI taxonomy): domain Eukaryota; kingdom Metazoa; phylum Chordata; class Mammalia; order Artiodactyla; family Giraffidae; genus Okapia; species Okapia johnstoni. Next base: position 152,674,979 of record CM044306.1, on the reverse strand, counting down.
GGATATCAACACAATTCTGTTTGTAGGGGACTCGATGTCAGACATTGGTAAGTCAGATTTCCCAGGGAAAGAGAAGTATAAGCTGAATTTCTAAAAAATGAATAGGTGTTAGACTGATGAAAATGAGCAGCTCGGGCAGAGAAAATAGCACATGTGACTTCCTAGAGGAAAAAAAAAATGAAACAACTCTTATGACTAGAGTGAATGATACGTGTCAAGGATAAGAGATGCAGTCACAGGAGCGAAAGGTGAAAGTTACCAACAGTCTGTTCATATTAATCCCAATTGCTAAAAAAAATTATGAGATGGAAACACAAAGGGTCCCAAGACCAGCTTAAAGAGAGTTTAAATCATGGGTGAAATGAATAGCTGTGAGACAAAACAGGGAGGATGGCCCATGAGGCTTGCTCAGTACCAAGTGTGGGCTGGTAGGGAAGATGGAAAGGCAGAACCAGGCTGGGATGGCAGGACAGGCATGAGTCAACTTACCAAAAACAAAAACAAAAAAATCGTTTTAATACATCTCTAGATGACCTATTTTCAGGTTACTTTTTGAGCAAATTGCTAGGAATCCACTGTGACTATAATGCCAGAGATAAACTATGACTTACAAGGGTTTCAAGAGGAGACTCATACAGTCAGACCAAATATGACTCACATCATATTGAGGTGTCCATTCAGGGGGTTATTGTGATTGATGTCAACAGCCAAAAACAGAACAAAACAGAGAGAACAGAAGAGTGACTATCTTCAAGCTGTTATTTTAGGCATAATTTAAATGAGTAATACAATATTTTCAAGACTCTAGATCCAAATTTCTAGAAAAATATTAGTATAGCTTAATTTGGGGGGGCTTAAAGAAAAATTCATTCCAAGTCAGAACCCAGTGTGCTTTTTAGCATCCTCTTGTTTCCAACAGTTTCACCAAACTTTCTTTGAGAATTCAAGGTGTTAAGTGGTTATTGCATATCATTCCCTAGATTCTTGTGATCGGTGTTGCAATATACAAAATGGAGGCTTTCTAGAACTGATGGAGAAGCAACTCTGAGACTGATAATTCTGTTTTTTTGGGTTGTTTTTTTTTTTTTTTTTTGCCTCCAGGATTCTGTGTCTGGTTGGAGGAATGTATTTTTCCTAGCTGCTGCTGTCAACATGTTTGGCCTGGTTTTTTACCTCACATTTGGACAAGCAGAAATCCAGCATTGGGCCAAAGAAAGGACTCTCACCCGTCTCTGAGGATATAGTTGCAAACTTAAATGTAGTACTTTGCATTAACTTTTCAACATTTTTTTACTTATTGGTATTCTTGGACACAGACTTGGCAGTTCTCAATTTTGGTTGCATATTCGATTTCCCTGGGGAGTCTCTAAAACATCTAGGTGAATGGGCTCTACTCTAGCGATTCTGAATGAATTGGTCTGGGGTAGAGCCCAGATATCACTAGTTTTTAGACATTCCCCAGTATTTGTAACACACACCCAGGGTTGAAAACTGCTGGGAAAACCTGAAACATCAATCCCACTGCCTTTGCATTTTCCTTTTTGGAAAGAACTAGAAAAATAAAAATCTGTGAGAAAATAATCACTGAAAAGTACCTTCATGGGGGTTATTATAGGTGCAGAAAATATCTACTATATCCATAGTCGTATGTTATATAGCTCAGCACAGAATATAATTTTAAGGCTGTAATCCACAGAATTAACATTTTTATTTGTTTTATACATTGAGAAATATGGATGTTTATTTATGTGGTTACATTCTATTAAAATTCACATGCTAAAATTAAATGGGTCATTTTAAAATTATTTACACTAGGATTATTTCCACCAGGCAAAATAGATATTTACTTATCCTAACTAATTTCAGGAGATTAACAACCAGGAAATGACAAGGAGATTAAATTAGATTAGCTAAAGATCACAGGAGAGAGCAGATAGAATTGGAAAACCTATAATGTAAAAAGAATGAATGTGAAAGGAGGCACTGTGAGAACTTTCAGAAGAGACAATGAGCTAGTTTGGACCATAGAGTGAAAATTGCAGGAAGGCAACAGAGACACTTTCAAATGAAATGAAGGTTTAAATGGAAGAGAAGAAACTTAGAGACATAAGATGTAAGAAATCATAGAACAATATCACACACCAGAGGAATTGTTTTCAGGATTAAAAGAGATCATTTGACCTTTTTTAGAATTTCCTTATTTTCTTAAGAGTCTCAGATAGTCATCATCAACCCCAAGAGGAATTAATTCTGACTCCTAATACTTAAAACACATCCTCTAGGCTGTCTCTACACAAAGAGCTGATATCAGTTTTGCTCCAGCTATCCTAGAGGAGCAATTCTTAGCATGTTTAGAAGCCAAGTAGAACCACAGGGACTAGAGCCTTGGGCTAATTTAGAAGATAATGAGAATCTCCTAATACAAATCAGTAGATATTTTTGAGCTAGTGCTTTAAAGGAAACTAATTGCCAGGCTCTGAGGGTGATGCTAAGATGAGAACACTCTGACTCCCATCTTCTGGGTATTAACTGTTTAGAGAGGAAGGAGAGTTTGTAGTCAACCAAAAGAAGAATAAAAGAGAGGAGTAGTATAATGGGTAGACAAATCGAACACAGGAAAAAAAGAGAAAACCCAGACCACCCAATAGGCAAATGGTTTGAACAGGACTTCATAAAAGAAAAATTCAAGTGGTCTATAAATGTATAAATTGGCCCTCAACTTCCTTAGACTTTTGAGAAATGAACATCAAAACCACAGTAAGATACCACTACATGCTTAACAGAAAGGATAAAATAAAAGAAAATGGAAAACAGCAAACATCGGCAAGATGTGAAGCAACTGGAACTCTACCCCTATGACTGTGAGTATAAAAGAACTCGGGAAAAGCTTCTTGGTGATATCTCTCTCCTAAAGCTAAATTTAGACATTCCAATGATTTAGACATTTCACTTAGAAATGTACACAGATATTTGGAAAAAGATGTACAATGTTCATAGAAGCACTGTTTATAATAGCCCAACAGCAAACAACTTAAATGTCAAGAGAAAGATGATTAAAAAATTATGGTCTATTCCTACAGCAATGAGAATAAATAGACCATAATGTGCAACACCATGGATGGATCTCATAAACACATTTTAAGTGAAACAAGACAAAAGTTACTTTCTTTCAGGAGTTTAGAGTTTGGGGGAGAATGGATACACATATATGTATGGCTTGAGTTCCTTCCCTGTTCACCTGAAACTATCACAACATTGTTAATCAGCTATAACCCAATATAAAATAAAAAGTTAATAAAAAGGGAGGAGTACTCAATAGGGAGTAATAAGAATCTAAAACAAAGTTTAAATAGAGTTTTTCTTTTAAAAACAGATGAAACTAATTATTAAAAATCAAGGTAAGGATTCCCCTTGAGTAGGAGAGGGAAGGGGGAACTTAAAGGAGGCTCCTGAGGTACTAGTAATAATCCATTACTTGGGTGCTAGTCACCTGGGTGTTTTTACTTTGTGAAAAATGATTTGTATATTTGTACATTTTTATGTGTATAAAAAGTAAAACATTTACTTAAACTCCATGTTTCATCCACTTCAAAGTTTCTCTTCTCTCTCCAGCTTAGGTCTGACAAACAGACACCTGGGAAGGAGCCCTGGTCTCTACTTTCCCATTCTCCCTGATCCTCTGCTTCCTCCTCCTTTGCCTGACCCACCAGCATCAGAGCAGGAGGGATGGCAGCAGGGCAGTCTCTGTTGTCAGCTTCTGGATTAAAGTCTAAGTTCTTAAACAGCAAAATGAGAGAGCTCAGTCTTCCCAAGAAACCCTATCCCTGGAAGTATCAGTTGTCTTCGGAGGTAAAGGTAAGAACAACAATGGCTCAGCATTTCTAGGCTTTCTGAGCACCTGCCTTGATTATTCCTGAAAAATAACATCTGTGTGTCAGAGACACTTCAGTATCTTTCTCCATTTGATGGTTTAATCAAACTGCTCCATTTGAGCAGTTACCCTCCATATTTCCTAAGGTCTTCAGAACAGATGCATTGTAGTTGATAGGAAGCATCTCTAATCCATCTCCCCCATCCCAAAGAGTTGTTTCTAACATTAACAATTCTTTTCTAATATTCATTTCTGACATTTAATGTAAATTAATTTGCTTTTCTCAAAAATCTTATTGATATCTATTGAATGAGATGATCTGCTTCTCTTTGATATTGTACATTAATATAGTTCTTAATGTTGAGCAAACTGTTCCTTGAGTATTCTTTTGATAGACCACAGAATTTGATTCATTGATGGTTTCTTCAGAACTTCTGCTACTTTATTGGTATATGACATCGGCTCTGGATGCATGAGTGTCATGTCTGAATATGGGGCTTATGCTGATTTCAAAACAAGAAAGGAGAACTTTCCTTATTCCCCAGTACTCTGAAAAAATTAACTAGGATGGAAATTTTATTATTGTTATTATTATCTGAAGGCTTGAAAGCATTGGTTTATAATTATGTAGGCTTAAATCCCATGGACAGAGGAGCCTGGCAGGCTACAGTCCATGGGGTCACAAGAGTCAGACACAACAGTGACTAAACCACCACCAAAGCTACTTTGAGAAGAGTTCTTTGATAAGAGTCTTTATTTCCTTCGTGTTATGGGCCTTTTAAGGGGTTATACTATATTTTCTTCCCTCAGTTTTGACACCTTAAGATATCTTGGAAGATCATCCACTTTATACATAATTTAAATTATATTTGCAAAATATTCCAGTGTTTTATCGATTATCTTTTTATAATATATTCATGTTTTTCTATAGCTGAGGTTTGACCTTCTTTTGTACCTCTGATGTGTTGCCTGTGTGCTTTGTTTCTGCTTCTTCATTAGACCACTCTTAGTGATTTATTTATTTTAAAGAGAGTTTGTCTCTTATTTTTTAATATGTTAGCCTTATCTTTTGTCATTCTTGCTTCCTGTTTCCCTTTGTTTTACTTATAAATTTTGTTTTGACTATTTTTATGTAAATGAAACAATTTAAGGCATAGAGGAAGATTTTAAGTCCTCTTGTGTGGGAAGATTACATTTTGCTGTTTTGTGCCCCTAGATTTATTGTTATCTTAATGCTTTATTTCTCAAGTTAATAACCTATGGAGTAAAAGGTAAATAATGTCTCAGTGCCACTCACTGGTACACTGAGACATCTGAACGTCTCACCTAAGTACAGCGCCTTGGCTTCATTGCCATTCTCTGAAGTTTTGCTCTAACTTGTTGCAGTTAATGTACTAGTGTCGCGTTAAGTACTTTACATACAAGATTGCATTCTATTCAATATCATAATTGTCGCTGTTATTAGAACTTAGTTCAAGGGTCACAAGGGTGAAGCAAGCCAGGTGCCAGGGAGGCACTCTTTCTCAGGCTCATTTTGTGCAAGCACAGAATTGGCAAAAAAGAGTGAATATCTCCTTAATTTTGCACCATGGGTACCTCTTGCTTACCTTAGCCTAGCCCTAGCCACTAACATTTTTTTTTTTCATGAACCCACCCCCTGCATCCACTTCTGAATATATTATAGTGGAGATATTTTAAAACAGTACTTGAATAATCCTGAGTCCCATAATAGTGAATAATTTCTTTTTTCATAGGAATACTATCATTATGGAACCTTACTACATTAAAATATTAACTTAGCAAGTGTTGAATTCCTGCAAGTCTTTCCTTGTGTCTGATATAATAATGAAGTCTGATCAGCCAGCTAACTTTTGTAGGAGGAGGTCAATTTTCATCCCAATCCTAAAGAAAGGCAATGCCAAAGAATGCTCAAAGTACCACACAATTGCACTCATCTCACACGCTAGTAAAGTAATGCTCAAAATTCTCCAAGCCAGGCTTCAGCAATATGTGAACCGTGAACTTCCAGATGCTCAAGCTGGTTTTAGAAAAGGCAGAGGAACCAGAGATCAAATTGCCAACATCTGCTGGATCATCGAAAAAGCAAGAGAGTTCCAGAAAAACATCTATTTCTGCTTTATTGACTATGCCAAAGCCTTTGACTGTGTGGATCACAATAAACTGTGGAAAATTCTGAAAGAGATGGGACCAGACCACCTGACCTGCCTCTTGAGAAACCTGTATGCAGGTCAGGAAGCAACAATTAGAGCTGGACATGGAACAACAGACTGGTTCCAAATAGGAAAAGGAATACATCAAGGCTGTATACTGTCACCCTGCTTATTTAACTTATATGCAGAGTACATCATGACAAATGCTGGGCTGGAAGAAGCACAAGCTGGAATCAAGATTGCCAGGAGAAATATCAATAACCTCAGATATACGGATGACACCACCCTTATGGCAGAAAGTGAAGAAGAACTAAAGAGGCTCTTGATGAAAGTGAGAGAGGAGAGTGAAAAAGTTGGCTTAAAGCTCAACAGTCAGAAAACTAAGATCATGGCATCTGGTCCCATCAGTTCATGGGAAATAGATGGGGAAACAGTGGAAACAGTGACAGACTTTATTTTTCTGGGCTCCAAAATCACTGCAGATGGTGATTGCAGCCATGAAATTAAAAGACGCTTACTCCTTGGAAGGAAAGTTATGACCGACCTAGATAGCATATTAAAAAGCAGAGAGATTACTTTGCCAACAAAGGTCCGTCTGATAAAGGCTATGGTTTTTCCAGTAGTCATGTATGGATGTGACAGTTGGACTGTGAAGAAAGCTGAGCACCGAAGAATTGATGCTTTTGAACTGTGGTGTTGGAGAAGACTCTTGAGAGTTCCTTGGACTGCAAGGTGATCCAACCAGTCCATCCTAAAGATCAGTCCTGGGTTTTCATTGGAAGGACTGATGTTGAAGCTGAAACTCCAATACTTTGGCCACCTCATTCGAAGAGTTGACTCACTGGAAAAGACCCTGATGCTGGGAAGGATTGAGGGCAGGAGGAGAAGGGGACGACAGAGGATGAGATGGCTGGATGGCATCACCGACTCGATGGAAATGAGTTTGGGTAAACTCCGGGAGTTGGTGATGGACAGGGAGGCCTGGTGTGCTGTGATTCTTGGGGTCACAAAGAGTCGAACACTACTGAGCGACTGAACTGATCAGCCAGCTAACTTTTGTAGGAGAGGTATATTTAGATGCAGTGGTATAAGATTCTATCTTTAACCTGAATTCCATATTTTGACCAAGATATTCCAAGATGTTAGTCACTTCCAAATGATGTTGCCTTGAACACTATGGGGTCGCAAAGAGTTGGACATGACTGAGCGACTGAACTGAACATTATGAGTGATTTGCTTTTCATCTAGTGGTCTTAGAGTTTCCTTCAATTTTGCTTTAATTAGTGATTCTTCTCTGTTTGTTGAAATCCTTCATCTATTTATCAATATGCTGCTGCTGCTAAGTCGCTTCAGTTGTGTCTGACTCTGTGGGACCCCATAGATGGCAGCCCACCAGGCTACCCACTCCCTGGGATTCTCCAGGCAAGAACACTGGAGTGGGTTGCTATTTCTTCCTCCAATGCATGAAAGGGGAAAGTGAAAGTGAAGTTGCTCAGTAATGTCCTACTCTTAGTGACCCCATGGACTGCAGCCTACCAGGCTCCTCCGTCCATGGGATTTTCCAGGCAAGAGTACTGGAGTGGGTTGCCATTTCCTTCTCCATATCAATATCCTAGAACCTTATATCTGTCTTCTAATTTCTGCTGACTTTTATCCTTGGATCTTTTACTTTGTTTTCTCCAAGGAATTCTCAGTGCCAAAAGCACATGAACACATTTCCCAAGGTCTTCTTCAAGCTCCCTAAGTTCCAATTTCTTTCCTAAAATTGCCTGAAAATATGCCTATGTTCACACTATCCCTCTTTCTATTTTTTTTAAAAAATGGCATCCACACCTTTTTTTGTGGAGCAATACTTAGAGTGTAAACAGAGAGTTTCCAAATATTGGTTTGGGGATTATCTGTTAATGATTAATATTCATCTGGCTTTTGGTTCTCCTGCCTTTTCTTGTCTGCCGTGTGTGGCTTTTGTTATAGGAGAAGATTGGTCAGAGTTGAAATGTTCTGAGTTCAGAACAACTGAAGCAAGGCAGGTTAGGTAACTAGTTCTTTCAAATGAAGCTGGATTATTTTCCTGGAGTACCAAGTTTCAAGATGTATTTGATAAAATCCTCCAACAAAAAAACTTAGATGGTTACTTTTTTATTAAAATCCAATCATGTCATGAAATATTTATTCTAATTGAAGTCATTCCTCATTTTATCTTGTATGTGCTTAGTTGCTCAGTCATGTCCGACTCTTTGTGACCCCATGGACTGTAGCCCATTAGGCTCCTCTGTCCATGGGGATTCTCCAGGCAAGAACACTGGAGTGGGTTGCCATGCCCTCCTCCAGGGGAACTTCCCAACCCAGGGATCAGACCCAGGTTTCCTGAGTTGCAGGTGGATTCTTTACTGTCTGAGTGGCCAGGGAAGCCCTTTTTTTGGATACTGCTTAAAAATAGACAATTTGTATAGAGAAGTGGTTTTCAAACTGTTTTGATCGTGTATCACATAAAAACTTTTAAAAACTTAAGGTACTCTGCTGAATATTTTTAACTTGACATCTAAAACTTCTCATCAGAAATAGAAATGACTTGCTTTGTAAGTAAAAGAAAATATTTTATCTTATAAGATGTTTAATATTTTAGGCCATGCAGCCTTCTTGAGCTAAAGTAGTGGCAGGGACAGATACAGTTCCTGTCCATGGGATAGAGAGGAAAACAATAAGTAAACTACATATTGTGTGGAAGCAATCAATGCTAAGGAGAAAAATTAAACAGGAAAGAAGGACTCATTGAAAAGTTGACATTTGGTTAAAGTCCTACAGAGGGGAGGGAAAGGCGGAAAATAGATTCTAAGTCAATCACATATTACAATTAGGATGAGAACTAAGGGAATGTAATGCAGAAGAATTTGAATGATTGGAAGAAGGACAGGGTGGCCAAGGAAGACCGCACTGATTCTGTTTATTTGGCTGTGCTGGGTCTTCACTGCTGCACAGGCTCTTCTCTGCTCGCAGGGAGCATGAGTTACTCTCTAGTTGTGGTGTGCACGTTTCTCATTGCTGTGGCTTCTCTTGTGAATCACAGGATCCAGGGCCTTCAGACTTCAGTAGTTGTGGTTCCAGGGCTCTAGAGCATAGGCTCAATAGTTGTGGTGCATGGGCTTAGTTGCTCCACACATGTGTGTCTCCTGCTTTGACAGGTGTATTCTTTATCACTGAGCCACCAGGGAAGCCCAGGAAAACCTCACTGAGAAAGTGACCGTTGAGTTGAACTGAGCATTGAAAGTTGGTAAGAATTACTAGATAAAGAAAAATAAGGCAAAATAAGCAGCATGAATAAGAAGAAAAAATAATAAAAACAGTAACATAATAGCCAACATTTGTGGAGTGCTTATGTGCCAGCTAATTCTTACAACAACCCAACAAGTAGGTAGTATTATTGACCCTAATTTTACAATGAGGCGACAGGGGCAAAAAAAGATGTTCGTAACTGGATTTAGAATCCTGGCAGTCTCATTGGATCTTAACAATCAAGAAAATTTGGAAGATATGAAATGGTTCTTTTCAGAAACTGAAGATAGCGATGATTTTGAGAAAGGATATAAGTTGACACCATTGTGGAAGTTACTGGCTTTTGGTTTATGATACTATGCAGAGTGCTGAGAATCTTCTTAGTGTATAACCAGTGTTTTAAGAGAACTTGTAGAGAAATAGCTAACAGTTGGGAGAAAATTTAATCCAAACAAGTCTTACTTTAGCTACAATGGCTCCACTTACAAGATAGAAGGTTTGGCATTTGACTTTAAATGAAGGCTAGTGAGGCTAATGAATGAAAAGCTTTCAGAACACGCTGGGAGCACAAAGTAACCAGAATTGATGTGCTCTCTAACTGTACATGAGTAGTGTGTGTGGGAGGAAGCCTGAAGTTAATGCCTACTTATCTTGCAGGTTGGCCTGTTTCTGTCCTAAAATCAATTTTCCCAGCTGACGAGGTTATCAAGAGCCCTAACTAAACACATCAGCAGCATTTGGAAGGGATGGCTTTCGGTGGGTGGTTGCCTGACTAAGCTGTGTGGTGATCAGGCTCTGTACCTGGATCCATCATGTTCAGGTCTCCTGGTTCTCCAGTGTGCCTGGAAGGGACCCCCGGTTTCCTCATAAACTGAGTAGGTTCTCTTGTATGCTTTGCTCCTGAAAACTCTTCTGTGGTCTGGGCTTTTTTCCACTTCTGTTTAATTTGTTTTCCAGCACATAATTTGGCATTGAATATGTCACTACTGCTGGCTCAGCAATTCCAAGGTCACTGCCCTTTTGCTCCATAAAAGGATTTCATAGCATCTGCCAGCCTCCTCCTTATTTATACTTGGATTTCAGCATTGCCATGTCTCCCCTCAGGTATTAGAACTCTCTTTTCCCCTTCCCCATGTATTATTGGATTTCTATGAACTCTTCCTTTCCATAGACTTGTGTTTTTCTTGCTTGTAATCATCCCACTTATCCAGAAGCACCTGCAAACCTTAATTCTTTGCAGTCATCAAACCCTAAGACTCTCCCATAGTCATAATATATACTCCAAACTCCCAAACCAGCACAGTCTTCCATATATTTTCTCCATTGTACACGCTTTCCCACCTGGAAACTTATACAAACACTCCTTCCCCTAGGAAGCCTTGTAAAATAATCCCAAGCTGAGTCAGTCATCCTACTTGGTCCTTGTAACATTTATTGTAAAGTTCTACACCATTATTTGTCCTATTTGAATGTAATCTCCTAGAGGGTGGTAACCATCTTTTCCTTTTCAGCTTTTTAACAAATAGCCTGACACAAAATGGATGTGTGATAATATTTTGAATGCTACATAACTGAATGAATATTTCAAGATTCCCTGGTGCTCTCAAAGTTTGGTAATATAAGAGAAGAAGAAATTCTTAAAGTACTTGCCTTAAATTTTATCTACACTGTGATTCCCAACACAATGGAAAAGCAAGTAGGGGTAAAAAAAAACCAACAAGGAAAATAAATAATATTGAAATTGGGGTGGGGGGCGGATGTGAGGATGATGAATCTTGGGCAAATTTCCTATGTCCAAAGTTTATTTGAAATAATATTCAAAAATTTTTAATGTATACTAGTATATTTAAGAGGCTGAGGCTGAGCCAAAGCAGAAACAATGCCCAGTGTGGTTGCATCTGGTGGTAAAAGTAAAGTCTGATGCTGTAAAGAACAGCATAGGAACCTGGAATGTTAGGTCGATGAATCAAGGTAAATTGACTGTGGTCATGCAGGAGATGGCAAGAGTTAACATTGACATTTTAGGAATCTGTGAACTAAAATGGATGGGAATGGGAGAATTTAATTCATATGACCGTTATATCTTCTACTTTGGGCAAGAATCCCTTAGAAGGAATGGAGTAGTCCTCATAGTCAATAAAAAAGCCTGAAATGCAGTACTTGGTTGCAATCTCAACAATGACAGAATGATGTTGGTTCATTTCCAAGGCAAACCATTCGATATCACAGTAGTCCAGGTTGATACTCCAACCTCTAATGCTGAAGAAGCTGAAGTTGAACGATTCTATGAAGACCCAAAAGACCTCATAGAACTAGCACCAAAAAAGATGTCGTTTTCATCATAGGGGACTGGAATGCAAAAGTAGGAAGTCAACAGATACCTGGAATAACAGGCAAATTTGGAGTACAAAATGAAGCAGGGCATAGGCTAACAGAGTTTTGCCAAGACAACACACTGGTCATAGCAAACACCCTCTTCCAACAACACAAGAGACAGTTCTACACATGGATATCACTAGATGGTCAATACCAAAATCAGATTGATTATATTCTTTGCAGCCAAAGATGGAGAAGCTCTATATAGTCAGCAAAAACAAGACCAGGAGCTGACTGTGGCTCAGATCATCAGCTCCTTACTTCAGCCTTAATTCAGGCCTGAATTGAAGAAAGAAGAGAAAACCATTAGGCCATTCCAGTATGACCTAAATCAAATCCCTTATGATTATACAATATATTCAAGGAACTAGATCTGGTAGACAGTGTGCCTGAAGAACTATGGACAAAGGTTCGTAACATTGTATGGGAGGTCATGACCAAAACCATCTGCAAGAATAAGAAATACAGAAAGGCAAAGTGGTTGTCTGAGGAGCCCTTACACATAGCTGTGAAAAGAAGAGAGGTGAAAGACAAAGGAGAAAGGAAAAGATACACCCAACTGAATACAGAGTTCCAGAGACTAGCAAGGAGAGATAAGAAAGCCTTCCTCAGCTATCAATGCGAAGAAATAGAGAAAAACAATAGAATGGGAAAGGCTAGAGATCTCTTTAGGAAAATTGGAGATACCAAGGGAACATTTCATACAGAGATAGGTACAATAAAGGACAAAAACAACAAGGACCTAACAGAAGCAGAAGATATTAAGAAGAGGTGGCAAGAATACACAGAAGAACTATACAAAAAAGCCCTTAATGACCCAGTTAGCCACTATGGGGTGGTCACTCACCTAGAGCCAGACATCCTGGAGTGTGAAGTCAAGTGGGCCTTAGGAAGCATTACTATGAACAAATCTAGTGGAGGTGATGTAATTCCACCTAAACTATTTCAAATCTTAAAAGATGATGCTATTAAAGTGTTGCACTCATTTTGCCAGCAAATTTGAAAAATGCAGCAGTGGTCACAGGACTGGAAAAGGTCAGTTTTCATTCAAGTCCTAAAGAAAGGCAATGCCAAAGAATGTTCAAATTACCATGCAATTGCACTCACTGAACATGCCAGCAAGATTATACTCAAAATCCTTCAAGCTAGGCTTCACCAGTATGTGCACCACGAACTTCCAGATGTACAAGCTAGATTTAGAAAAGGCAGAGGAACCAGAGGTCAAATTACCAACATATGCTGGATCAGAGAAAAAACAAGGGAATTCCAAAAAAACATCTATTTCTGCTTCATTGCTTACACTAAAGCCTTTGACTGCGTGGATCACAACAATGTGGATGGGAACACCAGATCACCTTACCTGCCCCCTGAGAAATCTGTATGCAGAATAAGAAGCAACACTTAGAACTGGACATGGAACAACAGATTGGTTCCAAATTGGGAAAGGAGTATGTCAAGGCTGTATATTGTCACCGTGCTTATTTAACTTACATGCAGAGTACATCATGTGAAATGTCAGGCTGGATGAATCACAAGCTGGAATCAAGATTGCTGGGAGAAATATCAACAACCTCAGATTCTGTCCTTTGTCATGCCCATCCTTGCATGAAATGTTCCCTTGATGTCTTCATTTTTTTTTTTTGAAGAGATCTCTAGTCTTTCCCATCCTATTGTTTTCCTCTATTTCTTTGCATTGTTCATTAAGGAAGGCATTCTCATCTTTTCCTTGCTATTCTCTGGAACTTTGCATTCGGTTGGGTATATCTTTCCCTTTCTCCCTTGCCTTTTGCTTCTCTTCTTTCCTCAGCTATTTGTAAAGCCTCCTCAGACAACTACTTTGCCTTCTTGCATTTCGTTTTCTTTGGGATGGTTTTGGTTGCTGCCTCCTATACAATGTTACAAACCTCTGCCCATAGTTCTTTAGGCACTTTCTCTACCATATCTAATCCCTTGAATCTATTCATCACCTCTACTGTATAATCATAAGGGGTTTGATTTAGGTCATACCTGAATCTTCTAGTGGTTTTCCCTACTTTCTTCAATTTAGGACTGAATTTTGCAATAAGGAGCTGATGATCTGAGCCACAGTCAGCACCAGGTCTTGTTTTTACTGACTGTATAGAGCTTCTCCATTTTTGGTTGCATTTTTATTTAGGATTGGTAATTAAAAATGCAGTCCAATTTTTAATGTCACTTTTATATCTGTCAAACTGGCTGAACTCTCTCATAAATGATAACAATTCATGTATAGATTTTTATTTATCTATGTAGACAATCATATCATCTATTGATAATTATAGTTTTACTTCTTTTCCAATCATTTAATATTACTTTCTTGTGTTATTATGTTAACTAGAATTTCCAGTATAGTGTTAAAAATGTGATAAGCAAGCACCTCTCTTATGTACCTGATATTAATAGGAAAGTTTACCTTTGAGTGGAATGTTTTCCTAGATTTTATATATACTATTTAATTTAAATTTAATTTAAATTTTATTTGTATTTTGTTCTACTCCCAGTTTGCAGGGAATTCTTTCCCTTTTCATTTTGTTGACTTGAATATAGTAATCCAAAATATTTTCTTGACATTGATTGCTAACCACAACTTTTTAATTTTATTATATTTGGGTCGTTTGAATAAGGTAGATTTTTAATCTCTTTCAGTCATGAATATCATTACATTTCAAAGGTGTTGATAATAATAGTAACAATGATGATGGCAAATGATGACTTTCATTTATTGATTTTCTATTATATGCCAAGTATGGTGAGTGGTTTGGTTTTGTTGCATGATTTATCTATTCCTGTTTCTTTCAGTGATCTCCATATAAGTGAGAATCAAAGAAAAATACACTTGTTCCTAGTCCCAGTAAAGGAGTCTAGGCATAAGTGCAACATGATATAATTTATAGAGCCTGTACGAGTGAGAAGATACAATGCCATCTTGCTTGATAGTTATGATTTTTTCTACAATACAAATAACAAATTAATTTTGTTTACTGTCTTATATGGAAATACATAACACCTCAACACATTAGCACTCCTAGTTTTCGTCCATGTCTTCTAAAAATTATATTTGCCACAAATGTTCTCTTTTCTTTCCTGTTACTGCTATCTTCAATAGCATAAGATTTTGCAGTTTTAGTTAGGCATTTCTGTTACTGTAGTTGCAGGAGTAAGGGACATTGAAACTAGAAAGTAGACTAAAAAAAAGCCATATCTAAGGACAAAAGAAGGAGTATTTGCAGTATGGCAATCTAGCACATGAGCTTCCTGGGTGGTTCAGTGGTAAAGAATCTGCCTGCAATGCAGGAGATGCAAGAGATGCAGGTTCAATCTCTGGTTCAGGAAGATCCCCTGGAGGAGGAAATGGCAACCTGCTCCAGTATTCTTGCCAGGAAAATCCCATGGACAGAGCAGCCTGGCAGGCTACAGTCCATGGGGTTGTAAAGAATTGCACACAACTGAGCACACACACACACACACACACACAATCTAGCACATAATTGAATGTGTTGTGTAGATGACAAAAGATATACTATTCTGTTCAGCTGATAGAAGTCAGAATATGATAGAAGTCAGAATAATAAAGATGGTTTTCCAGTATGAATTCAATGACCAGATTGACTGCATTTGTTATAGAGGTGGTGAGGCAAAACAGGAGTTTGACTTGAACTTGGAGAAAAAAGGATTTGCCAGTACCATGATAGGGGCTTAAGTTTCTGAGGAGACATGAGACATCATTGGGTTCATGGTTTAGAATGTATATGAAAAAGCGTCAAGCTCCAGATCCAGAGAATGACCATTATCATTTAGTCAAGACTTTCATTTCAGGATTCAGACTCATCTGATGTGATTGCTTGACAGCTGCCCTAGAATCTCCTGAATCACTACTGGGCATTGTGAGGTTTGGGGCAGAGTGTGCACACGAGGTGCTTCCTCTGCTAGGACCCATCCTGGCTTTCCAGACTAGGAACAGTAGGCTTTCTATGATCACAATAGGATTGTACACTGGAGCAGTTGCCCAGAAACTACCCTGAGTGAAAGCCAACATCTTGCTGAGTTGTCATGTGTCTAATTATCAATGACAGCTGTTGACAGTCCTATGAAAACAGCTCTGAGGATAATTTTAAAAGTTACCAAAGGAGAAATGTATGCCCTATCCTCTCTAATAATTCTAAGTGACTAAAAGAAAGCAATTTAAAAACTAACCATTTTCAAAATAAAAACATAAAATTTTTAATAGGTGGATATCACAGTGTAAGTCAAAGAAATATTTCAATCTATATTCAAGTGTTTAAAAATTGTTTATAGAAATGAAGCAAAGTTGGATTTTTTTTTTCCCAGAGACAACGTACATCTATTTCTACCAAGTCAAATTCAGGACAAAGAACTCATGGGCATTTGAAGATGAAGTTAAAAATTAAACTGTAAAACCAAGTCACATTTTCTGACTTGGATAATAATTCAGGGTTAGACATATTTGAATTCTAAAGTTGTTGATCATTTATCTCATGGTCCAGAGTCCTTCAAAAAATGACTCAGGGAAAAATCTTTTACACAGGAAGGTGAAATTTATATCCCTTCCTTCAACATAATGGACTTAGATTTCCATGCTTAATTTCCCAAAGTGCAGATGGAACAAATCTGTCTTTGTTTTTTCTTATTATCTCATAATGAATATAATAAAATTTACCTGAAAGAATTGTGAGGAGGACATACAACAAATGATTGGAAGTAGTAGCTTGGACTCCCCAAGACCCAGGTACCTCCTTCAGAATCCTTGATCTTAGTGATAGACTTTGACAGGATCTCACTTTTCCACCACAATGCTGGGAGATGGTTTACTCTCCCACTATATAGTCTGAATAGGTATAAATGGTCAAATTCAAAATAAAAAAGAGATCTCCTCAGTGGCCGTAAACTAAGAACTAAGAAGAAACTTAAAATCAAAGTGACAAGTGGGAACTTAAGCCAGAAGAACTCATAGGAGTAGAACTAGAGTTAATATTCCATGGCTGGAGATTGAGTCTATGTCACATAGGAAAAGGTGTCTGGGCTGCAAGCACAGAGCATGCAAGGAGCTGCAAATGAATCATCTACATAAAGCTGGGGATCTGAAGGCATTGGTTCATCTCTGAGGTGAAGACAAGCAGAACTGCATGAACACCGGGAAAGTAGTGAGAATGTTTTCAACTGCATATGAATATAGATAAAAACAAATCGACCTAAAGAAATTGGGAGAGGTTGGCTTTCACTGTGCCCATATAGGTGTTCCACATGAAAGAGAAAGTTGCTCAGTCATATCCGACTCTTTGTGACCCCATGGGCTATACAGTCCATGGAATTCTCAGGCCAGAATACTGGAGTGGGTAGCTTTTCCCTTCTCCAGGTTCTAACCCAGGTCTCCCACATTGCAGGTGGATTCTTTACCAGCTGAGCCACAAGGGAAGCCCAGTTCTAAATGCATGTTGTTTATTCCACAAAGTGACTTATAGCATGGCTCATAGCATATAATAGCATGTGCACAAATTTAGAAATAATACAAAGCATTAATTTATAGTTTGTGGATGCACCTATAGGTAGCAAAAATAGAAAAATATGGAGAAATGTCACTAAATTTATGTGAGAAGTTTTTGCTATTGTTCATATGGGTGTGTGTTTGTGTGTGTAAAGCAGAAAGGACACAGGGAAAGCTACAGAGTGAAGTTCAATATGTAATGTTATCGTTCAGTATTTCAAAGGGTAAAAATTAACAAAATTTCAAAGGGAAAAAACACAAGTACAACAAGAAAGGAAAAAATACTAAACTCTTAAATTATAACATTGTCTTTCTTTTTTAAATCTTTTCAAAAGCAAACTAAAATCATTGAAGACACAACAAAGCAAAGCAAAAACCATACACTGATGTCTGAACTAGAGAAGGCATCTGAGGTTTTGAGGAGATATACCCAAGGAGTATGCAGTACTTGGATGCAATCTCAAAAATGACAGAATGATCTCTGTTCATTTCCAAGGCAAACCATTCAATATCATGGTAATCCGAGTCTATGCCCCGACCAGTAATGCTGAAGAAGCTGAAGTTGAACAGTTCTATGAAGACCTACAAGACCTTCTAGAACTAACACCCAAAAAAGGTGTCCTTTTCATTATAGGGGACTGGAATGCAAAAGTAAGAAGTCAAGAAACACCTCAGGTATTGGCAAATTTGGCCTTGGAGTACAGAATGAAGCAGGGCAAAGGCTAATAGAGTTTTGCCAAGAGAACGCACTGGTCATAGCAGACACCCTCTTCCAACAACACGAGAGAAGACTCTACACATAGACATCACCAGATGGAAAACACCGAAATCAGATTGATTATATTGTTTGCAGCCCAAGGTGGAGAAGCTCTATACAGTCAGCAAAAACAAGACTGGGAGCAGACTGTGGCTCAGATCATGAATTCCTTATTGCCAAATTCAGACTTACATTGAAGAAAGTAGGGAAAACCACTAGACCATTCAGGTATGACCTAAATCAAATCCCTTATGATTATACAGTGGAAGTGACAAATAGATTCAAGGGACTAGATCTGATAGAGTGCCTGATGAACTATGGACGGAGGTTCATGACATTGTACAGGAGACAGGGAGCAAGACCATTCGCAAGAAAAAGAAATGCGAAAAAGTGAAATGGCTGTCTGAGGAGGCCTTACAAATAGCTGTGAAAAGAAGAGAAGCGAAAAGCAAAGGAGAAAAGGAAAGAGATACCCATCTGAATGCAGAGTTCCAAAGAGTAGCAAGGAGAGATAAGAAAGCCTTCCTCAGCGATCAATGCAAAGAAATAGAGGAAAACAACAGAATGGGAAAGACTAGAGATCTCTTCAAGAAAATTAGAGATACCAAGGGAACATTTCATGCAAAGATGGGCTCAATAAAGGACAGAAATGCTATGGACCTAACAGAAGCAGAAGATATTAAGAAGAGGTGGCAAGAATACACAGAAAAACTATACAAAAAAGATCTTCATGACCCAGATAATCACAGTGGTGTGGTCACTCACCTAGAACCAGACATTCTGGAATGTGAAGTCAAGTAGGCCTTAGAAAGCATCACTATGAACAAAGCTAGTGGAGGTGATGGAATTCCAGTTGAGCTATTTCAAGTCCTAAAAGATGATGCTGTGAAAGTGCTGCACTCAATATGCCAGCAAATTTGGAAAACTCAGCAGTGGCCACAGGACTGGAAAAGGTCAGTTTTCATTCCAATCCCAAAGAAAGGTAATGCCAAAGAATGCTCAAACTATCGCACAATTGTATTCATCTCACATGCTAGCAAAGTAATGCTCAAAATTCTCCAAGCCAGGCTTCAACAATACATGAACCATGAACTTCCAGATGTTCAAGCTGGTTTTAGAAAAGGTAGAGGGACCAGAGATCAAATTGCCAACATCCACTGGATCATCGAAAAAGCAAGAGAGTTCCAGAAAAACATCTGTTTCTCCTTTATTGACTATACCAAAGCCTTTGACTGTGTGGATCACAATAAACTGTGGAAAATTCTGAAAGAGATGGGAATACCAGACCACCTGACCTGCCTCCTAAGAAATCCGTATGCAGGTCAGGAAACAACAGTTAGAACTGGACATGGAACAACAGACTGGTTCCAAATAGGAAAAGGAGTATGTCAAGCCTGTATATTGTCACCATGCTTATTTAACTTATATACAGAGTACATCATGAGAAATGATGGACTGGATGAAGCACAAGCTGGAATCAAGATTGCCAGAAGAAATATCAATAACCTGAGATATGCAGATGACACCACCCTAAGGCAGAAAGTGAAGAAGCAGCCTCTTAATGAAAGTGAAAGACGAGAGTGAAAAAGCTGGCTTAAAACTCAACATTCAGAAAACAAAGATCATGGCATCCGGTCCCATCACTTCGTGGGAAATAGATGGAGAAACAGTGGAAACAGTGGCAGACTTTATTTTGGGGGGCTCCAAAATCACTGCTGATGGTGATTGCAGCCATGAAATTAAAAGATGCTTACTCCTTGGAAGAAAAGTTATGACCGACCTAGATAGCATATTAAAAAGTAGAGACATTACTTTGCCAACAAAGGTCCATCTGATCAAGGCTATGGTTTTTCCAGTAGTCATGTACGGATGTGAGAGTTGGACTATAAAGAAAGCTGAGCACCGAAGAACTGATGCTTTTGAACTGCAGTATTGGAGAAGACTCTCGAGAGTCCCTTGGACTGCAAGGAGATCCAACCAGTCCATCCTAAAGGAGATCAGTCCTGGGTGTTCATTGGAAAGACTGATGTTGACGCTGAAACTCCAATTCTTTCACCACCTGTTGCGAAGTGCTGACTCATTTGAAAAGACCCTGATACTGGGAAAGATTGAAGGCGCGAGGAGAAGGGGACGACAGAGGATGAGATGGTTGGATGGCATCACCAACTCAATGGGCATGAGTTTGAGTAAACTCCAGGAGTTGGTGTTGGACAGGGAGGTCTGGTGTGCTTTTGTCCATGGGGTCAAAAAGAGTCGGACAAGACTGAGCAACTGAACTGAACCCAAGGAGAAAGGTCAAGAATCTCACGTTAAAGTGCATAGGAGGTTCAGATTCCAAATATTCAAGGCACATTTCCCCAAAGGCCACTTGGCAAGAAGCCTTCTCATTTAGCTTCTAGTTTGATGAATCTCATTAATGATTACTGAGTCAAGCCCCAGGATGGCAGAGCATCTGCAGCTGCTTGCGGGCAAAGTTGTAGAGGATGAGAGCTTGAAGGGAGAGCAAGTTCTAAGTCGAAGTCCTTCCTCAGACACTAAATTGGTAAGTCACTTATCTTGGTGTTGCTGTGAAAGACCTCGAAGGGTCCTTTCTGTGTAACAGTTGTATATTTTTGACAATTTTTGTATACCCCCAAGTCTCAGGTTTTCTCATATTGATAAAAAAAGTAGTGAAGATATAAAAGCCCCATCTCCTTAATAACATGGAGAGAAGAGAGGTAGAAGCAGGAAGCTGAAGTGTTGTGCCTGATAACCCAAAGCTTTGAGAAAATGCCAACTGTGAAAGACCTTTCCAAGAAACAGGTGCTCTAGTGAAATGTTTAAAGGCTGAGATTTGGGAATTCAATTTGGGGGCTTGTGAATAAACATCAGTGCTTTCATTTACCAATGGGATGAGCTGGATGAAGAGGGTCAGTAATATCTCCATCTGGTGTTGATGTGAACTGCCTGGGTTAGTAGTTAATAACTGTGGTTATCATAATTTCTGTTGTTGCAACAGCTGCTGGGACACACAGGAAGAGCTATAGAGTGGTTGTGAAAGAACACTCCAGATAAGAAAGCATTGGCAACCACATCACCATCTCTTACATGAAGATTCATCCTCCCCACCCACTCCCATTAAGGTTGTGCAGCATTTTTCTCCTAGGCAGATTCACAGCAGCAACAGGACTATTCCCAGTGTCCTGAAGGACTCCAGCCTTTTGTAATCAAGTTCATTGCCTTAGTTTCCCACCCAGATCAATTAGGGTCCAGGACTTTGACACAAGACGGAGCTGGAGTGACTCTGGTCCAAGACAGCATCCAGAGGAATGCTGAGTCAGAACCAGTGAGATGGTGTGAAATTTAACCAAACAAAAATGGTTGGGGATAGAAGAGGCAATGGGATGGTCACCAGGGCCACCAGAAAACGGTAGGTGGGCTGAGGATAGTTGGAAGGAGGTGATCAGGGAGAATCCTCAAGGCAGGGATGTAGAAGTTACAAGTTTTTGGTGGTCCTTGTGGCCTCTCAGATGTGTAGACAGGGTGCTATTGCTAGAACACCCCCAGCCTTTAAACCCAGGGGGCTCTGCAGGAAGGTAAACCTCAGAACGATTCCCTGTGAACATGACTTCAAACCAGAAGCATCTCACGATGCCATATCATCTCTGATTCAGGCAGCCAGCAGGGTTTTCTCAACCAATAGTGGGAAATAAATAAAGCTGTTAAAAAATATGTGTGAGTGTACATGTAGGTGTAAACACATATATAAAGAGAAAACACATATGATATATATGTACTTTCTTTTTCATACCCCTAGGCCTTGGAGGCTAAAGGGAGTGAAACTATCCTGGCAACTTCACTGCCAGGGCATCCAGCCAGAAAACTTTCTTGAGGTCACCAAGCTTTCCTGAAATTCAGATACTCCCTTGATAGCCAAATGCTCTCAGAACTTTCCCTTATATGGATCTCTGTTTGCTGTCTATGCTTAGCCACCTGTTTAGCTGTGTGAGTGAATGCTTATAAAATCTCCTGGGAGAATTATTTTCATGTACATGGTCACATCTGGTGGGACTGGACACTCTGGTTTCCAAAACAAGGCATGCATTGTTGTCTGGAATAGAGATAGTAGAAAACTGGAAGTAATCTGCCATTCAGAATGTTCCAGTCCAAATAGTCCTACAGTAGGGGGATGGTAATGTCTGATAACCACAGAGTTACATTGACTGGCATCACAGCAGAACATGGAAGTGAGAATAAATATCATTCATGGGGAAAAGCTGTTAATAAAAACAACATATGCTTGTTCATCATTGCCAGGTTGTACAAGACAATGTGACTGGCCACATATTTATTATTTAGTCAAGTATCTCCCAAACGATAATTGCACTTAAAACCAGGGCAGTTAACCTATGTGTTTAAGGCCTATTTTTTAAAAGTGAAGTATAGTTGGTTTACAATATTGTTAGTTTCAGATATAAAAGGTCTATTTTTAAAAAGTCCTGGCCACATCAGGGAATTAGAATGCCTCATGCCAAGGTTTGAAGAGATAACTCTCTAAAGAAGATATATGGATAGCAAATGAACACATGGAAAGATGTTCCACCTCATTAGAGAAATAAAAATTAAACCATGATTAGATATTACTACATATCTTTCAGAATGTCTAAAATTAAAAAGACTGACCACACCAAACTGTTTAGTACGTAGAGGATCTGGAACTCTCATACACTGTTAGTGTAAAATGTTACAACCACTTTGAAAAGCAATCTATCATTTTCTAAAAAGTTAAACATATATTTATCATATGACCCAGCCATTCTACTCACAGGTGTTTAAGAGAAATGAAAGCACATGTCTAAACAAAGACCTGTGCTTGAATGTTCATGGCAGCTTTATTTTTAATGGCCACAACTGCAAATAATGCAAGTTTTCATCAAAAGGTGATTGGATAAACAAATTGTGGTATAACCATGCCATGAAGTATTGCTCAGCAATAAAAAGGAATGAAGTATTAATATGAGCAGCATAGATGAAACTCAAAACAATTATTCTGGGTGAAATAAACTCCAGCAATGATGGCAATAAACCATATAGCAACCATGTGCAGTCTATTGAATCCTTATAAATCCTTGATGAAGGTGCTGCAGCTGCACTGTTGTTGTTGGAAATGGGAAACTGAAATACACAAATTTGCTCCTGGTAACACTTGGTGCATTAGGTAAATCACAAGCCTGGATATGAACTAAGGAACACCAAGCTCCAAATCTACAACTCTGAAATTGGCACATGGTGAGTACTCCAGATCCTAAATAATAAACAGTTCCAAACCTTAGGTATACCTGTTGTATTGAGCCAAGAGTAGGTGATGATCCTCTTCTACCCAACCCAGATGGAATGGCCCAACTTTTTTTTTGGTAGTCAGTAATATTTAATGAAATTCATCCCAGTAGTTTGACAGATAAAGGAACAGAGGCAGAGGTGTCTCTATTAATTCGTCCACTATTGCAAAGTTAAGAAGTATCAGAGGTCCTCTGATTCTAGAGCTTGAAATTCTTCTGAAACAAATTCTTGAAATTCTTCTGATCACGGGTTAAACAGTGTAAATAAATGTTGGACAAGACTCAGCCAGATGTGAATTAGAGTTAAGTTACTTTGGCCTTCCCTACCTTGCCAAAGTGGTAGCTGGATAGGAGAGTGGCTTCTGGTCAGGTGGACTGCTTGACTCCAAGTGACCCCCACCAACTTTTGTTTGCCTGTTGCCCACTTTTTATTTTTATTTAATTTTTTTTGTTCCCTACTTTTTAAGTGTTTTAAAGGAGTCTCTTTTCTCATGCCTGATATATTGGATTACACTCCATCACCCTGAGAGGTAAAAAACAGTCATCAGAAGAGAAGAACACAATTACCATTATGACAGAGTTGAGTCCCACAGCAGGGAAGAACTCTCAAGATATACAAGGGGATGAGAAGCTCAGTCCCAGGAAAGGTAAACTCGGTCTCCACTAGGTGGTTTTAGGATTTTGTGGTGGATTTTTACAATGTTGTAATGCAAAGAAATGAATTTGTATCTTTTAAGTTGTATAATTCTTTTTTTGAAATCAAGTATTCAGTACTATTATTGTACCTTTGCAAAGACACGAAAGAAACAAATACCACTATTCTAAAAAAGTATTTTACTTTTGATGATTACCTTCTAATCTTAATCCATATACATTTACAATCTTGATAATTACTACCAAATTGTCTACACATAGTACTGTGTACTCTGCTTGTTATTGCATGTAATAGTATAATCATAATTACATTGCTTAATTAGGAAAATTAAAAAACTAATTACAGAAACCTTGAAAAATCAAGAAATGAAAAAATTAATAAGCTTAATTCAACCACTGTGATTTTTTATTGTCTCTCTTTATATGTATATTTTAAATAATTCTGTGATGTATATATTATGTTGTGTATTTTGGACCACACATGTTTCCGTTTGCCTTATAATCATTATTCTTAAAGGATACATATTGTTTTTCCTGTATATCCAATAGAGAAAGTATTTTTTACCTGAAAATTCTTCCTGGGGTTGTATATTTAAGTTGTGTAGCTTTTTGTTTTTTGTTTTTTTTTGATTACCTATCCCTGTGACTCAGTGGTAAAGAATCCTCCTGCAATGCAGAAACCGCAGGAGATGTGGGTTCAGTCCCTGGGTTGGGAAGATTCCCTGGACAAGGGCATAACAACCCACTCCCATTCTTGCCTGGAGAATCCCGTGGACAGAGGAGCCTGGAGGGCTATGGTCCATAGGGTCGCAAAGAGTCAGACGCAAGTGAAGCGACTTAGCACATCATACACATAGATTAACTGATAGATGTAGTTACATAGATATAACATATATATAATATATAGCATATCTGTATGTATGTGCATGTATACACACACACACATATATGTTGTTGTTGTTTAGTCACTAAGTCACATCTGACTCTTTTGTGACCCCATGGACTGTAGCCCACCAGACTCTTCTGTCCATGGGATTTCCCAGGCAAGAATACTGGAGGGCGTTGCCATTTTCCTTTCCAATACATGTATATATACATCTCATGATATCCTTTAACATAACACTTGTCTACAGTTGGAATTAGTACTTCCTCAGGCCTTTTTCCTAAGAAAAATAAAAATCTGAAGCAATGGTTACAAATATTTCATTTCCATTGGCCATTATAGAGACCTTAGTTTTTAATCTGAACAAAATGAGGCCACATAGAGAATTTTGAGCAGAAAAGGGTGTGACCAAATTTGTGGTATAACTAGAACACGCAAATGCTGTAGAATTCTACATACATTTCTAATGTAAAGACAACATTCTGTTCTAGGTGGATGAGATGTAGGCTAGGGAAGAAAAATCAAGGATAAATTTTAAAGTATTTGGAAGGATGGTATTTCTGTCAGCTGAGTTGGAAAGCAATTTGAGTGGAACAGGATTGGGAGGGGGAATATAGGAATTTAGTTTTGTATCTATTAAGCTTGATTTGTTGATTAGTTGATCAGTTGATTCTTAGTGGAGCAAAAATGATGTACCTTAAGTCAATTTGACCAAAAGGAGTATTTTTGTATTATATACTGACTTTTAAAAATTTAACACACGAGATGTTGCACCAACATTATTTTTCATATATTTTCACTAGACACAGGAAACCATTTTTAAGGACACATATAGTGGGAATTCCCTGGCAGTCCAGAGGTTAGAACTCTGAACTTCTACTGTAGGGGACCTGGGTTTGATCCTTGATCAGGGAACTAAGATCCTGCGAACTGCTCAGGGCAGTCAGAAAGACACAAAGATTTAGGACACATATAGTAGCCTGTAGGGAACACTTAATATGCAGCAAGCAGCAGACTAAGCCTTTTAAATGTACTCTCTAGTGGATCTTTCAGCAATCGCATGAGGCAGGTCTTCACTCCACCCATTTGTGAACCATTAGTCTCCTGGTTTGCTGATAATCCCTTTTAATAGCCTTTGGCCTCTAGGATCCCAAAGTACATTGGGGAAATCAGAGGCCACAAGAACTGATAAATTATTAGCTGATCTGATTGACATTGGAAATCATCATCCATTCCTGAAAAAGGAAAACTTTACAAAGATATTATTTTTGAATTCCTCATTCTAATTACAGTGTATTTTCCAGTTTCTTCCAAATTCCTCCTCCTTCCCTTCATTCAATGCAAAGATTACTACTCCACTTAAGAGAGTATAGCCTTGAGGGAAAGGCTCTTTTGTAAACCTCAAGGCACTTCTTTTCTTGAAGTTTTGAAGACTTCTTGACTATGCATAGTATTATCCTCCTCACCTACACCATGTCATCATACAAACCCCATAGGGCACTGGGGTTGTGGCAAAGATATTCTCATGGAATCATCTGGGACAGAATAGGAGTCACCATATACAGGCAGCACAGTGGATAAGAGCATAGACACCTGAACTATTCTGTTAGCTGACCTCTCTGCACCTGTAAAATAGAACAATAGCAGTAGCTGCCTCATAGGATTGTTGTGAGGGTTAAATGAGTTAACTCTCAGTCATCATGTTACATAACCTACCAGAAACATCTGACATACCTTCCGACTCCCTCCTCGCTGTAGCCCCTTACACCTTGACTTTGAGGTCATCACATTCTTCCTGGTTTTCTCCTATCCCACCTACCCTTCTTTTTCAGTTTCTATTGCCAATTTCTCCCCATTTATCCAACCTCCAAGTGTTGGAGAGTCCTAGAGTCAGTCCTTGGTTATCTTCTCTATTTATTCTCATTTTCTAAATATCATGGCTTCAAGTATTATCTGTAGATTATTAAATCCCAGTGTTATGCCTCAGCCTCTACATCTCTCCTAAACTCTAGAGTTTTATATCCAACAACATTCTCAGCATCTCCTGAGTGCTTAAAAGGCATCCTTGTCTTAACTGTCCAATAATAAGCTCTTTATCACTCCACTGCCTCAAACCTTCTTTTTCCACAGATCTCTTCCTCAGTGAACAGCCAACTCCCTTCTTCCTGCTGTTTAGAATAAGAATCCCTCCAATGCTCCTCCCCCAATCTGTAAACCTGAAACCAAGATTCAGTTACTCACCTACTGGGATCTTATTATATCTTAGTTCTTCTATAGTTGCCAACCTAGTCCATGCTTCTTCACTTCTCTTCTGGATTGTTGCAATACTTTCTTCCTGGCAATAGCCATCTTTCCTGAAAGTACAAAAACAGATTATTTTAATTTTGTGCTCATTTCTTTTTCTGTTATTTTTTTACTATATTTTTTCATAGTTTGTGTGTGTCGATTTTTTTCTAATGAGAAAACCTATAAGTTTAATTTCAAAATTTAAGTGAAAGTTTGCCCTCACTAAGACATATGAAAAGAATAATAAATCTACACCAATGAACAACTCGTTCAATATTTAAAAATTTACATTATCTATGTACATATGTATACAGTGTAGTACTTATAAATTATACAATTTAAATATATATACATATTTTATTTTTATGTATATATTTACTTTTAATATATATCGTATCTTTATATATTTAACTATGAGTAATTTCATCAGCCATAGACTACAATGACCTAAAAATTGGAAAGACAAAATTGCAAGAAGAACAAAACTTCCCAGAACAATCAGGGTCTATAAAACTGTGGTATAAAACATCCTTTGACTCAAATCAATGGTTTCCTCCTTTTGTAACCTTTCTTTCCCAAAGCCAATATAAGTGCATTTAAATCACCATGTAAAGCCTTTCTGTATTTTAACTTGTGAAAAGTAAATAAAGATTTGATAAGGAAAGTACTAATACACTGTCTTAATATTTCTAGCTCCTAGCATTTGTTCCACTCGCTATGGAATAGCCTTCATCGTACATCTCTGCAACTTCATAATAATGGCACAAAATATTATCATGAATATCACCATGGTAGCCATGGTCAACAGCACAAACCATCAGCCCTCATTTAATGACTCCACTGAGGGGTTGCCTGTTGATTCCTTTGGTGACCCAAATAATTCCCCAAAGAGTCTTCTTACAGGGGTAAGCAATGCAAGATTCAAGTTATGTATTTGTTTTTGCTGTTCATTTCAATGTTTATTTTTCTAGAATTTTTTTTAATTTATTTATTTTAATTGGAGGCTAATTACTTTACAATATTGTAGTGGGTTTTGCCATACATTAACATGAATCAGCCATGGGTGTACATGTGTTCCCTTCCTGAACCCCTCTCCCTCCTCCCTCCCCATATTTTTCTAGAATTTATATATTAAAAAGTTTTAATTGAGGAAACTGATTTGTAAGTGAAAAATCTAAAGAAGCTTCTTAAGTTATGAAGGAGCCTTCCTGTTCATGGCTTACCAAAGCATTGTCTTTTTCTTTAAGGCCCCTGTGTATGATTGGAACCCTCAAATCCAGGGCATCATCTTTAGTGCTATCAACTATGGCATGATTCTGACACTGGCTCCCAGTGGATACCTGGCTGGAAGAGTAGGAACAAAGCGAGTGGTTGGTGCTGCTCTGCTTGGATCCTCACTTCTTGTTCTTTTCACCCCTCTGGCAGCTGACTTTGGACTAGTTTTCCTCATTGCAACTCGAATACTTCAGGGCATGAGCCTGGTACCCAGATATTTTATAAATATGACTGAATATGAATTTCTCTGTGGGACTACATATCAACAACTCTATTTTTATTTCAGGGGTTAGGATATGGGGGTCAGTTTGCAATCTGGGAAAGATGGAGTCCTCCACATGAACGAAGTCGACTCTGTGGCGTTGCCGTATCAGGTAAAAACATATAATTGAAACGAATCCACTACAATCCAACATTCTTTCACTGAGTTCTTTGACAGTTTGGCTTTTTTGTTTTTTGATCACTTTTTTTTTTTTTCATTACAAGATTCTTTGGCTTCTGCTTAATGTTGATCAAGTATTTATAAATTACGGGGATGGGTCCTCTGTCTGTGACATGACTTTCAGTTATTTTCCCCAGGCTGTCATTTGTGATTTGATTTTGCTTATAATGATTTTTGCCATTTTTCAAAAATGCATTTTGATGTAGTCAAATTGATCATTCTTTTATTTTATGGTTTTTGGACTTTGACTCATAGTTGGAAATGTTGCAAAAGCATCCAACCATGGCTTTTATTGACTATGCATGGTTTCATTTTTTTATATTTAAATTTCTGACATACTGGGATTTATACTAGTGTTCAATATAAGGCATGCTGCTGCTGCTGCTAAGTCACTTCAGTCGTGTCCGACTCTGTGCGACCCCATAGATGGCAGCCCACCAGGCTCCCCTGTCCCTGGGATTCTCCAGGCAAGAACACTGGAGTGGGTTGCCATTTCCTTCTCCAATGCATGAAAGTGAAAAGTGAAAGTGAAGTCTCTCAGTCGTGTCTGACTCTTAGTGACCCAATGGACTGCAGCCCACCAGGGTCCTCCGTCTATGGGATTTTCCAGGCAAGAGTACTGGAGTGGGGTGCCATTGCCTTCTCTGCAATATAAGGCATGGATCCAACTTAATCTTCTTTAGAATTGCTCTCAGTTGTTCTGAGAACAGCTATCAGATAATGATCTGCCTGGATAGTGTGCCTGGAATGAAAACTCCAGAGGAAGAAATTTCAGTTACACTGCAGAGTAGTGGAAAATGGAAACAGTATGGCTAACACATTCCGTTCAGTTCATTCACTCAGTTGTGTCTGGCTCTTTGAGACCCTATGGACTACAGCATGCCAGGCTTCCCTGTCCGTCACCAATTCCCAGAGCTTGCTCAAACTCATGTCCATCGAGTTGGTGATGCCATCCAACCAATCTCATCCTCTGTTGTCCCCTTCTCCTCCTGCCTTCAATCTTTCCCATCATCAGGTCTTTTCTAAGGAGTCAGTTCTTCCCATAAGATGGCCAAAGTATTGGAGTTTCAGCTTCAGCATCAGTCCTTCCAATGAATATTCAGGACTAATTTCTTTTGGGATTGACTGGTTGGATCTCCTTTCAGTCCAAGGGACTCTCAAGAGTCTTCCAACACCACAGTTTAAAAGCATCAGTTCTTCAGTGTTCAGCTTTCTTTATATTCCAACTCTCACATCCATACATGACTACTGGAAAAACCATAGTTTTGACTATACAGACCTTTGTCAGCAAAGAAATATCTCTGCTCTTTAATATGCTGTCTAGGTTCATCATAACTTTTCTTCCAAGGAGCAAGCATCTTTTAATTTCATGGCTGCAGTCACCATCTGCAGTGATTTTAGAGCCCAAGAAAAGAAAGTCTGTTACTGTTTCCCCATCTATGTGCCATGAAATGATGGGACCAGATGCCATGATCTTAGTTTTTTGAAAGTTGAGTTTAAAGCCAGCTTTTTCACTCTCCTCTTTCACTTTCATCAAGAGGCTCTTTAGTTCCTCTTCACTTTCTGCCATAAGTGTGGTGTCATCTGCATATCTCGGAGAAGGTGATGCCCCCCACTCCAGTACTCTTGCCTGGAAAATCCCATGGATGGAGGAGCCTGGTAGGCTGCAGTCCATGGGGTCGCTAAGAGTTGGACACGACTGAGCGACTTCACTTTCTCTTTTCACTTTCATGCATTGGAGAAGGAAATGGCAACCCACTCCAGTGTTCTTGCCTGGAGAATCCCAGGGACAGGGGAGCCTGGCGGGCTGCCGTCTATGGGGTCGCACCGAGTCGGACACGACTGAAGCGACTTAGCAGCAGCAGCAGCAGCAGCATCTGCATATCTGAGGTTATTGATATTTCTCCCGGCAATCTTGATTCCAGCTTGTGCTTCATCCAGCCCAGCCTTTTGCGTGATATACTCTGCATATATGTTAAATAAGCAGGGTGACAATATACAGCCTTTGGTGATGGACATCTCTAACACATTGTAGATGGCCAAAGTATGAGTGCTGAGTAAGAAAGCCAAGGACTCTTCAAGTCCAGACAACAAGCCATGTACATACATATACACACCCGCCTGACCTTATGCCTTTCGAGAGCCCTTCACAACTCCAGAGGTTTAATCTTTGTCATCAGAGTTCACATCCACTGGTAGGAGAGTAGAGGCTCCAGTTTAGACTAAGGAGATTCAGTTTAGTTATCACAGCTGACTAAGGGATGTCCTCAAATATAAATAAGGAATGGTCTTCCTAAATCCTCAAAAATTTGGAGAAAATCAAGAGTGAAAGAAAGAAACCAAACTCAAAAACTGCAGTTAATCCAATGAAAAAGAGAAGATTTTAAATAATGAATAATATCAGAGATCCAGGGGGATATGTGTACATATTCACTTAACAAGTATAGTTGCTAATTAAAAATATTACTGCTAGTATTTTTTTAATCGAAATGAGAGATCTGAATACCTATATGAGGATAAGGCCATCTCGTCAGTGAACTAGACAAATATTGAGATTTGATTCCAGAATACAGTACAAGAAATTCAGGAGTTGGAAAGCATGAAAGAAAATTTAAAAGACTTGGAATGAAGGCAGTGACCTTATAA
Source organism: Okapia johnstoni (assembly GCA_024291935.2). Taxonomy (NCBI): domain Eukaryota; kingdom Metazoa; phylum Chordata; class Mammalia; order Artiodactyla; family Giraffidae; genus Okapia; species Okapia johnstoni. The sequence continues at coordinate 152,643,506 of CM044306.1, read as the reverse complement.
AAGTGGCAACTCCTTTTCTTCTCATTTCCTGTTAAATAGGGACAGAGCACCTTGGATAGGTCAACTGACTGTCTAGAGGAATCTTGGGAACGTACAAGACTGCAAGTTCTAGAGTCTCCCTTGTCTTTGGTTTTGGGGAATCTTAGCAGCCCCAGGTAGATGGCCTCCAGAACCCGGTTCTGGGAACACAGAACTTATGGTTGTCTGGGAGGCCCAGACAAAAAGTCATTGGAAGAACCCATCAACAGGTGGAGTGAACTGAACCTACCTGCCTACTTCAGTGATTCTCAGAGAAACTACCATTTCCACTCATGCTGGGGCTCCCTAGTAGGCTGCACTAAGGACAGCATCACTCAGCTCTTGAGACTGGAGGAAGACTTTCATAAAAGTACCTGACCTTAGCAGAAAGTGAAAGTGAAAGTGAATCATTCAGTTGTGTCCAATTCTTTGGGATCCCACAGACTGTAGCCTGCCTGGCTCCTCTGTCCTTGGAATTCTCTAGGCAAGAATACTGGAGTCGGTTGCCATTTCCTTCTCCAGGGGATCTTCCCTACCCAGGGATCGAACCTTGGTCTCCTTCATTGCAGACAGATTCTTTACCAACTGAGCCACTGGATAAGTCCTTAGCAGAAGAGCCCAGCTACTGCTAGCCTCTAGGACAAAATATACTGTATTTTCTTCTAACGGGCCCACAAAGGTATACCTATAGGTAAAAAGCTTTGTAACCACTTGAGGAGCTCAATAAATTAATGAAGAAGAGTAAGCAGACTAAACAGATTTGGTAGCTCATATTTGAGGCAGGTCTCATAGGTAATGGAAACACACGCACATACACACACCATTAATCTAAGGATCATACATCATACAGCAATGAAAATGAATAGCTGAATGCAACAACATGGATAAGTCTTAGAAACGTAAATGTTGAATAAATAAAGCATATCTATCATGGGGAAATTGCCTCAATGCAGTGGTAGTCCCAGGTACACAACCAAGCCAGGAGTCATGAACAGTTAGGCTCACAGACAAAAACAGGTGTTATAATTGCAGTTTGTCAAGCCAATTTAAAACACAGAGTGAGAATTAAGAAGGAAAATGGGGTGAGTTAATACATTTAAGATAGGGTGCAAACAGGTGGAAAGAACACGAGGGGCCCAGGTGTTGGATTGATGCAGTGACCTGTCCCCCATCATAACTGGCATAAAGGCAGAGAGTTTAGAGAAAAGAATGCAGTTTTGATGGATGCAGTGGTGGGAAAAGGTACTGATTTCCATCTTCATTGATTTGTGTCCTGAAGTCAGGCAGTCTCATTTCAAATGCTGCCTTTCCTTCTTATTAATTGTATGACCTTGGGGTGGTTAATTAATTTTTCCATGTTTCTATTTCCTCAATTGTAAATTTGGATATTGGTGCTTAAGGAGATAGGACAGATAAGATGCTTCAATAAACTGCATGGCCAAATGAGAAGAAAAACATAAGTGATCTTTTTTTTTTAACTGTGGGATCGGGAAAGCCCTTTTAAGTAAATGAGTGTCTAGAAGTCATTACAGAGGAACCTCATAGATCTGAACCCCATGAAAACTTACAACTGCTAGATTACAAAACACACCATAAACAAAGTTAAAAGTGGGAGAATAGAATTGCAGCCAGCATGACAGAGGGTTATTTATAACACATAAAGATTCTATAAACTGCAGCAAAGTTAAGTGAAAGAAACAAATAAAAAGATTATGAACAGACTTTTCACAGAAGAAATAAAAAATGACAAGCATAGGAAAAATAATTCAACTTCACTATAAAAAGAAAAAAGGTATCCTGTTTTATATTCACATTTGGAAAACTATATTAGAATTTTGAGGATGTCCAATGTTGTCAAGAGATGAGGAAAAAGTATTTGTTGGCAACTTAATTTTGTATGGCCTTTTAGCAAGATACTTCAGCAGTATCTGTCAAAATAAAAAATGTACAATCTATGATTTAGCAAGTCTACTTCTGATATTTTACTGTTTAGAAATAGATTATGTTTATGTTCAAAAGTGATAGTTAAGTTTATGTTCAGAAATTACAATGGCTGTAGAATCTAGAGTGACATGGAAATATTTACAAGACCAGTTGCAACTAAAAAATAAATGTTACGGGACAATAGGTACATTATTGTACCTATGTCCTACTTACTTAAAGTTAATAATAACTCATACATATATATAAAATTTTACCAGTTGATGTTAATGTTCATCTGGGAAATTTAAAAAGCTAATAGTCTAGTTTTGAAAAAGTTGTAAAAGAGAAATGTGCCCACTATATATGTGAATACCCTGTAAAGCCATGGAAAAAGTGTTATTAGCGTATTAATAGGCAAATGTATCTAACTTGCTGTCTACATATTCCATAAATGCATTTACAAAGCAACATGTGCATATCAATATATATTATGTATGTGTTCAGAGAAGAAAAGTATGCAATTATACATCAAGTAATAAATTGTAGCTCCTGGTTAACATTAGAGAAAAGAGTAGAAATGGATTGGAGGGGCATTTGGTTCTTTGTGGTAATTTACTTTTACAATAAGCATATATGTTATATGAATTGTGTAATTAAAAATTAAAATAGCATAAAAGGAAGCATGGTTGTCATCTACAGTGATACTAGGGAACTGCCAGAAAAATGGGTCTTTAGGAGAACCTATGAACTCAATCACAAATTTGAAGTTCATATATATATTCTACCATGCTCATCTCTTTATGGTGATAGTGCTCTCTAGTATGTCACCTGTCCTTCTGTAGGCACCTAGTGGGTGGCAGTCCAGCCCCCACGGCCTTATTCTGTCTTTGCAGGAATGCTGCTGGGAACCTGCATCGCCATCCTGCTGGGTGGCATCATCAGTCAAACCCTCGGGTGGCCTTTTGTCTTCTATATATTCGGTAAGCTACTATCTCCCCACTCCCAGGTTTTCATATCTAGGGTGACTCTTCTGATATCTAACTGTGTGTACTTTTCTGGAAGAAACGAGTCAAGACAGAAAGATCATAGTAAAACAAAATGTCTTAATAGTTGGGAAGAGTGAACCTATGCCATCAAAGAATTTGGAAGTCCTCCTGCCTATGTTGCTGTTAAACTGCCATTATGCATTTTTTTTAACATTTAATTAATTAATTTTGGCTGTGCTGGATCTTCATTGCTGCGTGTGGGCTTGCTCTGGTTGTGGTGAGCAGGGACTACTCTCTATCCACTTGCAGTGCATGAACTTCTCACTGCAGTGGCTTCTCTTGTTGCAGAGCACAGGTTCTAGGGTGCACAGGCCTCAGTAGTTGTGGCACACAAGCTTAGGTGCCCCGTGGAACATGGACTCTTCCCCCAAAAGAGATCAGACCGGATTCCCCCGCAGTGGCAGGTGGATTCCCAACCACTGGACCACCAAGGAAGTCCACCATGATGCATTATTAATGCAGAGTTATTGGGCAAAATCTGCTGCCCTAGCAGAAAGTAGGGGACGAACCTGAAAAGCAGTGGTTTGTGAGAGACAGAAGAATCAGAGTTGAGGAGATGGAGCTAAGAGCCCTGAAAGAGTAAGGCAGGTATAGCCAACAGGAAAGAGTACCTAATAGGAAATAGCTGCGCACAGAGAAAACCCTGGTTATCTGCAGAGTCCTCCTTGGTACTCTGCAGAGCACTGACCTGGGTATATGTGTGAGGACAATATCTGAGGCCAGAGGAGGATGGAAATCATTGGAAAAGATTAAAGAATAGTGTCCCAGTACTTATAGAGCATCATGGATAGTGCCTGTTTCCACAAAGCAGGCTGAAAAAACGTTTAATTCCTGGCTCATTGGGCAGGATACTCATAAATGTCTTTCCTCAGTAGTGAGAAATAATTAGCTCCAGGGAACACACTATTGTGGATCTCTCTAACAAATGATGATGATATACCTAAAAGGATCAGTGTTTCCATGTAATTTAACTGTATCCCAAAACAAAGCTCAAAAGTATTTATAGAAATACAAAAATATTTAGCACCCAACAACGTATAGTTCATAATGTCTCCATAATGGCTCCAACCATAGGTTACCAGGCATGCACAACAGCAGGAAAACATAATCCATAACAAGGAGAATAATCAATCAAACAAAATCAACCCAGAACTGACACAAATGTTAGAATTAGCACACAAGAATAGTTATTATAACTATATTATAACATAACTCTATTTGTTCAGAAGTTAAGACAAGCAAAATATATTTTTAAAAGACCCTAAATCAAACTTCTAGGGATAAACTACATTATAAGGATTGAATTAATGACAGATGATTCAACAGAAGAAATGATTAATGAACTTAAAAGTAACAGTAGAAACCATCCAAAATGAACTATATATTAGAGAAGCATCTTTCGTCTAATGAGGTTACTTTTGGTGGCCTCCTGGATACCTTCAGCATGGAGGCTACCAGAAAGACCAAGCCATGATTAGAAACTTGGAACTTTTAGCCCCACCCTCCATCTTCCTGGGAGGAGAGGGTGCTTCAGATTGTATTAATAATCAGTTATGGCTCAGATGGTAAAGAATCCACCTGCAATGCAAGAGACCTGAGTTTGATCCCTGGGTTGGGAAGATCCCCTGGAGGAGGGCATGGCAACCCACTCCAGTATTCTTGCCTGGAGAATCCTCATGGACAGAGGAACCTGGCAGGCCACAGTCCATGAGGTAGCAAAGAGTCAGACACGACTGAGCGACTAAGCACAGCATTGTATGCCTACATAATTTAGCCTCCTTAAAATCCCTAAGCTATAGGGTTTTGAGAGCTTCCAGGTTGAAGAACACACCCACATGCTAGGAGGGTAGCATGTGCCCAACTCCACAGGGTCAGAAGCTTCTACACTCAGGACTCTTCCAGATCTCACCCTATTCATACCATCCAGCTGTTCATTTATCATTTACCTTTGTCATGTCCTTTATAATAAAGTGAAAGTGAAGTGAAGTCGCTCAGTCATGTCCTACTCTTTGTGACCCCATGGACTGTAGCCTACCAGGTTCCTCCGTCCATGGGATTTTCCAGGCAAGAATACTGGAGTGGGTTGCCATTTACTTCTCCAGGAGATCTTCCCAACCCAGGTCTCCAGCATTGTAGGCAGATGCTTTACCGTCTGAGCCACCAAGGAAGTCCCTTTATATTAAACCAGTAAATAAAAATGAATATTTCCCTGAGTTTTGTGAGCTATTTCACCAAATTATCAAACTGAGAGGGAATTGCAAGAACCTCAGAATTTGTAGTAAAGTTGAACGTAAATGTGGGAATTTTAATTTGGGGACTCATTATTCACAATTAGTATCTGAAGTAGGGGGCAGTCTATGTGACTGAGTCCTTACTCTGTAGGATCTATGCTAATACCGGATACTGTCAGAATTGGGCTAAATTGTAGGACACTAGCTGGGTGTGTGAAGAGAATTAGAGACTTTCTTAGTGTGAAAAACCAACACAGATAGTGTCAGAAGTGTTGTGAGTAGATACATAGTTTTCCTTTGTTGTTGTTGTTGTTCAATTGCTAAGTCATGTCTGACTCTTTGTGACCCCATGGACTGCAGGACACCAGGTTTCTCTGTCCTTCACTGTCTCATGGAGTTTGCTCAAGTTCATGTCCATTGAGTCAGTGATGCTATCTGATCATCTCATCCTCTGCCAATCTCTTCTACTTTTGCTTTCAATCTTTCCCAGCATCAGGGTCTTTTCCAGTAAGTCAGCTGTGCACATCAAGTGGTCAAAGTATTACAAGTTCAGCTTTAGCATCAGTCCTTTCATTGAATATTGAAGGTTGATTTATTTTAGGATTGACCAGTTTAATCTCCTTGCAGTCCGAGAGACCCTCAAGAGCCCTCCAGCACAATTTGAAAGCATCAGTTATTTGGTATATAGCCTTCTTTATGATCCAACTCTCACATCTGTACCTGACTACTGGAAAAGCTTGTAATTTTTGACTACACGGATCTTTGTCAGCAAAGTGATGTCTCTGCTATATAATATGCTGTGTAGGCTTGTCATAGCTTTCCTTCCAAGAAGCAAGCATCTTCCAGTTTCATGACTGTAGTCACCATCTGCAGTGATCTCAGAGCCCAAGAAAATAAAATCTGTTACTGCTTTTACTTTCTCTAAAGTTTTCCTTAGCTAATATTTAAAAAGTTGAGATACCAAGTTTAATGCCATTTCTAGGGTCTGTGATTTTCCTGCACACAAATAATCAAGAAATGTAAAATAATAGGTTCTAGAAAGCTGTGATATTCATGTGAATTTTTTGAGAAGTGGAAAGAAGATATTATGAGCAAGAGCTTTTCCCAGGACCCATGCCAGAAAATGTCCCAATTGAAAAGAAATTCACACAGAAGTTTACCAATTTAACCTCTGCTTGCAGGAGGTTCTGGCTGTGTCTGCTTTCTTCTCTGGTGTGTTTTGGTTTATGATGACCCCGTCACTCATCCATGGATAAACATTACAGAGAAAGAATATATCGTATCCTCCTTGGCCCAACAGGTACACATAAAACTCCAACCTTCTCCAGAGATCTTGTATCAGCATCTGAATTTATCAGAGTGACTAAGAACGTGTGAGCATGTCTCAGGTCTTACTATTCTGATCAGTAAATTTGTTTTCAGGTCAACTCTACTAAGCAGCCTCTTCCCATCAAAGCTATGGTCAGATCTCTACCCCTCTGGTCCATGTGTGTTTGCTGTTTCAGCCATCAGTGGTTAATTAATATAATATCTATATATGCACCAACTTACATTAGCTCTGTGTTCAACATTGATATTAGAAATGTGAGTATATTTCCCTCCAACCATTTTTGCTGTTTGCATGACTCTCAAGTTACTCTGTCTTCACAAATCATTCATCTAGAAAAATTTATCTTTTATTACCAAGAAATAATTTAACAGTCATGTGAGTAGCTTTTCTGAAGGTGTGATGGAAGGGACCACCAATTTTCTTAGGAAAGTGTGATTTCAGAGTTGTCAGTATGATTATTAGTGATTTATCAGTATAAGGTGTGGTCTCACGGCATTTATTATGGTTTACTCAATGTTTTCCCTTCAGAGTGGTTTCCTGTCTGCCCTTCCTTTCATTATTGCCTGGGTCATTTGCCTCGTGGGAAGTTACCTGGCAGATTTCCTTTTGACCAAGAATTTTAGGCTTGTTACAGTGAGGAAAATTGCCACAGTTCTAGGTAAGAACAAGGCCAAAATGTCTGATAATTCACAAGGCATACAACATCCAAAGATGTTTGTTGTTTAATTTGTCTGTTCCTCATTCCTTAGGAAATCTCCCCTCTTCAACATTCCTTTTGGTTCTGCCATACGTTGCCTCCAACTATATCATAGCAGTGAGCCTTCTGACGCTCTCCTGTGGACTAGGCCTGTTATGTCAGCCAGGGGTCTATATCAATGCCTTAGATATTGCTCCAAGGTAGGACTGTAATCTTCACTCTCATTTTCATACTTTCTGAAAAAGATTTAGCCTGCAGACTTCTGGAAGCCTCAAACTTTGCAAAATTATAAATCATGGGCGATGATGATTGTGGCCATTTTCAGGTATGTGGAGGGAGGGACATTATTGATTTGCCTCAGTGCCTTTCATTGAACATACAGAGAGCAAGTCTTTCTGACATAGTTGCTATTAATATATGATACATTCCAGGGCTAAAGCATGCTGCCAAACAAATGTGGATCTAGCCTGAAACATACCTGTCACCCGCAGGCATTCCAGTTTCCTTATGGGAGCCTCAAGGGCCTTTGCACAGATATCTGCTGTCCTGGCGCCCACTGTCAGTGGGTTTCTTCTCAGTCAGGTAAGGTTTTCTTGTCAGGGTTTCTTAAAATGCTCTGCCAAATCCACTCATAACGATAATAACATAAAAAACGTTTTCACATTTTGGAGAATAAAGTTAAATCATGAGTAACTTTGTCATGAAGATCAACATAGCAAAGGAAAATACAGAACAGATTCTTTCGTGACCTCATTCTGAAACCAAAGCACTCCCGGGTGATCTACTGGTAATTTCCAGTCTTTGAAATCACACAATGACATATATGTCCTATGAGAAGATGATGAATCCATGCATATATGCAACTTGTCATGTCTTCTGCAACACTTTGAAATTTCATTTGCATAACCATACCAAAGCAAAGAGATAATGAAAGCTAATATGTTTAAGTGTCTGATACATGCAGGGAGTATTATATGTAGTTCATATACAGTAATCTAATTTATTGATTCTCATACTAATTATGAAAATAAAGTATTAATATCCTCATTTTCTGATGATTAAAATCTGATAGAATATATCTTTCCACTAAGAGGATGTAGAATCAGAATTCTTCTTAGCCCTATCTAGCTTCAAAACCCACAGTCGTCTTCTTGCAAGATTCTTCTTTCATTGGAGAAGAAGAAATTTTATTAGTGTGTGTGTATATATATATATATATATATATATATGTAAATATGTATATAGAGAGAGTCATGATTTGCACAAAAAAGAAAGTGTTTGACACTTTGATAAATAATGACAAATGCAATTCTGAAGGTTAACTGTAAATGTTAAATGTCCCTAAGTTCATTTTTTTAAAATTAATTAATTTATTTTAATTAGAGGCTAATTACTTTACAATATTGTAGTGGTTTTATGAAGAACATTCTGAATCCATTTTGAAATTCTTTCCATCAAATTATTAAGCTGTGTTTAGGAAATGAATTTCTACATGAAGATCCACTAGTGAACATTGTCTTCTAAACTATTAATGTGAGTTTCATAGAAAAAGGGGATAAAAGGGGTAATACTTACTTGAACTTGTGTTTCCTCAGGACCCTGAATTTGGGTGGAGGAATGTCTTTTCCTTGTCATTTGTCATTAACACATTAGGACTGATCTTCTATCTTATCTTTGGAAAAGCAGATGTCCAAGACTGGGCTAAAGAAAGAAAACTCACTCATTTATGAAGGTAAAGAGTAATGATTTCATCTATGGTTAAAACCACAGAAGCACTATTTAAACTTTTTAATTTTTATTTTATGTTGGAGTATTACATTTTAACTCTATGTCATTTTTCTTTCTTAGTTACCCCTCTTTGGATGAAAAGTCATTAGGTACTTTATTTCATAAATGAGAAGGCTTCAGTGGTGAACAAACAGAAAAAATTTTCTTTGCTGTAGCTCTTTTCAAATCTGAGATCATTTCTTTATTTTACTTAGACTTCTTTTTGAGGAAAATGTAAGATAAATGAAAATCCAAATAAAATGATAGCCAAGAAAAAAGTTGTCATCTTCATAGAACTAACAGTGGATTCAGAGGAGCTGCTGTACAGGAGCCAGTATGCTGGATTCATAGATTTTGGATCTCTAAATAGGAAACAATATTTTGAAACTCTTAATGCAGGGCAATAACCTCATTAAGGCAATGGTTCCTCCTATTTGCAAAAATGAATACTGATTTATATTTGTTGGGCTCAGTATTGCCCATGTGCTCCTTCCTTTGTGTGCTCCACTCCTCTCCATCCTGCTCAGGCCCCAGGAGGCTGATCTGTGTAGTTTGCACCCCACACTTTCTCTACTGGCTTCTGCTGGATTTTCAGTGGAGGCAGGAGAGTGAAGATAGGAGTATTTATCTCTATGGTTCCTCCCCATGGAGAATGCAGGTGGCTGATCCTTCCTCTGCAGTTCACAGCTCCTAGCAAACAACCCTCTCCATACCTTCTTGTAAATTCTCTCTCCCCCTGTCCTTTCAAACCTTTTTTGGCCTTTATGTTGCAAGTCCTGGAATATCTTATGGTTTCCTTCCCACATGTCACCCCTATGTAATAGTCTCATTTAACACTGTCCTCAAATTACCCACTATGGGTCTGCAATGTTTCTCCTTCTAGGATCCAACGATTTCAGTTAAAGTCATATATAAAGCTCAAAACATGAAATAGATCAGTATTTCTTTAAATTATAATTTGTGGGTGTCAGTAGGTCATAGCATGTTCAGAGGAACCAGAACTACATTCTGGGTTGCTCTCCGTGGTGATCTTTACCATGTAGAATAGATTATAGCCATTAAGTTACTTTGTATAGAAGTGATGTTATGGACGCTAGCTCTGTGTGAAAAATTAGGGCAAGGATAAAGAAGGTCACACTTGAATAAGCAAGAGCAATTACTGAGATTTTCCATAGTCTAGAATCTAAACCCTTGGAACACTCGAGTAAATTAGACACAGTCCCTATTCAAATGTGGAAGATAGACATAATAATACATGGCAGTGCATTATCTTAGGTACAATAGCAGGGGAACATACAGGTCATTATAGGAGACCAGATGAGGGGTTCTAATCCTAAACTGAAGAACAAAGGGGAGATCTTCTGCAAGTAATTCCTGATCTATATGTTAAATGAGGAGGGTTATGGTAAAATTTCCCATGTTGGAGAACAACTTATGCAAAAGCATGAAAGCAAGAAAAAGGATGGATTCTAAAGGGAGTCACTTGCCTACATGGTCAGTTAGTGAAGGACAGAAGATTAAGGTAGGGAGGTGAGTGTGACAGAGCATGGAGGTCTTGTTTGCCATGTTAAAAAGCTTGAAGAGTATCCTAGCATTGACAGTGACATGGGCACATTTTCTCTCTAGATAGAACATGTTGGCTCAACTCCAGAATCAGGGAAACTAGTTAGTGGTCCACAGCAGCAGTGAGGACTGACCTAGGGCTAGAAGAGCTGGCATGGAAAGGAGAGACATGAATAATGTTCAGGAGGTAGAACTGAAAGATCATGGCATTGGGTTAGATGGATGCAGGAGAAGAGAGGAGATAGGAGTCCTGGGCCTCTAACTTAGATATGGGATAGAGAGTGGTCTGAATAACTAAGCCAGAGAATTCAGGAAGAGTCCTTTTCAGGGGGAAGACAATGATTTGACTTTGAGACTGAATTAGTAGTAAAAGTGGGGTAAACGAGCAGGTGTGTGTTTAACTTTCCTGGGCTGCCATAACAAAATACCTCAGGCTTGTGGCTTAAACAGTAGCAATTTATTGTCTCACAATTCTAGAAGTCCAAAAGCAAAATGTCAGCAGAGTTGGTTGCTTCTGAGTTTTGTGAGAGAGAATCTGTCCCATGCCTCTCTTCCATTAGCTCCAGGCATACTGTGGCATATAAATAGCTTTCTCTGTGTGACTTCATCTCTCTACATATCTGTCTCTGTGTCAGAATTTCCCTGTTTGAGGAATTCTCTGGTTGTCCAGTGGTTAGGATTCAGCACTTTCACTGCTCTTGCCGGAGCTTGATCTCTGGTCAGGGAACTAAGAACCCGCAAGTCACAGACGCAGCCAAAAAATAAATCCCCTAATTTATAAAGATACAAGTTGTATTTAATTAGGGCCCACCTTAATGACTTCATCTTAACTTGATTATCTGCAAAGACCTTACTTCCAAATGAGGTGATATTTGGTACTGGGGGATTTCAACATCTTTTGAGGAGACAATTCAGTGCATAACAGCAAGTCCAACAAAAAGCCTGACGGTATATCTGAAACTTGCAAAAAGGACTGGGATAGAGACAAAGATATAAAAGTATGTATGCTCAGTACTAAAGACCTAAATGTGTAGTACTCAGGAAGAGCCTATGAATGAAAAAATACCAAGCCAAAGACAGAATGCCAACATTCAAGGAGTGGACAGAATAAGAAATGCCCACACACAACAGAGATTAAAGGGTCAGGCTTGTACATGTGAGGAACAATAGGAGGACACAACTGTCATGGGAACTCATGGCCTTAAAGAAAGATGGCAGATCAACAATAAGTACACTTCAATTCAGTTAGGTGAGGTCAGGAAAGGAACACAGTCACCTTGTGATAAGAAGTTCACTGGTGGCTTTGTCATGACACATTCAGCAGAGACATGGGTATGAGGTCATTTTGCAGTTTGATGGTGGGTGAAGAGGAATGAGAGAGCAGAGGAAACAAGAAAATTATTTTCAGAAAGTTTAGTTGGGAAGAGGAAGGGATGGGAATATAGCCAGAGGAGAACAGAGGGAAAGGAAAAGTGACCTAGTGGGGAAAGGAACCTGGTGCAGGGAAGCTTTGAGGAAGAAACACTGGAATGGGAGTGAAGTTATGGAAGGACAGGGTGAAGAGATGGAGCAAGGTCTTTGAAAACACAATAAGGATTCAAATATAGGAGTCTGCCTTGAACGTATAGAAAGAAAATGTAAAATATGAAACAAGAATTTTCTCTTTAAGAATGGGATTCCAGGAAAAAGTCCATCAACAAATGAAAAAACAACCCTACTTAATGGAAGAGAATATTTGCAAATCATATGTTTCCATGCATGCTAAGTCACTTCAGTCATGTCCAACTCTCTGTGAACCCGTGGACTGTAGCCCACCAGGCTCTTCTGTCCATGGGATTCTCCAGGCAAGAATACTGGAATGGGTTGCTGTGCCCTTCTCCAGAGGATCTTCCTAACCCAGGGACTGAACCTGTATCTCCTTTGGCTCCTGAATTGTAGGCAGATTCTTTACTGTTGAGCCACCAGGGAAGCCCATCATATGTTTGATAAGGGGTTACTATCCAAAATATAAAGAACTCATACAACTCAATAATGAAAAAAATCTGACTTAAAAATGGGTAGAAGAACTGAATAGACATTTTCCAAAAGAAGGCATAAAAGTGGCCAACAGTTAGATTAAAAGTGCTCAATATCATTAATCATCAGTGAAATTCAATTCAAAACTACAATGAGATATCATCTCATACATATTAGAACATCCATTATCAAAAAAAAAAAGAGATAACAAGTATTGGTGAGGATGTGGAGAAAAGGGACCCCTGTACAATGTTGATGGAAAGGTAGTGGTACAGCCACTAAAGAAAACAGTATGGTGAGTCCTCAAAAAATTAAAAACTGAATTATTGCATGATCCAGCAGCCCCAGTTCTATGTATCCAGAGGAAATGAAAGAAGTATCTCAGATATTTGCACTCCTATGTTTATTGCAGCATTATTCACAATACCCAGAATATGGAAACAGCCCAATTGTCCATCAGTGAGGAATGGATAAAGAAGATGTTTATTTAAGCCATGAAAATGAAAGACATTCTGCACAACATGAATGGATTTTGAAGGCATTATGCTAAGTAAAAGAAGTCAGATAAAGACAAATACTTTGATATCACTTATCGGGGAAATCTAAAAAAGCCAAATTCATAGAAACAAGATTACAATGGTAGAGATTAGAATGGGAGTTACCAGGGGCTGGGGGATAGGGGAAAAGGGAAGATGTTGGTCAAAGAGTACAAACTTCCAGTTATAAGAAGAGCAAGTTCTGGGAATCTCATGTACAACATAGTGATTATAGTGAATAATATATTTTACACTTGACTGTTGCTAAGAGTAAATCTTAAACATTCTCAGAACAAAAAAGAAATGGTAATAATGGTAATAATGTGACATGATGGAGGTGTTAGCTAACAGTATGGTGGTAAACCATTTTGCAAATATAAGTGTTTCAAGTCAACATGATGTGCTGCTGCTGCTGCTTCTAAGTCGCTTCAGTCATGTCCGACTCTGTGCAACCCCATAGATGGCAGCCCACCAGGCTCCACCGTCCCTGGGATTCTCCAGGCAAGAATACTGCAGTGGGTTGCCATTTCCTTCTCCAGTGTATAAAAGGGAAAAGTGAAAGCGAAGTCGCTCAGTTGTGTCCGGATCTTAGCGAACCCATGGAGTGTAGCCTACCAGGCTCCTCCGTCCATGGGATTTTCCAAGCAAGAGTACTGGAGTGGGGTGCCATTGCCTTCTCCCCAACATGATGTAAATTTATACAATGTCACATGTGAATTATATCCCAATAAAGCTGGGCGGGGAAAGTAAGGGCATCCATTTTTTTTTTTCTCAGCAAAATGCCTCCTGACTATACTTGTTGAACTAAATTAAGGAGTTCCAAAGTAGATACATTTTTGTTTGGTGAACCCTCTTTTTTCCCTATGATATTAATATGACAAAAGAAAAAAAAATTACTAATGAAACCTGTAAGTTTTTCCTGGTGGGCCATATAACCTAAAGGCTCCATATGCTTGTATCAGAAGAAAGATCTTGATTATTAAATATATTATTAAAATGCCTACATTGAAAATGAAAGATGACTTAAAATTGAACCAGTTGATTAACATGATACTAACTTTAGATGTATTATATTTTTTAAGTTATATACTATACAATGAAAGCTCCTAAAGACAGAAATTTGATTCTTCTCTTCCTATTGCAATCAAGTTTTTAAAAGTGATTTCTGTTGTCTTTTCTGAAATTCAAAACACATACGAATGTGTTTTCCCCACACCATAGTTGTTTTGTTTTTTGACTATGCGTGCTTGCGTGCGTCAGTCATGTCTGACTCTTTGTGACCCTGTGGACTGTAGTCCACCAGGCTCCTCTGTCCATGGGATTCTCCAGGCAAGAATACTGGAGTGGGTTGCCATGCCCTTCTCCAGGGGATCTTCCCAACCCAGGGATTGAACCTGTGTCTCTGAGGTCTCCAGCATTGGCAGGTAGGTTCTTTACCACTAGCTTCACCTGGGAAACCCCATGTTCATTTGATTCACTCCTTTTCATTGTATTTAAATTCCATTACACACATGAGTAGGCATTATGGATGATATAATAAGTATCCCAGGAAGCTGTTCTTATAAAGGTTAGCTAGCAGTAATTTCGGAGAAGGCAATGGCAACCCATTCCAGTACTCTTGCCTGGAAAATCCCATGGACAGAGGAGCCTGGTAGGCTGCGGTCCATGGGGTCGCACAGAGTTGGACACGACTAAAGTGAGTTAGCAGCAGCAGCAGCAGCAGCAATAATTTAACTCTACCCATTATTGACCTAAACCACACAAACGTATCCTAATTTCTAGCCCAAATTAAACATATTCCCACTTAAGCTTTGCCTTATCAATATTAAACAGTTGCATCCATCACTTCATCACCCAGCACTCACGGAGGCCAACAAAATGGAGACAGATAGTGGTCTTACACAACTGTGGTTAAAACTGGTCAAAATGTTCAAACACTTAAAGACTATATGAACATATTTCTAGTGCCCTGCCTTCCTCCAGTGGAAGCTTGGAAAAGGCCAAAACAAATGACAGGTTCTTGCTGAAGCTGAAGCTCCGATGCTTTGGTCACCTGACGTGAAGAGCCAACTCATTGGAAAAGACTCTGACACCAGGAAAGATTGAAAGCAAAAGGAGAAGAGGGTGGCAGAGCATGAGAGGGTTAGATGGCATCACTAACTCAATGAACACAAATTTGAACAAATTCTGGGAGATAGTGAAGGACAGGGAAGCCTGGTGTGCTGCAGTCCATGGGGTCACAAAGAGTCGGACACAACTTAGTGACTGAACAACAACAAGTGACTGAACAACAACAATCTTGTCACTGAGAGCACTAAATGGATGTGACTGACATGCTGAAGGCCCCGACATTCCAAGGCTGTGCCATGCTCCTTTGAGTCTTCAAAATAAGCATTTTTGATGAATATCTGGTGAACTGAGTTAAAGCACTAGCGTATGGTCAGGCCTCTCAAGGTGGCTGATCTCTTGCTCTCTGTACATCTCCTGCTTGACCTACACATGCTTCAGGTACACTCTATTCACAGGAATGTGCTTTCCACCTGCTCCTTAGGCCAGAATGGCTCCACCTGCTAGTTTATTAAAGGGAAACAGCTGTGCTCATGATGGTCGTTAACCTGAGGGGCTGGGAGGAAACTGCTCTGGCTGTTGGTTTCCCTGGTAACTGATGAGCCAACCTCCTTGACGTCATCCCCCCTATAAATGGTAACCTCCCCAGGCCTGGTCCTTGCGTGTTGCTCCTTGGCTGCCGCATGCTGTGGAGGTGCTGCTCTAGGACCTGGCTTCAGACATACACGGTCTCCTGTCCAATAAGCCACTGCTGTCTTCATCGCTGTCTCCAGGTTATTTCTTTGGTGTCAAGGCTGGGCACGTACAAGGCTTGCAGGGTGCAGAATGGTGAGTCAGCCAGGAGATGGAGGAAACTCTTGTGAATGTGAGATGTTAGGAAATAAGGACAAGGGACAGAAAGTTGCAGTGGTGACCCTGAGCATGTGGGCCGTTCGCTAGCATATGGGACCGTGTGGCAGCTGTCTACTATGAGAAGCATCTTTCTCTTTCCATTATGTCGACAATATCCTGTTAACCACAGAGCCTCTTTCTAGTGTAGAAGTAGCAGCCCCATGCTAGTGGCTCATTAGATTCCAAAGAGATAGCTGGTGAATAAGCCACTGTTTAGGGTCTAGAACAGCTGTGTGTGAGATGCAAGACCCCCATGAACATCAATAGTGACAAGGGAATCCACTTTTTCAGACATGAAGTTCAGGAATGGGCCCGTGAGAATGACACACAGTGGCATCTTCCCCTGCCTCACAACTCCATTGTTGCTGGGCTGTGAATGAGCTGCTTCAACATTTGAGACAAGAAACCCACTCCCTCAGCGGTGGACACATCCCAGGAGCAATGGTCCCAGTGCTGACACCATCTTAACCCAGAAGCAACTAGTCGGTGCCATTGAGTTCACTAGTTCACCACTGAAAGACTATTGCCAACTGTTGGTCAGGACAACAATTCACTTTTGCCTTCATCATAGGATCTTCCCCAGTGAACCACATTATAATAACATGGCCCTGAGACTGGCAGGTAAGTCCCCGTGGTTTGGATTTGCAGCCTTATGGGGAAGAGAATTAGAAAGGGACTTACAGGTTTCACCTGTCTCCTCCTCCTGGGCCCCACCTGAAAGGACTAAGGTAACTAATCTGGGCCCCCTACTAGAGAAGGACGCCATTCTACTAACCCTGAGGTCTTGTTATATGACCTCTCCAGTATTCAGCCCTCAGCTATGGGGTCTGCAGGTGGATGGGTGGTGAGGCCCTCAGGCCAGGACAGAAACCACAGACAGTGGTATTATCTCAGAATGCAGGTACTGCTTGTATTTTGCTTAATGGTCATGTTTTCCCCTGTACTGTGCCTGTTAAACAACTTATGTTTCATCCCTAGTCCGAGCAGAGGGAATCTGTTCACAGACTGGATGACAACAGTGGCCTCCCTATGAAATGAGTTGGATTGCTGGGTCTACAGGGAGATGCCAATGTGGTCCTCCTCTGCACCTTCCATGAAAAATTGACCCAATAAGGGCCTGACTCAAGTTTGCCCACCTCTTGGACTCCTAACACTCTTTAGCTGCTGCCATCTATATTGCATTTGTGGTATTTAGTTGAAGTTCACCTTTGCATACCTGACCCCATGGATAATGTGGAAGGTAAGTGGTGGGGGAGCAAGATTTTAAGGATCGTGCTGGGTGTATAGGGGAGGGGTGTTTTGTCAGGCCGCTCAAGGTGGCTGTTCTCTTGCTCTCTGTACATCTGCTCATCCCGTGCCTGCTTCACCTACTCCCTACCCACACTACCGACCATCCTTCAGACTTGCTGCAGCCCCAGTTAATGATTGTTCTAACTTTAGATCAGAACATTTCCATTATAATTACTTGTCAAAGGGGCCATGAGGGGCATGCCTCTCTGCTGGTTTCCCTGGTAACCAATGAGCCAACTTGACTCAGTCGCCCACATGAGCATGCTTTCCGCCGGCCCCTTAGGCCAGAATGGCTCCACCTGCTAGTTTATTGAAGCAAAACATCGGCCCTCATGATGGTTGTTAACCTGAGGGGCTGTGAGGGACGTGCCCTCATTGCTGGTTTCCCTGGTAACTGATGAGCCAACCTGATATCAATTCCCCTATAAATGGTAGCCTCCTTGCCCCGCCACCCCAACCCAATTAAGACTGCTGCCACATCCTGCCTGCCTTCCTCCCCACATGGGGTCTGTCACTCCAGGACCTGGCTTCAAACATGTAGGATTCTCTATCCGTTACAGCACTGATGTTTCTGTCAATGACTCTAGGCTCATTCTTCAGTCTTGAGGATGGGCAAGTACAGGGCTTGCGGGCCTGTGGGGCACAGCCCAGCAACCAGTATCTTCCAAGTGTCCCTTACCACTTCATTACATGAGTTTTAAGCAGAACTGTCTTGAGCACTATGTCTTAAAGAGATTCTGGTAAAACTGCTCCTTTAATTTTTAACTGCAGACCCCTCTCTCCTCATGAAATCTGAAGGGCTGAACCACACTCACTTTTACTCTCTCAATAATTGCCTCTATTTACTATGCCATTGTTACTGAATCAGCATTATTGAGATTGTGTGCCTGCCTCCATCATTCCTTTTCTTTTTTTTTTTTCTTTTTTCTGATTTTCCTTGTTCCCAGGGGATCTTTAGTCACTTATGAAGAGATTCCTGGTGAGAATTACTCCATTGCATTTCTCCATAAACCAAGCATATTTTTATTTTACTGACTATTATTAATAGAAACAGCTTAGGCTCATCCTGAGCCAATCCCTACCTTAGCTATATGTGTGCTAAAAAAATCATTGTAGAGGTTCTTTCCCATCAAAAAGAAATCAACTACATGCAGTAAATTGCAATACACATCCTCCGTTTGCCTTACCAGAATGCATACTAATTTGAGGTGAGGTTTCGTTTCCAGTACCTGGCACCTATTTGCCTTACTAGAGAGTTGCCCTCAGGTTATAGGAGCCTGTTTTGCCTACCAACAGGAACATGCCTGAGAATTTATGTCCTCCAGGAACAAGAGGCCAATAATTCATTGCCACAGAGATATAAATACTCCAGCTTCCTTGCTCCTACTCTGAGACAAAATCTACACTGTCTCCCAAACTCCCTAAGAATTGATCTGAAACTTACTTTATATCCCTTCTAGATCTTCTCTTCTCTGACAGTTTTTCTTGGGAATGTGTTCTAATAGATCATTTTCATAGGAATCATTTCAAGATCTGATTCTAGAGAATTTGATCCAAGACAACTATTTCTACAAGGGAACCTAGGAGACAGACTCTCAGGATAGACTTCTGGAGTTGAATCACTCAAGTCAGATGACACAAGGACACATTTGATGTTAGTAAGGGTAGCAGTAGTAGTCTTGGCCTACTGTAACAGTAGCAGAACATTGGGATGGGAAGTGAGATACAGGTGAAAGGGCATGCACTGGCTTAGTCAGTACTTCTAAGTCTTGAGAGATGTGGAGAAATAGCAATTATAACAACTTCGAGGTTGGCTGTGTGTTGGTCAGAACCACTGAGGGACTCAAACAGGAGAATTATATCAGAGCATGATATGGAAGATCCCCTGGAGAAGACTTTGGCAACCACTCTAGTATTCTTGCCTGGAGAATCCCCATGGACAGAGGAGCCTGGTGGGCTATAGTCCATGGGGTCGCAAAGAGTTGGATACAACTGAGCAACTAAACATGATATGAAAGTCAGAAAACCTCCCTGGCAGCACATAGATATCACAGTCTCCAATAGAGGGAAGATATACTCTAAAGACCAGATTCAAGATTTGATTGTTACATCAGCAAAAACACAAGACTAAAGGCACAAAAAGTCTCTTACGCTAATATCACATTTTAGATAAACCTGAAACTTACTTGCTCTGCTAGTGGCAGATAGCCTCTCTGAAGACTGTTCAAGTTCTCTTTTCCTCTAATACCTACCAAATAATAAACCTCACATGGGACAAATAACTAGGTTAGATCTTAGTGTGTCTTAACTGGAATAGGGGAGGGAAAGGATTATTTACCAACAAAGTATCAGGGACCAGGAGAAGGTGCCTGAAATATGGGACCAGGGTTTTGGGGCAGAATGTAAGGCTGTATAAGGGAGACTTTGACAATATGGGGATACAATGCTATGACTCAAGACTTAATGTTATATAAGCCTAAATGGAACACCTGAAATGGTCCACTACTGGCAAATTAGCAATTCAAAAGCAATACTGCATGGCAGGTAAAATAGCAGAGAGTAATGCCATTTTAAAAGATTTGCGGGATACTAGGATGATGGCCTCTACCATGTTCCCATTCAACTCACCATTTTGTGGCCCCAGCAAAAATGGATTGTAACAGAAGATGAAGAATTACCATAGACTTAATCCAATGACAGTGGGTGCTAAATCACTTCAGTCGTATCTGACTCTTTGTGATCTTATGGACTGTAGCCTGACAGACTCCTCTGTCCATGGGATTTCCCAGGCAAAAATACTGGATTGGGTTGTCATTTCCTTCTCCAGGGGATCTTCCTGGCTCAGGGATCAAACCTGCATCTCCTGCACTGGCAGGTGGGTTCTTGACCACTAGTGCCACCTGAGAAGTCCACTTAATCCAATGGTAGTCTTAATTGCCTATGTTTTGCCAGATGGCATATCATTAATAGAACTTTATTTTCAGCATGTATATAAGTCCTAGTTCCCAGAAAAGAGGAATACTTCCAGGAATGGGCTCAGTAAGGGTTCCAAAATGCCTAAAACTATGAGTGCTGACTTGTCATGTTGGGATCCTCTTGCTGGTAGACCCAAGAGCAAAATAAAGGAGTCACCAGACTGGCCAGAGTAATTAACCCTGATCATTATTGGTTGGTTGCTCCTACATAATAGGGACAGGGACAAGTATGTCCAGAGCTTGGGAAATCCCATGCCCTTTTCAACTATGAATAGGTAATTACAGCAACTACATTAGACAGAGTTGTGGCATCAAACCTCCAGAGATGAATTATTGGGTCACCGTACTCTGCAAGCAACCCAAAGCAACAAAAGGACTGGCCAAGAGAGGAGACCTATAAGGGGTGGATGAAGGAAGATTGTGAATATCAGTTAAGTCTTTAGGACTGATTGCAGCTGGGGGTGTGTAAATGTTTCATTAATCTTTTCTTCCTAAAGAATCAGTGCTATGAACTTAGAATGCAACTGGACAGTGTGAAGAATAGCAAGATGTCAGTGTTCTGCCCATATCTTTTGGGGTCTTTTACATTTTGAGGCATGAATACCAATGCCCCTTATGCTTTCATTGGCAATAGCCAGCACACCCATCACTTGGTTTGAGGGCTGTCCTTGGGCTGCTGGAACCTACTTGACCTGTACTCACTGAAAGAAGTGCCTGGGGACTCAGGACCTCCTGGAAGCAGCCCTTGGCCAGTGATAGATAGATACTGGCATATAAATACTGCAACTTCTTTAGCTTTGGTTAGAAAAACTCTGAGGTATGGCCTAGGCTATGCCCATTGCTCCCTTGGAGAATTAACCCCAAATTACCTTCCTCCAGATTTAGGTTGTTCCCACACTCTTGTTTGCTCACCTTTCTTTTTCTCCCTGCTTCCCTACTGTCTTTATTGTTTTTCTGAAAATACTACCTATTAAATCACTTTTACAGGAATCTTGATCTCAAGGTCTGCTTCTAAAAGAGGCAAAAAATTTATTTGAGTAATAATGTTAGTGTTATTTTGATGTTAATATTATTATATTACAATAAAGCAAGAAAAGTAATTAAGAACCAAGGTGTTCAACACATGGAAAAAATGCAAGAGTATAAAATTTAACTTAAAAAAAAATTGCTCTCGTATTCAGTTTGAATTGGAAATATTAGAATTTATTATTATTTTTTCTAAAAAATACTTTTTCTGAGTTCTTCCACTGAAATAGCCTAGATGCACCCCAATGCACAGTATGTGGTCTCTTAATATTGTTTCCTTCTGAAAGGAACCAGCATCCTTCAGAAAGTCCAGGTCTGGAAACAGAAAATATATGAGAACCCTAGAAAATATTGTGTGCTAGAAAACAGACTATCCAGGATCACTAGGGTCATGTCATAATGATATAGGAGCCAGCTTGAAGGGACTCCTGCTGGCAAAAGAAGAGATCATTTGAGCATCAAAATAAAGTAAGGACTGTGATTCCATGAGGTCATTTAACTTGGTCATCTGTACTAAGGCATTGAATTATTACTCTGAAAAGTTTTAAGTACTTATCCTGACTTTCCTATTAAATCTGTATTTCAGGGTAACCAAATATTTGACTAGGTGAATTTCCTATTTTGTAGAAAATTGCAGCTCATAAATGAAGGCACAATAGTATTCTAGAGTCACTATTTTGCAATTTATAATGAAATAACAGTTCTAGGTAATATTTACCAACCACTAAAAACTACAGGTGAAAGGTTGATAAGTACTTTGTTAGTGGATAAGTCAAGCTGAGAATATCTGAGCCCACGGATCAGTCTTAATAAAAGTGAGACAACCCGCTGTGGTGAAAGCATCAGACACCCCTACAAAGTACTCTTTTCCTGAATCTAACCAACTCGATGTACACAGAGTTTTCAGGATGTAAGGGGATAAAGAAATATATCAAATGACATAGGAAGAAATTAGTCAAATCAATTATGAGAATAATTCTGCAAATGACTCTCTTGTTGTACTGTTTTAAATAACAGCAAATAGGAAATGCAGGTGGGTGGAAGGATTGTTATGAAATTAGACCTGAGAGCCATAACAATTAAGTGTCATATGTGGATCTTGTTTGGATCTTCATTTAAATAAATAGAGTATAAATGAATAACTTTGAAGCAATTAGGAAAACTTTCATGATATTAGATGATATTAAGGAATTATTGTTTATTTGTTAGATGTGATGATAGCATGTTATTTTTCCCCAAGTCCTAATGAATTATATAGCCATGCTGTACTTTTTGTTGGAGAAATGACATAATACAGAAAACCACTGTTGGGTATGGTATATGGAAACTCAAATGGCCAAATATTGAAAATTGTGGAAACTAGTTAATGGGTCTATGGTTATATCAGATTGATCTACTTTTTTTCCTGTGTTTGAAACTTTCCATAATAAAATGTTAAACTTAAAAACTTAATAAGGAAAACACAGAATCCAGATGTAGAATCCAGAAGCAATTTCGAAGGGCATCACAAAGCAGTATAAAGCTTTGGGGTCAGCAAACAGAATGATGGTTCCCTCCTGGGTAATCAGTACCTAGAACTGGGGATATTGACACCAGATGGGAAGGTTGTTTGCTTAAAACATGGACATTAAACAACTGTTGACCTAGGACTTTCAGTCAATAAATGGGCCCCTTTCCCAGAAAATAGCAGAAATTGACAGCCTTTGTGTGAGACAGGACAAATAGTAAAAACATCCTGAAAGAGCCAGATAAAAATCAGTACAACCTGGACTTCAGAAAAAGAAAAACATCCAGGTGAATATGACAAGGTATCAAAGACTCTTGGGCAGATGAGTTAAAGTTTTCAACATTTTTTTAAAATATTTTTATTGGAGTATAGTTGATTTACAGTGTTGTATGAGTTTCAAGTGTACATCAAAGTGAATCAGTTATATATATATATATGTATATATATGCTGCTGCTGCTAAGTCGCTTCAGTCGTGTCCGACTCGGTGCGACCCCATAGACAGCAGCCCACCAGGCTCCGCCGTCCCTGGGATTCTCCAGGCAAGAATACTGGAATGGGTTGCCATTTCCTTCTCCAGTGCATGAAAGGGAAAAGTGGAAGTGAAGTCGCTCAGTCGTGTCCGACTCTTAGCGACCCCATGGACTGTAGCCTACCAGGGTCCTCTGTCCATGGAATTTTCCAGGCAAGAGTACTGGAGTGGGGTGCCATTGCCTTCTCTGATATATATATATATATATATATATATATATATATATATATATATATATATATATATATATATATATATGTATGTATGTATAAATTACAAGTTGTATATATAGCCACTCTCTTTTAAAATTCTTTTCCCATATAGGCCATTACAGAGTATTGAGTTCCCTGTGCTACACAATAGGTCCTTATTAATTATATATTTTATATATAGTAATGTGTATATGTCAATCCCAATTTTCCAATTTATCTCTCCCCCACTTACCCTCTGGTACCCATAAGTTTGTTTTCTATCTCTGTGACTCTACTTCTGTTTCAACATATCTTTAGAGGGAAAATAACTTGATCATGTTATAGAGCATCTTCTATGTGCCAAACATATATTAAGCACTTTAAAAGCATAATAAATTTTAAAATGCTTCAGTATGTAAGAAATTATAGTGCAAAATTTTTGATTTTAGGTCTTAGATGTCCATATCTACTCAGTAGCTTGTCTTCAAAGAGTTCCAAGGTAAAATGCTCCCAAGTACTGCTAAAGACAGGAGGCTGAACCAGGAGAACTTACAGTCATGGCAGGAGAAGCCACAAGGGAATTCATAGTCCTCAGAGAACACACCTCAGTAAAATGACCCTCTTTCTAAGTAGCCTGAATATCAAACAGATGTGACCTTTGGAAGAGATGAGGGGGGAAGGGGAGAAGGGAAAGGAGGAAGAGAAAGAAGATGGGGCAGAAAGCCAGTAGGACATTCATAAAACATTTAGAACACCATAGCATGCCTGTCATAATAGCACTGTAGACATGGAGCCATCCTCAATAGAAAAATCCTGGAAACTGTTATGGGACAGGCAGGTTCTGCCTCCTGGTAGAGCAGGAGACTGGGGGGCAGGGTGGGGGAGAGTCTGTCTATTAAAATCATGAAATGACTGGCAGATTTCTAGGAGGTTTCTAGTCCATTGGATGATTTTAAGACTCCCTCCCCTCCCCTGAAGATTCAAGGCAAGAATGTAAGTGAAGTTAAAAATTAAATTTTTAACTTTGACCTAGGGAGATCAAAGGATATGGTGAAGGATTTAAGTGGCTGAAATTAGCAAATCCAGAAATTCAATATTTTTTAAATTTGAGAGGAAAGTCTTCACAGGGCAAAAAGGAATCACTTTTCTGTCCTAAATCAGGTTAGTAACTATATGCTTATATGTTATTCATTAAGTGAAGTTTAGAATTAATTCCCCAGAAGGATTAATAAGGAGGGCTTCTATTAGAGATTTTATCAAAGCTATTTAGCAATCTGGGGAAATCTGGACGGGGGAGTTGGACAAAATATCTATTTTTATAGATTTTCACAAGGGAAAGAAAACATTCCTAGGGATGAATTTGAGGTGGACAGTTATGTCAATAGACAAGGAAAGAGAAGTGTGTAGTGTATGGTGTTTAATGCTTGTGTATGTATGAGTGGCGTGGAGAGTATGTGTACTTGTGACGGTGGTGGTGTGTGTGTGTATACAAATAAATGGCAGCTCCAGATGTCCCAGTGGGTAATAATGGTGGTTGACAGACTGCTCATTTATATATCCTTTGCAAACCCAGCCTTAGAAATTTTAAGTAGTTTTTGAGCATCTAATGTCATACATGCTGATATAGACAAAACTCTTTGATTCACCCACTTTGTCGAGCTTCCCACCAACAAATGCAGACCTAGCAGCAGGGGTCATTTTGTCCAGGGTAGTGGGGAGAATGATTTGCCTCTCTTTGTAAAAGCATTTTTAAAAAACAAATCTTTTAGCTCTACAAAGATATAAGAAAAACAAAGAAATGTATGTTACCTTTAATTCCTTTTCTGACATCCTTCCTTTCTTTTTGTACATCCAAGTTTGTCGTTTAGCTGCTAAGTCATGTCTGACTCTTTTGTGACCCCATGGGCTGTCCTTGGTATTTCCCAGGCAAGAATACTGGAGAGGGTTGCCATTTTCTTGTCTGGGGGATCTTCCTGACCAAGGAATGGAACCTGAGGCTTCTGCCTCATCTGCTGCATTGTAGGCAGGTTCTTTACCGATGAGCTACCTTCAGTAACCTGCTTCTGTCTGAAAAGCTTCCTTTCACATTCCCTACAGGGCAGATTTCCTGGCAATGAATTCTCTCAAGTTTTGTTTGACACGCTTTCTCTTTCACTTTTGAGGGATATCTTCACTGGATATAGAATTATGGCTTGGCAGAAAGTCTTGTTTGCTTTTTAAGAGTTTTCAGGTTTTCTATGTATTTTGTAATCAACAAAAATAGCATATAAGTGAAATGTCAAAACAATGGGTACTGGTATGACAAAGCAAGTTTCCCTGGATTAATGTTTTAAAGCAGAGAGAGGTGCTGGTGGATTTTAACCAGTTCTTCCCTCTGTAATGCTGACGTCAGTGTGTTTTGCACTTACAGGGGATAGAAAACAAACGCTTCAGCAAGAAGAAAAGCAACCATAACACCATTATGCAAGTGGATAACCAGGTCTCTCCAGGGAAAGGTAGAAATTATTCTCTATCACATAGGCTTCCTTCTTCTTAAACAGGACACCATTGATTCCACGTGAGAAGATTTTGTCCATAAACATATGGACTAAAATGTAAAGGGTCTTAGAAATGTTCAGGAAAGGAGGTGGAGGGAAAAAATATCCCTGCAATGATTTTCCATTAGAAAAACCGTAAATAAAATAACCCATGTACCAAGATTATTCACACTGTTATTTTGATTCCCATACCCCTGTCAGTTTATCAGTTGGTGGAGAATGTCAGAAAGAGGGGGGACTATTTTGGTTCTATCTCAAGGAGAGAGAGAGAGATACATGGATGGAAGTGAGGCAGGATGAATGTTCTTGAGTCACTGCACCCTTCAACATCAACAGCTGGATGTTTACAGGATATTTTTTAGATTGTTTATCTCAAGCAGGGCAGGGGAAAAACAATATGGAATTACTGCTATCGGATTAGAGTTATATCCACATTATGGGGGACAAAAATCCTAGAAGAGAGGGTGGGCAACAAATTGCATACTTTTTCAATTTATATAAATGTTCAGTTCAGTTCAGTCACTCAGTTGTGTCCAACTCTTTGTGACCCCATGAATCGCAGCACACCAGGCCTCCCTGTCCATCACCAACTCCCGGAGTTTACCCAAACCCATGTCCATCAAGTCGGTGATGTTAGTGGCCTATTAAATTTTATATTTCTTCTTGTGTCAATTTTGATACTTATTTTGGTATTTTCATATTGTTCCTTTGTATTCAAATTGTCTAGTGTCTGTGTGCTCAGATGTGTCCAACTCTTTGTGACCCTGTGGACTATAGCCCACCAGGCTCCTCTATCCATGGAATTTTAATTATATGTGAACATACAAAAGATATAAACATATATATGTATATAAAATTGATTTCTGCCTTTATGTTTAACATTTACTTCTTTTTACTTCTTTTTAGGATCTTTGGGTTCATCCATTGTTCATTTTCCAAGTCTTTGAGTTCTCTCTTTTTTAATAAATATGTTCTGAGGTGTAGGATTTGCTCTTTCCAGAGCTTGACATGTAGTATCTTACTGTTACTCAGTCCCAAGCACTTTAGAACTTTAGGGTTAGGGTGTCGGGTTAGGGTGTCGGGTTAGGGTTAGGGTGTCGGGTTAGGGTTAGGGTGTCGGGTTAGGGTGTCGGGTTAGGGTTAGGGTGTCGGGTTAGGGTTAGGGTGTCGGGTTAGGGTTAGGGTTAGGGTTTTGATTTCTCTTTTCCTTTTGATTTCTCTTTTTGTGTGTGATTTCTTTTTTTTGAGTTTCAGATTTTTTTGTTCTTTTTTTTATTGACATATAGTTGATTTAACAATGTTATGCTAATTTCTGCTGTACAGCAAAGTGACTGTTAAACACACATATACTTTTTTTTTAATATTCCTTTCTAAACTTCTATGATTCCTTTTTTAATTCAAGACATTTATAAATCATTCATATTCTTTCTGGAGCAATGTAGAGGAGAAAAAAATGAACAAAACTCAAAAGGGTACCCTTAATTGACCATGACAAGCCCTATTCCACACATGGTGAGGATAGCTTCCCCTTTGCCCTCTAGAGGCTTTTTTTCTCCTCTAGGAATTTTCCCACTGTTTCCTTCAGATTTTTGGGTCTACTTACTTCCCTTTTGCTTTTGAGAATTTTAAAAAGGATGAGGTTGTTTAGAAAGCTTTGGAACAAGTCATCTCAGTGTGCATGTATACATGTGTGGTTTGAAATGTTTTGCAGATGACCCAAGGCCAGTGAGTTTAAAGGCAAAGGAAGGGCTGGGTAATGATTAAATTTCTGAGGCATTTTTTTCTTCCTTTTGCTCAGTCTCAAGGTTCAAACAGGGCAAAAATTTTTGCCTCCTGGAAAACGTTAGGAGGCAATGGATTTTCCCCTCACTGACTCAGCAAGTCTTTGGTATCTAAATATTTAAGGAAAGGGTCACTTACTAGACTCTCCACTGCCAGGGCATTGGTATCTGATTCCTGTTGCCCATTTTCTGGGAAGCAAAAAGCACCCCGAGATCAAATGTCTTCAGGGAAAAATCTGCCTTCAATGATCAGTCTATGCCTTGAGGACTCTGTCTTCACAAAATCTTTGGCCTGAGTATCTCATCTTTCATGCCAGATCATTCACACTTTCAATGAACTGTTAACTTTAAATAAATTTTTATCTAATATTCTTACCTGTTTACAAAGGGAGATCTGTCAAGAAACTAATTTTCCAGGTACTAATGTGACTTTTTTCACTTAACAATATATCTAAATGGAATCCTACAGTTGTACACAAAGAGCTTCCTCATCATTTTTTAGAGTTGCATATGAATTTGGTATGACTATATTATAATTTATTTAACTAGATAATTTATTAGATAACTAGATAATTTAACTAGATAAATTTATCTAATTTGTTTAACTAGATAATTGCTGATTTATCTAATTTAAAATCTTCTACTGTTTCAAACAATTCTTCAAAAGTGTACAATGATACAAAATTCAATTCAGTGGGATTACTAAAAAAAAAAACTTATGTAACTAAATAGACTCAAATATGTAAAGCAAAATTAACACTATTTTTAAAAGGTACAAAAATCCTAATAAAACATTAGCAAAATAAATAATTAAAAAAATCATTTTTAAAAATCACAAAAACTAAGTCCAATCAATCCTAGAAATGAAAGAATAGTTTTCTATTACAAAGTAAATAATTACCATTCAATACAAATTAAAGAAGAAAACTATATGATGATTTCATTAGATACAAAAAAAATCTTTATGAAATTAACGTTCATTCCCGATGAACACTATTAGGTAACTATGACTATGTGATGGACAGTACTCTAAGATGGCCCCTTTGCACTCTTGGATGGAACCAAATGGCAGAGGATAAAGCAGAGAGCTCAGAGGGTAGAGCCAAGAGCCACAAGGATTTTCCCCAGGCCTCAGGAAAAGCTCAACATTTGTCCAGCTGAACTTCAAAACTCTTATTGATCAGTGACTTCTTTTTACACTCCATTTCTCTCCCTTTTGAAACTGAAATGTCTGTATCAATATCCTATGCCTGTCCCACCATTATAAGTGGAAACATTGCAAGTGTGTAACTTGTCTCTCTAATTTCACAAGTTCGCTGATAGATACTGTACTCATAGTGGGTTACTTTTAGAAGCTTCATCTGTATTTGTTTTAAATTTTGTAAATTTGAGCTGACTTTTTGATGAGGATTTGGACTTGAGTTGATAGTGTAATGAGAACGAGACCTTAAGGAACCTTGGATGGGGTGAGTATGTTTTGCATATGGCATGAACATGGATCTTCTGGAACCAGAGAGTGAATTGTTCTAAGATTGCCCAAAAGATTCTGGCCCCTAGTGTACATACACCTTCCTCCAGTTATTTAAGCAAATGCCAAGGTAGGTGCTGCTTGAAGGGATGTTGCAGATCTAAGCATGGTCCATAATCGGCTGATCTTAAATCCAGGTAGGACTGATCTAATCACAGGAGCTCTTTAAATCTGGATCTAGAGGTCAGAGAGCAGCTAGAGAGATTCAAAGCACGAGAGGAATTTAACAGAAGAGATTCTTCCTTGCCGTTTTGGGGGATAGAAGGGGCCATCTGACAAGCAGCATAATGCATAGCATCTTAAAACTGAGAGGAACTCTTAGCTGACAGTCAGCAGGGAAATGGCAACAGAAGTACAACCACCACAGAAAACTGAACTCTTCCAATAGTTCCTTCCAGAGAACCTCCATTTGAGAACTCATCTTGCCTGATCGCTTGATTTTAACTTTTGAGACCTTTGAGGAGTGAAAAATCCAACCACATCATGCTAAAACTTATGACCTGCAGAACTGTGAGCCTTTTATTAAAAGGGTGCCATTTTAAGTCATTAAGTTTGTGAAAATTTTTTAACACGGAAATAGAAACAAATACACTTCATAAAGCATATCTACAACAGAACCTCAAACAAACATTACCCAAAATGTAAAAACATTAAAATCACTCTGTGTAAATTAGGAACAATGGCATAAAACCAGAACTGCTTGATACAATTAGTAATACACTCATGGTTCTGATGCAGTGATACCATGAAGTTAAAGACAGAAGGACATTCCGTACATAGAAAACCTCTCCAAATTAGATGAATTTTTAGAAACAAGATTAACTTTTGGCTAGCTACCTGGACATAACATCAATAATTAAAAGTCAGATTTATTTCTTGGAACTTCCCTGACTGACCAGTGGCTAAGACTCCGAGCTTCCACTGCCTGGGGTGCAGGTTCAATCCCTGATGGGGGAACTAACCCCCTGCTGCATGGTGTGGCCAGAAAAATTATTTCTTTATACTAGCCACAGACAATTTAAAACCTCCACTGGGTTGTAATAATGGAGGTTCCATCCTCTTTTCTTTCAGGCTTGCTAACAAATGTGCTTTTGGATCTATGCCAATCTGATATGTGCTCATAGTTTCTCTACACAATTTTGTTTGATGTATGTGACTGGCGCATCATTCTGCCTACTACACATCCTTTTTTTGTGTGTGTTTTTAAATTTTTATCTGCACTGCAGGGCATGCAGGATCTTAGTTTCACACAGGAGAGATGGAACCCACAACCCCTGTGGTGCAGGCACTGAGCCTTAACCACTGGGCCACCCGCGAAGTCCAAAAATGTCCTCATCCTTGCCAACACTCATTTCTTACCTTTTTTGATAAGTCATTTTAACAGGTGTAAGATGCTATCCCATTATGGTTTTGATTTGCATTTCCCTAATGATGAGTGATGCTGAACATCTTTACATGTACCTCTTAACCACATGCATGTCTTCTTTGGAAAAATGTCTCTTCAGTTCTGCCCATTTCTTAATCAGATTTTTTTGTTTTTGCTTTTTTTAAAAAAAAAATTTGCTTTTAAGTTGTGTGAGTTCTTTTTACTCTGTTCAGTGTTATGTGGCAGCCTGGATGGGAAGAGAGTTTGAGGGAGAGTTGATACATGTATTTGTATGGCTGAGTCCTTTTGCTGTCTACCTGAAACTGTCACACTGTTTGTTAACTGGCTACATCACAATACAAAATAAAAACAAAATTGAGTTCTTTTTATATTTTGCAGTCTAACCCCTTATCAGATAAATGATTTGCAAATGTCTTCTCCCATTCAGTAGGTTGCCCTTTCATTTTGTTTATAATTTCCTTTGCTGTGCAGAAGACTTTTAGTTTGATATAGTGCCCTTTGTTCATTTTTGCTTTCTCTGCTCTTGCTTATTAAAAAATCATTGCCAAGACCTATGTCAGGGAGTTTACCATCTATATGTTCTTCTAGAATTTTTATGGTTTCATGTCTTGAGTTCAAATTTTAATCCATTTTGACTTAATTTTTGTATACGGTATAAGAGAGTGGTCCAGTTTTATTCTTTCGCATGTGATTGTCCAGTTTTCCCACATCATTATTGAATATTTTAATATTTATTGAAGTATAATTACATAAAATATGGATCTTAAGTGTATATTTAGATGTGCTTTGAGAAATGTAGAAACTTACAAACAAGACTCACAGAACATTACATTAAAGTCCCATGATGTCCTTTTGCTCTCCTTACCAAGAGGGAATTGCTGTTTAATATCTAGCCACATAAATCAATTTTGCCTATTTTTGAAATTCATAGAAATAGCATGCATAAAAATGATATTCACTCTTTGGTGTCTAGCTTCTTTAGCTGAGCAAATGTTTGTTGAGATTCATCCAGATTGTTGAGTATATCAGTGTTTCCTTCCTTTGTATTTCTGAGTAATATCCACTGTATTAATATACTACAGTATGTTCATCCATTCCAAAGACCCAGCTAGTTTAAATAAAGCTGTCATAAACAATTAAGTACAAGCCTTTCATAGATATTTTTATTTCTCTTGAGAAAGGCCATTTGTTGAAAAGATTAATATCTTCCGTTGAATTGCATTAGTGCATTTATTCAAAAACATATGATCATATATATTCCTCTCTTTCTGGACTCCCTACTTTCTCCTATAGATGAATTTGTTTGGTCTCACACTAACACTGAATTGACTACTGTAGCTTGAAGCTACCTCAAATACATTACTTTTTAAAAAAATTATTTATTTTAATTGGAGGCCGATTATGTTACACATTACATTTTTTTTAAATGCAACTTTCTTCTGTGATGTGCACATATGAGTTTCTCAATCAGACTAGTCATGTAAGTTTTGAGAATAAAGTAGTTTACTTAAGGGAAAGGTCTTGCTCGTTATTCAGGGGACTTATTTCCAAGAGTAACTCAGGGTGTTTTTAAAAATGGTCCCTTTAAAATAAACATTAGGAAGGGCCACTTGGAAATTTGGACCCCTAATATTAAAATATGTTTTTTGCCTCAGCTGTGTTAACAATGGATATTTTCTGTTGTACATTCCAGTTCCATATTTTTGTTCCATTCGTTATGGAATTGCTGTCTTCCTGCTCCTCTGTAATGTTATTATAATGTCACAGCGTGTGTGTATGAGCCTCACAATGATAGCCATGGTGAACAGCACAGAGCCACATGGTTTGTCCAACACCTCCACAAAGGAGCTCCAGGATAACATAAAGGTATATCGAAAATATTACACATAGTCATAAGTTTAAAATCCTATCTTGCTAACTAATTTGTGTAGAGATTGAATGTTATCATAATTGATACGATAGTAACTATTCAAAAAAGAAGCTCAAGTCTTGATCTACCTCATCAGTAGTAACCTAAATGAAGATGTCCCATGACTAAAGTATGTCTCAGTATTTGTAAAGGGCAAGAGAAGTTTGGACAAGAGAAAAAAGGAAAACATCTTAAATGAGAAATAGAAGTCAACACATTTTCTTTCTTATTTATGTTTCTTTCTTATTTACATGTTTTGTTAATTTCACCTACAGAAGGTAATGAGTTGATAACTACCTGTCAGAAGATGTAGTACAAAAGAAATGGAAATAGATATGAAAAAATATTTTTTCACTATACTTTTCTTATGTCCCTTTTTTAATACACAAGCAAATAAAATATTTCCTTATTTTCACCCCTATTTACATTAAGAGTAATGCTCTATATGCAACGTACTGCACCCTGATTTTTTTTTTAAACAAGCATCAGAACCAGGTCTCAGATTTGACACATTATGTAGGAATTCCTACAGGGGATTTAAAATAACTATAATTAATATGTCAAGGGGTCTAATGGGAAAAGAATACAATACCAGAGAGGTAATGTCAATAGAGATGTGGATATTACTAGAATAAAAAAAAAATAGTAGAAATCGTGACAGTTGTTACAGGTATAAAGAATGCCTTGATGGGCTCATATGTAGTCTCAACACAGGTGAGGAAAGAATCAGTGAACTTGAATATAGGAACTTCCCAAGCTAAAATGAAAAAGATTAAAAAAAAAAAAAAGCATCCTAGAACTGTGGACAATACCAAAAGGTGTAACACGTGCTTGATTAGAATATCAGAGTAGGAAAAATGGAAAGAAATAGTTGAAAAATTAATGGCTGAGAACTTTTTGAAGTTAATGGCAGACACCAAACCACAAATTCAGAACACCAAACAGGATAAATATTAAAAAGAAAATTAATCAAGAACAACAAGAATTACCACCCAGACATAGATATTTAAATTGCAAGAAACCAAGACAAAAAGTATATCTCAAATAAATCTGGAGGGAACAGAGGAACAAGGATAAAAATTACAGAAGATTTCTTATCAGACACCACTCAAACATAAAGAAATGAAATCTCTAAAATACTGAAAGAAAAAAAAAACCTGCCAGACTAAAATTCTATATCCTGTGAAGTTACACATTTAAGAATTTAAGAAGTTGTATACTTTATGACAAAGATTAAATACACAGTTTATTGTGTCAACTGTACTCAAAAAATCTGTCAAAAATCAATTTTATTCAAAATTTTTTCTTTAATTCTTGAGGATTCCATTGCCTTGGTTTAAATATCAAGAACCCCATTTTCTAGAGAAATGGCTACTCACAAAAGCTGTATTTTATTTCCTTCACTGTAGTAAAAGAAGGGGCAGCTCAAGCTGTGAAGCTTGAAACTTTTCTTTGGCACATTCACCATCCCCCATCCCCCCCTCCCCGCCAGGAATCTGCTGCTGTAATCCAGGAGAACTGACCTTCTTTGAATAAGAGTCATAAAAAAGGAATTCAGTTTTCTCCTCTACAAAGGTACTAGATGAAGAAATAGAATAGATTATCATTCTCAAATATGAAAGCTCACCAGATTATTTTCCCAAAGCAGACCTAAATTGTAAACTGAAATTACAAATGAACCTAAAAACTAGCAAAGCGACTATAACTAGGGAAGGAATACTATACTGTAGCACATTTAGGTACTCAAAGCCAAGATGGCCCAGTGATAGAAGTCTCTGCTCAGACAGCGGATGAATGGAAAAAAACAAAATTGACAGAACTCAGAAAACTGATACGATAATACAAGACACAACATTTTAGAAAAGAAGGCAAATAACAAGGAAAACAAAAAAGAACAGAAATCAAAGACAGCGCAATAAGGGACACTGAGTATAGAAAAGAGAAGGAAGGAAGATGAGAAAGTGTTACACATAAATGAGAAATATCCTCTGTCTTCCCTCTGCGAAAACAGCCAAAAATATATATATATATAATTATTTGATTTTGTTTAAAATTTACCAATCTGATAGAAATTCTGTGATAACTTTAAAATTTATTAATGAATGTGTACATTTTTATATTTCTGTGGTCTATATTTATTGGTCATTTCTATTTTTTGCTCTTATAAATTATCTATTGATACCTTTAGTCCATTTTACCTATTGGGATATTATCTATTTTTTCATTTATATGACTCATACAGATATATATATACATTTATTCCTAAGATTTATATAGGGTAATTTACTTATTTATATACAGAGTACTTTAGTTAATGATAACTAGTTAGTGGATTGAATATGGAAATACCAACTTAGGTTTTATTCTTCTGGTGTGGGGAATTTCATCTGAGGTGAGTGGTTTGAATTCAACTATGTTGCCCACTTTTCTTCTGTTTCTACACTCCACTATAAAGAGTGATGGCTTTATGCCATGAGAAAAACAACCCAATATTATTATTCTGAATAATCTGCACAGGGAGAGTCGAGCAAATGTGTGCTGAATCACCTGATATGGGGAAGGATGAATTTTGATTTCCTTGGGAAAATACCTGTCATTTAGAAAAATATGGCAGAGCATCTTGGTCCATCCTCTGAGTAACCTCCCACCAATGAAAAAGATCTGGAGCTTCCATGATCACTTGCTACTATATAAAGGCCCCTCACTATTAGTATTCAATATACTCAGAGTGATGCTTCTACCAAATCTCTCATGGAAGTCCTTTCTATCAGACAAGAAATCACTATCTACAGCTATAGGATGACAGGGATTTGAGAAAGGAAGACAAAGGATGAAGGACACAAGATAACAGTAATGAGAGAGCAAATAGACGCCTACTTAGTTGATCATTTCATAATCAACCAAGAGTTCCATTTAGAACATTCATTCTTTACCTAAAATAAAAACTAATTATGCAAGTGCATAGACAGTTTAGAGAAGGGGACTATCTTAGACATTTCCAAAGAAGTTTTCATCTTGTCCTCACCTACTAAAATTAAAATTTCTTCCTGTGCTGTGAGTCCAAAAACACTGCAACCTCCTCATAGTCCAAACTGTAAGTCCAATATTAAGAATTTCTTATGTTAGATTTAATAAAGCAACAAAACTATGCAAGACCCCCTAGCCAAAACTGGCAGAGGAATCCACTCCTGAGACACACAACAAAATATGCTGCATCAGAGCCAAGTGAAAGAAGAGAAATGGCCTTTCTTCCTTCATTATCCCATTCATTATTCCCATAGTTCAGCCTGAGAACTTCTCTTCATGATTTGATATTCTCTCTGTTGCTACTTTGCTCTTTGGGATCAGTGTGTGTGTTGTTAGGGGGATATGCTGTTTTGTGAACAAGGTTAACTGAATAGCGAAAGAGGATGAGAAGGGGTAAGCGGAAATTAATAACTGCAGTAAATGTAGTACTACATGGTATTCTACAGAGGAGTTTGCATGTATTTTAGTAATATTTAAGAAATAAGTATTAGAGATGTTGAAGATGAACCTGTAGGAATGTCCTGGACTCACCTCCTCCTACCGACACACCAAATATACAGATACCTATGGAAAATTTTCCTCTGGAAAAAAATCAAAAGCTGAATACTCCTACATATCAGGAGAACAAGAAAATGCCCATAACCAAGAGGAAATGCTGAGACACAATCTCACTGTAAACCCCTGGCAAGGTGACCCAGCAAGACATCCCCCTCAGGAGTGAAGAGCCTGAACCTCGCATTGGGCATCATCCCTGCGCCTGAGAGATAAGCCACCCAAAGGTCTAGCTCTGAAAGCCAACAAGGCTCACAAACACAAATCCCACAAAGGTAAAGGGAACTGAGAAATGGTTCTTAAATGGCTTGCCCATGGACTCACCTACCCCATGGCACAGCACAGAAGCAGCTGTTTGAAAAGCACCAAGACATTCTATGAAAGAGGCTTATTTGCTTACCATAAACTGTTGACTTGAGGCGCAAGCATTTAATTTAATACACATCTAGGGTCTGCTGGGGTTCTTTGAGGACGGAAGCCAGTGAATGCCATCCTTGTGTTCTCTCTTTGCTGTACTCCAGAGAGCCAGTATCTCCCAAAGGGGGAGCTTTTACACTCACCTGGCACTCTTGTTCTGGTGCTCCATTTTTTTTTTTTTTTTCTTTTTAGCAGCTGCTGCCTTGATCACCTGGCTCTGGTGGCCAGCAGGGCTTGACAAAAGTAGTATCTATTTGTGATAAAAATTCTCAGCAAGTGAGTATAAAGGGAACATACTTCAGCATAGTAAAGACCAGCAATATAACAAGGCCACAGATAACATCATACTTAATGGTGAAAATCTGAAAGCTTTTCTTCCAATGTCAGGGAAAAAACAGTGATGCCCACTCTCACCACTTTTATTCAGCATAGTATTGAAAGGTTTCACCTGAGGAATTAGGCAAGGTAGAAAAGGAGGGGCATCCAAACTGAAAAGGAAGAAGTAAAATTGTCACTATTTGCAGATGACATGACATTATATATAGAAAATTCTAAAGACTTCACTAAGGAAACTGTTAGGGCTAATAAATGAATTTGGTAAACTTGTGAGATACAAAATCAATATACAAAAATCTTTTGTGTTTCTATGCACTAATAAAAAACTGGCAGAAATAAAATTAAACAATTCCATTTACAATTGCATCAAAAAGAATAAAATACATAGGAATGCATTTAATCAAGAAGGTGAAACACCTATGCACTAAAAACTACATGATACTGATGAAAGAAACTGAAGAAGATACAAGTAAGTGGATAGATATTTTGTGCTCATAGACTGGAAGAATTCATATTGTTAAAAAGTCTACAAATTAGATGTAATCTTATCAAAATTCCAATTACATCTTTTACAGAAACAGAACAAACAGTGCAATTTGTATGGACCCAAAATAGTCAAAGCAATAATAATAAAAACAAAGAGGCATCAAGCCCTCTGATTTTGAACTATATCCCAAAACTATAATAATCAATAAAGTATGGTATTGATATAAACACAGACATGTTGATCAATGAAGCAGAGTAGGTAGCCCAGAAATAAACCCATACATAAAGTGGGCAATTAATCTATGACAGAGGAGTCAAGAATTTACAATGATGAACAGACAATCTCTGATTAATGGTATTGGAAAAACTAGACCCCTATCTTAGACACAGAAATTAACTCAAAATTAATCCATATTGGAACATAAAACCTAGAGCCATGAAACTAAAATAAAATATAAGTGAAAAACTCATTGAAATTAGTCTTGGCTATGATTTTTTGGGTTTGACATCAAAGTCAATGGCAACAAAAGCAAAAATAAACAAGTGAGACTACATCAAACTAAAAGCTTCTGCATGGCAAAGGAAACCATCAACAAAATGAAAAGGCAACCTACTGAATGGGAGAAAATATTTGCAAATCATGTATCTGATCAGAGATTAATATCCAAGATATATGAAGAACTCACCTAACACTGTAGCAAAAAAAAAAAAATCCAATCAAAAATGAACAGAGGATCTAAAAGACGTTTTTCTGAGAAAAACGTCCAGTTTGTCAACAGGCATAAGAGAATGTGCTCAATATCATCATGGAAATTTAAACCCATAAGATATCACCTCACACCTGTCAGAATGGATATTATCAAAAAGATAAGAAATATCATATTGGCTAAGATGTAGAAAGATGGGAACACTAGTGCACTGGTGGTATAATGTAAATTACTACAGTTGCCGTGGAAAACAGTATGTATGAAGGTTCTTCAAAAAAATAACCATATGATCCAGCAATTCTACTTCTGAGTATTTATCCAAAGAAAAAGAAAACACTAACTTGAAAAAATATCTATATCCCATGTTCAATGCAACATTATTTACAATATCCTAAGTATTCATTAATGAATGAATAGATAATGTAAATGTGTACTAATATTTAATAGAATATTACTTGGACATAAAAAGTATGAAATCTTGCCATTTGCTGCAACATGAATGGATCTTGAGGGCCCTGCGCTAAGTGAAATAAATCAGACAAAGACAACTAGTATAGAATCTCATTTATATGTGAAATCTAAACAAAACCGAGCTCCTGGACACAGAGAATAGGTTGGTGGTTGCTAGTAGCACGAGTCTGGGGAGGCTGGGCAAAATGGGTAAAAGGAGTTAAAAAGTGCAAACATCCAGCTATAAAATAAGTTATAAGGGTGTAGCATATGGCATGGTGACTACAGTTAAAAGTACTGTCTTATATAGTTGAAAGTTGCTAAGAGAGTAGATCTTAAAAGTTTTCATCACAACTAGAACTAGAACCATATGTTGTCATGGATGTTAACTAGACTTACTGTGGTGATTATTTCTCAATATAAGCAAATATCCAATCATGTTGTACACCTGAAACTAATATGCCAATTGCATCTAATTTTATTTTTTTTTAAAAACCAAGTATTAAATGTCTATGCTGTGCAGGTATGGGAGGAACAGATGATGCCCTTTACAGCAAGGACTTTGTTGTAGTTGAGGATACCAATGATAAAATGTAATTACACACAGAAAATGATGTTATTAGGAATAAATATGTCATATAACAGAGGAGATTAGGCAGAAGGCAGATATTTTACATGGGGTAAGCTGGAAGACTGGAAGACCAGTTTTCCCACATTCCTGAACATTATAGAAAATCATTTGCAGAGTGGCTAAACCCATCTCCTTTTTTTCTTTCAGAATCCTGTGTATAACTGGAGCACTGAAATCCAGGGGATCATGTTAAGTTCCATCTTCTATGGTGTACTCATCAGCCAAATTCCTGCTGGTTATTTATCTGGAATATACTCTTTAAAGAAAATGATTGGTTTTGCATTACTTCTCAGCTCTCTATTTACCCTGCTCCTCCCACTGGCAGCTGAATTTGGAGAAACTTTGGTCATTATATGCCGAGTAATCAAGGGACTGTTCCAGGTATAAAGATAATGCAAAACAGAATATTACTCAGCCATAAAAAAGAATGAGTTTGATTCAGTTTTAGTGAGGTGGATGAACCTAGAACCTGTTATACAGAGTGAAGTCAGAAAGAGAAAAACAAATATCATATATTGACGCATATATATGGAATCTAGAAAATGGCACTGAGAAACTTATTTGCAGGGAAGGAATGGAGACACAGATATAGAGAATGGACTTGTGGACCCAGTGGGGGAAGGCTAGAGTGGGATGAATGGAGAAAGTAGCATCGACATATATACACTACTATGTGAAAAAT
Source organism: Okapia johnstoni (assembly GCA_024291935.2). NCBI lineage: Eukaryota > Metazoa > Chordata > Mammalia > Artiodactyla > Giraffidae > Okapia > Okapia johnstoni. Next base: position 152,603,472 of record CM044306.1, on the reverse strand, counting down.
AGATAGCTGGTGTAACGTTACTGTATAACACAAGGAGCCCAGCCTGGTGCTCTGTGATGAGCTAAAGGGGTAGGATGAGTAGGGGAGAGGCAGGCTCAAGAGGGAGGGGATATACATATAATTATGGCTGATTCACATTCTTGTACAGCAGAAACCAACACAACATTATAAAGCGATTTTTCTCCAATTAAAAAAATAAAAAGATAATGCAAAAACTAGAGTTTAAATTCACAGAACATGTCAGAGATCAAATGTTCTAATCATTCTTTCAGGGGATAACATTAACAGTTCAGCAAGTAGTATGGATCAAGTGGGCTCCTCCCTTGGAACTAGGCCGACTTACTTCTCTGAGTTTGTCAGGTAATGACTTAGAGCCTAGAATGTTTAATCCCACTGTCATGTCACTGTAGCATGTTCTGCCCTAGAACATAAGAAATATGTTTGTTTTGAACTGTCAGGGGCTTTGGAAACCATCCACACTTTAAATATGTGGAAACTGTCTAGGACAGAGAAGAGGTTTCCTTATCTCTAACAACAGCAAAAAGAGAAGAAAGCAAATATTTCATTATTTTCTTCTGTTTGGTGTTATATGAATATTTCACTAGAAGTTGTTCACTGCCACCAAGAAGCTACATTATCTCCATTTCCAGATGCCTGCGTTCATTAGAGGTGTTCTTTGTGCCTTCTGATTAGGACTTCTGTTAGGACCCTGCATTGTCCTGCTTATCACTGGATTCATCTGTGACTCCCTGGGATGGCCCATGGTCTTTTATATTTTTGGTGAGTCTCTTTCTATAAAAATCCCAGTCATTATTTAGAGTTCTAAAAAACCTAAAAGCAAACACAAAATTTAATAATTTATATGAAGTTAACAATATTAAAAATCATAAATCACATTGAAGGAAAAAGAGCAGTCAACATTCATTCATTTCTCATTGCAAGCAAGACGTCATGCTCAGAACTATACATGCATTATTGTACATAATTTCACAATTCTACAACATCAGTGCTACAGAAACATATCCCTTACGTAAACTCATGGGGAAAGGAATGATCAGAACAGGTCAAACATAATATGAGTATACTATGTATACTTAACATCCCAAGCATGATTTGGTACATCATCTTATGTGAAAGTGAAAGTTGCTCAGGCGTGTCCGACTCTTTGAGACCCCATGGACTATACAGTTTCCAGGCCAGAATACTGGAGTGGGTAGCTATTCCCTTTTCCATGGGATCTTCCCAACCCAGGGATTGAACCCAGGTCTTCCATACTGCAGGCAGATTCTTTACCAGCTGAAACACCAGGGAAGCCCAAGAATACTGGAGTGGGTAACCTATCCCTTCTCCAGAGGATCTTCCCGACCCAGGAATCAAACTGGGGTTTCCTACATTGCAGGTGGAGTCTTTACCAACTGAGCTACCAGGGAAGCTCTATCATCTCATAATCAAACACATTAATTTCTAGAGTGATGCATGAAATTCTCAACAAATTGGAATAACTATAAAGGATCGGGGTTTCCAGATAAGTTAGAAAATCTTGATTTTAAAATCAAATCTTGATTTTAAATTTATCAATAAGGGACTGTGGATGAGTGTTTTTATGCTCACTTGATAGGCAAAAATATAGAGGCTTAATGCAGAGGGATCTATTTATGAAGTGATTATTTAAAATGGTATAAAGATGTGGCAGAATCACAGGGTTAGAGCAGTGATCTGGTACTAGCAAAACAGAAGCTAATACCATCCCCAGGTCCAAAGGGGCAAGCAAGGGAGTAGTTGATGGGAGTCCACTAGGAGAGAGTCCTGTAGAGATATCTACATTGAGAGGACCCATGACTTTTCATAAAAGGGAATATAGACTGAGGCAATGCTGGGAAAGGTGATAACTAGGGAAAGAGACACCCTAATCTCATTCAAGTCTTTCCTTCTAATCTTCTGCTTAGGCTTTCTTCTGCCCAAATCTATCTGGAAAGCAGAGGACATGGGGGCCTATTGATGTTCATTCAAGTCAGCCATCTTCGGCCAAAGCAGGGTAAAGAAGGGTGGAGAGTGGATCTACAGGGAGTCTCCAATACCCACAGGGAGCAAATGGCAGAGCCATGTGAAAATATGTCTTCCATCTTCTCAATTTCACTGCTCTTCATCACTGCCATTAGTCATCAAATGTTTTTTCTGTTCTCTTATTCTCTTTCTGATATTCCCATTACACATATATTACACCATTGTAGTTGTCTCACACGGAGAAGGCAATGGCAACCCACTCCAGTACTCTTGCCTGGAAAATCCCATGGACGGAGGAGCCTGGTAGGCTGCAGTCCATGGGGTCGCGAAGAGTCAGACACGACTGAGTGACCTCACTTTCACTTTTCACCTTCATGCACTGGAGAAGGAAATGGCAACCCACTCCAGTATTCTTGCCTGGAGAATCCCAGGGACGGGGGAGCCTGGTGGGCTGCCGTCTATGGGGTCGCACGGAGTCGGACACGACTGAAGCGACTTAGCGGCAGCAACAGTTGTCTCACAATTGTTTAGTTTCTTTTTAATTCTTTCATTCTATTTGCATTTCAGGCTTGGAAATTCATATGGACATTTCTTGAAGTTCAGTGATTTTTTTTCCTTCAACCGTGTCTATCTATTAATGAGCCCATTAAAGGCATTCTTCATTTCTGTTACAGTGTTTTTGATTTTCAGCATTTTCTTTTGATTGTTAGAATTTCTGTCTCTCTACTTACATTACTGCTTATTCTTATATGTTGTCTTTTTCACAGGCTTTTAAATCATGTGTTAAATTCTTGATCTCATAATTCCATACCTCTGCTAATATCTGAGTCTGGTTCTGATGCTTGCTCTGTCTCTTAAAACTATGTTTTTTTGTCTTTTTGTATGCTTCGTGGTTTTCCTGTTGAAAGCTCAACAAAATACACTAAAATGAACTGAAATAAATAGCCCTTTAGTGTGAGGTTTTATGTTTTACTGGCTACAGGTTAATCTGGTTTACTGTGTGCCGTTAAGTTTCAGAGGCTACAATTTCCTCTGGTGTCTTCGTTTTTGTCTTTCCTGTAGTTTTTGTAGTTTCTCTAGAGACTTCTTAAATAAGGTTTGGGATATGCAATTCTAGATGGATTCCCACTAACATGCAAGGATTCTTCTGATATGGTGGTAAGGTGTGTATGTGGGGAGATAGTGTTCTGTGGTCTATGATTTGGTCTCAGGGTTTTGGTGAGCCTTTGCCTCTGAGCTTCACAAGCTCTTCTCAGTTTTGTTTTGTTTTGCCCCCTCCTTAAGTGAGATAGGAAAAAGGGTCTGGAGTTGGGTGTTTCCCTTTTCTTAACTTGGTGAGTCTCTGATAAAATAATTTCCCCTTGAGTAGTTTTTGTGAAGAACAGAATGCTCTAGATGTAATTAATAATGGCTACTTTCCCCATCCTCTCCTAGGAGGATGAAGAGATTTTTTTCTTATATTCACTGTGAGAATCTGGCAGGTCTTCTGGAAATAAAACTCACAAAAGTGTGAGGGGTCTACTTAAGCCTGGGCCCCCTCCCACCCAGGTTTTTCATCTCTCAAACTTGTCCACACTGAACCTACAGTAAACCATCTAATACTAGGTTTTCCTACCCTACTACTGACTGGTTCCATTGGAGTTTTCTGTTTCTAGGCTTCTGTTCTGGGAACTTGTAATTCTCTGCATCTGTCTGTCTGTCTCTCTAGAGACAGGAAGGCAGTGGTTTGGGGGCAGTGGTTTGCCCTGTGACCTCAATTCTCTGCCAGATCAAAGAAGCATTGTTGATGTTTAGTTTGTTCAACATTTGATGATGACTTCTAAGCTCCTTATATGCCGCCCAGATGTTAGAACTGTCCAAGCCTCGATGCCCATAAATCAAGTTGAAGTTCTTCAGTCCACATTTGACCTGAACAAGTACCATCAATCAACCCAACAATACTGTTCTTTCCCTGGTGCCTGTACCTTTGACCCCATGCACTGAACCTCAGTGATCAGGCATTTCCTTCTCATCTCAGTTGTTGTGGTCCTGCTCTCTCTGCATTGGACTTCATCCTTCTGGCCATTTCCTCAGTCTCTTTTGCAGAGACTTGCAGAGATTCTTCTCTTCTACTTGCCACCAACTGTTGTCTTTCTTCAAAGCTTTTCTCCAGTCTTCTCCTCTATAGCTATTTTCCCTCTCTAGACAATATAATCCATGCTTAAGTGCCAGTTACCACTTACTAACCATGTGCTCCTGAGCAAGTAAGTAGACCTTTCTGAGCATCCATTTTCCCATTTTGAAAGAAAGCTAATAGCATCTAATGAATTTTCTAAGGATTGACTACAGTAATTTAGAGAAATATATTGTATTTCCTGTGTATTTACTAGGTGTTCATGTCTATTTACATTTTGCCTTGGGTTTGGGCACTCAGGTCACAGAATGAGGTAGAAATGGTATACTGTCAAACTATTCTTTTAATGTTATATTAAAGTGTGTTGCAAAAGTCTGAGATCCTGCAATGGCTCCAGCTTTCCACATGGTCTGATCTCATTACCTCTCATCCTCATCTATTACCATCCTCACCTTGCTCCCGTCCAGTGACACTGGCTTCAAAACTCTGGGCCTTGGCACTTATTTCTCCTTCAGCCTGGAGTATCTGTGCCCACATCAATGTCCTTGCTTTCCCTGAACATAGTGCTCCTTTGTTCCTCTCCCCATAACTCTCTTCCCTAGCTCTTGTCACTGACGTTTATTACCTTTTGCTTAATTACTATTCACTATCTCTCTCATCCATTAGAAAGTAAACTCTGTAAAGGCAGGGTATATGTCTGCTTTATTCACTGCTGCATTCTCATGACCGAGAATGGTACATGGTACACAATGGCATTTAACCAGTATATTTGTCAAATGAATGAATGCATTTCTGGAAACCTGACTACTAAGCAATATACATTCCCTATCCTAACAGAGGATTCCTTATGATCAGGTCATTAGTATGAAAAACTCAAAAGCAACAAATAATTTGGCAGACTCTTATGGGACTTGGACGATCCTGAAGGCCTAGGCTGCATCTTAGGAGTACGGCTAAGGCCTACTTCTCAAAACCAGGTGATTGTCAAGCCCTGTATGAGCCCAGTTACACCCTCCTCTCACAGTAGAACACATTAAGAATCTGTAGAGATGATGGCCTAAGAGCAAGGAGGCCCAGCTATCCTACATGGCGAATAATAGAGGCTAAGAAATTAGGAGAGGCCAAAGGGTTTGCTACCATTTCTGTAAAATTCACTGTTGGGAGAGGCAGGTGTGGATATAAAGAAAATTATGAAAAATGTAAGCCTTGTTGCAAAGTTCCAAAAAGAAAGAGGAGGTCCAGGTTCTCAGACCAGTAATGAAAAATGAAAATTTGGATAAGAAACTCACTACAGACAGAGCAATTTCAATTCTAATTTGTCCTGCTCTGATAGGTGCTTGTGGCTGTGCCTTAAGTGTTTTCTGGTTCATTCTGTTTTATGAGGACCCAAAGGACCACCCATATATAAGCATCAGAGAGAAGGAATACATCACATCTGCTCTCACCCAGCAGGTAGAACCCACATGCTCCACTTTGGTATCTCCCAGATTCTGTGCCAAATGAAATGTGTTCCAGCTTGACCTAATGCGCTAATGATTAATGGGTTCCCTTCCAGGTCAGCTCAAGTACACTCATCAAAGTGCCCATCAAATCTATGCTGAAGTCTGTTCCACTCTGGGTGATTTCCCTCTGTAATTTTGCTTTTTTCTGGTCAAATACCTTCCTGGGTATTTATACGCCAATATATATTGACTACAAGCTTCATGTCAATGTAAAAGAGGTAAGTACACCTTCTCCTCTTCACTTTGTGAAGGACTTTGTGCCTATGTCTTTTTCTCCCATGACTCTAGTCCTAGCTCTTGCCCACCCCTAAACTATTTGGGCTTCCGAGGTGGCACTAGTGGTAAAGAACCTGCCTGCTAATGCAGAAAACAGACATGGATTCAATCCCTGGGTCAGGAAGATCCCCTGGAGGAGGGCATGGCAACCCACTCCAGTATTCTTGCCTGGAGAATCCCATGGACACAGGAGCCTGGCAGGCTATAGTCCATAGGGTCTCAAAGTCGGACATGACTGAAGTGACTTAGCACTCATACTATTTAGCTGATGTTATTCACCTAGAGACTTCACCATTCCAATTATTAACATTGCTCAGAACAAGAGGTATAGACATCCTGTCTAGCACTCCCACAAAAATACACACCACCCAGGTTCCCAAAGATTCCGTATCTCCCATTACCTGTAATAATAACCTCTGTGTATACCTTAAAGCTCAATACCACTGTTCCCTGCACGGATGGGGATCCTCCCCTGAAAGTCAATTGGCCAGAGTCTACCATCCATCACAGCTCATACCAATCCTCTCCACAGGGGAGAGGCAAAGAGTCCTGTGAACCCATGACTCATGTCTTGCTCTGAAAGGACTGGCATTCTCATTGCTTTTCTGACTTGAAAAAGTACAAATGCCTGAAACCTTCTGTTGCTTGATGCCATAATAACCAGGAAAGACTCCTTTAGAAATGGAGTCTGGGCTTGCCACTTTGAGACATTCTATAATGAACTTCCAACTACCCAGCCTAGGGACTAGCGTGACACTAAGGTCTTTTAAGCTCCGTATGATTCAGTGTAATCTTCCACTAGACCACAGATTTGTTGCAAAGATTAACAGCAGCTAGTCTAGAATAAGTACCATATACATGTCTTCTATTATCATTATTACTTGTCATTTTCCTCAGGGATAGCATTTCCCATTCCCAACTTAGTTTTCCTCTCTATCATCTAGAACATTCAGGTCCCATGATAACACAATAGAAAACTAAGCAGATTGTGATGTCTGTTTCTGACCTCAAAACTATTTTTCTCTTTTTCTTGGGTAGCATGAAATAATTCTGGGGTTGCATGTTGATTGTTTCCTGTGTGACAATACAAATTTTTTTTAAATAAATTTATTTTAGTTGGGGGCTAATTACTTTACAATATTGTAGTGGTTTTTGCCATACATTGACATGAATCAGCCATGGTTTTACATGTGTTCCCCATCCTGAACCCCTCTCCCACCTCCCTCCCCATCCCATCCCTCTGGGTCATCCCATTGCCCCAGCCCTGAGCATTTATCTGATGCATCGAATACAAATTTTTGATACTGAATTTCAGTGTAGGGATTATTCCATTTCTCATAGTCACTCACAATAACATTTCCTCCTCAGAATGGGCTGCTGTCTTCCCTCCCCCATTTGTTTGGCTGGATTTTTGCTGTCCTAGCAGGTTATATGGCAGACATCTTCCAGACAAGGAATACTTTCAGTCTAATCACCATCCGGAAACTCTTCACCACGCTAGGTAAGAAATAGCCGATATGTTCAAGTATTTTGGGGTACCCCCCATCTTTGGCATGCACCTGACTATTGTCTGAATCATTCCCCAGGACTTCTCCTGCCTTCCCTCTTCAGCCTCTGCCTGCTTTACCTGAGTTCCAACTTCTATAGCACTATAATTTTCCTGATACTTGCTAATTCAACAGCAAGCTTTGCTATGGGCGGACTAATGATAAATGTCGTGGATATCGCTCCCAGGTAGGTTTTCAAAATCTCTTTCTTGTATCTAAGTTCTCAAGGATGTTTTAAGATTTCAACTATTTTGGAATTGATGGTCAACAGGCCAAACGTTCTAAAGAAGCATCTATATAGGTCAGACATAAAAAGTATACATTATCACTCCTCAACCAACAATTAGTAATGTTTATTTTGCAACTAAGGAAACTGACGTTCATATACTTGATTATCAGCCTAAGATATCACCACTCGCTTGGATATTACCTAGGATTTTAATCCAGATCCAGTTGGCAAAAAACTTTTCCTCTTTTTACTGTGCTATACCCTTTTTAGATATAATAAGTGTGACTAATGGAAGCAGTTCTGTTGTTTGCAGAACTCCAGGGTACACTGTCCAGGGCTGGCACTTTCTGGAGAACATAGATCCAATATGAGCAGAATTCTCTGAATTTTTGTAAATCTGCAGCCTGGGGTAGAGAGGCAAAGATAAACCAAGAATATTCTAATTTGTCACAATTCTGTAAAGAATCTTGTCCATCAGATCTATACTAGGTGAAGGCCAAAGTAACAAAGACATGTATCCATTTGATTTATTCAGTTTTGAGACCCTCCTTGAAAATGCCTGCAAGTTTTCTGACTACTTGGAATTATATAAAGACACAAAAGGATTATTTGATACAGAATACACAATGCCAGTTGGGCCATATGCACTCTGAGAAACAGGTAAATTAAAAATGTATCTACAAATAGATTAAGAAAATTATAAATAGCTACCATTTTGGAGGCCTTCCCTGTTGGCTCAGTGGTAAAGAATCTGCCTGCCAATGCAGGAGATGGGCGTTCAATCCCCAAGTCAGGAAGATCCTCTGGAGTAAGAAATGGCAATCCTCTCCAATATTCTTAGCTAGGAAATCCCCTCCAATATTCTTAGCTAGGAAATCCCATGGACAGAGGAGCCTGCAAGTCCATGGGGTTGTAAAAGAGTTGGACATGACTTGTTGACTAACCAGCAAGAACAACCATTTATTATTTTTTATGTGACATGCCCCACTGTAAGATAATATTGTCCACAAAGTATGAGAAAAGAAACCAAAGACAAGGGAAATGAATGTATGTAAAGTCACATGATTAGTAATAAGTAGAAGGAGGATTAATACCTAGATTTGCTTGCCTCCAGAGCTGCCTATATGTAGTCAATGCCTCCCTAGTGTTATTCACCAGTTCCTGGTCAGTAGGATGAGACATATCTTGGCCAGCAATGGCTTGGATATCACAGAACTTAACCTGCATTGCATCATTCCAGTGGGTCCAAATTCCATGTTAGCCAGGTGATTTTGTAAGGTCACAGAAGATAGACTAATATACAATTTGGAAATATTATTAGCCTCTTAAGCTAGATCATCCTTAATATTTAGGGTGTATGTATTAATATATAATATCACAAACATATTTACATAATACATTATGTCACAAACAATTCTTAAACTTTTTAATTAATGAGTTAAATGAAACATTCCTAATGTTCCTCGTCATATACCTCCCTTGCCTATTAAAAAGAGTTCTCTTAGAGGATAAATTACTAAATTGTCCTGTTAGGGGAGCTTGATCTTTGCTAGAACTGAGGAATGGGCAAATGATTACATTTGTTTGAGTAGAACCAAGATGGCAAGAAAGAAGGTCTGGAAGGAAGAAGAAGAGACACAGATGTGGTTCTATGAGACTATTGTTTGGGAAATGGAGTGAGATAGAGCAGACCTGGAAATGTAGTGACCATCTCTTTGGTGGGTAGCAAGAGTAGAAAAGCACAGAGGATTCTAAAGATGCTATGTGATGCATTAAGAAGGCACTGTCATCCCCTTGACATTCTTAAAGGGAGGCTCCAAAACGTTTTTTAATTGCTTTTAATTATTTTTGACTGATGGATGGGTCATGCACTCTTGAATTTCCCTCAATGTGAGACTAAAGTATAGTTTAGACATCTGAATCTTGTTCTGGTTCTACTGAATCATTATTAAACCAAAATATAAAATCAATTAAATTGAAAGTCTGCTTAAGCAGCTATTTATACTTCCAAAATGCATTTGCCATGTGATGTTACAGCTGAAGAAGAAGCAATTTTAGAGCTAACTCCTGTCCAGGGAATCATCCAGCATTAAAAACATCTTAGGGCTTTCCTGATAGCTCAGCTGGTAAAGAATTCGCCTGCAATGTGGGAGACCTGGATTTGATCCCTGGGTTGGGAAGATCCCCTGGAGGACTGTATGGCAACCCACTCTAGTATTCTTGCCCAGAGAATCCCCAAGGACAGAGGAGCCTGGCAGGCTATAGTCCATGGGGTCACAAAGAGCTGGACATGACTGAACAATTTTAGAACTAATTGCTGTCCAGGGAATTGTCCAGCATTAAAACAATCTCAAGACTGTTTTCATTCCCCATATCAAATACCTACCATTTGAGGTTTGGATAGCATAAGGAATGCAGCATAAAAAGCTCTCACCTTGCCAATCTCAGGTTGGTGAGCCACTCCATATTGTGGATGTGTAATGATTTTTAGAGGAACTGTCATGGCACTCAGAACTCTTGACACTGGGGACTGCAGAATCATAAAGCAAACTGAATTAAGATTAAATGACTGAAATCACTCAGAATACACTCTTTAATCATAGTGAAATTAGGGTTGCTATCAAAAGCAAAAGATAGTGAAATTAGGGTTGCTATCAAAAGCAAACAATAGCTAACTCCCATTGCTTTGAAATTAATGTTTAGGTCAAAGGAGAAATCACATTTGAAATTAGAAAATACTTTAAATTACAATGAAATGTGACATATCATTGATAAGCATGTGGGGTGCATTTAAAAATCATACCCAGAGAGAAATGTATAGCTTTAAACTTATATATTGACAGACAATTAAGTCTTAAAATCAGTAACCATGTTTGTATCTCAAGTAGGTAAGGAAAAAAAAGTAGCAAATTGAACCCAAAAAAAGTAGAAGGGAAGAAATTATGAAGATGAGGACCAAAAAAAAAAATGATACGTAAAGCCAACAATATCAAAGTTGCCTCTTTTAAAATTAATAAAATAAGATTAAGAAAAATGAAAAAAATTATCAATATAAGAAATGAAAAAGGGTGCATTGTAGTATGTTTTAGCACATAATAAAGCCACAGAATATTGTAAACAATATTATAAATATTATAAACATTTTTTAAAGGCAAAAGTGACAGGGGCTCCCAAAGGCAGAAGTGGCCGTAAACCCAGGGATGCTATTGCTAAAATAAAAAAGGAAGCAATGAATACTGGAGACAATTGATGGTTTCTGCCCAATTTGTACCTGTGGCTGCTCATAACCATAAATGTTCTTCTTCACATATTAAAAGACACTCTCCAGCTCCCCTCAAAAAGAGACAACTCAAATTTCCACCCTGTGACTACATACACCTCCACAACCCAGAGACTCGAGGTCTACTTGCCAAGAATGTTTCATTAATCAAAAATGAAAGTCAGAGGTTCAAAGACGATCAAATACCCATTGTAGTTCCAACCTTAAGAGGGATGGCCAGGGGTGCATTTCAGGTGAAATTCTTGGACTGGCGCAAGAGGGACCAGAGCAAAAGCATACACCATGGACTCTAGGCCCAGATGTGACGCTTCTTTGATCAGGAACCCATAAACTAATGAATTATACTCCCCCTCGTACTCAACATGTAAAGGTAGAGAAAGATTGGAATAGACCCAAGGAAATAAAAGACAAAAAGCCCTCACTCTCACAAAAGGGAAGAATTGAAAGCACACAACCTTTGTGGTGAAATGTGTTAGGCAGGAAAGTCACAGACTCCCTGTCCTGGAGAGAACTAATTTCTTGTTTAGACAGAGTCTGTTCTCCAAAAGGCGAACAGATTGTTCTTGATGACTGATAGATTTGACCTCTACCTTATGTGTTATTGCCTGTGGCTCCCCTGCTTTCTGCAGTGCTCATTTTCTGCTGAGGTTGGTTTTGGCACTCAGGATTGACCAGTTAAAGTTGCTTATAAACAAGTTTCTGGTTTCCTTGCCTGAGTAATCATTGCTCCTTGCCTGAGAACAATCACTGGGACCAGTAGTTCTGGGACGGTGAGAAGAGGCCAGGTGAACAGAACCCTTCAATTTTGTATTCATCCCAAACCAGTTCCTATTACCTACACACATCACCTTTGGAATGTCTCAAACATAGTTTTCACAACTAGCTGGCTTTCACTCTTAATATGCTTTCATTTTCTCAATATATTAATATTCTTTACTGTTAAAGCCAAGTTTTCTGACTCTGTAGTGCAACCAGAAAGTTACTTATATATCCATATACTTTTTCAGACATTTTAATGGAATTTGAATAGTGGGAATGGGAAATTTAGGAAGTCAACAGTTCTCTCTCTTAAACCCTCAATACATTATGTTTTTTCCTGTAGCGTTTGTATTACTTTACATTTGCGTACTGTCATTCATTTTTGTATAGATATTATGGATTTCTTAGAGGAATTACAAATGTAATTGGACTAACAGGAGGACTCATTGCTTCCACTGTGACTGGAATCATCCTTAGTAAGGTAAGGAACATCAAGACATGGGTTGTTACTTTTCTAATATTAACTGTACAGAAAAAGAAGGTAATGCATATAAAAAACTGCAGAGGAGACATCATCAAGAGGTGAGTTATGAGATTCTGTGTCATGTTAAACTTGGTCAAATCAGGCATTGCCTCCAAATTCACAGATGATACAATTTCTTTCTTGTAATATGTCAACTAATTATGCTGGTAACTTTAACTGTTGGTTATTGAAACAGAGGTGGATTTCTGTGCTTTTTAATAATTAATGTGTGCCTTGATCAAAATAATTAGTTGACTGGGTGAATGGTAATATAAGTAATAAGACATAGTTTTGTCAGGAAAGGAATGAAAAATCAGGAACAAAGACAAGTTTAAAATGACCAAACAAAACAATTCTATGAAGGCTGGCTTCTGTTTCCATGGACAAAGTTACATGAAATTCTCCTTTTAAAAAATGCCTTCTCTGGTGTTGACGGAAGATAACTGCTAGTCTAGAATTCTACAGTCCATCAAAAAAAAAATCCACCATAAAAAATGGAGTTTAAATGCATCCATTTTCAAAAAAAAAACAGAATTCATCAAAAGTAGGCTATCACTGAGGAAAAAAAGCTAAAGGTAGTTTTTTAGGGAAAAATAAAATTATCCCAAATGGTAGGTTAGAGATATGAAAAGGAAAAGAGGCAATATAGATGATAAATATATGGGCAATTCTGAAGGAATATTGTATAAATTGATAGTATCATGTAAAGAAACTCAATTCCCAGAGCTGGTTGCCTGGGGGCAAAATCACTATAGTCACTCTGGTGATCATTGGAAACCATTCCTCAACCATCACATTTACTCTGACTTTTCTTCTTAAGCCACAGATTATTTACCCACTAACTATTAATAATAAGTTTATTATTTGTTAGCTCAGTTGGTAAAGAATCCACCTGCAATGAAGGAGACCCTAGTTTGATGTACAACATAATTTGATGAATTCTGTGGTTCCAGAACCTAATAATATATATTCAGAAAGAAATTTAAGTGCCTTATAAAATTTTAACAATCATGTTAAAGGCATGCCTGACCTTGAAAAGGGCTTCCCTTGTCTCTCAGCTGGTAAAGAATCTGCCTGCAATGCGGGAGACCTGGGTTCGATCCCTGGGTTGGGAAGATCCCTAGGTTGGGAAGATCCCCTGGAGAAGGGAAAGGCTACTCACTCCAGTATTCTGGCCTAGAGAATTCCATGGATTGTATAGTCCACGGGGTCACAGAGTCGGACACGACTGAGGTCACTTTCACTTTGACCTTGAAAAAAAAATGTAAGAGAAAATTTCAGAGACTGAAAATGAAGGAAGGGCTTGATTCCAGGGAGGTAAATGACCAGCAAAGCCACTGGCTGCCCTGGGGAAATTGCCCATGCTGGGTGATCTATAGCTTCAGTTATTATGGACAAACAGAGCACAAGCAATAATACCCCCAAAACCACTCACAAAGAAGGGCCAAAATGAAAATGCTGACATAAAACTGGAATCACTAGGGACTATAAACTAATACCACTACTACCATGTATCTACAAGCTGAGAAATAGCAGTGTACAGGAAAATCCTCCAAATGCTCCTTATCCCGCAACTTTGGCAGCCCCGCCCCCCCCATCATGTGTTAGGATTTATGCTATCAGAAAGGCTGAAAACATCACTATAACCATGGAGACTCCATGGTCAGAGAGGTGGCCTCAATAAAAAAAGAACTCTTAAAGTCCAGGGTGTGTTTTCTTCTCCTGAGCATGTAGCCCACGCAGCCAGTTCAGCCTTCCAATGAACTCATTTGGACCTTCTGAGCTGACTTTCCCAAAAGGTGGCAAGAAACATGACTCCAGAACTGTCTGAAGTTGTCTCTGCCCAGTAAGGAAACTTGTTTGTCTCAGCCTCAGCTACAAAGGGAGAGGGAAATCTGAATAAAGACTCCTTTGAATATTTGAAACAATAAACCATTCACAAAGATTTGAGACCCTAATTCAAGCTCTGTTGGGTCCTAATGCCATAAGCCAAGAAATGAATTTCAAGTAGTCCACAGATGTCTAGAGAAAGTAAATAATTTTTTTTTTCTGAAGAAACTAACCCTAAAATTCATCCTCCAGAATTTCTTATGCATAAAGTTTTGGTGAATATGATTTCACAATCAATCAAAAATTACAAAATGCTTGAGGAAATGAAATATCATGTGAGAGAAGAATAAAAACCACAGAATCAGATCAGATATTGGACATATATGTATACATTTAAAGAACTAAAAGGATTGAACATATAAGAAACATAAGGTTTAGCAAAGAGCTAGATCTAACTTCTGGCAATTAAAAATATAAAAATTAAAAATTCGGATTAAATACGTCTAATAAGAGAATTCGTGAGGCTTCTGCTTCCATTCATCGGAAAGTTAAGGAATTTGGACCAATTCTCTTAAGGTAATTTAAAGGCCTGAAAATGTTTAAAAACTTACATGCACAGCAATTTTACTCCTATAAGGAAGTCAACAGACACCGAAAGTCCCATCTAGATATGGCATCGAGTTCAAAGTGCAGAATGTGTCCACCCCTTCATTGGGGGAGAATCCTCTATACCAGGGGCTACATGCTCTATCTTGCTGTATATAATAGTAGCATAGCAATCCAATAGCTGCAATAAATATTTCCTTTCAGAAAAGGCAGATTGGGAGACAAACAGAAACCACCGGTCCTTAGTTATGCTGACACAACCTCCAGGTGGCTCAGTGGTAAAGAATCCACCTGCCATTCCAGGAGATGTGAGAGTTGTGGGCATAATCCCTGGGTCGGGAAGATACCCTGGAGTAGGAAATGGCAACCCACTCCAGTACTCTTGCCTGGAAAATCCCATAGACAGAGGAGCCTGGCAGGCTATAGTTGATGGGATCGCAAAAGAGTCAGACACAGCTGAGCGAATGAAAACACACACACACACCAATGCTGATGACACACTGCTAGGCAGACAGTTTGAGAGCTACGTCCTGATGAATGTTTGAATGTTCTTCAGTGAGGCTCTGAAGCAAATGAAGGTAGGGCTGGAGGGCTGTGGAGTGGTCCCTCTTGATTAGTGTGTTTGGCACAGAGGAAGGTAAATGAATCCATTTGTGGAGCAGAGGGCCGGCTAGGAAGTAATTATTGCTGATACAATATTTTTCTGGTTCTCCTCTTGGGCATTTCCCACTTCCTTGAAGTTAGATATATTTTATATAACTTATTTTGACCAGTGACACATGAGAGAAAGTGATATGTGTTCATTCTGAAGATAAGCATTAAGAATCAACAGACCGCTTTCTTGCTCTGACACAGCAACTGGCAACAATCAGAACAGCAACTGCAAATCCATCAACCAGGAGCCAGGAATGAAGAGACATGGAGCATGATCTCTAGCCAACTTGCTATGAACCTTGTTGTTTTTGCTGAATCGTTAAGTTGTGTCCAACTCTTTGTGACTCCAGACTACTCTGTCCATGGGATTTCCCAGGCAGGAATACTGGAGTGGGTTGCCATCCTTCTCCAGGGGATCTCCCTGACCCAGGGATCGGACCAGCATCTCCTGCATTTGCAGATGGGTTCTTTACCACTGAGCCACTGGGGAAGCTGACTATGAACTTTTGGTTTAGATAAAAACCAAATCTCTGCCATTAAAAGCCACTAGTATTTGTGAGGGGTTGGGGAGGGGGTATTAGTATCTGTAGTATAACTTACTTTATCTTGACCCATCTGGAGGATCTATCCAGAGTGAATCACATTGAAAAAACACAGAAGGTATAGAATATGGGGACTCAGGGAGAAGCCCCAACATACATTTAACTGGAGTTCCAGAAAAGAGAATAGTACAGAAGTTAAATATGAAGAAAAAGTGATTGTTTTCTAGTTTTACAGAAAGACAGCAATTCACACCTTTAAGAAACCCAATAATGACAGTGGGATAAACAGAAATCCACAGTTGTATACCTCACAGAGAAATTATATAAAATACATAAATATTATATAAATAAAAAATAAATATATAACACACATACCTAAAATAGACATAGAAACATTGAAACTTGTAAGAATAGCATAAAAAGATGAAGTAAACATTAACCAAAGATGATGATATCAGGAAAGAAAACATTTAAGCAAAAATACTAGAAACATTGAGAGTCAGCTACTTAACAGTGAAGTGAAAGTCACTCAGTCATGTCCAACTCTTTGCAACCCCATGAACTATACAGTCCATGGAATTCTCCAGACCACAATGCTGGAGTGGGTAGTCTTTCTCTTCTCCAGGGGATCTTCCCAACTCAGGGATCGAACCCAGGTCTCCCGCAATGAGGGCAGATTCTTTACCAGCTGAGCCACAAGGAAAGGCCTAACAGTTTCTTAGCAGTTTCAATTTCTCCAGCAAAACTATCTTGTTCAAATCTTAGCTACTTACAAGATATGTGACCTGGAAACACTTCTTAATCTCAGTGTCTCTAGCTGTAAATGCCTAAGATGACATAGAAACTTCATGGAGTTAAGGTAATTACCACATCAGATCATTCATGGGAGTATTAGATGTTTGTGTTCAATGCATAACAGCTATTAGTAGTTTTATTCTCAAATACTTTTAAATCAGGAAAAATAAAAGTATATTGCTAGCCATCCTATTGTTTAGCATTCTGAAAATGCTAGCAAACACACCTGTCAAGAAAACTAAATTACTGATATACATCGTGTAAGTGCAGAGGAAAAATATAACACTATGGACAGAGATTGTGATTGTTTTCCTGGCAGGGGGTGGGGGGTGAAATCAAAGTTAGATAGCATAATGTGGAAAAATCTGAAGCATAGTATCAATCAATAATTAGTGTCAACTAATATTGCAAAATACCTATGAGTATTTTGAAAATTGTACAAAGTCCATATGAAGAAGATTGCACACTTATTGAGCAACATTGGTGAAAATATTAGAAGGGAGACGCACATTAAATTTCTAGGTTGGACTTCAATTCCAAATGACAATAAATTCTATTAACTTAAAATTATCAAAACTTTTTTATCATTAAATTTCTAAACACATCTTGGTTCTTTTTTTCTTCACTCTCTGCTTACCTATTAGCTGTCAAATTCGGCATGTTTTAATTATAGAAATCATTATAATTTAATATTTTTAATGTCTAGTTCGGCAAGAAACATTTTTATATTTTAAATGAAACTGGTGATGATTTGGTCAAGTTCTGGGGAAAAAAAACACATTCTTTATAATAAAGTTTCATCTCGAACCAGAAGGAATGGATTGATTTCTTTAAAAACACAGTGGTGAGCCCACTTGAAAAAAAAATAATTACATTCTGTTCTCATATTTATCCCCAAGTTAATTATGGACGATAACAAATGTAAATGAAGAAAGGATACAATAAAGATACTAAAGTAAAATAAGAGTTAATAATTATTTAAACTTCAGACAGGATATCCATCCTTCAAAAGCATGACACCAGAGACAAAATGCAATCACAATGCATTTTACATTTAACTGCATAAAATTTAACATCAGCTGATCAAACAGTAAAGGGCAAAGTGGTAAAACAAATCAAAACATAACTGAAATTTAATGTCATTTTTGAGTATGGATGCCAAAAATAAACTACCTGTGCACAGAATTCACCAGTATATTAAAATATGTACAACATCATGATTAAGTAGACATTTTTCTAAGAAAGTAAAGTGGATCTATTTATTAATAAAATGTATTAATGAAACTGATCATATTAATAGGCTGAAAGAGAAAATGTATCAACCATTTTTATAAATAAGGGTATTTGATAAATCTTATTTAAAAGCATTGCCGTGTTTATAATTAATCACCAACTTATTCAAACTTATAGCAACAAAAAGTGAAAAACAACTTTAAAGAAATAAGGGATGCTCTTATAAATTTTATAAATCTAAACTCTGGATTATTAGTCAGTAACAGTTATGATACAGTCAAATATTTCCTAATATACAAACATGTTTATGGGATATTTCTGAATATAAAACCATATGCATTCTTGGCTTTAGCACTATATTCATGCAAAGTCCTTTTTATACATGAAAAGTTATATGTGCGTAGACACAAACATAAGTCAAATGGTGATTATCTTTGTAGAGTGAAATTTAACTTTTTGTTCCTTATTAGAATGTTTTGCCATGTTTCAGTGACCTGCATCAAGCCTATATTAAGTTTAATACTATATTTTAAATGTTACAAAACACAACAATAGTTTATAATTTTTTGCACTTTAATTCTCAGGATGCAGAATCTCCCTGGCTTAAAATCTTCCTCCTGATGATAGCCAATAACATGATAAGCCTAATTTTCTACCTTATATTTGCTAAAGCAGAAGTTCAAGACTGGGCTAAAGAAAGACAAAACACCTATCTCTGAAGGTAAGAAGTGATTCAATTAAAGGCAGATTTTGAAACTGTGGACGCAGGATAGAAAGAAGCTATATGGTCTCTGAGCAAACTGTGGTGTTGCTGACTGAGATGGGAAAAAAATAAGGGGTGCCGGTTCAGGGGAGTAGAGGGGGCCAGGTAAAGTCTGAAACTATTTGACACCCTGATGAAGTGGTGCAGCCCAGTGGCTGTACTGCTCTAGAATTCTTGAGACATATTGCAGCTAGAGATAGAAATTTGGGAGTATGGGCCTCTCTAACATTTAAAAGTGAGGAAGAGAGGTGAGCTCTTGAAAGGGGAACTGAGAAGGGCCTTTGATGAAGTAGGAAGGATGGTTGGAGAATGTGGTGTCTCAGAAGAAAACTGAAAAAGGTGGGGATGAGTACCCATGGCACATGTTATCAAGGGGTCAAATTATTTAAGAGAATTTATTAATTCTGAGAATTTATTAATGGGTTTGGCAAGAGGTACTTTAAAGATGATCCCGACTAGAATGGTTTTTCAAATAAATGATGGAGACAAAGGGTCCATTAAAGTTCAAAAGAGAATCTGATATTGTGCCTTTTTTTCTCTAAACTACATCAGTAGTAAGTAAACAGTAGGAGAAATGTCCCTTTGTAGAATTAGTTTAGCTAATACATCAATGAGAATTCATAGATGTAGAATATCCCCATTTTACAAACCACAGTGAATTAAGAGATCTAGGGTTGAGCATCAGGCTGTTATCATAAAGAGAGAGAGATGTTTTGTACCTCCTGATGCAAGAACACACCACCACCAAGGTCTTGCTAAAAAGATCAAAGTGAATGTGGTCAAACCTCTGGATACAGCTACTGTTTTGTAAAAAATACAGAGAACAGAGAATATGTTGAACTAAATCCTAAGGGTATCATCAGCAAATCCAAACAGCTCTATAACTGTCTTAAACAAATGAATCATCAAGAAAAAGAAGAGTGATGGAGGGGGAGTCTCTAGATTCAGAGACTTAAAAGACATACAATTTTTTAAAAATTGGCAAAACTAAAGTCTATTAACATGTGTGGGTGATAAATCTATAAAGACATGCACAGAAGATGTTATACCAATGTCAGGACCGTCATTACTTTTAGGGGAAGGGAGAGGTTGTGATGAGGATAAACTACATGGAAAACTGCTGGGATCCTGGTGATAGTCTGCTTTTCATGTCCAAGGTCATGATTAAAAGAGTGTTCACTGGGCGGAGACTTCAGGGTTCTCTATAGAGATTATCATGCCGTCTGCAAATCATGACAGTTTTACCTCTTCCCTTCCAATTTGAATACCTTTTATTTCTTTTTCTCATCTGATTGCTGTGGCTAAGGAGATGGAGACAGCAAAATAGACAGCCCTCTAAAGGAAAGCAGAGAAATGGCATGGTACAGCAGGGAAATTTTATATGTTTGTTGTTTTAGAATTAGATGTAATAGTATATCAGCTGATGGTATAATCCAATAGTGACGTCTCACAATATTGGAGAGAGAATGCACATGCAGAATTAAACCACTTGAATTACCTGGACATATATATACTATCCGAGACTCAGGTCGAAGCGGTGGCTGATGCCCTGTCCACAGGGAACTCAGAGAGCATGGCACATAGGATACAGGTGTGCCCCAGTGAGCACTTGTGGTAGAGCTCTCCTTGGAGATGTGAGCTTCTGCAAGGCACAGCCTAATTGCTTTACTCACTCAAAATCATCCCAGGTCCTCACCCAGGTCCCCTCTTCCTCTCCCTGAAGAAACTGTCATGACAGAGACTGGTAAAGGGGCTCTGGCTAGCATGCACATGTACACATCACAGATGAAGACAGGTTTGTCTTCCTGGTGCAGGACCCCTGGACTGGGGAGCCCAATGTGGGGTTCAGAAACACTCACTCCTTAGGGAAGCCTCTGACTATAATTATTCTTCAGTTTGTGGGTAGCCCACCTGAGGTGATGGGACTTGATTATATAGTGAGTCCGCCCCTCCTACTTATCTCATTTTGGTTCTTCTTTCTGCCTTTAGTTGTAGATCTTTTTCTGAGGGTTTCAGTCTTTTTCATAGATGATTATTCTGCAAGTAGTGATTCTGATGTGCTTGTAAGAGGAGGTGAGGTCTTTCTACTCCCACATCTTGGTTGATCTACAAGGTTTTCACTTAAGAGAGAAGTTGAGAGAAACTGAAAGAAAAGGAATCCACATTGGAAAAGGGTAAATTACCATTATGAGTTGATGATACAGCTGTTTACCTAGAAAATGTAACTGGGTTGGCTGGAAAGCTACAGAAAAAATAAGTGCATGCAGTAAGTTTCCTGACTAACTTATTAATACGAAATATTTTTTTTCATGTTGAACAGCAATAACTAGCAAATTTATTGAAATTTATTTAGTTAGCAAAATTATGGAAATGATCCAAATGATGGTTGGAGGAAAATTTGATCATTATTAATCCAATATTAACTTTACTCAGTTTGCTAGCACCAAGAAATTTCCATAAATGGTGCACTCACAAAAATTCACCAAGATGCATTTATGCTCAAGATTGCTGATTAGAAATGGCAAAAATTTGGATCTGGAATTAAACATGTCTATCAGTGGAGTCTTTGTTAATACATTTTGTAGATGAATGGAATATAACCAGCAGTTGAAAAATATGGGATCTCATACAAATATTTTAATATAGAAATTACTGAGGCCATTGTTATGAATAAGCACATAACAGCACTAGGATATATTTCATAAGCATTAGCAAAAGTTCCTCTTCTGTTTCCAAGGTACAGAGTGGGCACAGCTATGAAAACAATCACACTACTCAGACCCTATAAATCTTACTTGTTTGCATATATTTGACATGTTAAATACTAAAAGTTATAAGAGTTTTCCATTATGGTTATTTCTACTCATTTATGTTTATGTCCGAGCAGTCATTATTGAATATTCTGAGATTATATTACAATTTCCAAAAGATTTTGACAAGTTTATCTTAATTGGAAATTTAATTTCAATTTTGTAAAGCTACCAGCCTTTTCCATTTTATGATTTTTACTCTTAACTGACTTTCTGATATTGATATTGCAACCTCAAACTTTGTGCATTTGTGCTTGTTTTAGATTCCCAGGAATACTTTTTCATAACCTTTAAATTCCACCTTTCTGAGTCATTTCATTTATATGTGTTTTGTACAAAGGATATATAGTTGGGTTCATTTCGTACAAAGGATATATAGTTCTCCATTTTGAGAGTTGTCTCCTATGTTAGCTGACTTCCAACTGCATTCATTCAAATTAGAAACAGACTTCATTTTCTGTCATTTTATATTCTCTCTGTCCTCCTTTTCTTCCTGCTCCCTTGCCTGTCTCTACTAATTTGGAAGGTTTATGAAATATTGTAAGTTTGGGTTGTGTTTATACTTTAATTAAATCTTCTTTGAAAATGTGGTCATTTTCCCTTACCTTGCCATATTCTTTTTCTGCCTTCTTTTCCCTTCCAGAATATCTAACATACTCGACTTTTCTAATTACTCTTCCCTGGTGAGGACCGATTCTCCCAGAGATTGTAATTCCTCAAACATGTTGTGGATAGAATTTCCTCAATATTCCTGTTTACCTGGTCGCTGTTTCCATCTTCCCATCAGGCTGCTGCTGGAGAGCCAGGAGTTGAAATCTGCTTTTTAGACCCTAGGCAAGACCCTTAGGGAACGCAAGCCCCAGTAATATGATAGTTCCAGAGACGTTTTCCTCAGCGTTGTCTTCTGTTTTGATGTGCTACTGGTTGTTTCTTCCCTCACCTACATCTTAAGGGCTGTCAGCCGTTAGGCAGTGCACTGGCGTTGTGTTTCTGGAATCAGCGGTATTCCTCGCGTCGGTCAAACTGACACACTGTTGCAAAGTTGGTCAATCTCCACTTCCCATCTTCATTTAAGAAACTGAGGGAAAAGAAGAAAGAGCTGAGTCACCGCCACGTGTTTCTCCTCCAACCCAGAAGCCACTGCTAAAGGGCATGGGACGTCACAATTGCAAGGGTCCATCTGGTTCCTAGATGCATTTCCTCCTGGTGGAAGGATATAGCAGCCCCTGGCCCTGGGGCGTTACCCTCTCTTACTTCCAGAAAAATGCACCTACCTTTTCAGTCTGGCATACATCTGTGAGTTGATTTTCGATGTCACTTTTTCATTTGGTTCTCATTGTTTTGAATTTAGCAAATGGCCCTCATTGTTTTGAATTTAGCAAATAGTCCTTGCTATTTTGGGCATGATGTAGTTCTCCAGTCTTTATAAATTTTTTGATTTTGCATCTTTGAATGTATTTCAGTAGGTTCCAGATATAATAGTTGTGTAAAGGGACATACATTCTGCCTGTGAAGTCCTTTAGAGCAAGGCTGCTTAACTTTTTTGTGATGGGCCTCAATTCAGAATATAATGCAGAGAACTCCAAAGGCGAACGATTATGTTGAAAGTCATCAAAGATATTTAAAAGCGTGTTTATGATCATATATATGCTCCTTTATTAATTCATTAAATAATGATAACTAACTACCAGCCTAATAGAGCTACTGTAATTTCAAAATAGTGCTGAGCAAAACAATGTATTTTTAGATATTGAGATATTGGAAATAACTGTAATGTCATAAGAAAATATCTGTGATTTTGTATGGTATCAGTCATCAATACTGCTATTACTGTGGTTTGTTACTTACATTCATAAAAGATGGAAATGTTGAATTTCAACCAGAGATTGGGGATATAAAGAATGTAACTTTTTCTATGAAGTTCACAGATCTGAGATTAAAAGCCCCTGCTTTCTAATATTCAACCAGATAACAGATTTTTACTGCATTTTTATAAGTACTGAGAAGTCAGCTAAATCATCAGGGCTAATTCTAAAAGAGCTTT
Organism: Okapia johnstoni; assembly: GCA_024291935.2. Lineage (NCBI taxonomy): Eukaryota > Metazoa > Chordata > Mammalia > Artiodactyla > Giraffidae > Okapia > Okapia johnstoni. Next base: position 152,579,962 of record CM044306.1, on the reverse strand, counting down.
ACATTGTGTTGTGTGTGGTGATGTGTGTGCTTTGGAGGTGGAATGGGGAGAGAAGATGAATGATATCTGTATTCTGAAAGTTAAGATAATTCCAGGTCCTAATTAAACCATATAGAACAGGAAAGAGGGTAGCATGGCAGTGTCCAGGAAAGTTGCTTTAGCTAGAGGTCCAGGAGGTGACATTTGTGTTAAGTAATGAGAAGAGCCTCATGACAATCAGGGGTGCTTCAAGCATTAAATATAAATAAGGAAACAACCCAGAGGTGGGAGTGAACTGAGTCTGTCTAAGAGGGAGAACAGAGTGTGATGGGGCTGGAATCTAGTGAGTGACAGGAAATGAGATTTGAAATTGGTTAAAAGCCAGATCCTGTAGTGCTTGCAGATCATGTGAAGGACTTGGTTTGAATTTAATTCTGTTTATAACTGAATCAATTCAGTGCTTTTGAGGAGGGGAATGACTTGTCTGATTAATGCTTTATCGAGATCCTCTGGCTGCCTTCCAGGAAAAGGTCTCTAGGGAAGCAAGAGTGGAAGGCAGGGAAACCAGATTGAGGCTGTTTCAGAAGTTCATTGCCAAAGATGCTGGTGGTATGGATTAGGATGGAGGCAGAAGAAATGGTGAGAAGCAGTTAGATGGAGACTCTGGAGGCAGAGCTAGGCAAACATGGCAGGGAGATTATGGACTGTGCAGGAGAGAGAAGAATCGTAGGATGGGACCTAGATTTTGGCATTAGCAACTAAATGAATCAGGAAGTATGTTACACAGAGCTCTCAGAATTTCATTCATGGTGTGTTGTCATACTTGTCTTTGCCACCTTACTGTTTTCCATAGTGGAGATACTGTTTAACATTTCCACCAGCAATGTCTGAAGGTTCCAGTTTTCTGCGTCCTTGCCTTTGTTATTTCCTATTTTGTTTTTGTTTTATTATATTCATCTTACTGGGTTTGAAGTGGTTTTGATTTGCATTTTCCTAATGATTAATGGGGCTTCCCTGGTGGCTAACTGGTAAAGAATCTGCCTGCCAATCCAGGAGACCCAGGTTTGTTCCCCGGGTGGGAAGATCCCCTGGAGAAGGAAGTTGCAACCCACTCCAGTATTCTTGCCTGGGAAATCCCGTGGACAGAGGGGTCTGGCGGGCTAAAGTTCACCGGGTTGCAAAAGAGTAGGACTTCACTGACAACTAAACAGTGATTAATGATGGTGAGCATCTTTTCATTGCATTATCAGTCATTTTTATATCTTCTTTGAAAAATATTTATTCAATTCCTGCTCATTTTTCAATTGAATTGTGTTTTGTTGTTGAGTTTATATATTCTAGATACTAGATATTTATCAGATCTGTGATTTGCAAATAGTTTCTCCCGAGGCTGTTTTTTTGCTTTCTTGACAGTGTCACTTGGCCACACAGAAGTTTTTAATATATATGAAGTCCACTTTATCTATTTTTTCTTTTGCTGCTTATGCTTTTGATGTTATATATCTAAGAAGCCACTGCCAACTCTGAGGTTGTGAAGATTTATCTCTATTTTCCCTTCTAAGAATTTTATTGTTTTAGCTCTTACATTTAGATCTGTGATCTATTTTGATTTTTGTAAATTGTGTGAACTAGGAATCCAAATTCATTCTTTAGAATGTAGCTATCCAGTTGTCCCAGGACGATTTTTTAAAAGACTATTCGTTCCCCCACTGAATGGTCTTGGCATCCTTGTCAAAAATCAGTTGATCATGGACACATTGGTTTATTTCTCGACTCTGAATTCTATTCCACTGGTCTATGTATCTATCCTTATGCTGGTACAACTCTTGTCTTGATTACTTTTGCTTTGTGGAGAGTTTTGAAATGTGAGTCCTCCAACTTTATTCTTCTTTTAAAAGACTGTTTTGGCTATTCTGGGTCCCTTGCAATTCCGTATCAATTTTGAAATCACTTTGTCAATTTCCACAGAGAAATTGCTGGAATTCTGATAGAAATTGCATTAAATCTGTGGATCAGTTTCAGGAGTTTTTCCGTTTTACCAGTATTGAAGTCTTCCAATCCATAAACATCAATTTTTTTCATTCATTTAAATCTTCTCTCATTTCTTTCAACAAAATTTTTTACTTTTTGAGTATAAATCTTACATTTCTTTTGCTAAATTTATTCCTAAATTTATTCTTTTTATGCTACTGTAAATGAAATTAGTTTAATTTTTGGATTGTTTGTTGCAAGTCTGTAGAAACATGACTGTTTTATATGCATTGATCTTGTACCCCAAAACTTTGCTGAACTCATTTATTAGTTCAAACAGTTTTTTAGTGATTCCTTACAATTTCTATATAGAGGATTATGCCATCTGTGAATATAGTCTGATTTCTTCTGTTATAACCTAGACGCCTTTTCTTTCTTTTTTAAATGATTTTATTTGTTTATTTTTAGCTGTGCTGGGTCTTCGTTGCTACATGAGCTTTTCTGTAGTTGTGGTTAGTGGGGGCTACTCTCTAGCTGTGTTGTGCGGGGTTCTCATTGTAGTGGCTTCTCTTGTTGTACAGCATGGGCTCTAGGATGTCAGGCTTCAGTAGTTGCAGCTCCCAGACTCTAGAACAGAGTTGTATCACAGAGGCCTAGTTGCTCTGCGACATGTGAGATCTTCCCTGATCAGGGATAAAATCTGTGTCTCCTTCACTGGCAGGCGGATTCTTTACCACTGCCTTCTAAAGGAAGACCCTGCCTTTTATTTCGTTTTCTTGCCTACATGCCCTGTCTAGAACCTCTAATAGGATATTGAATAGAAGTGGCAAGAGTGGATGCCCTTGTCTTGTTCTTGATCTTAGGGGGAAAACATATGTTTTAAAATTCTTTCTAAGCCTGTCTCCAACTCCGTGATCACAAGGTTTTTACTTTTATCTAATCCTAAATGGTTTTAGAACCATATTGCTTTTTAAAAAATCATATCCTGAATAATATCTGTAAGGTACCCTAACACCTCACTTTGGAATTTTATAGCTGTTGTACATGGCCACCTATAGCTAGTCTTCAGTATAACATTGTTATACACCCTCTTAGAGAATTATTCACCATACATTTGGCCAAATATAGGCCATCTCAAAAAAGAGGAAACAAGAGAAACCTTTATTTCTTCCAGTGGACTATGTGCACTTAAAGCAGTGACATTTTGGTGAGGGATACCAACTTTTTTCTCAGTCACAGCTGAAATACCTGTGTTACATAGCATTTTCCCTGCTGTAGAAAAAATGCATCAAGATTGCCTACCTTAAAGAAATGTTTATATTCAGCTAACATGTAGAAACACATGTGGGGTACTTATTGATAGTTATTAGGCAGTGTAACTGTTTCTACTGGGAAACCCAGAAAATTTCTACTTGTATGAATGGCCATATTTCAAGTATGCCTTCCTCATTGTTGCCCAGATAGGCTCCCTGATTGATACCCAAAGTAAGCACCTTGGCCACTTTCCTTTTTTGGGTTTCGGAGAACATTACAGCAGATGAATTAATCTGGACACCTGCTAGCCAGATGAAGCTGGGTTTCCGTCCAGTCTTCCAGATAGCACTGTTACAGTTGCCACAGGTTTTGTTGCCTGCTTTTTGAAAGGACTTGGATACTTCTGAGTGAGACCAGTGTGTGTGGTTGGTGGAGGGTCACAAGAAGAAGTTTCATTGTCATTTTCTTTGTAATAACATTAGTTACAGAGAATGGGAATTTGGTCAAATACAAAAAGTGTGCCTTGTGAATGCTGTGGATAAAATGTGTTCTTATTAGGGAGAGAAGCAATATCAGACTACCTGCATCCCAGACCCCAAGAGTGTGCAGTGTCTTTGTTTTCAGGTTACAGCATAAGTCTAGAGCAGATGGTGGGTGACCTCTTATCACATGCCTGGACTTAGCAAGATATTGACACGGAAACTTGTGAGAGTAGGGACAAGGAAGGAGGACAGAATCGCACCATTTTTAAGTCAAGAGGAGAGAGTGTAACAGATACCTAGGATAACCTGTAATTCAGACAAGGAAACAACTTGAAAAAATATACTAAGCTGGACTATTCCTTCAAACTGTTATATAAAAATTTCTTATATCCACTGGATATCAGGACTTAGCAGTGACATTGTGTGTGCTTTTTGCTTTCTCTACACAACTTGGTGTAAAACAGAGTGTTTAGAGAGCCTGAGACTGAACTCCTTATTGTATGGGAGAGGGACCAGCACCTGAGTTGGGACTGAGGGTCACCGACTTCCAGTCAACAACCCAAGGAAGAAGATGGTGTGGAGATTCCAAGAAGGCCAGTCCCCACCCCCACCTCCTGCCACTATGCACACCCTGTGGCCATCTCTTTTGTCCATGTATTGTTTATAACACATCTGAAATTTAAATTCAGATTTATTTGTCTTCTACTCTGTGTTAATTGCTTTATAAAAGATAGTGAAATAAACCAAAAACAAGCGCAAGAAGATAAGATTTTATTCTAAGACTTTGTCAAAGAGCTTTCCCACAATTTGCAGCTCTCACTCCTCCATGTCCTAGATGTATGGGCTACTGGAAAATTGAAGAAAATTTCTGTGCTTAAGGACAGCCTTAAAGTATGGGACAAAACTATTAGGCTGGCTAAAAAATTTGTCCAATGTTAAGTAAAAATAAAAGACACATTTCTTAAAATTTTCACCAATAACTTTATTGAATAACGTATTGAATGAACAAACTTTTTTGCCAACCCAATATAAGTCAGGCCCAGGGAGAAATCACTTGTTTTCAGAAGCAACTAAAAGTGACAGATTAGAAAGAAACAAAAGGGCCTAGAGAAGGAAAAGAGGTGAATAAAGGCAGACATGGTTGGCTCATAAATAAACAAGAAACTCTGTGCCCTGATGGCAAACATCTTAACCATCACCGATGAGAGCCTGGAGTTGACTGTGTGATTACTATGGAATGGAGCAGAGCTAGTCTCTCAATATCTTAATATCAAATGAGATAAGGAAGAGAGTCCATGGGTGTAAGTGATTTTGTTTTGTAAAACAAAAGGAGTTAAAGGAAAATTGGATCAAAATAGGATCCTTTTTCCCCATCATTTCTTTCCTAACTTATGTATCATACCACCCCAAAGCCATTTCATTGTTGACTCATACAGGGATTCGACAAGTATTTTATACACACACACACACATACACACACACACACAAGTTTATTAGCACTTACTGTGCACAAGATGCTAATATCTTCTGTGTTAAAGATATTACACAATAGTGTATGTCATGGTCCCTAAACCTTAGAAATTTACAATCATACTAGGTAGAGGGAACTGTCATAAATGAAGCAGTTGTAGAATAATGTGTTCAGTTCAGTTCAGTCACTCAGTCATGTCCGACTCTTTGCAACCCCATGAACCACAGCATGCCAGGCCTCCCTGTCCGTCGCCAACTCCTGGATTCCCCTCAAACCCATGTCCATTGAGTCGGTGATGCCATCCAGCCATCTCATCCTCTGTTGTCCCCTTCTTCTCCTGCCCTCAATCTTTCCCAGCATCAGGGTCTTTTCCAGTGAGTCAGCTCCTCGCATCAGGTGGCCAAAGTACTGGAGTTTCAGCTTCAACATCAGTCCTTCCAAAGAACACCCAGGACTAATCTCCTTTAGGATGGACTGGTTGGATCTCCTTGCAGTCCAAGGGACTCTCAAGAGTCTTCTCCAACACCACAGTTCAAAAGCATCAGTTCTTCTGTGCTCAGCTTTCTTTATAGTCCATCTCTCACATCCATACATGACCACTGGAAAAACCATAGCCCTGACTAGACGGACCTTTGTTGGCAAAGTAATGTCTGCTTTTTAACATGCTGTCTAGGCTGGGCATAACTTTCCTGCCAAGAAGTAAGTGTCTTTTAATTTCATGGCTGCAATCACCATCTGCAGTGACTTTGGAGCCCCCAAAAATAAAGTCTGCCACTGTTCCCACTGTTTCTCCATCTATTTGCCATGAAGTGATGGGACCAGATGCCATGATCTTAGTTTTCTGAATGTTGAGCTTTAAGCCAACTTTTTCACTCTCCTCTCTCACTTTCATCAAGAGGCTCTTTAGTTCTTCTTCACTTTCTGCCATAAGGGTGATGTCATCTGCATATCTGAGTTTATTGATATTTCTCCTGGCAATCTTGATTCTAGCTTGTGCTTCCTCCAGCCCAGCGTTTCTCATGATGTACTCTGCATATAAGTTAAATAAGTAAGGTGACAATATACAGCGTTTGTGTACTCCTTTTCCTATTTGGATCCAGTCTGTTGTTCCATGTCCAGTTCTAACTGTTGCTTCCTGACCTGCATACAGATTTCTCAAGAGGCAGGTCAGATGGTCTGGTATTCCCGTGTCTTTATGAATTTTCCACAGTTTATTGTGATCTACACAGTCAAAGGCTTTGGCATAGTCAATAAAGCAGAAATAGATGTTTTTCTGGAACTCTCTTGCTTTTTCGATGATCCACCGGGTGTTGGCAATCTGATCTCTGGTTCCTCTGCCTTTTCTAAATCCAGCTTGAACATCTGGAAGTTCACAGTTCACGTATTGCTGAAGCCTGCTTTGGAGAATGTTGAGCATTACTTTACTAACGTGTGAGATGAGTGCAATTGTGCGGTAGTTTGAGCATTCTTTGGCATTGCCTTTCTTTGGGATTGGAATGAAAACTGACCTTTACCAGTCCTGTGGCCACTGCTGAGTTTTCCAAATTTGCTGGCATATTGAGTGCAGCACTTTCACAGCATCATCTTTCAGGATTTGAAATAGCTCAACTGGAATTCCATCACCTCCACTAGCTTTGTTCGTAGTGAGGCTTCCTAAGGCCCACTTGACTTCACATTCCAGAATGTCTGGCTCTAGGTGAGTGATCACACTATCGTGATATCTGGGTTGTGAAGATCTTTTTTGTACAGTTCTTCTGTGTATTCTTGCCACCTCTTCTTAATATCTTCTGCTTCTGTTAGGTCCCTACGATTTCTGTCCTTTATTGAGCCCTTCTTTGCATGAAATGTTTGGTATCTCTAATTTTCTTGAAGAGATCTCTAGTCTTTCCCATTCTGTTATTTTCCTCTATTTCTTTGCATTGATCGCTGAGGAAGGCTTTCTTATCTCTCCTTGCTATTCTTTGGAACTCTTCATTCAAATGGGTGTATCTTTCCTTTTCTCCTTTGCTTTTTGCTTCTCTTCTTTTCCCGGCTATTTGTAAGGCCTCCTCAGACAGCCATTTTGCTTTTTTGCATTTCTTTTTCTTGGGAGTGGTCTTGATTCCTATCTCCTGTACAATGTCATGAACCTCTGTCCATAGTTCATCAGGCACTATGTCTCTCAGATCTAGTCCCTTAAATCTATTTCTCACTTCCACTGTATAGTCATAAGGGATTTGATTTAGGTTATACCTGAATGGTCTATTGGTTTTCTCCACTTTCTTCAATTTCAGTCTGAATTTGGCAATAAGGAGTTCATTATCTGAGCCACAGCCAGCTCCCCGTCTTGTTGCTGACCTATAGAGCTTCTCCATCTTTGGCTGCAAAGAATATAATCAATCTGATTTCGGTGTCGACCATCTGGTGATGTCCATGTGTAGAGTCTTCTCTTGTGTTGTTGGAAGAGGGTGTTTGCTATGACCAGTGTGTTCTCTTGGCAGAACCCTATTAGCCTTTGCCGTGCTTCATTCTGTACTCCAAGGCCAAATTTGCCTGTTACTCCAGATATTTCTTGACTTCCTACTTTTGCATTCCAGTCCCCTATAATGAAAAGGACATCTTTTTTGGGTGTTAGTTCTAGAGAGTCTTGTAAGTCTTCATAGAACTGTTCAGCTTCAGCTTCTTCAGCATTACTGGTTGGGGCATAGACTTGGATTACTGTGATATTGAATGGTTTGCCTTGGAAACGAACAGTGATCATTATGTCATTTTTTTTTAATATATTTATTTATTTTAGTTGGGGGCTAATTACTTTACAATATTGTAGTAGTTTTTGCCATACATTGACATGAATCAGCCATGGGTTCACATGTGCTCCCCCTCCCGAGCCCTCCTCCCACCTCCCTCCCCATCCCATCCCTCTGGGTCATCCCAATGCTCCATCCCTGAGCATCCGTCCCATACATAGAACATGGAATGGTGTTCTGCTTCACATATGACAATATACATGTTTCAATGTTATTGTCCCAGAATGTCCCACCCTCACCTTCTTCCTCAGAGTCCACAGGTCTGTTCTATGCATCTGTGTCTCTTATTCTGTCTTGCATATAGGGTTACCATTACCATCTTTCAAATTCCATATATATGCATTAGTATACTGTATTGGTGCTTTTCTTTCTGGCTTACTTCACTCTGTATAATGGGCTCCAGTTTCATCCATCTCAAACACATGAAAAGATGCTCAACATCACTCATTATTAGAGAAATGCAAATCAAAACCACAATGAGGTATCATTATGTCATTTTTGAGATTGCATCCAAGTACTGCATTTCGGACTCTTTTGTTGACTATGATGGCTACTCCATTTCTTCTAAGGGATTCCTGCCCACAGTAGTAGATATAATGATCATCTGAGTTAAATTCACCCATTCCAGTCCATCTTAGTTCGCTGATTCCTAGAATGTTGATGTTAACTCTTGCCATCTCCTGTTTGACCACTTCCAATTTGCCTTGATTCATGGACCTAACATTCCAGGTTCCTATGCAATATTGCTCTTTACAGCATCGATCCTTACTTCTATCACCTGTCCCATCCACAACTGTGTGTTGTTTTTGTTTTGGCTCCATCCCTTCATTCTTTCTGGAATTATTTCTCCACTGATCTCCAGTAGCATATTGGGCACCTACCAACCTGGGGAGTTCATCTGTCAGTGTCCTATCTTTTTGCCTTTTCATACTGTTTATGGGGTTCTCAGCGCAAGAATACTGACGTGGTTTGCCATTCCCTTCTCCAGTGGACCACATGCTGTCAGACCTCTCCACCATGACCCGTCCGTCTTGGGTGGCCCCACACGGCATGGCTTAGTTTCATTGATTTAGACAAGGCTGTGGTCCATGTGATCAGATTAGCTAGTTGTCTTTGATTGTGGTTTCAGTCTGTCTGCCCTCTGATGCCCTCTCTCAGTGCCTACCGTCTTACTTGGTTTTCTATTACCTTGGATGTGGGAATAATGTGTAACATTGGCATTACTCTGTGGGAGGTGATTACCTTGCCTGGCTACCTGCAGGGTGTCTCACTACTTCTTGGTCCTCTTGTCTGACAAGAGCACTTTAGACCTTTCTCTTACCCCTTCCAAATAGGAGGCAACATAAAATAAAACCACTTGGTGCGCCTTCCCAGCTCCCTCCTGCCTTTTCTTATTTTATACCATATTTCTAGAACATTCTCTCCATCCACCTTCTGTATCAATTAACTGTTATTCTTCAGATCCTAGCAAAAAATTGAAACTTTATTATGGGGGCCCTTCCTCATCTTCAAACTCGTTCATATGCCCTTATCATTCACTCTAATAGCCTGGTGTACCTCTCATGATTTCATTCCACAGCCATTGCACATTCATTTGTGTGTTATTTTAATTCAAAGTCATCCACCCTCCTTAGAAGTTGAAGCTATATCTGGTTTTGGTCTCTGCCATCGCCCCATGTTATGTGTTGATGAATATTTATCTAGTGTTCATGTTGCCCACATGAGGGATTAATGAAAGCAGATATACCATACACACTGTCCAGATATTTGGGATGGAGTCAAGCCAGCGCAGGAATTACACTCATTTTTGGAAGACATGTTAACAGGTGAATATTAAACGAGGCCCTCCGAAGGCAGGTAGAATTCCAGCAGAGGAGCAGAGCAAGGACATCAGAGACAGGAGTGGCGGCATGAGCAGGTGTTTGAAGGAGTAGAGGAGAAACTGGACAATGTCTGTTCACCAAGATTCAAGGGATCTGCATGGTGCTGCAAGCCAGATGTGAGGTAGAGGTCACGATGGCCAGAAAGAAGGAAAGAGCTGACCCTGGAGAGCACCCCAGCACTGCAGTATTAAGAGGGCTTTCTGATTCCAAAGCTAGCCTCCATAGAAAGCAAGTTGTCTGAAATAGTTGAGGTCTACTACCCCACCCCATTCATTGCAGGTATGTTTCTTACTCTTGTTAAAATGGATTCAGTCATTTTTTAAAAAACTTTTTATTTTGTATTGGAGTATACCTGATTAACAATGTTATGATATTTACAGGTGCACAGCAAAGTGACAGCCGTGTGTGTGTGTGTGTGTGTGTGTATGTGAGAGAAAGAGTGTGTGAGTGTGTGTGTGCATGCTCAGTCAAGTCTGATTGTTTGCGGCCCGATGGCCTATAGCTCACCACGGCTCCTCTGTCCATGGGATTTTCCAGGCAAGAATACTGGAGTGGCTTGCCATTTCCTACTCCAGGGGATCTTCTTGATCCTGGGATCGAACCTGCATCTCTTGCATTTCCTGCATTGGTAGGCAGATTCTTTACTACTGCGCCACCTGGGAGTATCCTAAAATGGATTCAGTCTTTATTGTCCATTCTGCTTTGACATTTTTCACCTGGGCATCCTATCTAAGCCAAGCCTCAGAATGGCCCTATATCCCTCCTTACTTAATTCCCTCCTCTGTCTTCCTGGTCCAGGACTTTGGATTTATACACTGTGGCTTCCATTGTTTGGGGATTTCTTTTGATAGTAGTGCTCAGGATTCATCTTCTGGACGTTTGGATACAAGTCCTATTGTGATTCTCAGTCTTCACTCCCCATGGTTCTGGCTTCCTCTTTTGCTTTGGTGAGAAATTGTCCTCTAGCCTCTCTAGCTTGTATCTGGATATATAAAGAAAAATTGTTTCACTATTTACAACACTCTGACAGCAAATGTGAGTTTTCCACACCAAGCAGTTCTCCAGTTCTCTGTGGACACCAAGATCCTACCTAATTCAATTTTGAGAACAGCTATTCAGACACCCGTCAAAATAGTGGGTACCCAAGGTACCCAGACTTCTGTTTGATTTACTTTCAGAACTCAGGGTCCCCATGGCCCCTCCTCAAATTTGATAATTTGCTAGAATGACTCACAGAACTCAGGAAAATTATTTACCTACTGTTAATGGTTTATATACTAAAGAACACATCTGAGGAACAGTCAAACGGAAAAGATGCATAGGGTAAGCTATGTGTGAAGGGATGCAGGACTTGCATTCCCTCTCTGGGTGTACCATTCCCAGAACTTCTGTGTGTTTACCATCCCAGAAATCCTCAGAACCCCACTGTTAGGGTTTTTACAGAGATTTTATTGTGTAGGCATAATTGATTAATTCATTGGCTATTGATGAATAACTAAATCTCGAGCCCTTCTCACCTCCCCAGATGTGGGATGGCACAGCTGAAAGTTCCAACCCTCTAATCAAATCTTGGCCTTTTTGGCAACCAAACCCCATCCTGAAGCTATCTAGAGCCCCCAGCCCCCAGTCATCTCATTAGTATACCATAAAGACACCTTGGTCACTCCAGAGATACCGAGGGTCTTAGAAGCTCTTCTGTCTGGAACCAAGGACTAAGGCCAAATATTATAATAAAATGTTCTCCTTTCTTCCCTATCACTCAAGAAATTAACAAGGGTTTTATGAGCTCTGTGCCATTATAAGAAATATGTGTTTCATCTCTACCAAATATGTTGCAATAACAGTGAAAAGAGTGGAGAACACATCGAAATTCAGACACACCTATGCTCTCAGGAGCTTATTATTTAACTAAACTTCCCTTCACCATCCCTTGTAAAATCTCCAGGCAGAATTTTCAGTATGACATAGCTGAAGTCTCAGAGAAGATACTGGAAGTAAAGTCAATTCAAGTTGAAAGGCTTGAATTGTCAAGCAGGTATGAAAGGGGAATGTCCATGAGGGCAAACAATGAACAACTAAGCACTGGCATCTGAGGCATCACTCGGTCCACTCAGAAGTGGGTGCCTGTCTGCATTTAGCCCAGTCCTGCACCTCTGCTTGGCCGAAAATGAGGTAGAAAATCAGGCCTAATATGCTCACAGCAGCTGAAAGCAAGAAGACATTTCTCCAACCAAGCTCTGGATCCTGGAGGCAGAAAACCACAAGTTATCAACAGTCTCCTTGTTCTTGTCCATCCTGCTACAGAAAGGCTCTAGCACCATGTTCCACTGATCCCACCCCCAACTCTGCCCTAAATTATATATTCCTCGTTGTTCCTAGAATTTCTGGTGCCCTGGCCTTTCCCTCTGCTGGAATGTTACTCCCCTCAGGTAGCCATTTGTCTCACCCATGTGCTTGCTTCCCATTCTTACTTAAGTATTACTTTTGCAGCCACCCCATTTAAAACTGTAACCCCACCCCATCTTACATGCCCTACTTTCCTCTCCTGCCTTACTTTTCTCTTAGCACTTACCATCATTCAGTATATCATGTTTTTGTTTAGTTTATTAGTTTTCTGTTGTTTTTTTCCCCTACCATATCGACCTTACAAGAGCAGGGACTTTTGTTTTATTCATTTAAACATTGCATGGCACATTGCAATATTCATTGCATGCTTGTTGAAGGAATGAGTGAGTAACAAGGGAAACAAGGGCAATTTGAGAACTTCTATTTTAAACAGCCATTTTCCGACAGTGTCTTAGGGGCTGGAAGAGAACTGAAGCTTCAAACAAAGAAAGGACTTCATGTCAAAAAAAAATACCCTTTCTTTGTTATTCTCTATTCATTTTCCTGGCTTACTGGTAGAAACAGCAAGAAACTTAAAGAATGATTGTCATGTGAATGTTGTAAGAAAAGATTTGTGATAGTGCCCTGAGTAAGGCACTGTACCTGGGAGAAAGCAATATTCCTGTGTAAGCATAGAGTTCATATCAGCTGATCTGTTGCAACTCTGTGCTTATCTGGGGATTCCTGGGGCTGTGTTGGTCTTTAGTCAAACCTGAGTGAAATGTGCTGACTAGTGATGCATATTATCCAGTGCCAGGATCTGGGATTTCCAGGAGAGTATAAATTGCACTAACTTGTCAACATTCTTTATACCAAATGCACAAATTGATGGTTGGCACCTACTTTATATGTTCTCTTGGCTTCTGCTAAGATGCCTTGTTTTTAGGTATAAAAGATCTCTCATTGGATGAGACATTGGCTCCCCTGAGACCAAGGTATCTCCCATGTAATTTGGTGGTTCATTATCTGAAGATGAAGTGTGTCCTGTTGACTGTGAATGGTCCGTGGATGATCCCTGGGAGCTACATTTGGAAGTCTCAGTCATCTCTGATATTTACCTATATCAGAGGTAAATGTTTCTCCTGCTATCCTCTACCTATATTAAAGGCTTACATAAGCATACCCTCTGAAGTTTACGAGTCCTTTCAGTGACCCAGTCCTGTATAACTGCTGCATTCCCCAACAGAAAGAGATTGGCGTGAGTCTCCCACACTTGAACTGTGAGTGCAGCCACTGACTCCTGTTTTCATCTGGAAAAACTAACTTAATAGTGGTTGACAAGCTTTGGGTCCCTTCCAGGAGTTATTTGGATGAGGGGTGGTGCTGAAATTTCCTATGACCCATAGTACATGTCACATTTTACTCATGTGTGTCAGAGCAGATTTAGGGATACTGGATATGAACTGAGCTTCTGTGAGGATCAGGCAAAGGGGTCCCTACCTAGGAGCAATATCCATGAAGTTGACAAGGGCTCCTGATTGGGTGAAGCTTTTGATGGCAGAAGGTATTGTCAAGAAGGCTATGGTGGTGCTGAAGCTGGATCTAACCCAGAAAACAGATGCAAAGAGCACAGCTGGGAAGAGAACCCCTGGGGCAAGAGAACAAAGAGTGAATAGGAAGCTTCCCTGAGCGTCCCACGTCCACCCCCTGTATCCACCTCAGTTCTTACCTATAGCAGTGAAAAGTTTCCTGATGGTATTGAGTCTGAGGATTTTTCTGGAGAGGAGAAAATCTGCCAGTAGACCTCCAGGGACAACACAGATACAGGCAGAAGCGAACGGTAAGGCTGACAGTATCCCACTCTGAGAACCAGAACTGAGGTGAAGTGCATGCCTCACTACAGCCACCATGACATAGATTGATCCCTGGGTGGACTGTCTACATCTATAGCTTTTCTTGTATATACATAGCACCTTTAATAAAAAGTTACTGGAATGAGCCAATATAGTGTCTGAGGAAAAATATGCATTAAGTTCAGTTTGAAAAAAATGGACTAATGTCATATATAAGGATCTTGTGGAAATAGATATTAAAAAGAACAAAAGCTAAGTAGAAAAATAGTCACAGGGTATAAAAGACAAGTTACAAAAAAAAAAGTGATTCCTAAACACATTAAAAGGTAACCAACCTCATAATAGTAAAACTACTGTGAGATAACATTTTGTCAAATTGGCAAGAGTGCAACAGTTTTTTGACATGATCTATGGTGATGCCAAGGGGAATCAGGCACTTCCAAATATTAATGCTCAATGGAGGGCAATTTGTTAATGAATATAAAAGTTCATAGAGGAGGGAGATCAAGATGGTGGAGTAAGAGGATGCAGAACTCACCTCCCCGTGAACACATCGAAAATATATCTACATATGGAGCAATTCTCACTGAAAACAAACTGGAGACTGGCAGAAAGACTGTTATCCAACCAACGCTGTAAGAAAGACCCACACGGAATTGGGTAGAAATGGAGAGAAGTGATTGGATCAGGACTTGCATCCTTGGGAGGGTACACAGAAGAGGGACAATTACACAGGTTCGGAGATCCTCCCTTGGGAGTGAGTGATGAGAACCACATACTGAGTGCTATACCCTGGGGTCTGACACCAATAGGACAATTCCCCTTAGCTGATTTGAAAAATAGTGGGATTGATAACCGGAATATTAAAAAAAGAGAAAAAGAGAAACCTAGACTCCACTTAGGAAGAGAATGCACACATTTGCTTACTCCCAAAAAAAGGCAGAGGAAGCAGGTTGAAACTGACAAGGACTCTGGCTGGTTTCCCACCACTGTGTAACCACATCAACCTGAGCAGAGCACCTGCTGCAGCCCCTCTTGCTCCCAGTACAGCGCCACACTTGGGAGAGGGCTGCCATGCCTGAGAAGAGTATGCAGTTGTGAAGGAAAGAGGCAGCTCAGACTAAGCATAACATCTGAACATTGCTGGTGCCTATGAGGGCAGCAGATTAGGAGCTCTCCAGGACTCTGACTGGTGCTGGGACTACCAAAGCCCACACCCCAGTTCATGCCAAGCACCCACTCCAGTTCCTCTTGCTCCAGCACTGTTCCTCCCTGGGCGAGGGGGCCAGTGCTGGGAGTGGGGAGAGCACACACAGAAGGAATATAACCAACCCTCAAGGCTTTTGAACCAGAAACTTGGGACCCAGCCACCCACCCCCACACCAACAGTGTGGTGTTGTATGTCAAACTGAGGAGAAGCCCTGGCTCACAACTGGCTCTTGCTCTAGCCCTTCTACCTCCAGTTCTACCTCCTAGTCTCATGATAGCTACCAGCACACCATGGGGAAGAGTGACTCATGTTCAACACTGAACCTAGCTTTCCCACCAAAGACACTGGGCACAACAGACTGCACAGGGATGCTTCTACGTAAGGACACCTCTTCAAGTTTGAGATAGGTAACTGTTTCGCTTAATTTCATAGATACAGAGAAGATTAAGCAAAATGAAAAGACAGAGGAATTTAATTCAAAGGAAAGAATAAGAAAACCCCAGAAAAAAACAACTAATGAAACAAATAATGTATCAGAGTTCAAATAATTAGTAATAAGAATGCTAATCTGAATTAGAAAAATAGATAAACATAGTGATAATTTTAACAAGGAGATAAAAATTATTTTTAAAAAAGAGCCAGCTGGAACTAAAGAATACAATAATTGAAATTAAAAACATACTGAAAAGAATTAACAGACTAGATGATGCAGAAGAGTACATATGTGATCTGGAAGATAGAATAATGGAAATCAGCAATCAGAGCTGCAACAAGAAAGTTTAAGAGATCTCATGATTTGTACTACAAGAGTCCCAGAAGAAGAAGGACAAAAAGAGAGGTCAAAAATGTGTATATTTGATAAAATTGTGGCAGAAAACTTCCCAAACCTGAAGAAGGAAATATATCCAGGTACAAGCACAAAGGGTTCCAAACAAGATGAACCTGAACAGAGCTACACCAAGACATATGATAATCAAAGTGACAAAAAGATGAAAAGATAATTCTAAAGGCAGCAAGAGAAAAGCAGTTATATACAAGGGAACCCCTATAAGACTATTGGCTAATTTCCTGCAGAAACTCTGCAGACCAAAAGGAAGTGGCATGATGTACTTAAAGTGCTGAAAGGGGAAAACCTGCAACTAGGATACTCTACACTCCAAGATTATCATTTAGAATTGAAGGAGAGAAAACTTCTTAGACAAGCAAAAACTAGAAGAGTTCATCAATACTGCTGCTACTGCTAAGTCGCTTCAGTCGTGTCCGACTCTGTGCGACCCCATAGATGGCAGCCCACCAGGCCCCACCGTCCCTGGGATTCTCCAGGCAAGAACACTGGGGTGGGTTGCCATTTCCTTCTCCAATGCGTGAAAAAAAAGTGAAAGTGAAGTCACTCAGTCGTGTCCGACTCTTTGCAACCCATGGACTGCAGCCTACCAGGCTCCTCTGTCCATGGGATTTTCCAGGCAAGAGTACTGGAGTGGGTTGCCATTGCCTTCATCAATACTAAACCTACCCAAAAAGAAATGTTAAAATGTCCTCTCTAAGTGAAAAGAAAAGGCTACAACAAGAAGTAAAAATCTACAGGAAAGCAAAAGTCCCACTGGTAAAATAAAATAGTAAAGGCTGTAGATCAACCACTTAAATAGTCTAGCATGAATATTAAAAGACAAAAAAGAGAAATGTAAAATCAACTATTAAAAAAAACAGTGAAGGGATAAGCATAAAGATGTAAAATATGGCATGTAAAAAATACAAAGCATGGAGGAAGGGAGTAAAATTGTAGATCTTTCAGAATGAGTTTGAACTTAAATGACTACCAGTTTAAAATAAGTAGATACAGGTAAACATACATGAGCCTTATAGTAACCACAAATCAGAAACCTACAGTAGATACAAAAAAAAAAAAAAGAGTGCATGAGAGAGAGAGAGAAAGGAACACAAGGATACCACTAAAACATCAAACCACAAGATAATAAACTAAAAATAAAGGAGTAGAAAAGAACTACGAAAACAACCAGGAAACAAGTAACAAAATGTCAATAAGTATATACTTACCAATAATCACTTTAAATGTCAATGGGCTAAATGCTTCAAACAAAAGATACAGGGTAGGTAATTGGATTAAAAATCAAGACCCATCCGTATGCTGCCTGCAAAGACTCATTTCAGAGTTAAAAGACACATACAGATTGAAAGTGAGGGGATGAGAAAAGATATTTCATGAGAACAGCATGATAAAATGGTGGTAGCAACACTCATATTAGACAAAATAGACTTTAAAACAAAATCTGGAACAAAAAAAACGAAGAGAATTATATAATGATGAAGGGATCAATACAAGAAGATACAACACTTTCTAACATATATGCAATAGGAGCACCTAAATATATAAAGCAAATATTAACAGACATAAAGGGAGAAATTGACAATAATACAGTAATAGTATTAACACATCAGTTACATCAATGGACAGATAATTCAGACAGAAAATTAGTAAGGAAACAGTGGTCATAAATGACACAATAGACCAGTTGGGTTTATGGGAGATTCCATCCAGAAACAGCAGAATACACATTGAAAAGTTGCACTTGAAAAGTTCTCTAGAATGGATCACAGGTCAGGCTACAAAACAAGTTTCAACAAATTTAAGAGGATAGAAATTATATCAAGCATTTTTCCCAACCACAATGGTATGAAACTAGAAATCAATTATAGGAAGAAAAAATAGGAAAAACAAACATGTGGAGACTAAAGAACATTCTACTTAAAAAAAAAAATGTGTCAATGAAGAAATCAAAGAGGTAATCAGACAATACCTTGAGGCAAATGAAAATGAAACCACAATACTCCAAAATTTATGAGATGCAGCAAAAGCAATTCTATGAAAATACAACAACTCAAAACCTATGGGATGCAACCAAAGCAGTTCTAAGAGGGAAGTTTATAGCAATACAATCCTACCTCAAGAAACAAGAAAAACATTGAATAGACAACCTAACTTTACACCTAAAACAACTGGAAAAAGAAGAACAAAAAAAACCCCAAATTAGTAGAAGGAACGAGATCATAAAGATCCAAGCAGAAATAAAAAGAAATGAAAGAAACAATACTAAAGATTAATAAAACTAAAAGCTAGCTCTTTGAGAAGATAAAATTGACAATCCTTTTGCCAGACTCATCAAGAAAAAAAGAATCAAAATTAGAAATGAAAAAGGAAAGGTTACAACAGACAATGCAGAATTACAAAGGATTATAAGAAAGTATTATGAACAACTATATGGCAATAAAATGGATAACCTGGAAGAAATGGACAGATGGACAGATTCTTAGAAAAGTTCAATCTTCCAAGACTGAACCAAGAAGTAATAGAAATTATTAGCAACCCAACTACAAGCACTGAAATTGAAGCTGTGATCAAAAATTTCCCAAAAAAGAAAAGCCCAGGACCAGATGGCTTCACAGGAGAATTCTATCAAACATTTAGAGAAGAGTTAATGTCTGTCCTTCTAAAACTATTTCAAAAAACTGCAGAGGAAGGAACACTTCCAAACCCATTCTACAAGGCCACCATCACCCTGATACCAAAACCAGACAAAGACAACACAAAAAAAGAAAACCACAGGTCAATGTCAGTGATGAACATAGATGCAAAAATCCTCAACAAAATTTTAGCAAACAGAATTCAGCAACACATAAAAAAGCTCATACACCATAATCAAGTTGGGTTTATTCCAGGGATGCAAGGATTCTTCAATATATGCAAATCAATCAGTGTGATACACCATATTAACAAATTGAAGGATAAAAACCATATGATAATCTCAATAGATGCAGAAAAAGCCTTTGACAATATTCAGCACCCATTTATGATTAAAACTCTTCAAAAAATGGGCTTAGTAGGAACCTACCTCAACATAGTAAAGGCCATATATGATAAGCCTATAGCAAGCATTATTCTCAATGGTGGAAAACTCAAAGCATCCCCCCTAAGATCAGGAACAAGACAAGGGTGTCTACTTTCACCACTATTATTCAACATAGTTCTGGAAGTCCTAGCTACAGCAATCAGAGAAGAAAAAGAAAAGGAATCCAGATTGGAAAAGAAAAAGTAAATCTCTCACTGTTTGCAGATGACATGATACTGTACATAGGAAACCCTAAAGACAGTATCAGAAAATTACTAGAGCTAATCAGTGAATTTAGCAAAGTTGCAGGATACAAAATCAATGCACAGAAATCACTTGCATTTTTATATACTAACAATGAAAATTAGAGAAATTAAGGAAAAAATCCTACTCACATTTCAACAAAAAGGTATCTAGGAATAAACTTACCTAAGGAGACAAAAGAACTGTACACAGAAAATTATAAGACACTAATGAAAGAAAGAAAAGATGACATAAACTAATGGAGAGATATTCCATGTTCCTGGATAGGAAGAATCAACATTGTGAAAATGACTATACTACCAAACACAATCTACAGATTCAATGTGATCCCTATCAAATTGCCAATGAAATTTTTCACATAACTAGAACAAAAAACTTCACAATTCATATGGAAACACAAAAGACACTGAATAGCCAAAGCAGTCTTGAGAAAGAAGAATGGAGCTGGAGGAAATCAACCTTCCTGACTTCAGATTATACTACAAAGCTACAGTCATCAAGACAGTATGGTACTGGCACAAAAACAGAAATATAGACCAATGGAACAAGATAGAAAGCCCAGAAATAAACCCATGCACCTATGGGTACCTTATTTTTGACAAATGAGTCAAAAACATACAATGGGGCAAAGACAGCCTCTTCAATAAATGGTGCTGGGAAAACTGGACAGCTATATGTAAAAGAATGAAATTAGAACACGTCCTAACACCATACACAAAGGTAAACTCAAAATGGATTAAAGACCTAAATGTAAACCAGAAACTATGAAACTATTAGAGGAAAACATAGGCAGCAGACTTGATGACATAAAGCAAGATCCTCTATGACCCACCTCCTAGAGTAATGGAAATAAAAACAAAAGTAAACAAGTGGGACCTGATTAAATGTAAAAGCTTTTGCACAGCAAAGGAAACTATAAGCAAGGTGAAAAGACAACCCTCAGAATGGGAGAAAACAATAGCAAATGAAACAACTGACAAAGGATTAATTTGCAAAATATACAAGCAGCTCATACAACTCAATACCAGAAAAACAACCCAATTAAAAAGTGGGAAAAAGACCTAAACAGACATTTCTCCAAAGAAGACAAACAGATAGCTAACAAACAGATGAAAAGATGCCCAACATCACTCATTATTAGAGAAATGCAAATCAAAACTACAATGAGATATCACCTCACACCAGTCAGAATGGCCATCACCAAAAAGTCTACAAACAATAAATGCTGGAGAGGGTGTGGAGAAAAGGGAATGCTCTTGCACTGTTGGTGGGAATGTAAATTGATACAGCCACTATGGAAGATGGTATGGAGTTAAAAAAAAAACTAGTTAAAAAACTAGGAATAAAACCACCATATGACCCAGCAATCCCACTCTTAGGCATATACCCTCAGAAAACCAAAATGGAAAAAGACACATGTATCCCATTGTTCATTGCAGCACTATTTACAATAACATGAAACCAGCCTAGATGCCCATCAACAGATGAATGGATAAAGAAGTTGTGGTACATATATACAATGGAATATTACTCAGCCATAAAAAGGAACACCTTTGAGTCAGTTCTAATGAGGTGGATGAACCTAGAACCTATTATACAGAGTGAAGTAAGTCAGAAAGAGAAAGATAAATGTCGTATTCTAATGCACATATATAAAATCTAGAAAAATGGTACTGAAGAATTTCCTTACATGCCAGCAATGGAGAAACAGACATAGAGAATAGACTTATGGACATGAGGAGAAGGGAGGAGAGGGTGAGATGTATGGAAAGAGTAACATGGAAACTTACGTTACCTTATGTAAAATACATAGCCAACGGAAATTTGCTGTATGGCTCAGGAAACTCAAACCCAGGTTCTGTATCAACCTAGAGGGATGGGATGGGGAGGGAGATAGAAGGGAGGTTCAAAAGGGAGGGGATATATGTATACCTAGGCTGATTCATGTTGAGATTTGACAGAAAACAATAAAATTCTGTAAAGCATTTATCCTTCAAGGAAAAAAAAAAAAACAGTTCTAAGAGCAAAGTTTATAGCAATACAGGCCTGTCTCAAGAAAAATCTCAAAATCTGGTATTTGAAAAAACAAAAAGTGTCCAGAGTCAACAGAAGGAAGGAAATAATAAAAATCAAATAGGAAATAAAATATAGACCAGAAATAAATAGCTATAGAAAAGCTCTGTGAAACCAAAAGTTGGTTTTTCCAAAGGATAAACAAACTTGATAAAGAGCCAAGATTACCAAGAAGAAAAGAGAGAGGACCCAAATAAGAAATGAAAGAGGAAATATAACACTCAATACCATAAATACAAAAACAAAACAAAACATAAGAGAATACAATGAACAGTTATATTCCAACAATTTGGACAATCTAGAAGAAATAGATACATTTCTAGAAACATACATGACTGAACCAGGAATAGACAATCTGAACAGACCAATCAGTAGTAATAAAATTGAATTTGTAATTAAAATAATGAACTCACAGTAACAAAAGTCCAGGACAAAATGGCTTCACAGGGGAGTTCTATCAAACATATAAAGAAGAGCTCATACCTACCTTTCTCAAACTATTCCAAAAAAATGGAAAGGGGGGAACACTCCCAAATTCATTCTATGAGGCCACCATTACCCTATACCAAAACCAGATAAAGACCCTACAAGAAAAGAAAATTGTAGGCCAATATCCTGAGGAATATAGAAGAAAATACCCTAAACAAAATATTAACAAACCAAATTTGATGATATATAAAAAGAATCATACCCCATGATCAAGTAAGATTTATTCCAGGAATACAAGGATGGGTCAGTACTCACAAATCAATCAATGTGAGATGTCATGTTAACAAAAGGAATGGTAAAAGTCACATAATCATCTTAATAGATGCAGAATAAAAGCATTTGACAGTTTAACAGCCATTCATGATAAAAATTCTCATCAAAATTGGAACATATCTCAACATAATAAAAGGCTGAGAAAACAGGGCAGTTTGGGGACAGGAATGAGAGTAAGATTTTTCACCATATCTTTTTATATATTTTTTAAAATGTTATCATTTCATTTCCTAAATCACAATGTTATTAAAGAAAATGCAAAATCCTTTACAATGAAAAGCATCTCACTGTCAAATGGTCCAAGATGTTTATTTTACAGATGAGTAAACCAAAGCCTGGAGAAGGAAATGGCAACCCACTCCAGTATTCTTGCCTGGGAAATTCCATGGACAGAGGAGCCTTGCCAACTATAGTCCATGAGGTTGCAAAGAGTCAGGCACAACAAAGAGTGGGCAAAGAGTTGTAGTGACAAAAACAATAGCAGACCAGGACCATCAAGGTTACTGAGAAAAATACCCTGAGGCCAATGGGACTCAAGAACTCTTGATTTCTCAAGCTGGGGAAACCCTACTGTCTGTTCTCAACTTTACCTTCTAATCATTCCCTCATCACCCTCTTCCTCAGCCTTGGTTTCTGAGATTAAAGAGCCTACCCCGCTTCACACCAGGGACCAATCACTTCCAACAGTTGGCCTCAGGGTGTCGAGCTCTCAGCACTGGCATCCTGCTTGTCTAGACCTCCTGTCTCCTGATTCCCTTGCCTGGGATTCTGGTTTCAATTACCTGCTGCTGGCCCCCACTTCCTCCTTTGGGAATACCCATAGCTACTCTGTCCTTGGGCTTTCTGATCTCAGTACCTCCAGACTGTTTGCATATATGCTGTCTAGACTCTGACCTTGGGAAAGGTCAGTTCTTTGTTGATCACTTAGCATACTTTCACCAGATGAGCCCCACTTTTTGTACAAAGGATAAGAATGAAACACTAATTCAGTGACCTAGTGAAGTTTCACTAACAAGCTAGATGATACACCCTTCACCAATTTCGAGACACTCATCTGGCAGAAATTGATAGACTCTTTTCAGCCATTCAGAGCATCTGTTGAGAGCATCTTTGTGAAAATGTGTACAGAGAAAGAAAATGTGTACATATGTGTATAGAGAGCTGTACATGTGCAATTTTCACACTTTTCTTTATATGTGTTGCACTTGAATAAAATGTTTTTCTAATAAAACATTTTCCACAAGTTTTTGGTACAAGTCCTATTTGGAACTTTATGTCCTTTTAATGTCATAACATTGTTTATGCTTCTCTGTCACAGCCTTCTCAAAGGCAAATTTTGTTTTGTTATTGTTTTTATCACTTATGTTGCCAGCAGAATGTCTTATTTTCAAATGTTGATTAGATTGAACATAAAAATTTCTGCATAAGTCCCTTTAAAAATATGCTATTCTATGAATGGCAAGTTGACCTAGAGCCATACCATTCTGCCTCCAATAAGCAGTAGGACACGTTGAGTTGAATCAGAATTCAAGTGAAACAGGTAGCATTTCTCCATGAAGACCCTTGGCCTAAACCTGTGACTGTAGGAGAGAGAAGAAGGGATTATATATAAAGCAACAGAAGAACAGAATGAGTTTTCTCCGTACTTACATCTCCGATGTTAGCTTGAAGTACAGAGGTGATGAATGTTGGTAAGTATGACGTCTGGACATAAAAATACCAGTAATCACTGAAGTAAAAGATGAGAATGCTCCAAAGTGGTAGTGATTTGATCATAGCTTTAATGGGAAGAGGCCAGCCTGGTGGAGAACCCTGAAAGAAAGTATATATCAATATTAGATATGTATCTGAAGATCAGAGCTCTGCTTTACTGAAGTCTTCACCACTGAGACATCCAGACAGACATGGGGAAATGGTGGAGGAGTTCCCCAATGCACCTCTTGAGCCAGTGAACTGATGATATATTCCTTCTCTCTAGTGCTAATAAATGGATGATTCACAGGGTTGTCATAAATGACAGCAAACCAGAGAAGAGAACAGACACAGCCAATTCCACCTTAAAAAAAAAAGAGAGAGGTTCTACTTAGCACAGAATTGGACTTCTATCAGTTTGATTCTGCCTTGAGATGATTCCTGTGGTTAACAGAATGGCCCCATATTCCTCTCCTTCCTGCACGTATCCTTTGCATAGGCTTATCATAAATGGAGGGTACTTCCTTACCACTTGACTTTGGTCTTGGCCATGTAACTTGTTTTGCCAGTGGCATGGAGCAATTCAGAGGCTAGGCTTTAAGAAGCACTGCATTTTTTCACTTGTCCTCTTGTGTCTTAGCCATTAGCATGGGAAGAACATGCTCCAGCTTGTCCACTCTCTAAGGCGGATGAGAGACACAGAGAGCAGACCTGCCAAGCTGTCCCACAAAACTAAGAGACAAAATGTTGGCTGTTTAAAATCACTGAGTTTGGGGAGGTTTTGAAATGCACCAGTAGTAAGGCTGTACATTGTTGCTAAAAGTTATTAGTGTGTTCATCCCATGTGCTTGAAAATGCCCTCACTGTTGAAGTTACCAGTCAGCATCCCCCCTGCTAGTTGTGCTTCACAAAATTTATGTTTTATTAAATCTTTTCTTATTTATCTCTAACACTTAATGGTTAGCAGCAGTATATACAGTATATATGCAGCTGATTGCCCAGGTAATTTCTGGATATAGAATGAAATTAATCCTCAATAAAGAAATTGTTTAATATATACATTATTACAGTGTTGGACAACTCAACATTATTAATATTGAGTGGAAACATTCATTCCCTTTTTAGAATCTTAAGAGAGTCTTATTCTCTTCACTTGTTAGCTTGTTGTTGATACAGTCCTTCCCAAATATAGAACAGCCACCATATACCAGGCATTTTGCTACATGTTGAGAATATAAGAGTATAAAGACATGATCTTGTCATCAAGGAACTTAAAAGCAAGAGGGGAGGGGAGTGAGAGAGATGAAAATTAGCACTGTTGCACGTTGAGGATGGAGGGTGTTAACATTGATTCAGCAATATTTAGTGAGTTCTTATTTTGTGTATATTACTTACTTTTTCCCAAAACCAGGAGCACAGTAGGCCTCTCTCATTCTCTGAAAATTTTCTAACCTGCCCTTCTGAAAGTTTCCATGACAGAGCCTTTGAAGGCTGATATGCTATAGTATAGTAAACAATCTTCATACACTTTTATTCTCAGCAGATTTACTGGCCTGATGTTATAAGAATCCTGGATCTAAGACTATTATCCTCTAATGAAAACAGCAATGAGACCAGTAAGTTCCACTGGAATCAGGCAGTTTGCAGATGGGATTCTGGAGAATGTTTCAAAAATCAAACAAACACAAAGATTAGCTGAAAGCATTTGGGAAGATTTCACACAGAGCTGGGTAGGCAAAATTGTGAAGTGGTAGAATGTCACCTTTGGAACACTGTGATCTTCGGAAACTTTCCCAACATCTCTGTATATTATTGTCCACTCCTGAGCCTCACATGCTCTGTCCTCCAGCCTCTACTGATTGAATCTCTACTCCAATCAGTATTTTACCTGCGATTACATCATATTGGGCTTCCCAGGTGGCACAGAGATAAAGAATCTGCCTTTATGGAGACATGGAGTTTAACCCCTGTCGGGAAGATCCCCTGGAGAAGGAAATGACAACCCACTCTTGTATTCTTGCCTGGGAAATCCCATGGACAGAGGAGCCTGGCGGGCTACAGTCCATGGGGTCACAAAGTCTGACACACCTGAGCAACTGAGCATGCATGAAGGTCAAATTCCCACAATTTTCTGGTGGTAGTAATAACAGAAATTTTAAAAGAATGTACCGAATAAATTTTTGTTGTTTAGTTGCTAAGTCGTATCTGACTCTTTTGCAGCCCTGTGGACTGTAGCCCACCGGGCTCCTCTGTCCATGGAATTTCCCAGGTAGGAATACTGGAGTGGGTTGCCATTTCCTTCTCCAAGGGATCTTCCTGATCCAGGGATTGAACCCACGTCTCCTGCATTGGCAGGCAGATTCTTTACCGCTGAACTACTGAGGAAGCATTAAATAAACAGCATAACTAAAAATATAATCCCACTAAGATTACATATGCAGCATTTTATGAAAGAAATCCCTCTGAGGTCCTTTGTGGGTTCCATTTAGAAGCAGGAAGGAACATTATGATGACTTTAAACTCATCAGGTTATTCTAGCTCTACACTCAGGATATTAAAACTTAAATGTCACTTGTAAGATTCACCACATGATTAGCTCTGAACATTATCTACTAGGATTTGGTTAACCATAGATGACCTGCATCACAGAAATCATGTCCAGCAGTCTCGGTCATAAAACAAGGTTCTGAGATTTGAAAAGCACAAACTCACCAGAGATATAGAAGATATAAGGCCATCCTATAGTCTGGCAGAGATAACCACCGACAAGGAAGACGATGAAGCAGCCCAGCACTGACCCTAAACAGAAGATGTGAAGATGTTCTGGGTGAGAAGGTCAGACTTGAGACTCTAGGTGCTTCCTATAGACC
Organism: Okapia johnstoni; assembly: GCA_024291935.2. Classification (NCBI taxonomy): domain Eukaryota; kingdom Metazoa; phylum Chordata; class Mammalia; order Artiodactyla; family Giraffidae; genus Okapia; species Okapia johnstoni. The sequence continues at coordinate 152,553,182 of CM044306.1, read as the reverse complement.
AATGTGATTTCAAAGCTAAGGGGCAACCCAGGCTACCTAAGTTCAGATTCTGCTCCTTCACTCAGTAGCTGTGTGATTCTGGAAAGGTTATCAGTCTGTCTGTGTCTCTTATTTCCTTATGTGTGAAATGGAAATAATTATATGTAACTGAGTTACAAGATTGCTTTGAGACTAAAATGAAATTAAAAGCACTTCCAAGAATGGTGCCCAGGAAGCATTTGGTTATGATCAAGAAAGATAGGATAGTTTAGGTTAGCTCCTGTAAAGCAGGGAGACAGAGTACTTAGGGTGTAAGGTTTAGCTTCTGTTGATAGGCTGTGGCAGAGTACTCTTGGACAGAGCATAGTGAAAGTTGCTAAAAAGTCATGTCCAACTCTGCCCAGTCCACCCAATGCCGTGTGGGTGTCTGACTCTTGGCAACCCCATGGACTATACAGTCCATGGAATCCTCTAGGCCAGAATACCAGAGTGTATAGCCTTTCCCTTCTCCAGGGGTTCTTCCCAACCCAGGGATCGAACCCAGGTCTCCCGCATTACAGGCAGATTCTTTAGCAGCTCAGCCACAAGGGACAGAGTATATACAAGGTGATAATTACGATATCAATTACCTGCTACAGCAATGGTGATGAGTTGACTCCTTTCTTGTGGTGGAGCCCATCTAGCCCAGATTGAATACTGACTTGTTAATAACACAACCTGAAATAAAAAGTTGATTCTTGGCTATCTGAGGTCATTTTGGAACCTAATTCTACGCGTACTTAGAAAAGGTCTTGGTACCTGGACTGTGCCTTGGATGACCCGTAGGACAATGAGCATAGCCACTCCAGTATCAGCTGCTAGTGGAGTGAAGAGGGCCAGGACTGAGGTAATAAACATGCAGGTACCAGACAAGTACCTGGTTCCAAATACTTCAGCCATATAACCACTGGGAATTGGAGCCAAGAATGAGCCATAGTTGAGTGAGCTGAGGATGATCCCCTGAATTTCAGGACTCCAGTCATACACAGCAGCCTAGGTGACAAAGAGAAACTCACTGTTTGACTAGAGACTCAACAGTTTTGGTCATGAGGACTTGAGATACAAGAAAATGATTGGCAGTTCTCTTTCCTTTTACCTCTCCAGTTCCTCAATCTACCAATTTTCTCAGTAAAACCTAAATATATGCCCAATATACTGTTTCCCTTACTCACTTTCCCCAGCTACACAATTAACTGGGAACCTGTAAAGAAAGAAAACTTAAAAAGAAGAAGGCATCATAGGCAAGGTAATAAAAAAATATGTGAAGAAAGAGAAAATAGACATAAATCTGTAGAACTTACTTTTTGGTGATTTTCATCATTGTAGGGGAAGAATTTGCCTCCACTAAATGCTAAAGATCTGTTCCTTTCATTCTAACTGTAGTCCTTAGGTACACTTATAGACACTAAGTAGTATAAAATCTCAGATGCGTATTATCCTTTTGTGTAATATAGTTCTTTGAGCATAGTATATCTTAGCACATAACTCTTTAGGTCAAAACATTTGAGTCAAAGAAAGGATCCAGAGTCTCATTAAACTTACCACTGCCTTAGATTCGTTCAGAGTTTCATTCCAGTTGTCCTGGGAGTCAATGAGTGGCCTCTCTGTGGAGGCATTGGGTGAACTGGGCAGAGCTGTGTTGTTCACCATAACTGGCAAGGCAATGCTCATATTCATTTGTTGGGTGGAAATTGAAAGATTACACAGATGCAGGATAAGGGCTAGCCCATGTCGAACTGAACAAAAGCCTGAGACAAGAGGTACAGAAAGTCTTACAAAAGGATGCTTTTGTCCCACCCTTCCTAAGTCTGGACGTGGGAGAAGATTGCAGTCCGTCTGTGAAGCAGAAATGCAGAGAGAGCAGAAGTGACTCTGTAGGTGTTCAGCAAACACTTGTACCCCTTGGAGTATGGGTGTGGGGAGTGGATAACTCCATTAGAAGCATTATTTAAGCAGAGATGTGAAGAATATATGGAATTGGCCAGAGCAAACAAAAGAAGGAGTTTCCCAGTCAGTGTTCTGGCATGTGCTGATGAGAGCAGGAATAGAAAGAAGTTAGACTTAGAGAAAGAATTAGCTGGAAGTTGTGATTGATTGGATATGGATAGTAAGAGAAAATTTGGGAATGATTCCCAAGTGCCCCACTTGGACAGCTGGGATGGCTTTCAGTACCAAATGTAACCGGGAACATGGTAGATTAATATGTCCAGGGGCTGAGAAGAAACGAGATTTGAAAGGTAGGTTAGTTAGACCATAGAAGTATTTAAACATTATCTTGATACTATAATCCAGGCTTGCATATAATTTGCCAGTGATCCATGAGAACTCTGAGGTTATCCCTGGGGTTGGGTCCAGATACATTAGTTTGACAACAGCTGATAGAATTGATTCATTATCCCTGGAGAGAAATCCCAGAGGTATGATGTGTGATCACTGTCCTTAGGGCAGGTGGATGCCCCATTTCCTGACTCCTGCAAGGGAGCAAACAGTTGAGGTGGCCAGCACTGTCCCCTGTTGTGTAGCAATACTCTTGTTAAGTTCCAGGAATTGACAGACAGATCGCCACCTTTGGTTTAACTCTGGGAGCATTTAGTTGAGACTCTCCCCTCCCCCATCCACAAAATTTATACTAGAATTTTCATCAATATCATATTGATATGGCAGATTAAGAGGGATTGCTGTGTTTATAGTATTGCCTTCTCTTAGCCAAGAGCAGAGATGGCTCCCCATGTATTCAAGTTCTTTTCTTTGTCCCAAGGTAGAATTTTATAATTAATCTTTAGTTAAGTCACAAGCTTTTTTAAAGTACTTTTCTGTGGTTTCTTAACCGAGTCATTTTCCCACACACCCCCCCCCCCCGTTAGGTTTAGACAAGAAAATCAAACACATACATAGGTTATGTGCAAAATAATGGGAAAAAATAGTTGATTGTTTTTGCCATTTGTAACATTTACCTTATTCTCTTGGGTAATTTTATTCACTGACAGTTTCTAAACACTGGTAAATAGGAATGGTGAAAATGGGCATTAATGCGATACCTGAATCTACTGGGAATACTTCTCACTTTACTTATTAGGTATGTTGCTAGGTATTGGTGGGAATTATACTTTTATTGTATTAAGCTATCCTATTTTTATTTTTATAAGAATTTAATAAGTTTGATCATCTGTATTTTAATCGTAGAGCCAGACTCCTGGATCTGCTGTCTTTACAGCTGTGTGTTCTTGGGCAAGTCTCTGAACTCTGTGTGGCTTCAGTTATTTCACCTGTAAATTAAAGTTAACAATGGAGACTCAAGGTGGTGTGATGAGATTTGAAAGTTTATATAGGTTCCTTATTGAAGAAAAAAAATGGCAACCCACTCCAGTATTCTTGCCTGGGAAATCCCATGGATAGAAGTGCCTGGCGAGCTACAGTCCGTGGGGTCACAAGAGTCGGGCATGACTTAGCTACTAAACAAAAACAGCAACAGCAATATAAATTCATTATAGCTATTCAGGCAGCCTTATATTCTTAGAATGACCGCTTCTTAATAGGCTGTTTTAATGAAAACACATGGTTTATTTCCCTGGTGGCTCAGATGGTAAAGTGTCTGCCTACAATGCGGGAGACCTGGGTTCCATCCCTGGGTCGGGAAGATCCCCTTGAGAAGGAAATGGCAACCCACTCCAGTACTCTTGCCTGGAAAATCCCATGGACGGTGGAGCTTGGTAAGCTAGCCCATGGGGTCGAAAAGAATCGGACACGACTGAGCGACTTCACTTTCACTTTCACTTTAGCTAGAGTTTTACATTAGCATATATAACTGAGCTTAATTTGTAGTTTGTGAATGTGTGTGTAAGTGATTTTTTGCCATGTTAGCTTTGTAAAGAAAGGAATTTTTAAGCTTTCCATCTCAATCTGTGATCTGAAATATTTCAGATACATAGTCATTTTCTCTTTTCTTAATATGTTTTTTTTTATTATTATAGAACAGTTTCAGACTTACAGAGTTATTGAGCTCCTGTAGACCTCACACCATTTCCCCTGTTATTAACATCTTAAATTGGTATGGTACAGTTGTCACAATTAATGAACCCACATTAATTAGTATTATTAGCTAAAACCTATTATTCACTCAGAGTTCTTAGTGTTCACCTAACAGATTTTTTTTCTGTCCCAGAATCCCTTTCAGAGTCCCATAATCCAATTAATCACCACATGTGGGATCCTTTTGGCTCTGACAGTTTCTCCAATTTTCCTTATCTTTGATGATTTTGACAATTTTGAAGAATATCAGTCAGATATTTTGTAGATTGTCCTTCAACTGGGATTTCTCCAATGTTTTTCTCATGATGAGACTGAAGTAGTGTGCTTTTTGAAAGGATGACCATAGAGGTAGACTGCTATTTTCATGACATCATATCAAAAATACATGCTATCAGTGTGATCTCTCACTGATGATATTAACCTTGATCACCTGGCTTGAGGTAGTGTTTGCTAGGTTATTTAATCGTGACGTTAACTCTTTTTTTCTTTATCCCTTTCCATGCTATGCTCTGGAAAAAGTCACATGCACAGTCCACACTTAAGGAGTGAAGAGCTTTATTTCACCTTCATCTCCATAAATTATTTGGATTTCTTCTGCATAGAAAATATCAGTATTTTCAGCTCCTTAAAAGTCTCATAGAATTTTCTAGTGAATCTACTAGGGCACAATTTGTTTTGTTTAAAAGGAATAACTTCTGAACAACTTTCTCACCTTATTACACAGGTTTTTTTTTTTTAATGCACAATGTTTCTTAATTCAAACTTATAAATTATATTTTCAGAGAAGATCATGTACTTTATTCCCCCATAATTAGCACCTTATACCTTTTAAATGTTTCTCTCCCCCTTTCTCCCATGATTGCTTTATTTAATCTCTCTAATCAGTCTGAGTAGTGAATTGTCTTATTGCTGTTGAATAGAATCTTCTTTATCAAGAAATCAGTTCTTATGTATATTTTCCATTTCATTTCCCTTCATACTTTGAGTTTACATTTTTTATACATTTAAGTTGTCTTCTTTGGTTTTCTATATACTTTCCTTGAAGTTATAAACTCAGTAAACTGGATGCTTAATTAACTTACTTTTATTTATTTTTGAAGAATCTTTGTTACTTTCTTCACACCCATTATCTTTTTTATAATCCCGGGTCAGGAAGACACCCCTGGAGAAGGGAATGGCTACCCTTAGTTGCTAGTATTCTTGACTCCCATATCAGGGATTCCATGGGTAGAGGATTCTGGCAGAGCCACCAGGGAAGCCCCACATGAATCAGTCCTTACTGGGGCTTCCCTGGTGGCTCAGATGATAAAGAACCGGCCTGCAATGCAGGAGACTTGGGTTCGATCCCGGGGTCAGGAAGACCCCCTGGAGAAGGGAATGGCTACCCACTCTAGTATTCTTGACTAGAGAATTCCATGGGTAGAGGAGCCTGGCAGGCTGCAGTCCAAGGGGTCACAAAGAGTTAGACTCAACTGAGTGACTAAGCCTCAGTTCTACATTGCTGATTTGATTTTTTACAGTGATAATTTCTTTCCTTGCTACTACTAATTCTGTTTTAGTTCTGAAGTGACATTTTTTCCTCTTTAGTTTCCTTTCTCATCTTCTTTCACATTTTCCTGTTGATTTACTTCATACATGCTAAGCTTTTTTAAAAAAGTATTCTTGAGAACTTGGAGAAATGTGAAATGAAAATACTCTTCAATTTCCCCAAATAAGCACAGCACTGTAATATAACAGTTAATAATCAGACCACTGTAGTTTAAATCCAGATAATACCTGTTTGTGCCTGGATGACTTAAATGAGTCTTTAAATGAGGACTTAATCCCTCTGTACTTGAGTTCTTGCTCCTGAAAAATGGAGAAGATGCTGGCAGTGTGTTCCTTGGAGGATTCTCATGAGGTTTCAGTGGATTAATTCATATAAAGTGCTCAGTACTCGATAGACATGCCTTCATTATGCAGTGATCTCTCTTTTATGTATTTGTTTCCTTTTCTGTGTGTGTATGCTAAAGTACTGGGTTGACCAAAGATGTTTTGGAAAAACTGAACAAACCTTTTGGCCAACTCAGTATTTACATAGGTCCCTTGTGGTTCCCACCCACACACTTAGTCTTGGACTATAAAAGTCAATCATGTGTGATTTTGCTCCCGTGTGATATAACCCTTGCAATGGGCCACCTTGGCTGGTTGGAGGCCATCGTCATGTGCTGATAGTATTATGTATGCATATGATCAAGAGGCAGGTGGTGGGAAGATGGCACCTTGGAATTTTTTCACCAATTCAGGGAAAACTAGCTACTCTTGCACTTTAATTCTACAATGACATTGTATAATTTAAGGAAAATCCCCCCCACAATTTCCAAGTTAATTTTTGCAGTTGTGTATGTTTTCCCCTGCTCTGTTACACTGGCCCAAGATCCTAAGCTGTAGACCTTTGGAAAGACTAGTGAGCTGTGGAGGGGAAGACATCAGGATGTGGTCACAGAGAAGCTTCCCCCACCATATCCCAGTACTGCAGATCTCACCTTGTCTGTGGTGACCTCACCTGGCCTGTGGTGTCCTCACCTGGCCTGTGGTCCACCAGCCTTGAGATGCTGGAGAGTATCTAAGCTGGAGAGCTGGACCTGGGGCTTCACAGTGCCCTCCCCTTTCTGCCTGTAACATGGGGCCATGCTCCAAGGATGAGAGTTTTGTCTCCTCTTGGCATCCTCTTAATTCATCCAAATTATACTAAACCTAGCAAGGAGCCTTAGAATTTGTAGAGTGTGATAGGAACAATTCCCAAGTTTTAACCTAAGTAAAAATATTTTCTCAAGGTGTTGTGCTATTTTATTGATTTCTGTGACTTTCAGAAAAGAACATTATTGCAGACTCATCTTTCGGGGCCATTCCTAACATAGGCCAGGGTATATTTAACTCCATGCTGGCTTTTGATAGGGAGCAAGGAAGCAGTGTCCAATGTTGTTTATTAATTCTCACTGCCAGGCCTGCCCTTCTAAATTTTTCACAGTAATAGATAAATACCTGGAAACTATAATCCTCAACCTACATGCAAGCAGGGTTCCAATTACAAGAGCGTTAGGACAAAGTTTGGAAGGCTGAACACAGTGAGAACTGAACACTGTGCCGAGGAGGCCACTCCAGGGAGGAGTAGGAGGATCAGTAACGGTAGACGGGGTTTTTGCCTGGGTCTTGTGGGACTCTCCCGAATACCACCCACTTTGTGCTGCACAGGATCGCTAGCTGTGTCCCATCCGTCCTACACTTCAGGATTTCCTGGAGGTGGCTAACTTGACTTCTTCTTCCCCAGCCTCCCAAAGTCTGTAAACTATTTCCATCTTCTACATTAAACCTCTTTTTTTTTTCTTGCATTACCTAAATTGGCTTCCATTTATCTGACTGAACCCAGGCAGACGCTCACGGGCCTTTGGTAGAGAAAGGATAGGAAGGTCAAGGTGATGTCTGTCCCCACCCTGCCACATGAACCCTTAATGGAGCCTGACCTCTGGCAGAACCTGAAGGTCCATCTCTTTTCACCTAGTGTCTCTAGAGATGTAGGAGCATAAGCAAGTCTTTTCTGTGGCCATGTGACCAGATATGACATATAATGGGGGAGAGGGCATTTCCCCACGTGCCATGGAACACCTGGATTTGATTCTCTGAGTATCTTAGAAGCACAATCATGCCCAGTAAAGATGTCAGTAATCTCTGGGGGTCCTGGCCCTGGGAGAAAGTCTCAACAGGGTCCTAAGAGTGAGATACAGAGGACCCAGCAGTGCCCAGTGATAATGGGCTAGAGAGAGAAAAATTGATGTTGAACACCAACTGAAGAAGCAGCCAGCAAGGCTTATTCATAAGCAATTATGAGAAATATTTGGAGACTCACCAAAATAACTAGATGGGACATTGAGGAGTGGTTGAGGTTCTCTCTTATAAGATGGGAGGAGAATCAGCCAAAACAAAAGATGAATGTTATTAGCATAATGCCATTTGTGATAACAGGCAGGGGTCAAGAGGTGGTCACTAGAGGATAAAGCAGCATGATGGGGTGGCTGCCCTAGAAAACTATGGAAGAAACTAGAAAGACCACATTAAGTTCCACTTTTAGGCAAATTAGCCCAGAGAGTTCCAATGACTACTGAAAAATGGGCTGAGGAAGAAAAACTGTATGAGAGGTGATTAGGATAGTTTAGGTTTATACAGTGCTTAACTACATCCCAGGCATTGTTCTAAATGGTTCACATATTATAACTAATTTAATCCTCATGGAAATCGTATGAGATAAATACTGTTGTTATCATCTCATTTTTACAAATAAGAAAACTGAGACACAGAAAATTTAAGTAACTTGCCTAAGGTCACACAGCTCATAAATTGCAAAATCAGGATTGCAAACATAGGCAGTCTAGTACTTTAATCTGTACTCTTACCCAATATGCTATATTGTGCCATGGAAACTGTTTATAAGTTACTGATTTTTAGAGAGAAAGAGTTGGGATAAGAAAATTTGGCCAATGGCATATAGTCCAATAGGCTCCTATTATTTAGAAGTGGATGGGATCTTAGAAATACAAATGCTTCCACTTTACAGATAAGGAAGCTGAGGCAATGGAAGAGTATTCATATGTCAGATGGTAGTTAATTGTAGAGTGAGTAGTATTAAATAGCATGCATATTTCCTGATTTCTTCTTTGATGGATAAGATTAGGCGAACCCCCTTTTCCTTAAGGCATGTTCACTTGCCAGCAGATATACTGGCTAAAATGTTGAATTTCACAAAGCATTCCATCTTCGTTAATGTTTTACTTTCAAAAAGCATTATCTTATGAAAAGCCTATATGCTTAAGAGAATTAGTGAATAAAATAGTTATAAGTCATTTAGAGTTTAGAGTAAAATAAGGTGTTCAACAGTTTCCCTTATGATGTATTATTGAAAAAGTATTAGTTGCTCAGTCGTCTTACCCTTTGTGACCCCATGGACTGCAGCCCGCCAGACTTCTCTGTTCATGGGATTTCCCAGGCAAGAATACTGGAGTGGGTAGCCATTCCCTTCTCCAGGGGATCTTCCTGACACAGGGATTGAACCGAGGTCCCCTGCATTGCAGGCAGATTCTTTACCATCTGAGCCACCAGGGAAGCACTAATGTATTATTCAATATATTATTGAAAAGCACTAAATTGTAACTTAACTGAGAGGGAGGAGGATGTGTGACTTCTATGATACGGAGTAAAGAAAAAGCCTGTTCTCCTTGAGGTAGATCTAGGTATGAGTGGAAAGATCAAATGGGATGGTCTCTGGACTTAGTAACAGAAAAACCTAGATTGGTTTCCATATTTTCTATTTGACATCTACTCTAAATTTTTTTCTGTATCTCTACCTAATGTCTTGATGATCTAGTGTCTTGATATCTACCTATCCTATATACCTTCAAGGTTTCTTGCAAAAAATGAAGTAATTCTCAGTAAAAGTGCTTTACAGCTATTTAGAATTCTTGGCAATGTGTAGGATCAAGAAGAGGCTGTACATCACCAAACAGTGACATAGATCCCAGTTTTATCCACACCCCAGTACACAATTTTACCTTTCCTGGAGGTTTGCACTTGAGCCATGTTTACAGTATCATTATTGACAGGACCTCCCACCTTGGTTCCAGCTTCAACTGTGTTAGACATTTTGATTCTCTTCTCACAGACACTGGTGTTTACCTACTGAAATAAAAGCAAATATAAAAAGAGGTGTCCTATAGAACAGCCCCAATTCTTCTAAGAATTAGGAGGAAATGTTTAGTGAGAAAAGTGCTAGATTAGTGTTCAAGAGACATGATTTGTTGTCCAGATTCTATCACTATCCAAACATGTAGTTTTAGGAATGCCACTTCTCTGTTTTCTCAAATGAGGGATCTGGTCTGGCTTGCCTTAATGGATTGTAATATTCTTTCCAGTTCTATGTTCCCATGTCTTTCAGCTGCTATCAGTAGCAACTGGATGTTAAAACCTGACAATCTTCTTTGAAATTCCACCTGGAAGATTCCAATGGATTAAATAACCTGAAAAACTAGATTTACTAAAAAGATCTAGCTATACAAGATAGAATCAAGCAAACATCTTTTTTACTATTTATTGATTGATTCTTGGCTGTGCTGGGTCTTCATTGCTGCACATGGGCTTTCTCAGTGCTCGGGCTTCTCACTGCGGTGGCTTCTCTTGTGGCAGAGCATGGGCATGTGGGCTCAGTAGAAGTGGTGTACAGGCTTAGTTGCCCTGTGGCACATGAGATCTTCTTAGACCAGGGATCGAACCCATGTGCCTTGCGTTGGCTGGCAGATTCTTTACCATTGGATCACCAGGGAAGTCCTGAGAAAGGATCTTTTTAAATACATATATTCAAAGATAGTATAAGATATCCCCATGGATGTAATGAAAAATTAGAGGAATGAGCTTACTCTTTAGAAACCTTGGGCCTGGGGACAAGGCATCAATTTTTGTCAGGGGCTTGTCAGGTCCTTGTAGGGAATGGAGGATGAACCCAGGACTCATGCCAGGAAGGCAGCTTTAATAGAGATCTTAACATAGAGCCAGAAACCTCAAGGGAATTCAAAACTGAGTTAGAGGCTCTGCCCTTTGCAGCAAGTGAGACAGCGACAGCTCTCATGTGCATTGTCCTGAGCCTCTCTTGAAAGTTACAAAAATTCATAACTATGTTTTGGGAAGTTGGAGTTTGGAATTCACATTGTCCTAACTATCTGAGAACTCTTGCTCAGCTGAAAACCTAAAGTAAGAAGAATTGGGCCTAGGCTGATTTGCTCAACACAGATCACGCAAAATTACTGAAGATGAAGCTCCACTTAATATGAATTCAAGATCCAAAATTATAAACACTCATAGAAGTGATCATCCAAGACACGTCCTCAGACTCAGCACATAGCATGATTAAACTGGTGAGACCTTCCAAAAAATAGACTGCACTGATAAACACATTTTATAACCATCCTTAAAATAGCTACAATACTTTGGCCACCTGATGCAAAGAACTGACTCATTGAAAAAGACCCTGATGCTGGGAAAGATTGAAGGCAGGAGGAGAAGGGGACGACAGAGGATGAGATGGTTGGATGGCATCGCCAACTCGATGAACATGAGTTTGAGCAAGCTCCAGTAGTTGGTGATAGACATGGAAACCTGGCGTTCTGCAGTCCATGGGGTCACAAAGAGTCGGACACGACTGAGCAACTGAACCGAACTGAAAATAACTGAAGAAATAAAATATAAGAAGATTACAAAAGAATAGACAGATTTAAGAAAGATACTGCTTGAAATACAAAAGACAAATTTAGACACTGTGATTGGAAACTAGCTGACTAGACATAGCTAATGAAAGAATTAGAGAAATAGAAGGTAGAGCTAAGTAAATTATATCAAATAAGGCTGAGTAAGATGATGAGGTATGAGAGCAAAGTTAACGGACCTGGAAAATGGAGTGAAAAGGTCCAGTATACATTGAATAAGAATTTGAAGAAGAGAAAAAGAAAATTGAAGAGAGGCGATACTTTAAGAAATAATGAATCAGACTCATTCAGAACAGATGAAACACGATATTTCTCAGATTCAAGAATCACAATGAGTCTCAAGCCAATGAAATGAAATTTACACCTAGACATATCATAAGGACACTGTCAGATACAAAACACAAGCTTTATTTATAATAATAGCTGCCATTAAAGGTCATTGACAAAAGGGAAGAGATCCATTTCAGTATGATATCAGGTAGAGCAGTGGTGGTTTTTTTTTAAACATTTTCAAGATAATATAAAAAAGACAAAATACGGGAAAATAGGTAAAGAACAGGTAACTATCAGAACAGTAGATAAATACAGATGAAGAACAAATGGGGGAAATGTACTCTGCCTTATTATAAAGGAAGGACATGGATGTCAAAGAACAATATCATTCTACTTATTACTCATCAACTTTCATAAATATTTAGAAGACTTTTATCACCAAGTTTAGGCAAAAGTGTGAATAAGCTGTTGTTTATAGTGGTCAAACTTCATCCCTTCCACCTGATACTGATACATGGTGTCTGCACAGCCACACAGAGTATGTCCCAAGACATTCCTTGTAGCAATATTTGTAAAAGTAAAAAATCGGAAACAATAATCAGTGATCATTAATAATCAAATTAAGTAAAATGTATGTAAACTTTACAGTACTATACAGCAGTCAAAAGGAATTCACTAGATCTGTCTTTGTGACCCCATGGACTGTGGCTCACCAGCCTCCTCTGTCCATGGAATTCCCCAGGCAAGAATAGTGGAGTGGGTTGTCATTCCCTTCTGCAGCGGATCTTCCCAACCCAGAGATTAAACCCAGATCTCCTGCATTGCAGGCAGACTCTTTACCATCTGAGCCACCAGGGAAGCCCTTTAAAAGCATATAAAAGTTTAAAAGACATTAGGTGAAAAAAGAGTATGTTTGTAAAATAGTAAGTATAAGATTCTACAACTTTTCCATTTAATATGTCTTTTAAATTTTTATATGCTTTTTAATGTAGATCCAATGGATTACTTTTGATTGCTGTATAGTATAATAAAATTTACATAAGTAACTAACATATATATACATAATATCCCATTATGTAACTTATGTGTTTGCAAGTGAATAGAAAATGATGAAAATAAACTTTACAACACTGAGACAGTGACAGCTCTCATCTACATTGTCCTGAGCCCTGGTTTTAAAATTAAGATGCGTGAATCTGGTAACACTGGTCATCTATGAATATATATAAGGGAATGAAGAGGACCATTGCCTTGGGAGGGATAGCCACGTGGAGATTTAAATCTGTCTATAACAGCAACCCACTCCAGTATTCTTGCCTAGAGAATCCCATGGACAGAGGAGCCTGGCAGGCTACAGTCCATGGGGTGGCAAAGAGTCGGACACGACTGAAGTGACTTAGCACATAGCTTGGTGTTTAAATGTATTACAACAATAATGTATTTGTGAATTATTACTATGGTTAAAAATACATTTAAAACTGCAGTAACAAAAAACTGTCACAAAAACTGGGGTTGCAGTGTTTGAAGTGTCAGAATCTTTCATTCTGACACCTTCAAAAACCGTGTGCACCCGTGTTCGTGCGTGATAATGTGTGTCAATGGCTATTCACATAGCCCTCTTCTGATTCCAATTTGACTGAACATATCCTATTCTGGGAGGAAAACAATAAGTGTTGCCTTTATTCCAAAGTGGTGGGAGAGACTTGAGAAGGAGGAGGCTGCTGAACTCACTTCAGGGGCACAAACTGAGACAAAGAACCTGAGAAAGCTTCTTTAGAGGAAGTTTCTGGTATGCTCGTCACTTATTCACCCTGACTTCATGAAAGAGATCAGGTGGGTGCCACCCCTTACTCCAAGTCAAACGATATTGGCTGCCTGCAACGGGATCGTCCAGAGCTTGATTTATGTCCCCTGGAGGTTGTGTGTGTGTGCGCGCCACTATGTGTGTATGAGAGAGAAGGGAACTGATAAGTAACACAGACCTCAGAATCTAAGGCCGTGGGGCGGCGACTCATGGCCTGAGGCTACAGGGCAGAGAAGGGGCCCGCAGCACATCGGAGGGTTGTGAGACCTCCCACAGCAGCAGGTGCAAAGATGCCTGGACAGACACATGCAGGTTCCTTCTGAGCCGGATATGAATGACTAGAGAGGTCCAGGTTATAGCCTTTTAAAATCCTGCCAAGAGAACTGTCTTGAGGGACCACATGACCCTCCAAAAGGTGGGGTGGAGTGCCAGATGCCCAACAACTGAGGGAGGAACAGTAAGGGCTGAGCAGAGGGCATGAGAGAGACTGATGGGTGTCCCCAGCAGGGAACTCTCCAGAAGACTAACGCTGAACATCCACCCAAGCCCAGAGAGCCTCGATGCCAGATCTTAAGAGTTCAGGGAACAACCATACATCCTGCCTCTTACTGTCCACCCTAACCACCAGCCTGAAATGGATCAGAAGTCTCAGTTACCAGGAGGGGCAAGAGGAGAAGTTGACAGAGAAAGGGAATAAAAAGCCAAACCAAATCTTCCACCACCACCCTCCCCAACCAGACCCAAGCTGGAGCTGAGAAGTTCTGCTTCTAGATAAAATTTGGGAGTTGTATGCTTTTCATCAGACTGGAGCTATGAATTATCACATGAGATTATTTGGAGGCTGAAAATAACCAATGGCTTTTTCACTCTCTGAAAATGATCAGAAAAGTTATAGAGCTGAGCAGAGGTAAAGGGAAGTGAGGGCAGGGCAGGAGTTTCTTGTAAAATAAAATTTCTAGTTTCTCTCTATGGAGTACTACTTTAATTAATATAAGAGCATGGATATATCTGATTCTTTGATGATATTGTTTTTAAGTGTAAATGGAAACATTGCATAATGTCTGTGTTGTGCACATCACAACTACAGTGGATAGTGATTAATTAATACAACAGTTGCCTCATTACCTCATTTTAAAACACAGAGATTATAGACCAAGGAGCCCTCCAGTCCATGTTGAAATTCAGAAACAAACTGAAAGTTGAATTGGAATTCAAATCATTGCTCACTGGCAAAATAGAGTGGGCCTGTCACAAGAAGGGAGTGAATATCCCGATATAACAGTAATTTATCATGCCTGTCTACCCCTTAGGGCAATTAGTTCGAAGACATAGCATTCAGAGTAACGTTTTTTCCCAAAGGTTATACCTATCAGGGAGCTTCCCAGGTGGCTCAGTGGTAAAGAATCCTCCTGCCAATGCAGAATACTCAGGTTTGACCCCTGGGTCGGGAAGATCCCCTGGAGAAAGAAATGGTAACCCCCTCCAGTACTCCTGCCTGGGAGATCCCATGGACAGAGGAGCCTGGCTGGCTACAGTCCGCGGGGTCACAGAAGACTCAGACATGGATTAGTGATTACATAACAATACCTAGCAGGACTCTTCTAGTGTACCAACACCTGAAAGTTCACTGACCACTAGTTCACTCATTGATTCCGTAAATATTTGTTGAACCAATAAGTGGAATATTTTGCAACCTTAGCTCTTTCTCTTGCATTTATGACTGAAGGACTTAGTTTTCATTAAACTTCCCCTCTCCATACTTACTGTTACAGAAACGCTTACCAGTTTTTCTGGTAACCAGCAATAATGTCAGCATATTGTCCACACCTGCATCCCTTACCCTGTATCTGTTTTGTCCCAATTTCCACTGCCTTGTTAACTCTGGCAAAGTCTCTGGGAGAGGCACAAAATGAAAAGAAAGAAGTGAGAATGACATTTGGAATGAAGATAATGAGAGTAGCACTAACAACAACTTAGTAACGAGCTTCACTTTGCCAAATCTAACTACTTTACCTGGTTGTGTGAGGAAGTTATATCCAAGCTGAAATGGGAATGGTGAGAAAGAGGCAGTGCTGAGCAAGGGCACTCCAGGCAAAGAAACAAAGCAAGTTTGTCCAACATGATCAGGGCAGAGTGAGGGAGGTCAACGATGGGAGATGAGATCAAAGTGGTGATCGAGGACACCCGTCCTCGACCCCATGTAGGGTCCTGTGGGTAGGTAAGGGGACTGGATTTGCCTTGGTTGCTGTAGGGGGCATGGTCTACAATGGTCAAGAATGGGAACCAAGACACTTGAGAAGAGGCTATCATAGTTACCTATTCAAGAGTTAATGGTATCCGGGCTGGGCTGTCATGGGGATCTGTTTTGGAGCTAGAGTCAAGAAGAATTGCTTATGAGGTGGATAGGGGGATCAGGAAAAGGGGAGATTTTTTTGGAGACTTCTAGAATTATGGCTTGAGTGAGTGAATGAATGGTGCTGTGCGCTCAGTGGCAGTAGGGAGATAAGCAAGAGGAGAGCAAGTTTCCAGAAGAAAAACAGGAGTTTCATTTTGGACATGTTGGATTTGAGTTGCCTGTTTGATCCAGAAGGGAAGACTACCAAATAGGCATTGTGGCTATGAGTCGGTAGCTCAGGACAGAGGGCCCAAGTAGAAATATAAATTTGAAAGTCATCAGCTTTATCTATTTACTTAGAGACCAGGTAAATGAGGAAGAACCAGCAAAAAAATTGGGCCATTCATTCCTGTATCAATTTCCTATCGCTTTCTCTGGCCAAGGCTGTTTCTGTGTCTATTAGAGAAGGTGAAGTCGCTCAGTCGTGTCCAACTCTTTGCTACCCCGTGGACTGTAGCCTACCAGGCTCCTCTCTCCATGGGATTCCCCAGGCAAGAATACTGGAGTGGGTTGCTGTTTCCTTCTCCAGGGGAGCTTCCCGACCCAGGGATCAAACCCGGGTCTCCCACATTGCAGGCAGATGCTTTAACCTCTGAGCCAGGTCTTCGGCCATTGATTAGTTCACCATAGAATGAGACTCTTCCTTACGGTACCAGGCAGAGCTATTAATAGCACAAATGTTATCTTTGTCTGGTCTCAGCACTGAGCATTTCCTGTATATATATTTCCTGTGGCTCTTATTCATAGCCCCCAAATTAAAGTTCTCTGCCCCAAACTCTTCACTCATTACCTACTTCCCAAAGCCTTGTGGGGTTTCATTTTGTTTTACTTTTCCCCCATGCATAAATTAATTGGAAAGGTCAAATCTGTTTTGGTTATTTGATCTGTTAGCCCCTATGAAAATCTCCCTCTGCCCAGAATTTACATTTATTGTCTCACCATAGATATGACCGATATTTTTTTAATTAATGCATCCCATAAAAACAAGCCCAGTTTAGGAATCTTAAACTACAGGCTATCTAGCCTAATTCCAATAAATGGGTGATATTAACTCTAAAAAGTATAATTTTAAATTATTGATTTGCCTCCAGGTCTCTGTAGCCATCCTTTTGGATAATTTTATTCCTAGAGTTTTATTCCCTAGAGTTTTGGGACCCTGGTTTCTTTTAGGTAAAGGTAACATCCTTTCTCACTTTTCAGAATTATCTCGGGAAAAGTCTCTTCCCCACCCCCAAAACAGCAAACTAAGAAGCTCTCTGTGGGAAAACTCATTCTCATCATCTCAAAAGCAGAATATTAAAGAACAAAAGAGGGAAGGCTCACCTGAGGGAGGTGGAGTACAGGGTCCTCATTCCATTCAAATAGATTTCTCTAAACATTCCCAAATTTCCTAGTCTCTAGGAGATAAATGATTACCCTAAACCTTTAGCCCCTGTGTTACCAGAGGGGAGAAGTTTATTGGCGTAATGGTTTAATTTTAACTTTACTTTCATTGTCCCACTAGCAAGTAGATCGAGCTCATTAAATCCTGCTCATGCTTCAAGCCCAGATGAGGCCACCACCATCATCCCTGATCTTCCATTTGGAATTGATGCTCCTTCTTATAGGAGCCTGACAGCCCATGCTCCTTATTTAAGCACTGGTGCCTTATGGGGTGGCTCAGTTATTATATTCTTCATGAGAAGGGGTATGTCTTGTCCCTTTTAAGTCCTCTCTCTGTCACCCTCCCATTTAATACAACTGAGTAGAGACTTAATATATTTTGGTTAACTTTAATGATTTTCGTGGTTTTCTGATTATATCTATTTGCACAAAGCCACTGAGTTTTCTGTGAAAATAGACACCATGTGATTCTTCTCCCTTTTTTTAAATTTTTTAATTGAAGGATAATTGCTTTACAGAATTTCATGATTTTCTGTCATGCATCAACAAGAATCTGCTCCCTTTTGTAACAAGACATTTCATAAGACTCAGGCATGCTTGTCTGTCTGCTCATCTCTGATTCTCTCTCTCTCTTTAAATTGAACTATATTTGATTTACAATACTTTACTAGTTTCAAGTGTACAACATAGTAATTCAATATTTTATAGATTATACTCCATCAGTTCAGTTCAGTCACTCAGTCGTGTCCAACTCTTTGTGACCCCATGGACTGCAGCATGCCAGGCTTCCCTGTCCCTCATCAACTCCCAGAGCTTACTCAGACTCATGTCCATCAAGTCAGTGATGCCATCCAGCCATCTCATCCTCTGTCGTCCCCTTCTCCTCCTGCCTTCAATCTTTCCCAGCATCAGGGTCTTTTAATGAGTCAGTTCTTCACATCAGGTGGCCAAAGTATTGGAGTTTCAGCTTCAGCATCAGTCCTTTCAGTGAATATTCAGGACTGATTTCCTTTAGGATGGACGGGTTGGATCTCCTTGCTGTCCAAGGGACTCTCAAGAGTCTTCTCCAACACCACAGTTCAAAAGCATCAATTCTTCGGCACTCAGCTTTCTTTATAGTCCAACTTTCACATCCATACATGACTGCTGTAAAAACCATAGCCTTGACCAGATGGACCTTCGTTGGCAAAGTAATGTATCTGCCTTTTAATATGCTGTCTAGGTTGGTCATAGCTTTTCTTCCAAGGAGCAAGCATCTTTTAATTTCATGGCTGCAATCACCATCTGCAGTGATTTTGGAGCCCCCCAAAATAAAGTCTGTCTCTGTTTCCATTGTTTACCCATCTATTTGCCATGAAATGATGGGACCAGATGCCATGATCTTAGTTTTTGAATGTTGAGTTTTAAGCCAGCTTTTTCACTCTGCTCTTTCACTTTCATCAAGAGGCTCTTTAGTTCTTCTTCACTTTCTGCCATAAGGGCGGTATCATCTGCATATCTGAGGTTATTGATATTTCTCCCAGCAATCTTGATTCCAGCTTGTGCTTTATCCAGTCCAGCATTTCTCAAGATGTACTCTACATATAAGTTAAATAAACAGAGTGACAATATACAGCCTTCATGTACTCCTTTCCCTATTTGGGACCAGTCTGTTGTTCCATGTCCAGTTCTAATTGTTGCTTCTTGACCTGCATACAGATTTCTCAGAAGGCAGGTCAGGTGGTCTGTTATTCCCATCTCTTTAAAAATTTTCAACAGTGGAAGTAACAAATAGATTCAAGGGATTAGATCTGATAGACAGAGTGCCTGAAGGAGGTTCATGACATTGTACAGGAAGCAGTGATCAAGACCATCCCCAAGAAAAAGAAATGCAAAAAGGCAAAATGGTGGTCTGAGGAGGCCTTCCGAATAGCTGAGAACAGAAGAGAAGCTAAAGGCAAAGGAGAAAAGGAAAGATATACCCATTTGAATGCAGAGTTCCAAAGAATTGCAAGGAGAGATAAGAAAACCTTCCTCAGCGATCAATGCAAAGAAATAGAGGAAAACAGTAGAATGGTAAAGACTAGAGATCTCTTCAAGAAAATTAGATACCAAGGGAATATTTCATGCAAAGATGGGCACAATAAAGGACAGAAATGGTATGAACCTAACAGAAGCAGAAGATATTAAGAAGAGGTGGCAAGAATACACAGAAGAACTATACAAAAAAGATCTTCATGACCCAGATAACCACAGTGATATGATTACTCATCTAGAGCCAGACATCCTGGAATGTGAAGTCAAGCGGGCCCTAGGAAGCATCACTACAAACAAAGCTAGTGGAGGTGATGGAATTCCAATTGAGCTATTTCAAATCCTGAAAGATTATGCTGTGAAAGTGCTGCACTCAATACGCCAACAAATTTGGAAAACTCAGCAGTGGCCACAGGACTGGAAAAGGTCAGTTATCATTCTAATCCCAAAGAAAGGCAATGCCAAAGAATGTTCAAACTACCACACAATTGCACTCATCTTACAGTCTAGCAAAGTAATGCTCAAAATTTTCCAAGCCAAGCTTCAACAGTACATGAACCATGAACTTACAGATGTTCAAGTTGGATTTAGAAAGGCAAAGGAACCAGAGATAAAATTGTCAACATCTGTTGGATCATCAAAAAAGCAAGAGAGTTCCAGAAAAATATCTACTTCTGTTTTATTGACTACGCCAAAGCGTTTGACTGTATGGAGCACAACAAACTGTGGGAAATTATACTCCATAGCAAGTTATATTCTCTCTTGAGCCCACTAGCAACAAGACAGCACTTGGCAAAGCCACCACCATACTGGCAAATCCAGTGGTCACTTCTCAGGTCTTAACTGTCAATACTTGACAGCTTTCATCACTCACTCCTTGTTCCCCTTGATTGTCACATGCCATTTAGGTCTTGTTTTTCTCATGCCTTATACATTGCTCTTTCTGAATCCTTTTTGCTGAATCACCATTTTTTCCCTAACCTCTAATGTTGGTGCACCCAGAATTCTGTTCTTGAACATCCTGTCTAACTGAACTTATTCCCAGTGATCCCATGCAGTCTCCTTTCTTTAACGCCCTTCCTCTGAGCTCCAAACTTTATTTGCTCAACTGCCTTCACCTGTTGTGACTGGATTTCCACCAAGTAATGCAGAACCACAGCATCTCCTCTTTAATCCAGTGACCCACACATGTGCCCTCTCCCAGAAGGTGTGGATTTCAATCCTTGGTGCTCCCCTTTGACCCTACGAGTAGTAACTGCCCCTTATCTCTCCTTGTTGTTTTGTTGTTTAGTTGCTAAGTCATGTCCAACTCTTTTGCGATCCCTTGAACAGTAGCCCGCCAGACTGCTCTGTCCATGGGATTTCCCAGGCAAGAATACTGGAATGGGTTGGCATTTCCTTCTAGAGGGGATCTTTCCAACCCAGGGATCAAACCCACGTCTCCTGCATTAGCAGGCAGATTCCTTACCACTGAGCCACCAGGGAAGCCTTATTTCTGCTAGTCCTCCACTATTTGGTTATTTTTGCTTCCTATTAGCCAGTCCCTGAGTCCTTACTCCAGTTCCCTGAGTTCATTCTTTATACTAGAGTTTCCTTCTTCAGGTAACTGTGTGGTTTTTCTCTCCTAATTAGATCTAGTGGTACAACCATAGATTTATCTTTTTATATTAATATATTTACTGAATATTGAATTATTGGGGTCATAGTATATCCTTGTGTGCTAATGATTAATGTTCTCCCAGAGTTGCTTTCTAATATTTATTAGTAACATAAGAAATAGGTCACTGTGAACAATTTTGAGCATGTTTTCATTCGTTTCATCATATTGTTGTATTTTTTACATATATAGAAATGAAATGTATTTGGGATAATTTGAGGTTCAGTTTTCTCTCTACATTTCCCAGAATCTCTTTGCGTCTCTTTGGGAAAAAGAAATCTGCAGCTGCCATACACAGAGACAAACACACACACATATACATACACGGAAGGCACATGTTCTTAATTCAAGGAACAATTGATTTGCCTAAGTTTATTCTTAGCTATTATATTCTTAGCTATTTCTAATCACATGTTAATCCTCTTAGAAAGCTCTAAACTTTTCTTCACAATATCACTGTGCATCTTTGTTGTTTGTCCCAAATCTCTGTAGCTTTTGATTGTGTAGATGTATGGATTGTTTTACTTTGTAGCCTCACAGTTAAAAAGGAGCTTTTTATTTTTCACAGTAATACACAGTACAGTAATGTATCTGTTTCATTTCTCTCTTTAGATGTTCCTCTAAACACAATGCAATAAATCAGCTCTTTGGAAAATTCCTTGACGAATATTCCTAAATATGTCACAAAATGTCATCAATAATTATGATGATGATACAAAGATTCTTTGTCACGGTCCTGACTCTCTGGGGAATGGTACTGATATTTCACCATCAAACATATTGGGCTTTAGGTTGAGATATACTAGGCACATATGTTAGGAATCCTATTTGTCTTATTTTAGTAAGCACTTTTTAAATGTAAAATAAGTGTTAATTATGCCTTTTTAGCAAATTTTGAATTTAAAATACTTTTTTGGGATGGGCAGTTTGTCGTTAGCTCTGTCAGGTAGGAGAGAATTTCCCCCTACCCCTCTTGAGTTCTTTCGACTGGTCTAATGATTAAATTGACACAAGACAGATTAACAGGAGAAAAAAAAAAAACACCAATCTAATTCTCACTGGATTCTCATAGCAATGGGACCCCAAAGTGATCAGAACAGGTTGTTTATAATATGTCATTTTTAAACAGAGAAACAATTATTTGTGAAGATGTAACAAAACAGAGGGGCTTGTGCTTGGGGTAGCTGACTAATGAAGAAGTAACAAAATTTGTTTATATAGCTTTCTTAGTCTTGAATTCCCTAAGTCTGGTGATATATTCTACCCTTCTTGTACAGGGTACCTTCGCATGGAAGATTTATTTTCCACTTTTAGGGGGAAAGCAGGAGATAAGAGTAGGTTTTTTAATTATTTTTTTCCACTGGTGGTTTCTCAGGTCACTTTATTTTTTTTTTTTACTTTACAATATTGTGTTTGTTTTGCCATACATTGACATGAATCCACCATGGGTGTACATGTGTTCCCCTTCCAGAACCCCCCTCCCACCTCCCTCCCCCTCCCATCCCTCCAGGACCAGCCCCAAGCACCCTGTATCATGCATCACTTTAATTCAAAATAATCCACATGCTGTTTTCCACTGTGGTTGTACCCGTTTACATTCCTTCCAACCGTGTACTAAGGTTCCCTCTTCTCTACATTCTTGCCAACATCTGATGTTTGTGTGGTCTTTTGGTTAACAGCCATTCTGACAGGTGTGAGGTGATATCTCATTGTCGTTTTGATTTTTGTTTCTCTGATGCTTAGCAGTATCTTTTCATGCAGAAAAGAAACAGCCTCACAGATGAGGCAGAGAACAAACTAGTGGTTACCAGTGGAGGAGGGGAGTTGGGGAAGTGCTTCAGGGGGTTAAGAGGCATCGAGGTGTTTCTCTGTTGGTGATATTCTTGGTGAATAGCTTTGGGAGGCCCCATTCAAATCAAAGATTCTTTTTAGGGTACTGTGAATTTGTAAAAGAAAGTGTATCTTTTTATTGGCAATCTATTGCTGGGAATCAATAAGTAGCTCCATTGATTCTCTTTTTTCTACTTTGTGACTAAAAGAAACTCCTTTATCTGTTATAACCGAATCTCCAAAGTGACACACTCACTTCTGCTGTATTGTGTTTTCTGCATCCCATAGACTAACCCTTGTATAATGTGCGGGAGGGGGCTGCAAAAGATGCCAATACTAGGAGGCAGAGGTGATGGCTGCTACTGCTGCTGCTAAGTCGCTTCAGTCGTGTCCGACTCTGTGCAACCCCATAGACGGCAGCCCACCAGGCTCCGCCGTCCCTGGGATTCTCCAGGCAAGAACACTGAAGTGGGTTGCCATTTCCTTCTCTAATGCAGGAAAGTGAAAGTGAAGTCGCTCAGTCGTGTCCGACTCTTCGCTACCCCATGGACTGCAGCCTACGAGGCTCCTCCGTCCATGGGATTTTCCAGGCAAGAGTACTGGAGTGGGTTGCCATTGCCTTCTCAAGAGGTGATGGAGTGCCATCTTAGAAGCTGGCAGCCACACGAGACCTTCAATGAAGTCATCCAAAAGTCTGAAATTGGCTTAGAGTTGACCATGGTTAAATTCTGTGCTTACTATCTTTGTCTAATATTCCACAATAAGACATGTGTTGGTGATAAGAACTGTTTGGGGCAAGTTCCTGACTCAAATGACAGTAAAACTATTATTTCACTACTGGGCATGCTGGGCTTTCTTTGGGGTTGTATTCATTCAACAGTTTTTAGAATTTATCCCATTAGCTTCAGCTTACTAAAAGTTTTTAACCGAAGAGTAACTATAGTGAGTATTTTCAAGTGCATTTTTAGTAACCATTGTTATGAACATAATGCTTTATCAGTATTAACTTACTAATTTGGTGAATCACCTTTATGGATGTTCCAGTATTGAATCATCCTTGGATTTTGGGGAGGAACCCTTTGAGGCAATCATCAAGGACTCCAGCTGCAGATAAGCTAATTAAAGATCATCAGAAACCGAAGTATTTTCAGAGCAACTAACCTTCCAAAATAATAGCTGTAATTAACTATGTTTTTCTGGTTTATATGCTCATGGCTCTGAATCACACAGTTCACTGTGTAATACATGATGTACTTTTTGTTGAATTTATTATTTGCAGATGTGGTAAACATTCAAGCCCACCAGGTAGACAATAGTTAATTCTGTTTATTATTCGGGCTTCCCTGGTGGCTCAGATGGTCAAGAATCTGCCTGCAATGCAGGAGACCTGGGTTTGATCCCTGGTGGGGAAGATTCCCTGGAGAAGGAAATGGCTACCCATGTCTTGACTTAAAGAAGTTATCTCCAAGCATGTCCTTTAATACTTCTGAAGCATCTCACGTAATGACACTGTTTCTAGAAAGCATCCGAGGATTTGTTAATTGGCTGGAGTACGAAAGGCAATTTTTCAAATAGAAGAGTAGCTCAAGAGACATACTAACACCTCCATAGTGCCCAAGTGTTTTGGCTCTTAGAACTTTCCCAGATTTTCTGAAAAGAGGCCAGATCATCTTCTTTTATTATTTGATGATTGTTACTCTACAAGTCTGAGGTAGAAGGATCAGGAGCCTGAGAACAAGCCTCCAATTTTAAAATGGGAAAAATGAGCACGTTTGACTTCCTCCATATTTTCTTTAGCGCAGGGAAAAGGGTCTTTCCCATTGTCTGTCCTCTCACCCCTCAACTAGGATTTGAGGCTACAGAACAAGTGAATGAAGTATTCCTTTGCCTTTTATTGTCCTCTATACATTTATTTCATTTAGGAACTTATCTCAAATGTATGGAGTATGGGTTATAGACAGCGATGTGGTGGTAAATGCCCCTGGAAGGAGGCATGGCAACCCACTCCAGTATTCATACCTGGGAAATCCCATGGAGAGAGGAGCCTGGCCAACTACAATCCATGGGGTTGCAAAAGAGTCAGATACAACTGAGTGAATAAGCACATACACACACACACGTATGTGTTAATAAAATTCTTGACACTGCTTAAAGGTTAATATATGAAATTCTGTTAACTATTTTTATACAGTTTTAGAAATAAATTTTAAGCTAAAATGTCTCTTTGAGTTTCAGACTAGACCTATCATTTTGAAGGAATTGCTATTTCATACAAAGTATCTATTTTTTATAATTTTATTACCAACAATAATATCATAAAATTAGACTACAAAGAACTGCTTGATTACTATCCATTTCATCACAGAAGTCATTCATACCGTTGACCAATGAATATAGTCCTGACATAAATGTTGATTTTTTTTTTTATTTTAATGTTGCCAAGTAAGAAAAAACTATGTCAGAACGTTGCTCAGATGTCAGTGATATGAGTGATTCTTTTGCTGAATCATCTAATAGTTTCTGAATACTAGAAAAATATTTCCTTAATATTTGGGGCTCTTTACAGTGCAATAGCTATAGATGTATCACACTTTTAAGTTTAATTCACATTTTCTCTAGGACATTCTTAAATCTAGGTAATCAAGAAAGCAAGAGGTAAAGTCCTACCTTATAGCATTTGTTGATTTCTGTGGTGTAAAAAATCCCACCAGGCTGATTTCCAGCTACCAGCGCATCTGTGAAATCAGAATTGAGAAGAAAAGCACAATAGTAAGTCATTAAATAGCATTTCTATCATTCACATAGAACTGATGAAAATAACCTGAAGAACATAGTTAATAGTAAACATTGGCAAATAATTAGAAATTGATGTGTATTTTTACCTATTCTAAATTTATTTAATTGTAGTTTTATGTAATTTAATTTTTAACAATGGAGTTTGTTATTTAACAACCAGTTTGCAAAATTTTCCAAAATTTAATGGTTGACCCTTGCAAGCAAGTTTACTCACATTGGAACCTAATCTATCAAAACACTGGCTCTATGAATGATAACTTGTAGGGATTAGGGACAATGTTGAACGCTTAAGAGAATCCCTAGTATCTGGCTCAAGCAAACACATTAGCTTTGTTTCCTCATTCCCAACCTTTCCACTATAATCCATCTTATTGGTACCAGCAGTCTCTCAATAATTCACAAATCTGACTATTTCACTCTCATACTCAGAAGCTTTGAACATCTACCCTTTTGATTAGTGGTTCCGATCTCCTACAGTTCACAGGGTCGCAGAGTCGGACACGACTGAAGTGACTTAGCACGAGTATGCACAAAAGTTTGTGTCAACCATCCCCAAGCTGCCATCCAGTCAACTCTTCCCACTGCATGTCTGTGATCTCTAATATCAGACTCTTTATTACTCAAAGAAACCATTCTGGCCACACCTCAGCGCCTTTGATGATGCTTTCCTGTCTCCTTCAGTGGGTCTTGCCCTTTCCTCTGTATGGCATTTAGTGATTCCCTCATCAAGGTCTGGCTTAAGTAACCTTCTCCTTAGAAAACTTTTCTTTACCTTCCTCTCCCAGTTGAACCAGACTCTCAACCCAGTAGCTCTCAAACACTTTTGTACACATTATCTGCTGTAGTAATAGTTTTTTAAAGTGTGTATGATTTTTCTAAAATTATTCATTTGTTCATTTCCACATCCATAAATTCCTTGAAACATTGTCTGGTTTGCCACCAATTCCTGGGGGCTAAAAGCAGTTATCATTTGCATGTTTTGTTGGTTTTTTTTTTTTTAGTGGCCAAGTCATGTCTGACTCTTTGCAACCACATAGACTGTAGCCCATCAGGCTCCTCTGTCCATGGGATCTCCCAGGCAAGAATACTGGAGTGAGCTGCCATTCCCTCTTCCAGGGGATCTTCCCAACCCAGGGACTGAACCCACATCTTGTGCATTGGCAGGCGGATTCTTTACTACTGAGCCACCAAATGTTCTGTAGCCCCTGTTTAATCAGTGGGGGGAAGACATTTTAAATCCTTAAGTATACTGGCACTCCAAGGTTCAACCACCTAGCTTCATGATGTTATTTTTCCTTAATAAACTGCTTTCATGGATTTTACATTATTCTCTTTAGGGCTTTTGCGTCTACTTGAGTAACTGATATTAGCTTTGAGTTTTCCTTGCTATGTTTGTCTAGTTTTGGTTTCAGAGTAATGCTAGCTCATAGAACCTCATAGAAGTTGCTTCATTTTTCTATTAGTTTACAAAACTGGGGATTTAAATTTTTTTTATTTGCTTTATTATTTTCTTAAATTTCTTACAGAAATAGAAGACATCCCATTAACAATGTATCACCAGAGATACACAGCAGGAAGTGTGCTGCAAGTGTCATTTTTTATGAGATAAAAATTTTTATCTCTCTCTTAAGTGGCAGGAGGAAACAAACAAGTGTTAGATTTTTTTTCCCCTTCTCTATACAAATTTAAAAAGAGGTTTCTTTAAAAATTCTGTGTTGCCATAACAACACCTGGTTCCACCTGAACTTTTCTCAAACCTTGAGCTAACCAAACATTTCTTATGGAAATGTTTGTCTTAAGCTATGTTAAGCTTTTTCGCCAATTCAATACACTGAGATATATCAATTCTTGCCTATCAGATATTTAAAAATCCTACAGCCTTCCCAGCTGACAATACTAAGGAGAAATGGGCACACCTGTACATTGCGTCTACTTGAGTAACTGATATTAGCTTTGAGTTTTCCTTGCTATGTTTGTCTAGTTTTGGTTTCAGAGTAATGCTAGTTCATAGAACCTCATAGAAGTTGCTCCATTTTTCTATTAGTTTACAAAACTGGGGATTTAAATTTTTTTTATTTGCTTTATTATTTTTTTAAATTTCTGATACACAGACTGTGTTCAGACTGAATCGTTATGTGTTCCTGTTACCAATATGATATACAGTTAACTTCATTCACAATCTTCCCCATTGGCTCAGCAAGTAAGGAGTCTGCCTTCAATGCAGGAGACATGGTTTCCATTCCTGGCTTCATGCGTATCAGTCTGTTTTCAGAATTTATTTTCCTCTTGATGTAATTTTATTTCTTGAACCTGTGAAACATGAACATGGTTCAAAATTTCCCTCCTTTTACCCAAAAGTAAGACTCACTGTGCAATTTTTCTACATTTCTTTCTTCACCTTACAGTATGTCGTGGAGCTCTTTCCCTACCAGGACCTGAAGATGATTCTCATTCATTCTCATTCATTCCCAGGTGCTCTAGTATGAGTGTGTCTTGGAAGTTATTAACCTTCCCCCTGTAGGTGGATATTTACATTATTTCCACTTTACAAAATATTGCAAATAATGCTGCCTGAACAGCTTTGTACATTTTTGTTAATTAATATGTAGAGAATCATATTTTCAAGGTAGATTCTTAGAAGTGAAAATACTGGGTCCAAGGTTAAGGCATATGTTACTTGGTTAGATCTAACTGAAATTTCCTACCATAAATAACTATCATTTTACATTACCACCAGCAATGTACAGGTGTGCCCATTTCTCCTTAGTATTGTCAGCTGGGAAGGCTGTAGGATTTTTAAATATCTGATAGGCAAGCATTGATATATCTCAGTGTATTGAATTGGCGAAAAAGCTTAACATAGCTTAAGACAAACATTTCCATAAGAAATGTTTGGTTAGCTCAAGGTTTGAGAAAAGTTCAGGTGGAACCAGGTGTTGTTATGGCAACACAGAATTTTTAAAGAAACCTCTTTTTAAATTTGTATAGAGAAGGGGAAAAAAATCTAACACTTGTTTGTTTCCTCCTGCCACTTAAGAGAGAGATAAAAATTTTTATCTCATAAAAAATGACACTTGCAGCACATTTCCTCTGTTTGGAGACCCCTGCCCTTCCTGCCTGTTACACTCTCATTTCCCCATTTTCTTTTAGGAGAATTATGTTGCCTAGGGAAAGAGGCATCGTTCTGGTTCTATAACTAATTCCGAGCTGATAAGGGGTGTCGTCTCTAAATTGGTGAGGCCACATGTTCTCCTAACCCTCATAATGAGAGTCTCTGATCCAGGGGCCTCAACTAGTAGTTGGAGGAAGCTTCAGGCAGTCGCAGGAGTTTGAGCAACCATTTGTAACTTAAAAGCCTTCATGCAGCTAGAAACAAATCCCGCTACACAATTACAGATGCAGGGAGCAAACAGCAAAAACAGAACAATCAGAATTATTGCAATTAGGATAGCTTTCCACTATGGGGAACTAGTTAACGTCTCCCAAAGTGAGGCAATTGAGGCTTCAGGAGTATCCATAGCCTGAGTCATCTTGTTCATGTGTTTAGTAAAGTGAGTAACATTAGTGCTTATATCAAGTATATATGTACAGCACTGGGTATGAATAATGGCACAAGTTCCTCCTTGTGCAGCTGTCTGAATATCTAAGGCCAATCTGTTTTGTAAAACCATCTTTCTAATTTGTATTTGTTCAGCATTAAGAGCTGAAGTAGCTCTTTGAGAATCTTGTAAAGCCTGTTGAGTAAAGTTAGAGCATCCACTCGTAGTGTAACATCTGGGAACAAATACTGCAGCCAAATAACCATACCAGTGAAATACAGACCTTGCCCAGTGAGTTCTAAGGTGTGGTAAATTAGCAGGCTTCCCTGGAAATTCTAAAAATATGAAGCCATGAGTAAAAGCTAGACCTAGGGTACATCTCCCTATCTAGCCAGGGGGAAGCCGTGCCCATAGGTAAGAGCCACATATCCAGTAGGTCCCGTTTGGAGCAAGGAAATGTGACTGAGATATCCAGTCCCGATCAGTGCCTGGCCAGGCAAAGGGAGGACCTGAACTGGGGTTGGAAAACACGGGAATGATTACACTGCATATGTCCTTAGGCAAAAAACCCAGTTGTTTCCAATCATAATAATTAAGTTGTTGGCTAACTTCTGGGGATGGCTCTATTTGTTCCCAGCATATTGGGGTACTAGATATTAGTCCCTTTTCAGGAGTTAGCCTTATAACCTTATCCCATATTTGATAAACATCAGGTAAAAAGCCACCTGGTCTAGACCCACTTACCTTCTTAAGTATGGCAAAATAATCATTAAGCCAAGACAGTGTATAATCAAAATTAAAAGTCACATTATGTCCATACTTAAAGTATAAAGTGTTGCACCAGTCCATTTTAGGATTGTTAGATGTCATCAGATGAAGAAGAGGCATCGAATATGATTGTTGTTGTCGAAGGTATTCGCAGACTTGGAGAAAGTCCTTTCCTTGAAGTGGAGATGCCCACCACGGGAAGCCTTCCACTGATGAAGAGGGTAGCGCTCCACAGACCCAGCACTTAGACTGATTGTGGAATGCAGCTTAGGAGTGAGCCCAGGACAGGAAGGCATTGTCTTGAGGATCAAACAGCAGACTCAGGATTTTTGGAGTCAGCAGAAGCAGGCTCACATAGATTATCAGGCCCATCTGAAAAGTACAAAGTCAAAGCATAGAAAGTAAAGACATAAAATGACATCACTTAGTTCTGGTCAGGGTGCCACCTCTTAACTCGAGTGTGATTCACCCACGAATCAATTCCTGGCATTTTGACAGCTGTGGGAGAAGAAAGAATAAGCTGGTAAGGGCCTTCCCAGAGGGGCCAAGGGATTGGCCCCCAGATCCCAATGGTTTTTTTTGTTTTTTTTTCAGGGGACGTTTAACTTTTTGTTATAATAATAAATTTATTTATTTTAGTTGGGGGCTAATTACTTTACAATATTGTAGTAGTTTTTGCCATACATTGACACGAATCAGCCATGGGTCCACATGTGTTCCCCATCCGGAACCCCCCTCCCACCCCCCTCCCCATCCCATCCCTCTGGGCCATCCCATTGCCCCAGCCCTGAGCACCTGTCCCATGCATCAAACATGGAATGGTGTTCTGTTTCACATATGATAATATACATGTTTCAATGCTATTGTCCCAGAACCTCCCACCCTCACCTTCTCCCTCAGAGTCCACAAGACTGTTCTATGCATCTGTGTCTCTTATTCTGTCTCACATATAGGGTTATCGTTACCATCTTTCAAATTCCATATATATGCATTAGTATACTGTATTGGTGTTTTTCTTTCTGGCTTACTTCACTCTGTATAATGGGCTCCAGTTTTATCCATCTCAATAGAACCGATTCAAATGTATTTTTTTAATGGCTGCGTAATATTCCATTGTGTATATGTACCACAGCTTCCTTATCCATTCATCTGCTGATGGACATCTAGGTTGCTTCCATGTCCTGGCTATTGTAAACAGTGCTGCGATGAACATTGGGGTACACGCGTCTCTTTCAATTCTGGTTTCCTCGGTGTGTATGCCCAGCAGTGGGATTGCTGTGTCATGTGGCAGTTCTATTCCCAGTTTTTTAAGGAATCTCCACATTGGAAATAAAAGCAAAAATAAACAAATGGGACCTAATTAAAATTAAAAGCTTTTGCACAACAAAAGAAACTATAAGCAAGGTGAAAAGACAGCCTTCAGAATGGGAGAAAATAATAGCAAACGAAGCAACAGACAATTAACCTCAAAAATATACAAGCAACTCCTGCAGCTGAATTCCAGAAAAATAAACGACCCAATCAAAAAATGGGCCAAAGAACTAAACAGACATTTCTCCAAAGAAGACATACAGATGGCTAACAAACACATGAAAAGATGCTCAACCTCACTCATTATTAGAGAAATGCAAATCAAAACCACAATGAGGTACCATTTCACACCAGTCATAATGGCTGCTATCCAAAAGTCTACAAGCAATAAATGCTGGAGAGGGTGTGGAGAAAAGGGAACCCTCTTACACTGTTGGTGGGAATGCAAACTAGTACAGCCACTATGGAGATCACAATGTTTTTATCAGGACCCTGGTTCCTGGCTCAAATAGAGGCTTGCTTGACTCAGAGGCTTGATCAGGAGTCACCTCCTGGAGTTCTGTTAATGCCTGTTGAAGAGCTGAGAGCTGAGTTACATAATTAGTTAATTCCAAGGCTTCAGGGTCTATAGCAATGTCTGTACATAAGAAAGGCCTTCCATAAATACATTTAAAGGGTAACAGTCCCTCCTTTTGGGGGGCAGTTCAAGCCCTCATTAAAGCTATGGATAGAACTTAAACCCAGTTGTCCTGCATCTCTTGAGTTAATTTGTGCAGTTGTCTCTTAATAACGTCATTAGCTTTTTTCAACCTTTTCTGAGTTTTGGGGTCTCCAGGAACAGTGTAATAGTCTATTCCTAGAGCTTTTGACACCCCTTGAGTTACAGCAGCTTTAAAGGCGGAGCCATTGTCACTCTGAAGGCTCTGTGCGTGGCAGCCCAAACCTGGGAATAATTTCATGGATTAAAATTCTCATAACCTTCTTAGCCTGTTCACTACTACAGGGAAAAGCTTGAATCCATCCAGTAAAAGTATGTGTAACAAATGTACAACACAAATGTAGAGGGAGAAGAGGTTCATGTGAAATCTCTGTACTTGCTGCCCAATTTTTCTGCTTTAAACCTAAAACTGCTTTAGTGATAATATTATTCTGGACTGTTAGACAAATCATTAAAGAGATATTAAGAGGATTCTGCTGTAGCAAAAGAAGGAAAATAACATTAGGTGTCATCTTTCAGAGAAGGAGCTGTGGTCAAGTTTCAAAAAAATAGTATTTCATAAGTCATTTATATTCAATGTAATGTTACCTATAACTACTTCAAAATGCTGGTGTTAATCTCAGTTTGTGCAAACTGTTATATGAGAAGCCATTTTAATGAGTAAAATGAAATCAGGCTTCTTCGGTGAGTGATAGCTGTTTTTCATTTATAATTTCAGAAAGCCACAGCAAATACTTAGGAGAAGAATTCATACTCCACCAGAATCGGATGGTGGAAAAATTGGAGAGAATGGGGGGTTAAAGACAAAAGAATCGGGAGAAACAAGGACAAATGAGGCTTGATGCTAAAGTCTGAAGTGGAAATAAGTACCTCTATTTAAGTGGGTAAATGAGGAGCCAAGGGGTTAAGTGAGTAATCATGCCCTAAAGCAGCCTACCACACAAAACAGGGGAAACTGCCCTACTGTGGTGAGTAATGTGTTACACAAGCATCTAAGCTGGGAACAACAACATTAATAGAATTCAAATACACAAATTTACATCCAGTGCAGTAGAAAGTGAAAAAGTCAGTCATGTCCTGACTCTTTGCGACCCCATGGACTATACAGTCCGTGGAATTCTCCAGGCCAGAATACTGGAGTGGGTAGTTGTTCCCTTCTCCAGGGGATCTTCCCAACCGAGGGATCAAACCCAGGTCTCCCCCATTACAGGCAGATTCTTTACCAGCTGAGCCACAAGGGAAGCAATGCAGCAGAGTGAGTTTCTTCTTTAAACTACAATTCACATTAAAAAATACATTTGTGTGAGCAAAATTACTCTCAGAAATACACAGGCACACTAATAAACTTAAAAAAAAAAGTTTTCAGAAATAATATGCCATTGCTGGAAGTGTTACAGGGAAGAGCCAATTAGCACTCCAAGTTGGATCTGTTTCTTTCACTTTAACCTTTGATTAATTTTTGTTTCCCATTGCTTTTGTTCCCTGAAAGGATACTCTTTATATATAATGGCCTGCCTCAGGGAACCCTGTCCCTGGGCCTGAATTTTAAACCAAAGTGCCTTAGTTCAGGACTCTGTATACCTGTGGATGTTTGCAGGAAGAAAAACTTAACACACTTGCTGTGCCAAATTGAAAGCTGTCACTTGAATTTGCCAGACAAATGTACTTGCAAATGAAACACATAACTCAAATAGATTAAAGAAAAAAGAGGGGAGACATTAAACATATTCTAATGAGGAACCCTGAGAACAGAAAGAAAAGCTACTGAGACTGAGCCCTTAGAGAGAGTGGAATCTGAGATACAGAGATACAACAAAAACCCTATCCAGCATGTCAATGAATTGTTTTTGATCATTAATCTTGGCCCTTCATCACAGCAATCTTCAGTGAAATGAAATGGCCTTGTTTTTTAATCATGATGTATCACTGAGATAAATACAGAATATGGGAGGCAGAGGAAAAGGATGAAATTTAGCAAAGAAATGGAATTTTTCTTTCTTCTAATGGTATTGATGTAGAAGATAGATGGGCTTCAGGTTAGACAGTTACAATTGGCCTCCTGTTTCCATTTCATGGGGCACGAAGATATGGGCTTCAGGCTGGATGCCTACAACTGTTAGCATTTCCTGAGACGAGATAGGTAGGCTCCAGTTAAGGCATTTACAATCAGCCTCCTATTTGCCCTCTGAAATGGAAGTGACAACAGAAACAGGGTATAAATAGCCAGTGTTTGTTTCTTGTAAACACCTTAAGGTAATAGTCATGGCAGTAGTCAAGGTAAGGACAAAGAGGGGCAAAACTCTGTTTGAGTAAAGGATTAAGGGATCCTTGTTCCCCCCTCTTTGGGGACAAGGGAGACACTACACACGCACAGAAAGTCTCCTTGTGGGTCACAAGTCAAGGGATAATGCCAGGCCATAATGAGTCTTGTTCCTCCCAGAAACCTTCACTTTGAGATCCATCTTGGCTGAGGGGTGAGTGAATCCCAGAGGAGTGTCCCAGGGTAGGTCAGGTGTGAAAAAAGAAACCAGATAACTGGCTAAGGGCAGACAAAGACCTGGAAGCACTGCCCTATATAAATGACTTAACTGCCTCTTTACTGTGCCCCTCCTCACTAGGGAGGACGCCCACACCCTTCTCTCCAGGGGTGCATCTCTGTCTTGCTTCTGTCTTAACTAAACAAACCATTTCTCTATGTGCTCTCCCACTTGTTGTTGTGCTATGTCTCTAATAATAAACTTTGTACCTGCATTTACAGTTGCTGCCTCTGTGATAAATATATTTTTCACTGGGAGCAAAGATCTAAGGGAAAATAGCTTCTAGCCTCTAGCCCTTGCTGGTCTGGTGGCTAGGATTCCTGGTTCTCATCCAGGATATCCAGGTTCAATTCCTGGGCAGAGAATTAAGATCTTGTTTCACGCCACCATTCACAGCTGCATTGCCGAGATCAATATAAGGCAATCTAAAGACAAATTTAACACCAAACAAGGGATATGGCTGGCCCTTTGAGAGTATTTGTGGATCTTTAGAACATTCTGATGAGATCATCCTTTGGAGATGGTGACCCATTTTGTGGAGTCTTGTTTCCACTGCTTACCTCTACTGCCAGAATCCATATAAGGGCAGTGAGTAATGTCAGTCTGTCACTCATGGTTCCTTTTATTACCCCATGAGTCATTTGAAATCTTGAGATTTATCAGACCTGGATTACATTTAACTAAGTTTGGCTTCAAGCTCTTTCTACCTAGTAGAAATAAAAGTGATACCTTCTTGTCTTTTCCATCTTGAATTTTACTTTCCTACATGATCCAACTGAACTAATCAGTGTTAATCAACCAATAATATGTGACCATTATTTATATATATATTATATATACTAATGGCAAATAGCATGCTACTGGAAATAAGAGCTAGCCTGCTGCATTCACTGAAATAAAACAATGGTATTAGATCACTGACAGTTTCCCCCTTAAAAAAATCTGGCTGCAAAATTTGGGGTTCCACAAATGAATTGTCTCTCACCTTGTTACCACAGAGAAATGTTAAGTCCTACATAAGTCGTTTCATTCCTAACACCTTTCTTCTCATTCTCCTCTATCCCAACCATTCAGGCTCTGTTTGGATTCTAGTTGGTATCTGTGTTCTTTCTCAGTAATCCAGGGTCTCAGACAATCTCAAGGACCCCAGTAGGGTCTAAATCCAGGAACAAGTGTTCTTATAAGAGACAGAAGAAAAGGTACATAGAAGAGAATATTTCATGAAAGATAAAGGTAGAAATGGAAGAGATACAGCCACTAAACAAGGAACACAATAGACTCCTGGAGGCCACCAGAAACTAGAAGGGAAGAAGGGGACAAATTTTCCCTCAGAACATCCAGAAAGAACCAATTCTACCAGCACTTGATTTTGGACTTTGTTCTGCCAGTATTATATGGGAACAAATTTCTGTTGTTTTAAACTATCCAGTTTGCAAAAATTTATTAACAGCTACAAATATGTAGAGAACTTCTAAAATTCAACAGTTAAAAATATCAAACAATCTAATTAGAAAATTGGAAGTGGTCAAACAGGAGATGGCAAGAGTGAACGTCGACATTCTAGGAATCAGTGAACTAAGATGGATTGGAATGGGTGAATTTAACTCAGATGACCATTATATCTACTACTGTGGGTAGGAATCCCTTAGAAGGAATGGAGTAGCCATCATGGTCAATGAAAGTGTCCGAAGTGCAGTACTTGGATGCAATCTCAAAAACGACAGAATGATCTCTGTTCATTTCCAAGGCAAACCATTCAATATCACGGTAATCCAAGTCTACACCCTGACCAGTAACGCTGAAGAAGCTGAACTTGAATGGTTCTTTGAAGACCTACAAGACCTTTTAGAACTAACACCCAAAAAAGATGTCCTTTTCATTATAGGGGACTGGAATGCAAAAGTAGGAAGTCAGGAAACACCTGGCATAACAGGCAAATTTGGCCTTGGAGTACAGAATGAAGCAGGGCAAAGGCTAATAGAGTTTTGCCAAGAGAACACACTGGTCATAGCAAACACCCTCTTCCAACAACACAAGAGAAGACTCTACACATGGACATCACCAGATGGTCGACACCGAAATCAGATTGATTACATTCTTTGCAGCCAAAGATGAAGAAGCTCTATACAGTCAGCAAAAACAAAACTGGGAGCAGGCTATGGCTCAGATCATGAACTCCTTATTGCCAAATTCAGACTTAAATTGAAGAAAGTAGGGAAAACCACTAGACCATTCAGGTATGACCTAAATCAAATCCCTTATGACTATACAGTGGAAGTGACAAACAGATTTAAGGGACTAGATCTGATAGAGTGCCTGATGAACTATGGACAGAGGTTCGTGACATTCTACAGGAGACAGGGATCGAGACCATCCCCATGGAAAAGAAATGCAAAAAAGCAAAATGGCTGTCTGAGGAGGCCTTACAAATAGCTGTGAAAAGAAGAGAAGCAAAAAGCAAAGGTGAAAAGGAAAGATATTCCCATCTGAATGCAGAGTTCCAAAGAATAGCAAGGAGAGATAAGAAAACCTTCCTCAGCGATCAATGCAAAGAAATAGAGGAAAACAACAGAATGGGAAAGACTAGAGATCTCTTCAAGAAAATTAGAGATACCAAGGGAACTTTTCATGCATAGATGGGCTCGATAAAGGACAGAAATGGTATGGACCTAACAGAAGCAGAAGATATTAAGAAGAGGTGGCAAGAATACACAGAAGAACTGTACAAAAAAGATCTTCATGACCCAGATAATCACGATGGTGTGATCACTCACCTAGAGCCAGACATCCTGGAATGTGAAGTCAAGTGGGCCTTAGAAAGCCTCACTATGAACAAAGCTAGTGGAGGTGATGGAATTCCAGTTGAGCTATTTCAAATTCTGAAAGATGATGCTGTGAAAGTGCTGCACTCAATATGCCAGCAAATCTGGAAAACTCAGCAGTGGCCACAGGACCGGAAAAGGTCAGTTTTCATTCCAGTCGCAAAGAAAGGCAATGCCAAAGAATGCTCGAACTACTGCACAATTGCACTCATCTCACATGCTAGTAAAGTAATGCTCAAAATTCTCCAAGCCAGGCTTCAGCAATACGTGAACTGTGAACTTCCAGATGTTCAAGCTGGTTTTAGAAAAGGCAGAGGAACCAGAGATCAAATTGCTAACATCTGCTGGATCATTGAAAAAGCAAGAGAGTTCCGGAAAAACATTTATTTCTTCTTGATTGACTATGCCAAAGCCTTTGACTGTGTGGATCACAACAAAGTACGGAAAATTCTGAAAGAGGTGGGAATACCAGACCATTTGACCTGTCTCTTGAGAAACCTGTATGCAGGTCAGGAAGCAACAGTTAGAACTGGACATAGAACAACAGACTGGTTCCAAATAGGGAAAGGAGTACATCAAGGCTGTATATTGTCACCCTGCTTATTTAACTTCTATGAAGAGTACATCAAGAGAAACACTGGGCTGGAGGAAGCACAAGCTGGAATCAAGATTGCCGGGAGAAATATCAAGAACCTCAGATATGCAGGTGACACCACCCTTATGGCAGAAAGTGAAGAAGAACTAAAGAGCCTCTTGCTGAAAGTGAAAGAGGAGAGTGAAAAAGTTGGCTTAAAGCTCAACGTTCAGAAAACTAAGATCATGGCATCTGGTCCCATCACTTCATGGAAAATAGATGGGAAACAGTGGAAATAGTGTCAGACTTTATTTTGGGGGGCTCCAAAATCACTGCAGATGGTGATTGCAGCCATGAAATTAAAAGACGCTTACTCCTTGGAAGGAAGGTTATCACCAACCTAGATAGCATATTTAAAAGCAGAAACATTACTTTGCCAACAAAGATCCATCTAGTCAAGGCTATGGTTTTTCCAGTAGTCGTGTATGGATGTGAGAGTTGGACGGTGAAGAAAGCTGAGCGCTGAAGAATTGATGCTTTTGAACTGTGGTGTTGGAGAAGACTCTTGAGAGTCCCTTGGACTGCAAGGAGATCCAACCAGTCCATCCTAAAGGAGACCAGTCCTGGGTGTTCATCGGAAGGACTGATGTTTGCAGCTGAAACTCCAATACTTTGGCCACCTCATGCGAAGAGTTGATCCATTGGAAAAGACCCTAATGCTGGGAAGGATTGGGGGCAGGAGGAGAAGGGGACGACGGAGGATGAAATGGCTGAATGGCATCACCGACTCGATGGACATGGGTTTGGGTAGACTCCGGGAGTTGGTGATGGACAGGGAGGCCTGGTGTGCTGCGATTCATGGGGTCGCAAAAAGTCGGACACGACTGAGTGACTGAACTGTGAACAAATATGTAGAGAACTTCCAAAATTCAACAGTTAAAAACATCAAACAATCTAATTAGAAAATGGACAAAAATCATAAGGGACATTTTGCCAAAAAAGATACACAGATAGCAAATAAGCACATGAAAAGTTTTTCACTATCATATGTCACTAAGTGTTAAGTGTTCATTGCTCAGCTGTGTCTGACTTTGCCACCCCATGAACCACAGCCCACGAGGCTCCTCTGTCCATGGAATTCTCCAGGCAAGAATACCAAAGTGGGTTGCCATGCCCACCTCCATGGTATCTTCCTGACCCAGGGATAGAACCCAGGTCTCCTGCCTTGCAGGCAGATTCTTTACCCCCTGAACCACCAGGGAAGGGAATTGTAAATTAAAACTACAATGAGATGTCACTATTATCTAACATATTTTAGAATGGCCAAAATCCAAAACACTGACAACACCAAATGCTAGTTGGGAGATGGAGCAGCAGGAAAACACATTTATTGCTGTTTGTAATGCAAAGTGGTATGACCACTTTGGAAGACACAACTTCCTTTTTTCTCCTTTTAATTTTAACTGAAGGATAATTGCTTTACAATGTTGTGTTGGTTTCTGCCATACAACAATGTGAATCAGCCATTAAGCACACATAGGTCCCCTCCCTCTTGAACCTCCTTCCCAACTCCCACCCCATTCCACCCTCTGTGT
Source organism: Okapia johnstoni (assembly GCA_024291935.2). Lineage (NCBI taxonomy): Eukaryota > Metazoa > Chordata > Mammalia > Artiodactyla > Giraffidae > Okapia > Okapia johnstoni. The sequence goes on along the minus strand of CM044306.1, from coordinate 152,513,834 downwards.
TGTCACAGAGCACCTGGTTGAGTTCCCCGTGTTATACAGCAACTTCCCACTAGCTATCAATTTTACATATGGTAATGTACAGGTTTTAATCCTACTCTCTCAATTCGAACAACCCTCTCCTTCCCTCGCTATGTTCACAAGTCTGTTCTTTATGTCTACAGAAGACACAGCTTCTTACAAAAGTAAACATTGGCTATTTGATCCAGCAATTGTACTCCTATGTATTTATCCAGATGAATTTATATATACATTCATTCACACACACAAAATATTTATAGCAGCTTTACTCACAATTGCCAAATATTGGAAGCTAAGGTGTTATTCAATAGGTGAATGGATAAATAAACTATGTTTTACTGATACAATGGAGTATTACTCAGTGATAAAAAGAAATGAACTATCAAGCTATGAAAAAGCAGGGAGGAACCTTAAATGCACACTTCTAAGTGAAAGAAGTCAGTCTAGAAGACAACATACTATATGGGTCAAACTAATGACATCCTGGAAAAGGTAAAACTATAGAGACAGTAAAAAGGTCGGTGGTTGTCAGGGTTTGATAGTGGGAGGGGGCTGGGATGAATAGGTGGAGCACACAGGATTTTTAGGGCAGGGAAACCACTCTGTATGATGCTATAAGGTGGATACACGACATTATGCATTTGTCAAAATCCATGGAACTGTACAACATGTAGAGTGAACCCTAATATAAACTATGGACTGTAGTTAATAATATATCAGTAGTTGTTCAATAATTGTGATAAGAAAAAGTCTGCTAACAGTAATCACTAGCTTTCCACTAAGAAACAAAAACTATTCAATTAAACATACTAGCAAATGTTAAGTGCCTCCTGAGTTTAACGTAAGACTTTATTTTCCCTTTGTTTGGTTTTATTCAGCATTGAAAACAGCCTTACATTCTTGTTTGGTAATCTTTCTAATGTGTTGCCAAAATTAGTTATTCATATTTAATGGAGATTTATGGATTATTTAAAATTTATATTGCACTGCATTTAGTTGCATGCTTTCTTCATTAAATTTATATTTCTTCAAAAATATAAATGAAATTTTTTTTCACAATTTGTAACCATTTCATTAGCTGTAGATTTATCTTTTCCTTAAATGTCTAAGAGAACACACTCTTGGAAGCCTAATCTTTGAGGATGGTAGCTCATTGATGACTTTTTTCCCCATTTATCTTAGTCCTCACTGCTTTCTAGGTTTAATTTAAGCAATTTATAATGTTTCAGAAACTCTTACATATCATCAGTATTTTTTAATATGTTAACATAGGTTTTTAAAAACTATATTCTTAGAATTTTTAAACACTTTAACTCTATGTATAGGTTTGGGTCTACTTTTATCGACAAAAATAATGTTCAAAACCTTTTTAACTTTGCAATTGTTTAAGGAATTTTCAAGATATAAACATGTAGATGTTTGTTTTGTGTTGTGTTTGGAAATTTTTAAAGATCATTTCTTAATTTTTTAATTGGAGGATAACTGCTTCACGATGTTGTGTTAGTTGTGCTGTATAAAATGTGAATCAGCTGTAAATACACATATATCCCCTCTCTCTTGAACCTCCCTCCCTGAAAATTTTTGATATGAGAGATGACATTTTTCCTGCCATATCAGAGAACAAAGGATATCACAGTCATCAGCAATTGCAGTCGCCACAGAAGGTTGATGAGTCCTGAGAGGACTCAGGAAGGAAAGAATACCTGCCATCTAACAGCCATCATACTGCAGCCACACCCTACAGTGAGCCCTGAGGAAGCTTAGGATATGGGGGAAAAAATGGGATACTGGCCCCAGAAAGCTGAGGTATATATCAAAGGAATGATTTCACTGAGCCCAGACTATTGCATCTTCCCATGCATAGAAAAGGACTAATGAGATATCTGGTTTTCTTTAATAATTTTCAATGTTCAGATTACATGCCCTTTGTTGCAAAACTTCTATATAACCTGGCTCCTCCCCTTATCTCCCTGGAACGGTTCTCTCAGGGTTACTTGAGATGCCGTCTCTGGGGCCTGAAGTCCTCAAAAGTCCCACCAAACAAAACATAACTCTTAAATTTTAGGTTGCAAAAACTTACTCTTAAAAAAAAAAAAACTTATTTCTTAAGTTGACAGATGCTTTCATTTTTGTACAAGAATTTTGAATTTGGCTGCTTTCCTGTTTGTCAGTTGTCTCTGGGTGTTTACTCATATGCAGTGCTACAGATCAACAAAATATTTTGCTTCACTTTCAGTGGTTAAATCTGTTAAATTCAGTGCCTACTGTTTCTGAGTAATTGGTGGTAGAAAGCTGTTTTGTCATATTACTTACCAAGTGTAATATCAATATTAGTATTTTACCATCAAAATGGTATGTCAAAATAAAAAATCTTACCCCATACGTTAAGAAATCAACCTATTATTTACTGTTTTTCACGTAAAATTACCTGTCAAATAGTTATGTCTTATTTTTTGGCTTGACATGTCACAGCTTTCAGGATATAGAATCATCCTAGAACTCTTGGAAATCCCTTACTAGAAGGCATTTGAGAGAAAAAGCTGCTGTGATGCATGTTGGTTTGCTAGTTGCTTGGCGAACATTCTCTCCAAACATAAGCCAAAACTTGCTCTTTTCCCCAAGAAGAATGGAATCTTTAACCCTCCCACTCCCCTAACTCCCCCAACACCTCCCTCCCCCCCGCCCCCGCGCCCATACCCACGCCCATGCCCACCAGGAGCCTCCTCAGTCTACTCCCAAAATATAAAAATATTCACTCAAGATCACAAGTTTTGTGAAAATTGTGGTACATTTACTGCTTCAGAGGTTGTAGGCCAGTTCTTTTTTATTGCTAGTCGATCAGTTACTTGCTTTGGATTTTTTTTATAATCCTAAACTCTTTCTCAAAAATTGTAAATGGCTCTGCAAAGAGCCTTTGATTTTAGTTTGGTATTCTTCCAACTCTCTTCAGACGTTCAGGTCGTTTGCTTAGCTTTACAACTTGGGAAGTGTTGCTTGCTCTGGACCTTGTGGTGGTGACTCTCAAGTCTTCTTGGGCAGCAGCACAGCCTGGATGTTGGGCAGTACATCGCCCTGCGCGATGGTCACACCGCCCAGCAGCTTGTTGAGCTCCTCATCATTACGGATAGCTAACTGCAGGTGACGCGGGATGATGCGTGTCTTCTTGTTGTCTCTGGCCGCATTGCCCGCCAGCTCCAGGATCTCGGCCATCAGGTACTCCAGCACTGACGCCAGGTACACGGGTGCACCAGCCCCAATGCGTTCTGCGTAGCTGCCCTTTCGGAGCAGGCGGTGGACTCAGCCCAAAGGGAACTGCAAGCCCGCTCTGAATGACAGGGCTTTGGCCTTAGCACGTACTTTACCACCCTGCTTGCCAGGACCAGACGTAACTAAAGATGAAAAACTGTTATAACGGAAAAAAATTACCGTTAGGGCAGGTGTGGGGGTCCATTTATAGTCTCAGGTAGGTTGTGATTCGCTGATTGCTACTCTTGTATCAAATCAGAGTACGTTACTGGAATCACTTCATTTACATACACACACCAATTATCCAATCAGATGTGAGCTGCCAACGGGGCATCTGAGCGCAGTACCTATAAATACCGCAGTTGCGTTAAGTCAGTGCTAGTCTTTTGCCATCTAGGAGTTGTGCGACTACCATGCCAGAGCTGACTACAAAAGGCACTACCATTTCTAAAAAAGGCTTCAAGAAAGCTGTAACTAAAACCCAGAAGAAGGAAGGGAAAAAGCGGAAGAGATGCCGAAAAGAGAGCTATTCAATTTACATCTACAAGGTGCTGAAGCAAGTTCACCCAGATACGGGCATCTCTTCAAAGGCCATGAGCATCATGAATTCGTTCGTCAGTGACATTTTTGAGCGCATCGCAGGCGAGGCGTCGCGCCTGGCACATTATAACAAGCGCTCCACTATCACGTCCAGGGAAATCCAAACAGCTGTGCGCCTGCTGCTGCCTGGGGAACTGGCCAAGCACGCTGTGTCCGAGGGCACCAAGGCTGTCACCAAGTACACCAGCTCAAAGTAAAGTTTCGGCCATCAGACGTTGTAAACCCAAAGGCTCTTTTAAGAGCCACTTAAGTTTCTAAAGGGCTGTAGGCTTTTTGTTTGGCTGGTTAATATATGCGGGTAGGCTCTATCACTAGCATGAAAAATGATTAACATCCATTTTATTTCACTCCCCAGCTATAATATGGTTAAACATGCAGGTAATATGCTAGTCACAAGTGACTAGTAATCAGTAAGTGAAGTCTCTGATCTTAAGACATTTCAAAGAAGGGAGCTCTTGAAATGTGTTTTCAGGGAGGTTTTATGGTTGAATGCCATGAGGAACATGGCTTGACCTTTTCTCGTATGTCTATTTCAAGTTTGTTTCTAATCGGGTGTTAGTAAAAGGGACCTGAAAACGGGAAAGATTAAGATAGTAGCCACATGTGACATGGGAGCATTAAGGCCATTTTGCTTCTTTGTATTTTCTGCATTGTGTGAAAATTCTGGATTAGGCCAGATGCCCTACAGCTGCTGAAATTTTGAGTTCCTGAGTTTCTTGGTCTAGTGATGTCATCTGGATATTAAAATTAATATTTTATTGTTTGTATTTAGAAATTTATTTTAAGAGGATGTATATAGGATCAGGAAGATCACCTGGAGAAGAGAAAGGATACCCACTCCAGTATTCTGGCCTGGAGAATTCCAAGGGCTGTATAGTCCATGGGGTTGCAAAGAGGAGGACACGACTGAGCAACTTTCATTGTCACTTTCATATAGGATCAACTAGATTTTCACAGAAAATAATACAATAAAAGCTAAGACAGATGACATAGAAATCAGATGGCAGAATTCTGCTAACAATCCAACTGGGATCAGATAACTAAATCTTCATTAGCTGTTAGACTAATGATTTTAAGATTCCTTCATGGAGAAAGCCAGTTCTGCAGCCACAGAATACTGGAGTTACTGGGGTATTCCACTCAATTCATGCAAGTGTATCTGCTCTTGACACACATCTTGATCATCATTTTTTTTTTTCCACTGAAACAGTTTCTCTCATTACTTCTGCTATCAGTCCTCTAGTGTAATTTTGAAGAATTTGTAGTGGGTCAAATGATAACTAACCTCTTCAGAATGAATTTCTCATTAGGAAAGTCCACTTATTAGCTTCCTAGGGCAGCTACAAGTTACCAAAAACTGGTTGACGTAAAACAAATATATTGTTTCACAGTTTTGAAGGCCAAGAAGCCCAGTATCAGTGTCAGTAGGGCTGGTTCCTTGTGGAGGCACCGAAGGAGAGTCTGTTCTATTTATGTCTCTTACCTGGCCTCTGGTGGCAGCTGACAATCTTTGGTGTTCCTTGGCTTGCAGCTGCGCCACTCCAACCTCTGCCTGCCTCGGTTTTCATATGGTCCTCTACTTTGCAGCTCTGATGCCCCTCTCCCTTCTCTCATAAGGATACCCTAAATTTTACCAGGATAATCTCTTAACTACACCCTATTTCCAAACAAAGCTCACATTTAGGTATCAGAGGTTAAGACTTGGACATATCCTCTTTCAGGACACAGTTCAGCCTATTACACTTCACATATTACCAAACAGATCTTAAGGTTTACCTTAACCTTGACTCACATACATCACACTATCTGGATGGAAGTATTATAGAGTAAATTAAAGAGAATACAAAGCCTTCCTTAGGCACCTAATTATCTCGCTCCTTCATAGTCAACTGAAATGACCTTGTGTGTTTATGTCTGCCTTACTAAACTAGAATGGAAACAGTGAGAGTAAGGATCTCCTCTCTTTCTTACACACACATGCGCACACACAGTGAATGTTTGAAGACTGAAGAAAAGGGAAACACAAATTTCAAAAACTTTTTTTGGAAAACAAAATAAAGAAAAACAACAAAGTTCATAATCACCTGTCCGTGACTTGCCCTGAATTGAAGAGTTAGCAATGTCAGCCTGCCAGAACCATGCAGTAAGGGCTTTATGTGGTCTAGCTCCCTCTAGCCCTGCTCCCTGGGTTGGTTTTTCTTGCCCTGTAGACCTCAAAGACCCATTTGAGATGAGAATACAAAGTTTCCTTTTTGAGGACTACACCAGCAATTTCTCCCTTTCTTGATTCAGAGCCATTATGGTGGCTTTAAGGTAATTACAGCATCTGGGGTTCTAAACAGGCCTCATTGCTCTGCCCTTTTTCCAGGCCTCATCTTACTGGCATCCATTATGTTCTGTTTTGTGGCACAGAAGAACCACATCTTAGAATCAGGGAGAGACAGCAAATATCTCCCCTGCTTACAGGGCAAATCTCAGTGGGTAACCATTGCAATGATTTTAGGGTGAAGTTAACAGCTAGATGGTGCTTGGGGAGGATAGCACTTAAAGGATCTGCTTTTCTCAGTTCTCAAACCAAACATTATTAAATTTAAAGCAGAACCCTAACTTTGCCATAGTCCTTTTCTCAGAAAATTCTGTCTTGCCAACCCTGTATGATTGACAGATTGAGATCTGAGTGGAAAGACAGCACCTTTCTTAAATATTTTAACAACCTGAAAAAAAATTTTTTTTCTATGCTTTCACATGAATTGTCTTAAACTAAAGTTGTACTCTTATTTTTTCTGACATAACTAACATAATTAAGAGATCTTCAGAGCCTGCAAACCCAACCCAACTGCCTGTGTTTGTTTCACCAAGTTCCGTAAAGCTGGTCCTTGGTCTGCATCTGATCTGCATCTCTGACAGGAGAGTTTGACCAGCTGCTTTCCCTTTCTATAATTTGCAAGCTCCTAGTTGGAAATGAAGGAATCTGTTTTTCCCAGGATCTCTCTCATATTAATGAAAATTCAGAATTTTACAGAACAGGTGGGAACAAAGTGAAGCATGGCTCAAAGGAAAAATGATAGATTTAATTAATTAGAAAGTATATATGCAAGTAGTCCTTCAGGTAGTATGGAAATTGTAAAACTGGCTATGCAAAGCAGCCTTAATAATGGGAAAAATCATGATTGTTCCCTGATCAACATTAAAAAACTCTTACCATCTATCAAACATATAAAGGGAAGTGAAAAAGTATTAAAGACATTGCAATTTTAAATATTAAAACAGTGAGAAGTGTCATTTCTTTTTTGAAAACTGACCAAGAGTAGTTGGATGGTGCTTGCTTTCTTCAAGTTTGAATTAGCTTCCAACATTTTATCCTTTGCATTTTTAGTGCCATGAAATATCTCTGAGAATTCCTTTAATATGAAGTATTTTGCCAATGCCACTTTTTTTGGAACTTCCTCTTCATCACAACCATTTTCTACATTTATGTAAATTGGCCTTCACAGAGTTCCTCCAGTTGCACAGCTAGAGTCAATAGTGACAGTGTCAACATTCCCCCTGTCAACTATTACTTTAATAACTCCATTTATGTTTGATTGAAATCCCACTTCCAGGGTTATTACTTTTTTGTTGTTTTGTTCTACTTTCATTTTGTTGACTATTGACTTTTGTCATGTACCTTTATCACTGGGAGACAAGGAGGCAGCTAAACTACTCTGCTTTCTACTTGTGAGTAAACTGAGTAACGTGCAATGACAAGTTGCTAACAAGTTTTATCATTAAGTATTTTTTAGTTAGTATTTTTTATTGAAATATAGTTGATTTACAATGTGTTAATTGTATTTTTTATTGAAATATAGTTGATTTACAATGTGTTAATTTCTGCTATACAGCAAAGTGGTTCAGTTATACATATATATGTACATTTTTTAACATACTTTTCCATTATGGTTTATCATAGGATATTGTATATAGTTCTATGTGCTATACAATAGGACCTTGTTGTTTATAATGAAGTTTAAAATAAGTGACATAATTATGTGACTAAACATGGTTTGTATGTGTTGCTTGTGCAATAACTTGTGAGCTAAAGAGCCAGCAGTGAAGTTTGTAGTTTATGCAGTCATATACTCACCATTAATGACATTGGAACTGTGTTTTGGGGCAATTGGTGTTATTTAACTAAACCATGGTAAGTGCATTCATTTACATCAAAATTGTGCAATCTAAAGCCTGTCACTACAAAATGAGCATACTGCTAAAAAAAAAGCTACGAAAAACAAAAATAACATGAACCAGTGGAAGCAGAAAGGATAAACAATGAAAAAGAGAGAAAAATAATTAGGAAAAAGAAAACAGTAAAATTAATAAATGCAGAATAAAGAAAAATTAATAAATGCAGAATAAAGAAAGAACAAATAAATACACTTAAAAGGTTAACCAATAACTATTGTGATTTGTGGAAAAATAAGAGAACACAAATACGAAATTAAGACTAATAAAGGAGCTGTAATTACAAAGACAGTGGAAATAATCTTTAAAGAATTTTCTGGCAAAGTATAATTTCCAAAAGCTTATTACAAATTATTAGCAACTCATAATAGAAAAATAGAGAAAACTGTCAAACTGTCATTTGAAAAGGGGCTCTAGGTACAAACTGTTTCAAAAAGGGAAGTTTACCAGAGTTTTTAAGAAAAGAGAAATCCCAAAGTTGTTCAGTTTCAGAGTATTAAAAGGGCAACTATCCTCCATATTATTTTTATGAATTGAATAAAAATTTTTACACATTGCACACATTAAAAAATGAGATAAATTTAACCTACAATATTGAAGCATAAATTGTAAATGATAATGCTGGCAAGCAGAACCCAACAGAACAGTAAATGAGCAACATAGGAGGACCAAGCAAGAGTTTATGCAAGAATGACTTAGGAAGTTTATTAAAATAACAATAACTCATATCTTAAGAGAGAAAGTCTATGCTTTTTCTTCAGAGATGCTCTAAAGATGTTTTATCAATTTCAACATGCATTCTTGACTTAACGATTCTCAGTAGATAGAGAATTCTTCCTCATTGTATGATATATGTAATGAGGAATAGTGCACAGATCTTCAGCAAAGTGAGGGATAAAACAAGCATGGCCACCCTACTTAACATCTTTATGAAGCTACAAAACACTGAAATCAAGGGAAAGAAATTAGAAGTGAACTAACTGAAAAGAAGCAGTAAAATGTTTACTATTTTCAGACATCATTGCAAACATGTAAAACCCAGCAGAATTGTATCAGAATGCCAATAAGGAAATTAAGTCAATTCAATAAGATATAAAACATGCACAAAAATCAGTACTTTCATATAAAATAAAATGCTGGAAGATGTGAATAGGGAAATACACTGTGGAAAGAAAAGTTATCTAGAACTACATTTAATTTAAAAATATGTCACGTGTATTAAACTTGTCCTCATCAACGACAAGGTTCCAATTTCCCTTCAGGTGAATGACTCCGGCAACCTCTGGGACTAGGGTATTACCGAAAAGGGAGTTGAGAGGAAATCCTCTGAGGCGGCTTTCATTAGTTAATTGGAAACCCAAATAAATTTAGTCTTCTGACCTGTGTGAACACTTAGAACTGCGACCAGCTTGAGAGTAAAGCCAGGGTCGGGAAAAGGGCAGTAAGACTGTAGGGCCATGCACCCAGGGCTCTGATCAATGTTACCGCTGATGTTTTTTCAGTATCTGTCTGCTGAGCAGAGCCCAGATGGTTCAGTAATACAAGGCACATTTTTATTGATTCATCACACAACATAAACACCCACAAATAATCATGCCATCATTTAGGGGAAAAAATCAAAAGGACGTTGTTGCTGTTTCCTAGTCAATTTGGGGTAGCCAGGTTGTTGGATTACAATATAGGTGATGGCAGTATTTCCACATTCCAGTGGTAATAGGCACTGAACAGCATATAAGGGTGTGGCATTAGGGCAAAAAAGCCTACGCGCTTAACCTTTAGAGTCAGGCTGGCCCAGAGGCTCCCAACTTCCTCAGGCACCAACAGTGGAAAAAAGCTACCCTTAATGTGTTAATGTTCTGTTCCTTTTATCACACTCCCTTTCTAGCTCTCTGCACAGCTTTGGGCCTTTCATAGAAAGTTTTTTAAAAAGTCATTCATAGAAACGAAAACCCAAATAGCCTTCCTGACTCCCATTATTCTGAGAAACTTTGTTTTACGTTGTGTACCATCAAACTTTTCTGAGTTTATTGGGGCCTTTTGAGGACACTGGTTACACAGGAATACCTATGTTTAACCGAGAATACTTATCAACTATCAACTGAAATCTCTCAGCCCCAACCTTTTGCAACTCCATTGACTGTAGCCCACCAAGCTCCTCTGTCCACGGAATTCTCCAGGCAATACTGGAGTAATTAGGTATCCATTCACTTCTCCAGGGGATCGAACTCAGGCCTCCCACATTGCACGCGGACTCTTTACCATCTGAACCCCCAGGGAAGGCCAAAAATTCTGGGCTGGGTAGTCTAGCCTTCACCAAGGGAACATTGCGGACCCAGGAATCGAACCGGGGTCCTCTGCAGCAGATCTTTACTAGCTACATACCGTAAGGTGAATACTGAGCCCACAGCTTTTTCAAGTGTGTCTTAAGTGGCTCTGAAAAGAGCCTTTGGTTTATTGGAAAATAATTACTTCTACAAGTTTATTTGGAGCTGGTGTACTTGGTAACAGCCTTGGTGCCTTCGGACACAGCGTGCTTAGCCAGCTCTCCAGGCAGCAGCAGTCGCACAGCTGTCTGGATCTCCCTAGATGTGATGGTTGAGCGTTTGTTGTAATGGGCCAGGCGCGACGCCTCGCCGGCAACACGCTCGAAGATATCAGTAACAAAAGAATTCATGATGCTCATAGCTTTTGATGAGATGCCGGTATCCGGGTGAACTTGTTTTAACACTTTGTAGATGTATATTGAATAGCTCTCTTTTCTGCATCTCCTGCGCTTTTTTCCTTCTTTCCTTTGAGTTTTTGTAACAGCTTTTTTGAACCCTTTCTTGGAGATAGTAGCACCCTTCGAAACCAACTCCGGCATAGCTAGTATCAGCAGCTCCTCAGTGTTATCAGTTCTTTTTAACGTTACCAACTCTTTATAGTTTAAACGGCCTTTTATAGTATGAACAGCACATAGTTAAGAAACAAAACTTCCAACGCACGCCGACTAATCAAGACGTTACGTAGTGGAAAGAGTGGTATTTATAGGCACGGCGCTCAAGTGACGTGTCAAGAGGCCAAGTCTGATTGGATACCTGGGAGTGTCGTGTATGTAAATGAGGCGATTCGCTTGCACTTTGCTGATTGGCTAGACGGCCATCAGCCAATCAAAAAGCAAAGCACAACCTACCGTCAGGCTATAAATAGGTCCAGTAGGGCCTGTTCTAGGTTTTTGTGTGGGTATTACCAGACTGTTTTAGAACATGTCGGGTCGCGGGAAGCAAGGTGGCAAAGCCCGTGCTAAAGCGAAAACTCGCTCTTCCAGAGCAGGATTGCAGTTTCCGGTGGGCCGGCTCCACCGGCTTCTCCGCAAAGGCAACTATGCCGAGCGTATTGGGGCAGGTGCGCCAGTATACTTGGCCGCGGTGTTGGAGTACCTAACGGCTGAGGTCTTAGAATTAGCAGGTAATGCATCACGTGACAACAAGAAGACCCGTATCATTCCGCGCCATTTGCAGCTGGCCATCCGTAATGATGAGGAGCTTAACAAGCTGCTGGGGCGTGTGACTATCGCTCAGGGTGGCGTCCTGCCCAATATCCACGCTGTGCTGCTTCCCAAAAAGACCGAGAGCCACCATCACAAAGTACAGAGCAAGTAGTCAGCGCAGAAATGCCAGTGAGCAATCAAAATATCCGGTGAAACGACAGCAACCAAAGGCTCTTTTCAGAGCCACTCAAATATATCAGTGAGGGCTGTGGCCTAGACTGGGTCTGTAAATTGTGCCGTTTTCCAGCAACAGACTGCCAAAAATCTCCAGTAACCACAACTTTTGTACTATGAAGGTATTTGAATGTTGATTATAACACCTGAGGTTCCTTGAAGCTGTTTGCTTGTGGGCCCTCAAGATGCTTACCAGGTGAGAAGAGCAAAGCTTCATTCTAATACTTTTTATGGCTCACTTTGGTGAGTATTTGACAATCTGACTTAACACATGCCTAGAAGATGTCTTAAAGTGTAATGTCCATCAAAAATCTTAATGGCATATGTTGGGGGGAGAGGGATACTAGTATCTCTAGAGTAGGAATATATCACATGATGTGTTGTTGAAATTATCACGGAGTCTTGGTCAGATTTTTCAAGAGATTTAGCCTCTACAAAACAGTGGCTTCGCTTGATCTGTGTTATAAACAAGAAAAACTGGAAAGCAAGTGAACGATGGTCAGACTTACAGAAGATTCAGCAGTTTTCCCTGTTTCAAGGAGAAAGTCACTAGTTATTTTTTTGTAAGTCATTTTAGACACTTGAGAGCTACACATAAGTCATACAGAGGCAGGTACAAGGAAAAGTATAGAGTTCTGTAAGAAGTTAAAAGATGGAAGTAAACGTCCATATGTTGAGGGACAATCAAGTTATGAAAAAGCCTATCAGGTCTTGAATTAATGTACGTAGATGAGGCATGCAATTGAGGGCACAAAAGGGAGGGAAAATTTTGAAAACTGAAAAGGAAAAAGGAAATTCATACAAATATGTTGGACAAAATATATGTTATATATATGTCTGGATTATGTTTAGAACGTGGTATTAAAAACTTTAAAATGTGAAAATTTAAAATCCAAGAATGCCGATGTGATTGGCTAAATGAGGCATATGTGAAAATTTTCCAAAACAGAAGAATTAACAAATAAAATAGATGGTCCTCCATCAAGCAGCTGGAACTTGACTCCCCAGATTAAAGTGGAGCATGCGAAAGCCAGGGAGAATGCGAGTGACTTGACAGAAACCTGGAACACTACTTCAGATGATCAGTGTTAACATCAGTGAGAAACCACGTTGTTTGCATGTGCCCTTAATACGATGTGTTGAGAAGGGCAATTCACTCATCTAGTCTTCCAACAACCCATGATCTCAGTCTAAACATGAGAAAAACATCAGACAAATCCAAGTTGAGGAACATTCTTTAGAATATGAGTCCTCAGAATTACCAAGGTCATCAAAAACAAGGAAATTCTGAGAAACTGTCAGCCCAAAGCAGTTAAGGAGACGTTATAAGTAAATGCCATATAAAACAACCTGGGGATTAATCAGCATATAATTTATAGTCATCATCCGTCCCTATTCAAGGTTCCTTCACATTCACAGATGCAACAATAGACTGCATAGCACTGTAATGTTAACTATTGAAAAGTATTTGCGTACAAATTCAAACTCGAGTTGTGCAAGAGTCAGCTCGATTTTGTATTGGATCCTGGGACAGAAAAACAGCATTAGGTAAAATCTAATGAAATAAAAACAAAATTTAGAGTTTAACTCACAGTTAAGTGCCAGTGTTAGCTCTAGCTTGTGACAAATGCATAAATGTTCACAATAGAGGAAACAGAGGTATATGGGAACTATATAACTTTTATGTTAAATCTAAAATTATTCCAAGTTAGAAGGCTTATTGTAAAAAGAAATAAATACATTTTTTATTAAATTAGGAGAGTCCCAAATCCATAAACAGATGAAGAAATTTTAGTAGACTCAACTCTTAAGCAGAAAACAAGAGTAGCTCTGAAAAGAATCTCTGGTTTTCAGATGTGTCCTTGTAAAAGCTCTCTTATAGGTGTTTTATTTGGTGACAAGACATAGTGCCTTGCACACAGTGTAGTTGGCAGATTCCCCAGGCATCAACGGGCAGTAGCTCTCTGGAATTCCCTGTAGAGGATAGTCAGTCTATCGTAATGAGCCGGGCAGATGGATTCACCAGCAGTGTGCTCAAAAGTCAAAAACAAGTTCGGTATTCACATAGAGATCCCAGTGTTGGGGGTGAATCTGCTCTAAGACCTACCTTGTGGACCTTAAGTGTAATAGCACTGTCTATGACATCTCTGGTGCTCCTTGCCTTTCTTTTCATCTTAATGGTGGCTACTTGCAGCCTTTCTTGGCCATGACACCAAACTTTGGGAAAGACTGGGAAATAAGAGACACAACCATCAGCTACGTTGAGAAAAGAATAGCAGGTTGTAAAGCCGCAGAGCTTGTTTCTACACTGTGTATTCAAATAAGGCGTTGAATAAAACTCAGTTTCTGATAGGAATAAAAGCAAGAGGCAAATGAATGCAAATGAGATGTGCTGAGCTGTGCTGAGTTGCTCAGTTATGTCCGGCTCTTTACGACCCCATGGATTGTAGCCTGCTAGCCTCCTCTTACCATGGAATTCTCCAGACAAGAATACTGGAGTGGGTAGCCATTCCCTTCTCCAGGGGATCTTCCCAACTCATAGATGGAACACAGGTCTCCACATTGGAGGCAGATTCTTGACTGTCGGAGCTACCAGGGAAGCCCACAAATAAGGTATCTCAGGTCAGCTCTGATTGGATAGTACTCATACTTACATCAACCACTCAGAAAACAGAAGGCTATCACCTAGGGCCTTGTTCAAGAGCATTTGAATGGGGGTGCCTACTGTTGCTCAATTTTGTCAACTTCAGTCTCAGATTCTTTTGAGAGAGACTGTTTTAATCCAAGTTTAAATTTCCAAAGGAATGGATCTGGCCCAGTTTGAATCACAGCCCTTCTGCTCTCTCCTTCTCCTCTTGGCTTCTCTCTTCTCCTGAGCCGACCCTCTCTGTCCATCTACCCCTCTGTCTGGTCTGCATATGTCTACCTGCAGGTCTGCCGCTCCCAGGCTCAAGCTTATCAAGCGTAGTTGATTGTGGTGAACACTGACAGAAAGAACTCATGAAACTCGTGGGCAGCCTGTTTTCTACTCCCTGTTTTGGGGCAGGGAGTTGAGCGTTACATTCTCATAGTTAATGAATTGAATCTAGTTTCGGGGGGGCCGGGGCCTGTTTTTCTCAAAAAAAAAGTGTAAATGAAAATATCAAAAAATGGTTCAAGGGACTAGTGCAAATGGGAGTGATTTTGGTTTGACCTTGGGAATAGCCAAGCACAAGGTCTGCAGGTGGGGCTGCTGGTTTAGTTCCTGAAGGGTTTTCAACGCAGGGTACTTATCCAAGGAGAGATGAAAAGGTGAGGCAGCCAAGCACAAAGCCTCCTTCACTTACCTGCTTGGGACTCAAGGGGAGTTTTATATTGAGAATCTACATCTGTTAAAGGTCATCACCTACCCTAGGGCATGTGAACCAGGCCTGCCAGCCCCCTGGTGACAGCCTGTTTGAGCTAATTGCAGGCTGTCCTCTTCACCAGCTCTTTTTGACTGAACAAGTGCTGCCTTTTCCACCCCTGGCTTAATTTGGAGTTATCCAAATGCTGTAATCCTGATGCAACAGCTGAGAGTGGTTTTCAGATAATTATGCTGCAAAGCGATATCATTAGCAATATTAGTGCTTGTCGGCAGATTACTATAATTGTGCCTATGGTAATCAGTGCTGACTCAGAATGACACAGATTTATAAAGAAGACAAAAAGTGTGTGCCAAGCAAGGATTGCTAGCCATCCTCTCCTTCCCCCATTAAATGTACAACAACATTCTCCCTCAATTCTACCATCTGCACTCATATAACTAGAGAAATAAAATTTTGTTTTACTGTCTAGGAGAAAATAATCATTATTTTTTGATAGAATGAAGTCAGGCTGCCTCATTATTTAAGCTAACACTGTGCAACAGAGGAGGACAATGGAAGGATATGAGGGTAGGTCTCAAGTCTGACAGTCTAGACTGGTCTTGTCCTGAGGTGGAGAAGACCACTGCCAGTTTGGGGAATTTGGGAAGGCCAGATTTCTCCTAAATTATTCTTCCAGCTGATGACAGAAGCCTGAAATGCCTTTAACCAGGGACAAAGCCTCTCATACTAGCAACAAGAAATGCGGTTGTCTCTAAATAAATTATTTTGCTAAAATGTCCTAACAATTTATGAGCTTATTCTTTCATTATCCCCCACTTCGCAGGAAGTTTAGAGAAGTGAAATCACACAGCTAATTATATGATAGTAGCCAGGATCCTCAGTTGGTGCTAGTGGTAAAGAACCTGCCTGCTGATACAGGAGACGTTAAGAGATGCAGGTTCAGTCTCTGGGTCAGGAAGATCCCCTGGAGGAGGGTATGGCAACCCACTCCAGTATTCTAGAAAATTCGATGGACAGAGGATTCTGGTGAGCTACAGTCCATGGGGTCACAAAGAGTCGGACACGACTGTACACACAAGCTCTACTTGCATACCTAGCCAGGATAAACATAATACGTTCTGACTCCTGACCCCACCTGACTGTTCTGCACCCCTGTTTTACACTAACATCACAAATGAGTGGCACCAGATTCTTCCCCAAGACCTGGGAACAAGGAGAAAATGTGAGAGAAGAATGTGTTTCTGAAGCAAAAGGCCCCTCAAAGGGATAATAAAGATGGAAATGGGTGTCCTGTGAACTATGAAGACAAATTCTGTCACTTTCCACTGGTCCTGAGAACTGATTCTGGGTGATGTTTCCCTCCTTGACTTTGAGAGTGGCAGGAGTCCTGTAGGACTAAAGTCCAAGGTCACAGGAGGGCTGCATTGGGCACATACTTTTGGAGACTGACTCCACTTTGACTAAACAGGCCCCACCAGACTTGAGTGACCCTAGCCTGGAGAAAAGGGAATCTCAGTGATTTCTTTTATTGTGGTCATTTTCTTTACATTTTTCCCTTTCCCTTCCCATTTCTCCTCAGATACCTTTCTTTAGTCTTTAATTGACTGGAAACAGTTGCCAGTGAGGAAGAGAAGTATATTGTAAACTATTTGTAGGGATTCCATATTTGTCCAAAAATTGTTCTCTTGCTTCATATCGTGTGGATTATTTTTGGCCCCTATTTATTGGGTTAGCCAAAAACTTTGTTTGGGTTTTTCCGTTAAAAAAAAAAAAAACCCGAAGGAGATTTTGGACAACCCAATACAATACCTGCCTTGTTCTCCCCAACAAAATTCATGGTATAAAAGGCTAAATATGAGAGTTCAAATCTTTTGAGATGCTTATTCTCCTTCCTTGATCCTGCAGTAAACCTTTCTGTGCTCCAAACGTCAACATTTCGGGGGGTTTGGCCTCACTGTACATCAGATACACAAACTTGGGCTTGTCAATGCTTCCTACAATAATCTATACTGATTAAAAACTCTCAGATGGAAAGGAGCAGAGCTTGTGTTCAGGCACTCAGTCATGTCTAACTCTTTATGACCCCATGGACTGTAGCCTATGGCTACAGGCTTCTCTGTCCATGGGATTCTCCAGGCAAGAATACTGGAGTGAGTTACCATTCCCTTCTCCAGGGGATCTTCCCGACCCAGGGACTGAACTCAAGTCTAGCACCACTAGCACCACCTGGGAAGCCCATATCGAGTGATTTCAGTCTCTTTTCTTTGGTATTTACTATGAGTAATGTTCTCTGAACTTCCTGGATCTGTGGTTTGGTATCTGAAATTAATTTGGAGAAATTCTCAGTCATTACTGTTTCAAACATTTCTTCTGTTCCTTTATCTCTTTCTTTTCCTTCTATTTGCATTACATGTATGTTACACATCTTATAATTGTCCCACAGTCCTTGGGTATTCTGTTTTTAAGTCTCCCCTCTCTTTGCTTTCGGCTTTTAAAGTTTCTGTTGGGATATCCTCAAGCTCGAAGATTCCTCAGCCATGTCTCCTCTACTAATAACCCATCAAAGGCATTCTTTATTTCTGTTACAGTGTTTTTGATCTCCAGCACTTCTTTTTGTTTTTTTCTTAGGATTTCCCTCTCTCTGCTTACATTGCCTATCTGTTTTTGCGTGCCGACTGCTTTATCCGCTAGCATATGAATCATTGTTTTAAATTCCGAGTCTGATAATTCCAACATCCCTGCCATGTCTGGTTCTGATGATCTGATGTTTGCTCTTCTCTTCAAATTGACTTCTGATGTTTGGCATGCCTTGTCATTTTTTTCACGGACCACAACTTTTCCGTGGCGGGGTGGGGGTGTGGTTCAGACGCAAGCAACACAAGCCAGGGAGATGGAGGGGAGATGGTGCAGGGCTAGTTCAGGTTGTAGGGCGAGTGATGGGGAGCTGTTGAAGTTTTGCTCTCCCGCGCCCACCTCGTGCTGTGCGGCCGGGGGGGGGGGTGGCGAGGAGAGGGCTGTTGGGGACCCCTGATGCACCATAAGCCTGTAGTGATGTGGCGGCGGTGTGGTGTGGGGGAAGGGAAGCACTCTCTAGTCGAGTGATCGGGTCTCGTCCGCTGGTGAGCCTAGGCTTCTGGACTGTGAACTTCACGAGCGTTTCTCGGGTTTTCCCTCAGGAGTTGCATATTTCCCTTCCCCCAAGTCACTTAGGCTCTAATACCCAGCAGGTGAGGTTCTGGTTAACTAGTTTCCCCTGCGGACAGGATTTTTAAGAAGAGCAAAGTACTCTGGGATATGTCAAAATGGCCCCTTTTCTCCTCCCCTCTGCTGGAAGCAGGAGAGGACTTTTCTCCCGTGTTTTCTGAGGGAATCGAGTTGGGCTTCTGGAGTCCCCGTGGAGTTTTAACTCTCGGATTTGTCTGCGTGGAGCCTCCAGTAATTGTCAGTTACAGTTCGGCTTCCTGCCCTGCGCAAGGTGCCCAGAGGTAACTCCTTATTTTTGCCTGTCTCTCTAACCTTGGGGGCAGCGGTTTGCTCTGCGTGCTCTCCTCTGTTATGGTTATAGTTGTGGAGGTTTGTCTGGGTTTTTACTTGTTTAAATGGGACTGTGGCTTCCAAGCGCTTTACATGGGGAAACCAGAGACCACCCCCAACTCCCCCACCATCTCAGTTAAAGCAAGAGAGCTGCCCGAATAGTCGTAAGAAAAAAGACTAAGGATATGTGTGGGAAGGGAGAGGATGGTGGAGAAAAATGCGTAAATTGAGTATATATTACGTTTCAGGTAGTTACATAATGTGTGTCTTTAGTCCTGACAATACTCAAATGCTGTGTTTTACTGCTAGACAATCCCTTCCTTTTTCTGATAAGCAAACGCTCTGCTGTGAAACATTCAGGGTCGTTTAGAAAGGCCAAACTCGGCACCACCAGCAGTGGACCACCTAGTCAAGGGATCAGCGAACTTCTGTAAAGAACATGAAAAGATGTTCAACAACACTAATTATGAGGGAAATGCAAATCAAAACCACAATTAGATATCATCACACACTTGTTAGAAGGGCTTTTATCTATTAAAAGGACAAGAAATATCAAATATTGGAGAGAGGACATAGAGAAAAAGGAACTTTCGTACACTCTTGGTAGGGAAACCGTGCACTTCTGATTGGGGCTTGAACCCAGGTGCCAGGACTCAAACCCAGCCTAAATCTAGATTGGGGCTTGAATGTAGGATCTTTTAATTAGAATCACTCAAACCTGGTGCCTGGACTTACTAAGGCTCCCAGGTTCACGTGTGTCAGCCCACAAGGAATTCAGCAAGAGGCAAAGTGATAGGCAAGAAATAGATTTATTAATATAGGATGCTTGTGAAGGGTGCAAGTAGGCATGCAAGGGGGCTCTGCCCCAAGGATTAAGTAGGCTACCATTTTTATAATCAAAGGAAAGTGGGGGAGGAGGCAAAGACCTTTTTTGCCTCATTTTTGCCTCACCTTCTTCCTCATTTTTCAAGTAGAGGTCTGGGTTACATCATTAGCTCATCCTTCGTATAGGGCAGGAGACCCTGTGAGTTCAAACTAGGACTGTCATAGCGCTTATTCAAATCACCAGAAGGATGGTAACATTTTTTTTTTTTCATTTAATGACCTGGGAGGTATCTCATGCTTTATAGTTAAGCAAGCCTTCTTTGTTCCACGACTGTTCAGATAGCTTTCCTGAGTGATCATTAATGTACAATGGTCTCCCAAAGTTCCCTAGGTTTCCCTCTCTTTCTGTAATCCCCTACTGGAACTTATACAACTACCTGTATAACTCTTTTGTCCCTATCAGTAGGACTTACAGAAAACAATCTGAAGAATCCTCAAAAAATTAAGAATAGAGTCACCACATGATCCAGCAATTTCACCTCTGGGTATTTATCCCAAGTATATGTATGAAAGTGACAATCACTCAGTCGTGTCCAACTCTTTGTGACCCCATGGACTATACAGTCCATGGAGTTCTCCAGGCCAGAATACAGGAGTGGGTAGCCTTTCCCTTCTCCAGGGGACCTCCCAACCCAGGGATCAAACCCACATCTGCCACATTGCAGGTGGATTCTTTACCAGCTGAGCCACAAGAGAAGCCCAGAAACATCAAAGAAACATCAAAACAATAATTCAAAAAGATATCTGCACCCCCATTTTCACTGCAGCATTAAAGTAGCCAAGATATGGAAACAATCTAAGTGACCATCAATGGATGAATAGCTAAAAAAGGTGGAGTACATATACATAATGAAATACTACTCAACCATGAAAAAGAATGAAACCCTACCATTTGTGACAACTTGGATGGATCTTGAGAGCATTATGTTAAATGAAATGTCAAAGACAAATACCATTTGATTTCACCCATATGTGAAATCTTAAAGGAAAAAAAAAAAAACTCATAGATACAGAAGTCAGTAGTAGTTACCAGAGGGAAGCGGGGGACATAGGAGAAATGAGCGAAGGAGTCAACTGTATGGTGATGGATGGTAACTAGACTTATGATGATTTTGTAGTGTATACAGATGTAGAATTATAATACTGTACACCTGTAACGTAAATATATACACATGCCAGATGGAACATATTTTTGGCTTTGCGAGACATTCTGTCTCTATCGTAACTACTAGCACAGCATGAAAACAATCTAAATGAATGAGTATGACCAGATGGGGCCCACGTGGGGCTAGATTTGGCCCAGGGTTGTAGTTTGTTCACTCCTGATCCTAGACCTGACCAATTGAAGTGCACTGCCCCTCTGGCCACTGTGACTGACTCAAGGACAGTATGTAATCGAAGCCAGACCAACCAGAATATTCCCTGGACATTTCTGTTGAAGCGACCAGAAAGGTTGGCCCTGCCGTTAGTTGTGAAGATGTGGATCTAGAGCTGCCAAAGGCTACCTTGGCTTGATAGAAAGTTCTGGCTGAGAAATGGAGGGGAGAAAGAGGAATGAGAGAATTACTGGTGTTTCTAGAGTCCTAGTGCAGGGTTCAGATCTTCCTTTATGATTTATAGTTCTATAAATATAGAATAGTGCCCACCATTTTCTGGAAGCTAGGTTGAGTCTGGTTTTGGTTTTACTCTGAGACCCCTTTCTTCCTGGCTAGTTAAAACTTCTCTGGCATTCTTGGGTGTCCCTGTCCTTTCCATCATTGCATCATGACTCCAGGTCATGTGTGCACACATGTGGAAGGTGTTTGCCATTTGGTCTTCATCCCTTTGTCCACTCTATGTGGTCTGCTGGGCTGCCAAGGCCTGCTGCTTCCCAGACTCTTCTCTGCCATATTTGGGACACAGGGAGCCTTGATGTGACACGTGACGGTCTCCCCTCCAGGCTCTTGCTGAAGCTGAATCCAGTTCAGCTGCCTACCCTAGAAGCCAAAGCCCTTTTTCCCTTATTCCAGCAAAGGGAAAGCTTGTTGTTGGGAGTGGGAAGATCAGCTTGCCTCCTGCTTCTCCAAGACTCTTTTTTCCCTCTCAGTCGTCTTCTCCCTTTTACATTTCCACAGACTTTATGAATTCTTAGGCTTTTGGAAGCGAACCCCCACCCTAGACTTACCAGCTAAGACCATAACCCTCCCCTGAGGCTATGGGAGATAGCAGGCTAGTTGTGCGTATGTATTCAGTTGCTTCAGTTGTGTCCAACTCTGTAGGACCCCATGGACTGTAACCTACCAGGCTCCTCTGTCCATGGGATTCTCCAGACAAGTATACTGGAGCTGGTTGCCATGTCCTGCTCCAGGGGATCTTCCCAACCTAGGGATCGAACCCACGTCTCCTACATTGGCTGCAGGTACTTTACCACTAGCGCCACCTGGAAAGCCCAGAGAGTTGTTCACCTGTTGATAAGTGGCAGGGATGCTTCCCCTGAATTAAAACTTCAAAACAGTCACCTGGCACCATAGGTATAACAAGCCACATTGGAGCCTGAGGCAAAGGTCAGTAATACTGGTTTTGCCTTTAACATTTTAGATTTTTTTTTCTTCGTGGGGTTTTGTGTATTATGACTTAAAAAAAAAAAAAAAACATTGTATTAAAAATAGTATTTTTTTTTATTACAGAATTTTTTTCTTTTTTTTACAGTTCCCTAATTTTTTTCTCCCAAGGTTAGTACCTCGTGCTCTATCCTAGTCCCAACTCTGGCTTGCAGAGACTGCTCCCCAAATGATCACCATAATTATCTTCTGGATGAGGGGAAGGAAGGGCTGAATCTTTGTGACAAAGCTCACTTGAGCCTTGGGTCAAGGCCAGAGGGAGAGGAACCCCCATGCTTGCAACAGCAATGAAAATTCTAATACATTCTAATAGGTAAATGTGGTCTGTGTTTTATAAATGAATTCATATCCTGCTCTGTTACTTACTAGCTTGGAGACATCAGGCAATTTAATTATCCTCTGTGAGCCCAAATATTCTAATTTGTAAAATAGAAAAATAACCTTCCAGCCTCTGTCTTCTGTTCAGAAATCAGTTCCAACTTAAGCAAATCGGTCAGCTGTTTCAGCTGCTTCTAACCAAGAGTAAGGCCAGGTTACCCCTAGATTCCTTGGACTGTTAATAAATGCAGGCCTAGTGGGGAACCTGGGAAGATTTGTTTCAAACTGTTTCAAATTTAGGAATAGGGATCAGGTTTAAAAGAAAAGAGAATTAAATGCAGGCAGAATGAGTGCGGTGAATGTGTCGGGGAGGGGGAAAGAGCCCTCCTCGACCCCTCTTGAGTTCTTGTGTCTGGACCAGCAATAAACTGATACAAGTCAAGCTAAACAGGAGAAAAACAAATATTCATTCATGCATAGGAAGTTCTCATGGAAATAGAAGCTAAGAAGTGGCCAAAGCAAGCAGCTTTGGCACCTCAGCAGAGAAGGGAGGGGGCAGCAGAGAGCAGAGCCCACCCAGAGGCGCTGAGACTTCCCAGATACCTGGAGAAGCAGGGAAGAGGGAACATTCACAGTCGTAATTACTAGTTCCTCTAACCCTGGAGGGAAAGAAGAGAGAGGATCCATGAGGGAATAAAAACAGATTTTTATCTGTCAGGTTGATTTTGATAGTTAGAAACTTAATTATTCTAAAAGTCTAAGACTCTCACATATGTTTATCTGAATAAAGCAGAAATACACTGACTATTGCTATTTCTAAAACTTACAAGCCTTCAGAACTTACACGCAATCGAGAGGCAGTCAAGCAATCAAAAAGCAGAACTTTTTAAAAGCCTATGTACTGGTACTAGGGCCTCTGAAGCTGTTTTTTGTTTGTTTGTTTTTAAATAGCAAGTCTTAGTTCAGTAAGCAAGTCTGTTATTTGTGCAACTATTAAATTCATTCAAACTGCTGGATTTTATAGGATTTTTGGCTTAATTGATACTGCGATGTTAGGACAAGGTAAAGCTGGTTACCCACACCAGTTTTACTGAAATTTTATAGAAATTGAAATCTATCACTCAACCTTTTATTTTAGGTGACATTATGTACTAAATATAATCGAATTCTTTTTCACTTTAATATCATGCAGACATATAAGCAAAATAGAATGTAATATATAGACAAGAAATTATAAAATCTATATATCTATAATAATGTATATAATTTTTATTTTTTTGAGGAGCCACTAGACTGTTCTCCAGAGTAGTAAACCAATTTACATTTCTACCAACAGTGCACAAGAGTTCCCTTTTCTCCACATCCTTCCAAACACTTACCTCTTGTCTTTTCGATAATGGGCATTCTAATAGGTGTGGGGTGATATCTTATTGTGGTTTTGATTTGCATTTCCCTGATGTTTGGTAATGTTTAATTACTTTTAAATTAAAATGTTTGCACCTTTTAACACACCTGTTGATCATTTGTATGTCGTCTTTGAAAAAAATGTCTGTGCAGATCCTCTTATTTTTTATCCTCTTATCTTTGCTACTGTGTTGTATGCGTTTCTTATATATTTTGGATATTAACCCCTTGTTAGATGATTTGCACATATTTCCTCCCATTCCATAGGTTGCCTTTTCATTGTTAATTGTTTATTTTGCCACGTAGAAGCTTTTTAGTTTGATTTGAACCAGTGGTTCCACTTACTGATTTTTGCTTCTCTTGCTTGTGCTTTTGATGTCATATCCTGCCCCCTCCCCCACCACTACCAAAAAAAACTTGTTGCCAAGATGAATATCAAGGAGCTTCCTCTTATTTTTTTCGAGGAGTGTTATTGTTTCAGCTTTCACATTTAAATCTTTAATCCATATGAAGCTAATTGTTGTGAGTGGTGTAAGATAGAGATCCAGTTTCCCTAACACCGTTAGGGAAGAGACTGTTCTTTCTCTTGAGTATTCTCGGCTCCCTTGTCAAGTATTAGTTGACCATATACGTGAGGGTTTATTTCTGGCCACTCAGTTCTTCCATTGGTCTATGTATCTGTTGTGTATGCCATACCATACTATTCTGATTACTGTAGGTTTGTAGTAACAGTTTGAAATCAGGAAGTGTGATATCTTCAGGTTTGGTCTTCTTTCTTAGGAGTGCTTTAGCTATTTGAGATCTTCTGTGGTTCTGTACAAATTTTAAGATTGCTTTTTCTATTTATATGGAAAATGCTATTGGAATTTTGGTATGGATTGCATTGAATTTATAGATGGCTCTGGGTAGTATGGGCAGTTTAACAATAAACATGGTTTATCTTTCCATTTATTTGTGACTTTTTCAATTTCTTTCATCAGAGTGTTACACTTTTCAGTGTACAGATCTTTTATTTTCTTGGTTAAATTTATTCCATTATTTTGTTACTTTTGATGCTATTGTAAATGGAATTGCTTTTTTGTTTTTCATATATTTTGTTGTTAGTATGTAAAAATGCTATATGCTGCAGCATTCTTTTGCATTTTAATTCTGTATACTGCTCTAACAGTTTTTTAGTGGGATCTTTATGATTTTCTGTATATAAAATCATATCATTAGCAAACAGAGACCATTTTACTTCTTCCTTTCTGATTTGGAATGAATGAACAAGCGTATTTGGCATGAAGCATAGCTCTCAGGGGTTCCATCATACCTTTCCCCAACTTAATCCCCAACGTTTTGATATTTGGAGATCGGGCTTTTGGGAGGTGATTAGGTCACAGGGCAGAGTCCTCATAAATGAGATTAGTTCCCTTATGAAAGAGACTACAGAGAGCGTCATTGCTCCTTTCACTGTTGGAGGAACTGTGAAAAATAAATGTCTGTTGTTTAAGCCACCCGCTCAATAGTATTTTTGTTATAGTAGCCAGAGTGGACTGAGATAACTATCTATTAATGAACAGGTACATGTGTGCTAAGTCAGTTCAGTCATGTCCGACTCTTTGAGACTCTATGGACTGTAGCCTGCCAGGCTCCTCTGTCCATGGGATTCTTCAAACAAGAATACTGGAATAGGTTGTCATGCCCTCCTCCAGGGGATCTTCCCAACCCAGGGATCAAACTGCGTCTGTTATGTCTCCTGCATTGGCAGGTGGGTTCTTTACCACTAGCACCACCTGGGAAGCCCCATTAATGAACACACCAGCACCATGTCCTATAGAACATGTGACTCAAACTTACTGAGAATGTCTTTAAGTGAGCTCACTCCTTAAGTGGAGCAAACCCACCTTTCTTGAACTTTAAGATCTCTACCAGTCCTTCCTTTGAATGCTGGGAAAGAAACTTAAGGTTTTTGAACTAAGGTTATGATTGGGCAGGAAGCCTGGGAGCTTCTGATAGAATCTCAGTGCCTTCAACGAATCTTAATTACCCTTAAAAGAAGAAGCTTCTCTTCCCCATTTACTTCCACCTCAGTCTTCTCTAGACAGTCACTGAGGACCCTAAGCTAAGAATTTATACAGCCACGGTTGTAGCAGTGAACCTCAAAGGTGGTCTTCATGCACATAAACGGGAAAGTCATGAATTAAATGAATAGAGGTCAGCTTCGGGTCCAATTTTTTTTTTTCCATCTTGTGAATTGAGATCATCTCAACCCTTGAAATGTTTGTTCTTTGAAGGATGTCTGGGTACACAGTCAATATTTGGACAATGAGGAGAAGTCTGTCTGCTTGGCTTGCCCCATGCTGTTTCTTGGACTCTCTTTAAGCTCCCATGAAGTTAATCCACACTGAGTGATCCAGACTTGGAGAAATGTCCTGCTGGGGGATGTGGTAGACCCCACAGTGAGAACAAACCTCTAGGGAGGGGCCAAGGTTTCCTGAAAGGTACATGAAAACTGACCACGTATGTGTGTGTGTATATGTATACACACAACACATCTTTATCCATCCCTTGTCAATGGACATTTAGGTTGTTTCCATGTTTTGGCTATTGTGAATAGTGCTGCTGTGAACATAAGGGTGCCTGTATCGTTTTGAATTATAGTTTTGTCCGATCATATTCCCAGGTGTGGGAGCTGGATCATATGACAATTCTATTTTTAGTTTTCTAAGAAACCTCTATACTATTTTCCATAGTGGCTGTACCAAGTTATGTTCTCACCAACAGTGTAGCAAAGTTTCCTTTCCTCTGCACCCTCTCTAGCATTTATGTGCAGGTGTTTTAATTATGGCCATTTTGGACTGGTGTACCTCATTGTACACCTCATTGTACTGGTGTGCAATGAGACAGTACCTCATTGTAGTTTTAATTTGCATGTCTCTAATAGTTAATGACATTGAGCATCTTTTCATGTGCCTACGGGCCATCTGTATGTCTTCTTTGGAGAAATGTCTATCAAGGTCCTCTGCCCATTTTTCAATTGGGTGTTGGGGTTTTCTGTTGAGTTGTTTGAGCTGTTTGTGTATTTTGGAGATAAGGCCCTCTTCTGTTGCATCATTTGAAAATTGGCCGTTACTCACTCCCTGAATCCCCACCTTTGAGATGTACAACCACAGACATGTTGCTTAGTTTCTATTTGCCTCAGTTTCTCCATCTCAGAGGTGAGTGTCATGATTGTATCTACCTCACAGGGTTTGGTGAGGACTGAATTATTGAAGGTATAGAACGCACCAAGAAGTTCTTGGCGCATAGAAAGCACTAGATCAGTAATAATTACTGATACTAATTATCTGTATGTTGGAGGTAAGAGACACCTAAGAGAAAGGGAACCAGGTTGGGACCAGTGTGTGCCAGTGAGGGGTATCTCTTGAGTGGTAGAATTTCTTAGGTTATGATCAGCATGCTACACTGTAATTTTTCTGAATTACCTACAACACATCATTAAACCTGAAATTCCTGCAGAGTCTGTTATAAGTTAGGGGTGTTATGGAAAATAAAGTGTTAGGTCAGTCAAGGAATAACTCTCTGCCTCTGCTGCAGGAGAGAACATCTCCCTCTCGGGGACTGAGTCAGAGTTCCAGGAGTGAAGGGCAGAGGGTTTGGTCCATGGGGGAGCCAGCAGCCTGCAGAGAGATCCCCGATAGTCACAGGCACAGGAGAAGTCCTCAGGCATTCCAGATTTGCCAGAGGAAACTGTTGGAAAGGGGATGGTTGGAGGGGTAACAGATGCCCGGGTTACCTGGAAAAGATTTTCTCCAAATTTCTTGTGTTCCTACCTGCCTGGCCATGTGAGTTCACAAAGCATTTAAGAGCAAAACCCAGCCCAGGACGAGTGTTCAGGTCTTCCCCATGCAGTGAGGTGGGGGTGATTATTGGCAAATCCTACTCTTGACTGGAACTCATTTGGGCACCTGAGAACGATGGAAGAATTGTTGGTGTGGCTCCCATCACGATCTTCTCCCCTCCCCCCACCCCAAGTTAGAGAAATGGTTCCTCCATCCAGCCATCGGGTAGAACCCTCCAGTGGTCACAACACAACAAGTTATTACTGCACCTTTGTTTCCAGCTGCAGGTTTATTTCCACTTCAAAATCTATTTGTAGATGTCATGAGACTGCCACAGGTGCCTCACACTATTGAGTAGAAAGCCCACAAGAAGAGGACAGACAGATGGACTCAGCTGTCCCCACCTCCTCAGACAGGGGGAGGACAAGCCAAGCAGACCCTGGAGATCAGCTGAGTCCTTAGGGGGACAGGAAAGCCCAGGGTCAAGGGGAAGATAACACAAACTTTGCGTGGGGGGCTTCCTGTAAAGGCAGGAAAACACCATGCCATTCAACAAAGACCCTCCAGTCCCTCTCCTTGCCTAAGAATGCCACACCATTTGTTAGAAAGTTTGCCTACTGTCCCCAATAGCAAAGAACAGATAGAATTTTACCAGTAGAAGCTCAGAAACATACTAAAAGCAAAAGGTGAAGTGGTCTGGGGATTAGGGGTTGATTTTCAGCCCAAGACACAAAGCCAGCTCAGACTTCTGAATTTTTCCATCCTTGTTCACATCGCAGTGGCGCAAAAGAATCTCCCGAAACTTATCAAGGTCCACCCCTCTGATGCTGGGCTGAGGACAACAAAAAATAACATGTCAGTAGGAAGTCGGTGGTGGTCCCACCCTTTCATGCCACCCTGCCCCCACTCCGTGTCTACTAAACTTAGGGGACACCCAGCCTCTGGGAGCGCCTCCCTGAAGACAGGTCTCCATGGAGGATTCCTCTCTTCATCCCACCAAATATTGCTAAGGGCTAGTTTTCTGCCACCAGGTTTAATTCTCATCCTGTCCCTTCAGGTCAGAGAATGTCTGTTCCTACATCGCTTCTCTGCAGTTCGCACAGAAAGCCTACCTTTTTCGCAACCACAATAAAGATATTTTGCCTTAGAGCAGAGGATTGTCACCAAAATTCTGTCTCACTACACTAATGAGAGAAGGCGCATTTATTAACTCCCTGCGGAGATACTGAAATCTCCCTCTAGTTTTTAAAAAGGTAACAATGAATTAAAATCTAAAGAATTATGTTGTTGAGCCAGATAGACCCCATCAGATTTATTCCAAGGAATATTTCAGGGGCTAAGAAGGAATTGTGATGCAGGTCAGCTAGGAAAATGTTCTAAACTCAAAGGCCTGCAAAAGTGAACAGTGGTGG
The DNA here is from genome assembly GCA_024291935.2 of Okapia johnstoni. Taxonomy (NCBI): domain Eukaryota; kingdom Metazoa; phylum Chordata; class Mammalia; order Artiodactyla; family Giraffidae; genus Okapia; species Okapia johnstoni. The sequence goes on along the minus strand of CM044306.1, from coordinate 152,484,722 downwards.
AACTCAGTGATTCTTCCTAAGTTATTTTATTTAACTCTCACAATAACTTTGGGAGGTAAATGATTACTCCTTGTTTACAGATTAGAACGCAGAGGCTCAGAAAGAACTGAGACATCTTGCCATGCCAGAAGTTGCAGGAGCGTTTTTGATCCCGTCTTTTGTTTCCAATTAAGTGCTCATTTCACCAGTTCTCACTGTTCTCGTGGGGAATGGCTGGCCTAATGAAAGCCATATGAATGGTGATGAATCTAAATTTAAAAGTCAGCGTCTGAAGAGAATGGAAGAACCAACTAATCAGATTTCCAACCCCTTTGATTTTCAAACCCTTCAATTAGTGGACTAGTTATGAGTAAAGAGTGCAGGCAGCAGTTTGCAGGGTATGATTTCACAAACTCTCAAACATTTGCCATCACCTAACCTCACCCCAAGGTTTCCTCACTTTCAAAGAAAGTTCTAAGAAACCTGCAATAGGAAACAAAACCTTTCATTCTACAACTAGACAGCCATATTAAGACAAGCTAATTGGCACTGTCCCCCAGGGTAAATGACTGACACCAAATCCACCCTGATACAAGGTTTTAACAGAGAGAAGGGGAAAGAACAGCAGGAACTGGGAGCCAGATGGCAGAGAGCAAGAAGAAAAATCACCAGAGTGGGGCAGGATTCTGGGAGAATCAGGAGGGGAAAATTGGGAGCCAGAAGCTAAACTTGGTGGACTTGGCTTCTCTGCCAAGAATTTCTTGAGTGATTGGACGAAGAGGCTAAGGTGTAACCCATTGTCTGTAGGTTCTCTTTGTTGAGTAAAGCTCCCTGGGTGTCAGTGCCAAGCAGCTGTAGAAGTGGCCCCAGGGAATGTGGCCTAAAGGTTCTGAAAACAGCACGCTACCCTTTGTGGCTCCATATTAAAGGCTGGTTTGCTGTACAGTTACAAGGCAGGGATGTTTGGTCTTCAGTATCCTCAAACCACTTGGGCTACAATCCTTTCTGTAGCAAGTGACACCCTGTCTCAGGATCCTTTTAGCAAATGCCCACTGTTTTGAAAAGACTCAGGTGGTAGTTATTTACATATTAGCCAAAATTAATTTGCTAAGGTATTGATGCAATAACCAGGCTATTCTAAGTGCTTTTTTTTTTTTTTCTAACATGTTTCCTGCAAAGGAATTATTTCCTTTAAGTGAGTTGAAATATTTTTGTTTGTGTGGAAGTATGTGTTGGGAGGCACTTGTGGGTATGAATGTGGGTATATGCAAAGGAAGTTTCTTTGGACCTTTTGAGTTGTGTTTTTAATGCTTGATAACTTACTAGGAGTCAGGAGAACTGAATGACACTGCTCAGAAATGCTTGGATCACAGAAGACAAATCATTTGAAACCACTGAGGGCCTCTGTTTTAATAACAAGTTGCCAATATAAATGCATGCAGTTTCCCCTTCTAAGGCCTCTATGCATCCCCTCTTGCCAACCATCTTCTTGTCAACAACAGAGAAAAGCAGATGGTGTATCTAGCAGGGAAGAGAATAAACTGTTGAGACCTGGGGCAGGACCTCTCATCATCTTCAGGCAGACACCTTGGTCATCTCTGGCGTCCCTTTTATATGGCTTCTAACATTATTGTTCACATGTGTACTTCTTGGTGGGTGCTTAGAATCTTGAATGTCTTGCCTTCCCACTTTCTAGTTTAGGATGTAGATTGTTGTGTTGGTGTTGATTTTCTTGCTGTGCTAAGTGAGCTACAGTCTTTTAAAAAATCTTGTGCAGAAATTATGGTGTCTGCTCCCTCAGGGACTTGCTGTCTCAACACATTGATGGAGAACAGGCTTGGGTACCATTTTCCAGAGGTTAAAGAAAAGGGTGATCTGGTAATCAAATCATCTTTTTAACACAAATTCAACCTATGCGTCATACATGACTGTACAAGAATTAAAAAGCTATAAAATAAGCTTGTGCTCAAGTCACGCAGTCATGTCCAACTCTTTGCGACCCCATGAACTGTAGCCTGCCAGGCTCCTCTGTCCATGGGATTTTCCAGGCAAGAATACGGGAGTGGGTTGCCATTTCAGGATTATTATAAACATCAGGGATTCTGTCCAGAACTGTATGTTTAGAAATTGAGCCAGCCCCCTGCTGACTCCATGGCATGCTCTGAAAATTGCTTTTAAAATAAGTTACAGATATTGGCTTAATTGCCTTGTGGCCCTTTCTTATAAAATGAAAATAAAGAAAATTCACAGAAGATGGATCTAGTTAATGAAGCTGAGAAATATCAGATCTCAGTTGTCTCAGGGTCTCAATGACTCAATGGTCATATTTGACTACATCTTTCAAATTGTATGGTGAATTTTTTTTTAAGCAACATGGAAGACTAGAAAGGACCAATGAAGATAGGCGCCTTCAATCACCTGGCTTCAGGGGAGAACATTAGTAACTAATTACTGTGTACATACTTTGTAGCTCAAGAGATCAGCTCCTATAAACTGCTTTTGTATTACGGGCCACAGTCTGACCCAGTCCTTAGAAACCGGCTGTCTCAAGCTGTCTGGTACTAACATGGAGAAGTTCCACTAGCCCCACAGAAATAGAGTGGCAAGGACAGAAATGACGGGGAGCCTCTGATTTCCCATAGAGGTGATATGAGTCCATCAAAGAGTGAGACAGACTTCGGCTTCCAGCTCAGGTTTTTAAATGGTCTCAAATTTTTTCTTTTAATTTTCTCTAGAAAATTATCTGCTCTGCTCTGTTGCTGGTTTAGGTTTTACTCCATGGTCTCACATTAACCTTTGGAAGCCATTGCCAAACCCAGAGATGGTTGAAAGGCAATTGAAAGAGTCTGGAAGGATCTGAAGCCTCTGGGCTCGACAGGCATTTAGGGGCCCTGGAAGGCCCTACAAAGAGGAGGCCACACAGCTCTGGAAAACAGGTTCCCTATCCCATTTATTCTAGCAAAAGCAAATTAAAACTCCAGTTAGACAAGGTCTTCTCCTGTGCAGCTTCTGCTGTAACCTGTGGAGAACTCCACAGGTCAGTAGGTGCTATGTCCCATAGATAACTGCTCACTTTCTATGACAGAAATCATTCTGGTGTTACATAGATAATGAGTGAAATGGTATTTTTCCTTTATCAATCAGTGTATAAAAGACAACACCACACCAACACCCAGCAACTGTTCTGACTGTGCAAACACTGGTGAAATCTCCCACAGGAGCAACATGTGAAGGGGACAAAGAAGGGGCAAGGGGCCAGTTGAGTGGGATTAATAAGAGTTAAGAGTTATCCTCATTAGACCTCAGAAATAAAAAAAAAAATGTCTCATCCATACCTACTTAACTACAATATGTAAACTTTCTGGAGATTTATGCCGAAATCTGTATCTGGACATTTTTCCACTGCAAAACCCCATAATTCTAATCAGATTTTCAAGAAGGTCTGAGACTCCAAAAACAGTTAATTGTTGCCACTCTAATTTATTGCCATCTAGGCCAATCAAGAAATGATCCTTGTGTCCTATACAGACCTTAAAAGCAATCCCTAAGGATATTATCCCTAAGGTCACAAAGAGTCGGACACAACTGGGTAACTGAACTGAAGGATATGAAACTACTAAATTCAGTGGCTACACATTCCCATAGAAAAACACCCACATAAGAATTGAAAACATCTGGATTTTTCCTGGATCGTGCAGCTAGTCAAAACAGTTCATCAGGATCTCAGAGGAGATTGCTTTTTCAAACATTGTTTACCCTACATGGAACAGCTCTGTGATGTAGATATGATCTAAATTACATCAATCCCAACCACTGCAGTGCCTTCCTAAATAAAATAGCCATCTTAGGCTAGATGTTAGAGCAGCCTGCTGCAGGGTTGGGGGCACTGAGTGCAGCGATGCATGCACGAGACCTTTTGAAGGAGGTTGCCATTATCTTCATTACCTCCACCATAGTTTGGTCTCAGGTCAAACAACAGGGAGGCAGCACAACCCCACCCATCAACAGAAAATTGAATTAAAGATTGACTAAGCATGGCTCTGCCCATCAGAACAAAACCCACTTTCCCCCACAGTCAGTCTCTCCCATTAGGAAGCTTCCATAAGCCTCTCTTTATCCATCAGAGGGCAGACAGAATGAAAACCACAATCACAGAAAACTAATCAACTGATCAGATGGACCACAGCCTTGTCTAACTCAATGAAAGTGTGAGCCATGCTGTGTAGGGCCACCCAAGACGGATGGGTCATGATGGAGAGTTCTGACAAAACGTGGTCCACTGGAGAAGGGAATGGCAAACCACTTCAGTATTCTTGCCTTGAGAACCCCATGAACAGTATGAAAGGGCAAAAAGATAGGACACTGAAAGATGAACTCCACGGGTCAGTAGGTGCCCAATATGCTGATGGAGAAGACTGGAGAAATAACTCCAGAAAGAATGAAGAGATGGAGACAAAGAGGAAACAATGCCCAGTTGTGGATGTGACTGGTGATGGAAGGAAAGTCCGATGCTGTAAAGAGCAATATAGCATAGGAACCTGGAATGTTAGGTCCATGAATCAAGGCAAATTGGAGATGGTCAAACAGGAGCAGCCCCTTGGTGTTAAAAAAAAGAAGAAGAAAGAATCCCAAGTATGGAATTTATTACATGAAATTAAGCATTTTAGTTATTCTAGTAACCAAGTCCATAGGAGGAAGACTTTCTGTAATCAAAAAATAAAACAGCTAGGTGCTCCTTTGGTAAAATAGATGACTTTTAAGTGATGGTAACAAGAAGCTCCTATGGGGGCTTCACTTAATTGGAACTACAAATGATCTCAAGAGAGGCAAGATTTGTTGGGTTTCACAAATGCTCAAGGGCTTCCCAGGTGGTGCTAGTGGTGAAGAATTCGCCTGCCATTGCAGGAGACATAAGAGACACAGGTTCGATCCCTGGATCAGGAAGATCCCCTAGAGAGCATGGCAACCCACTCCAATATTCTTGCCTGGAGAATCCCATGGACAGCAGGCTACAGTCCATAGCATTGTAAAGAGTCAGACACGACTGAAAAGACTTAGCACACATGCACAGAAGATCAAAGTTTGTTAAATAGGCTACATCCCTAGATTGTCTGCAGCCGTTACTCTTTGGCCCTACTGATTCCCCCCAAATAAATAAAGGATTCAAAACAGCAGCCCCGATTCCTGATGAGAATGATCTATCTACACAGTCTCGTGAAGTCACCTGGACAAGCTCCATCATGTCTTTGACAAACCCATCCACTTCTGGGCCTTCTAGGGCTCCAGTTTTACTCTGAAAGATAAAAGATACAATCAGCCAAATATAATTTTCTTAAGTCAAAAAGCTTAAAGAATAAATTACACAAGTAGACCAAATCAGTATTCTTTTGTGACTGCAAACAGGTTTGGAAATAGCATGTTCTAACATGTTCTCTGTGTAGGACATGCATGCTCCACATAAATCAAAAGAATTCACTCTAAGTAACTCCCCTCATGTAATCAATGGAATGGTTTGCAATAGTTTTGATGGAAGCAGTAGTTTTGAGTTCCTTACTGTGACAAATAGCATTAAAGACTATACCAACTTTATTTACTTCCCAAATACCAGGACTCAGTTCAGACTAGTGCTAATTATACATTCATTGACCCTTTGACGGACATACTGCCATTTTAAGATTTTTCTTTATGATTTAGCAATGATTTAATTATTATCAAAACACATTTTAAATTCAAGAGGTACTAGATTGAGTGAGCATATTAGAACTATTATATGGTTCATGTATAAAATCTTATTCTTTTACCCATTTTATAGGAATGCCTATAAAAAATACAATACATATTAAAATGTTTCAGTTTCTTTAAAGTTTCAGTTATGACAAGTCATCCATTTTCAAGGTTTTTTAATCCTGAACCTTTAAAATATCATTAAAAAAAAAAATCCATTTCCTTAGTGTGCTTTACCAGACACTAGTACAGTAATTGCTACATGCCAGGAATTCCTCTAAGAGCTTTACAAACATGAATTTACTTTCCCCCTATTTCTTTAGATTGGGTGTGGTTTTTTTATTTGACTATTTGCTTTTGTATTTGAGCATACTAATACAGAGACTAAGAAGGAGAAACTTTCTTTTAATTTGGATATAAGGCACAGAAAAAAAAACGACTTTATTCTCTTCTCCATCATCAATACTCCTATGTCTATTTTTACTTAGTTCTCAGAAGTTTTATTATAGAGAAGCTAAGGGTGCCTTGACATAGCAACACAGATGTGCGATTGCTATTCATTACATAAGGTTAGGGTCTGTGAGTAGGATGACACCACATAGGGACTAAACAAGCTTCCTACCCAAAGTTGGCCAGTGCAATATATCAAAAAGGCACACTTACAACATCATAGTGAGCAAAGATTTTCTCAAAGTCCCTTTTTCTTTCTTCAGTGGAACAAGCCTATGCATGGAGAAAGTAGTATGTCAGTCAGTAATGTGAAACTTCCGTTGTACCATTCCTCCAGGGTCTTAGGCAACTTTATAAACTTTGAGTCAACAATCCTTAATCCCTTTATTCCAGCACTGAGCTTTGTCAGTCTCTAAATAAATTAAAGGCAAGACAATTAAATGCCTTTCTTCTCTCCTTCTGAAATCTGTGGAGAAACATGAATGGTACAAACCCATCTAGAGAAGTGTCACTACTTACATCCATTTTAAATTGGAGAAGGAAGTTTTCCTGAAGAGCCAGAATCCTAAACAGGAAAAAAACCCCAAAAACAAAAAATGTAATCCACATGATGATCTTTCAGCTCTCAATTACAAGTAAAATGTATAACTCAGGTGTGAGGAAAGGACAGGCAATTTCCAAGTTATTCTGAAGAATAGGATATGTGCTTGGAAAACAGGAATTTATACAGTACAAAAATTAAAGAAGGGAAAGACTTTCACAGGAATTAGTAGTCACCACAGACACTTAAAAATGCCAGCAAGGTTGCAGGTACAAGGTCATATGCAAAATTCAGTTGTTTTTATATATATTTGTAATAGCCAATCCAAAAAAGAAAGCAGGAATACCATTCCACTTATAATAGTATCAAAAAGAATAAAATTCTTAGGAATAAGTATAAGAGACCCTAAGACTTAGAGAGTGATTTTTTTTCAACATTGATTTATAGTTTTCAAAGACAATCTAAATATTATTGCAGCCATGAAATTAAAAGACGCTTGCTCCTTGGAAGAAAAGTTATGACCAACCTAGGCAGCATATTAAAAAACAGAGACATTACTTTGCCAACAAAAGTCCATCTAGTCGAAGCTATGGTTTTTCCAGTAGTCATGTATGGATGTGAGAGTTGGACTATAAAGAAAGCTGGGCACCGAAGAATTGATGCTTTTGAACTGTGGTGTTGGAGAAGACTCTTGAGAGTCCCTTGGACTGCAGGGAGATCCAACCAGTCCATCCTAAAGGAAAACAGCCCTGAATATTCATTGGAAGGACTGGTGTTGAAGCTGAAACTCCAATACTTTGATCACCTGATGCGAAGAACTGACTCATTGGGAAAGACCCTGATGCTGGGAAAGATTGGAGGCAGGAGGAGGAGGGGACGACAGAGGATGAGATGGTTGGATGACATCACTGACTCAGTGGACATGAGTTTGAGTAAACTCCGGGAGTTGGTGATGGACAGGGAGGCCTGGCGTGCTGCAGTCCATGGGATCACAAAGAGTCAGACATGACTCAGCAACTGAACTGAACTGAAATATTATTGAAGGACATCCCATGATCAGGAATTAGACTTAATATTGTTAGGATGGCAATATGCCTCAAATTTATCTGTATATCCAACACAATTACTGTAAAAATCCTAATTGCCTTTTTTTCAGAAATTGATAATCTGATTTTACAATTCATGCAGAAATGCAAGGGATTTGGAATAGCCATAACTATCTTGAACAAACCTTTGAAAATCGTTCCTGATTTAAAGACTTACTCAAAGCAACAGTAATCAAGATAAGGTGGAGTGTACAACATAAGATGTAGCAATATCATAGGGATAGACATGTGGATCAATGGAATAAAAAAGACAGTCTAGAAATACACTCATACATTTATGGTCAATTGATTTTTGCCACGGCCGTTGAATGGAAAAAGAATAGTCTTTGAAGAAATGGTGTTGTGGTAAATGGATATCCACATAGACTCCTACCTCATACCATATATGAAAATTAATCTAAACGGTATCAAAGGCCTAAAACTAAAAACTTAAATAATAAAATTCTTGCAAAACACATAAGGATAAAGCTTCAGAAGCTTAGATTTTGGCAGTGGTTTCCTATATGCGACACCTAAAACATAAGCAACCAAAACAAAATTCTGTAAAATTAAACAAGGTTAGATAAATTAGGCCTCATCAAAATCAAAAACTTTTGTTCTTCCAAGGATACAATCAAAGTATAAAGGGAACTATACAATGGGGGGGGAAAGTTTGCTAATCTGGTATCTTATAACAATCTAGCATCCAGCATATGTAAAGAATTGCTACATATGCTATGAAGAATTGACACATATTGCTATATATTTTAATCTCCAATAAAAGGAAAATTAACCCAATTTTAAAGTAGGCAAAGGATCTGAATGCACGTTTCTCCAGAGAAGATATACAGATGGCCATGAAAATACGTACAAAATCATTAGTCATCAGGGAAATGCAAATCAAAATTACAGTAAGGAACACACCCACTAGGATGATGCCAACAATAAATGCTGGTTAGAATTTGGAGAAATTAGAACCAAACCTTCATACAGTATTGGTGGGAATGTAAAATGACATATCCACTCTGAAAAGCTGTTTAGCAGTTTTTCAGAAAAGTAAGCACAGAACTACTGAATTCCACTCCCAGGTATATAACCAAAAGAATCAAATACTTATGGTCACACAGAAACATATACAAAGGTGTCCATAGCCGCATTATTCATAATAGCTAAATAGTAGAAGTAACCTGCATGGTCATCAACCAATGAACATATAAACAAAACAGTATATACATACAATGAAATATTATTCAGGTATAAAAAAGAAGGAACTATCGATACATGCTATAGCATGGATGATCCTTGAAAACATTATGCTAAGTGAAATAGCCAGACACTAAAGACCACATATTGTATAATTCCATTTATATGAAATGCCCAGAATAAACAAATATATAGGAACAAAAAGTAGATTAGTGGTTGCCAGGGACTGGCGGGAGAGGGGAGGAGATAATATTTCTTAATGTTATGCAATATCTTTCTGCCTTAGTGAAAATGTTCTGGAATTAGGTAGTGGTGATGGCTGAGCAACCTTACGAATATACTAAAATATACTGAATTGTACACTTTTTTAAAGGGTGAACTATATAGTATATAAGTTATATTCAACAAAAGTTACCTATTTCTCTTTTCTGCATAATTTCAATTGTACTTCAATGGAATTGAGTCAGTTTCAAAAGACTAAAACCTTGCATTTATGTTGTATTCATAATCATGGGTGTATATATAGGGAAAGATAGAAAAAATATCATAAAACAATTTGGAAAATTTTGCTTCTCTGGATGTCCAGGGTAGAGAGAATTAAGCCAAATAGAGGGTAGAACATCCTGGGACTCAGCAAGGAATACTGTTCTCATCTATTTGTTGGCATCATATTTTAGATAGTTTTTAGACATTTTTTCCTTTAGAAGGGAGCTTGTATATAGAGTAATAGGGCTTCATTTCAGAATTAGGAATAGAGAAAGATTCCCATGAAAAAATATTTTAGGACTTTTCTGTCAGCTCCTTATCAGTTCCTTATCAGCTCCTGAATCAGTTCCTTATTGCTGCTGTAACGAATTACCATAAACTTAGTAGCTTAAAGCAACACAAATTAATATCTCATAGTACTGGAACTCAGAAATCTGAAATGGACTTCACTGGTGTTTCATGGTGTTGACAGGGTTGTATTCCTTATGGAGGTTTTAGGGGAGAATCTGTTTTCTAGCGTTTTTCAGCTTCTAGAAGCTGCCTGCATTCTTTGGCTTATGGCCCCTTCTTCTACTTCAAAGGCAGCAATATAACAAATTTCTCTGTGATTCTGATCTTCTGCCTCCTTCTTCCATGTTTAAAGGACCCCTGTTATCATATTGCATCCACCCAGATGTTCCAGAATAGTCTATTTTAATGTCTATTAATAGCAACATTAATTCCACCTGCAACCTTAACTATCTTTGCCATGGTACATAAGCTATTCACTGGTCCTGGGAGATCTAGTCTCACCTTTCAGAAAGGAGAGTGTGCTGTCATTAAACTCCTAGGAGTGTGTTTCTGAATCTTTGACACCACTTCCATGCTACTCACCTTGCCAAGTCATTAAGATCCAACCGGCCATCTTTATTTTTGTCAAAGATCTTCATCTGGAATGCAGAAGGGGAAAGGACTGTAAGAAATACATGTAATGGGAATTCATTTTGAAAGTCATTGAAGTGCTTTGCTAGTTTGTTCTTCTGATTATATATTTAAATTGGCTGAGGCTGACTCATAGGGTCTCTCCCTACAGAGGATAGAAGAAATATTTTTTCCATGAAGGCAAAAGTAGCTGAGGAGGATATGATACAGGAGAAAGTCTCCCTCTATAAGCCTCAGAGGACTGTAGGAAGGAAGAGAGACAGTGAGGCAGAGATGAGAGTGAAGTAGACGGATGTGTGAGCTGACTCGACTGGAAAGGGGTTCTGGAGAGAGAAGAGCACTGGCTATGGAAGGACAACACTGAGTGTGGGGAGTTGCTGTGGCTTCGCTTTCCCCGGACACTATGAGATCCCAAGGATCTGGATGCTGAGTCAAGGACCAGTAGGGCTTCCATGGAGCCGGCTGAGTATGAGACGATGTGGGTCAGAGGATGGGGGTGGATGCTGAATGAGCAAGCTGGAAGGAGGGTGTGGCACAGAATTAGTGGTCTGCATTCATCGGGAATTAAAGGATGGCTTCAACCATGAGCATCAGCAAGATAGCAGCAACTGTGTGGTCAGGAGGCATCACCCGGGAAACCAGAGCATTGTGTCCAGGGACCTGGACCCTTCCCCTTCACCATGAGGTTCTCGGGGCCACTTTTCTCTCCTTACCCACCTTGATGTCATTTTTAGAGAAGGGTCTGGCTGAGAAGTCTAAGATGCTGAGCTTTTCCTTACTCAAAGAAGCTGTTTAAATTTATTGGATCAGACTAAGCTTTAAACAAGATAGGATTAAAAATTAAAATGGGGAAGACCAGATTGGTTTAGGCAAGATAGAGGAGACACATTTTTTTTACTAAGTTGTACTAGGAGTGGGTTTTGTGACTTAGCAACATTTTGGTTGTGTAGGATATTTCTAATTATATCCTTATGAGGAGGCTGTACAGGGAAGAAGAAGCAGTGAGATAATCTGAGGATAAATCTAACAGATTTTTACATTAAAAACATATGAGTTCTTCCTTCATCTTTCCTCACTCTCTAAATCAAGTTTATTTTTACTATTTGAAGTGAATTTGAAATCCCATTCTCTCCAAACCTTGGCATCACAAATGTGTATTACAAAATTTATTAAAACACAGAAGCCATCTTGAAACAATAGAATAGTAGCTGGTTGCTAGTCTGATTATATGAATTTATCAGGATTTTCTTCCTCCCCAAACTTGATTATGAAAAAGTCTCAGAAAATGACCAGTTTATAAGAGGGAGGGAAGAGTAAGCTCCTAGTAATTCAAGATCTCAGTAACTGAGAAAGTTGTTTGTAAATAGGTCTGTACTAACTCATGGAAGTACATTTGGTAAATTTTGAATGTTTGGCAATTTCTGTAGCAGACAGGGGACATGATGGTTTCTTAATTTTTAAAACTCTAATAGTGAACTTTTGTAGAGCAACCAACATTTCATATGTTATTTCATTTAATCGTCACCACATTCTTAGAAGAAATAGCTGCATGCCATACAGGCAGGGAACTGAAATTTAACAAGATTAATTTGTATAAGAAAGTAGTAAGATTTAAATCCAAGCTTATCTGTCACAAGAACTCTTTCCATAAACCAGGCTCTTAGCTTTACAGGTTCTGGACATCTCATGGTTAATGTGGTACATGGTTTATTTTTGGTTATGAAAAAAAAATCTGGTGCCATAGATTATGCCAGAGATGTGGTGTTTAATTTTTCTGATTTCCCTTCTTTCTGTGAGAAAGCAAAAAAAAAAAAAAAATTCTATTTATGTGAGTTTCCCTCTGACCTTTGTGGACATTTGCTCATGGCACAAGTCGCTCATGGAGGACTTTGGTGGTTTATGGGGGTGTCAGTGGGGACAGGGGACTGGGGACTTCCCTGGTGATCCAGTGGCTAAGACTCCCATGTTCCCAATGCAGGGGGCCCAGGTTCAATCCCTGGTCAGGGAACTAGATCCCACATGCCACAACTACGAGTTCACATGCTGCAACTAGATCTCTCATGCTGCAAGTAAGACCCAATAAGGCCAAATAGTAAAAAAAAAAAAAAAAAAAAAAAAAAAGATTCCATTTTCATCCCCACATTTTTCAGTACTAAATATATGAAAGGCTCTATAAAGTCTCTTGAAATGGAACACAATGACTTTACTGGCAAACTCCTTAAAATTCTGTAGGCCAGCAGGTCCCCTTCTTAGGCAAGAGACCCCTCAGAGTCTGTAGTTATACCCAAAATTTTCCTAAGATTTAATAATAGCTTTATCTTAATTTTTAAGATCCATATAGATGCCATCTGGTGGCGGTTTAGTCATTAAATTGTGTCTGAGTCTTTGTGACTCCATGTACTGTAACCCACCCAGGCTCCTCTGTCCTTGGGATTTCCCAGCCAAGAATACTGAAGTAGGTTGCCATTTTCTTCTCCAGGGGATCTTTCCAACCCAGGGATCAAACTCTTGTCTCCTGCTTGGCAGGTGGATTCTTTACCACTGAGCCACCTGGGAAGCCCCAATAGATGCCATAGTGATTGTAAAATACAAATTCATTTAAAACGATTACTGGGTTAATCATAACTTCTTACCAGAAACAATAGATCCAAGGTACGACTACAGTCCATGAATTTTTTTTTTTAACAATTGTTAATTGATAATTTGAGATAGAGTGCAAGGTCAAAAATATGCAGATAGTTCAGAGCAAAGAGTACAAAGTAGAAGTCCTTCCTGTCCTTATGTAGAGATAATTACCATTTATAGACTGTATCCTTCCAGAAAGTTTTTAAACATTTTAGTATGTCTATCTCTGGTTTTTTTTGGACAAATAGAACCACATGTATGTATTATTTGCAACTTGATTTTTAAGCAATATTTTTGGAAATCACTCCTTAACAGGTGTTTTTGTTTGTTTACTTAAAAAGAGATTCTCATTCTTAAAAAGTCTGAAAATTGTTGCCATGTACACTCTCAGAAAGGATTTAGAGCCCCCTCCCAGGCTACTGAGTCAAGAATTGTATGTTGAATAATTGGACTTCCCTAGTGGTTCAGCACTAAAGAATCCACCTTCAATGCAGAAGACACAGGATCGATCCCTGGGTCAGGAAGATCCCCTGGAGAAGAAAATGGCAACCCACTCCAGGATTCTTGCTTGGGAAATCCCACGGACAGAAGAGCCTCTTAGGCGATAGTCCAGGGGGTATGACTGAGCGACTAAACAACAACAAGTGTTGAATAGTTACCATGTGTCTAACAACATGCAAGGCACTGTGAGAGACTCCCAAAAATCATTAAGGTGGTACAGGCTTTTAGGAGCTTACAGTGTAATTGGAGCAGCAAAAATGAATATCTGAAATAAGATTCAGAATTACCTCCTTGACCACTGAGACAAAGAAACAGAACAATGTGTTAGAATACTGAAGAATACTGAGAAAGGAGATGGGACTTAAGATAAATCCTGAAGGAGGGGCAGCTTGAAAAGTGGAGTTCATATTCACTAGGTTGAGGAAGATCCCCAATGAAGCAGGTCTGTGGGGGAAGGTCAGAAGGTCAATTCTGGATATGCTAGGTTTGAGAGACATATTGGGCATCCAGGTGGAGACATACCTTCAAGTATGTGCAAGCAGCTCAGAGAAGTACTCTCAGTCAGAGCTATAAACTGGAGGAAGTCATCATTAGTTGGTATTTAAAACCATGAGACTGGGTGAAGTCATCAGCATAATGGTGGACATGGAGAAGAAGAGATTTCAAGACAGCCCAGCAGGGGAGGGATAAATTTGGATTGGAGTTGAAATAGACACACTACTGTATATAAGTTGAGAGCTCCAAAGAATAGCAAGGAGAAATAAGAAAGCCTTCCTCAGTGATCAGTGCAAGTTCCAAAGAATAGCAAGGAGAGATAAGAAAGCCTTCCTCAATGATCAGTGCAAAGAGATAGAGGAAGACAATAGAATGGGAAAGACTAGAGATCTCTTCAAAAAAATTAGAGATACCAAGGGAGCATTTCATGCAAAGATAGGCTCAATAAAGGACAGAAATGCTATGGACCTAACAGAAGCAGAAGATATTAAGAAGAGGTGGCAAGAATACACAGAGGAACTGTACAAAAGGGATTTTCACGATCCAGATGATCACAATGGTGTGATCACTCACCTAGAACCAGACATCCTGGAATGTGAACTCAAGTGGGCCTTAGGAGGCATCACCTCGAACAAAGCTAGTGGAGGTGATAGAATTCCAGTTGAGCTATTTCAAATCCTAAAAGGTGATGCTGTGAAAGTATTGCACTCAATATGCCAGCAAATTTGGAAAACTCAGCAGTGGCCACAGGACCGGAAAAGGTCAGTTTTCATTCCAATCCCAAAGAAAGGCAATGCCAAAGAATATTCAAACTACCACACAATTGCACTCATCTCACAAGCTAGTAATTTTGACATCTCCTCCATGTCAAAATTCTTCAAGCCAGGCTTCAACAATACGTGAACTGTGATCTTCCCGATGTTCAAGCAAGCTGGTTTTAGAAAACGCAGAGGAACCAGAGATGAAATTGCCAACATCAGCTGGATCATCGGAAAAGCAAGAGAGTTCCAGAAAAACATCTATTTCTGCTTTATTGACTATGCTAAAGCCTTTGACTGTGTGGATCACAATAAACTGTGGAAAATCCTGAAAGAGATGGGAATACCAGACCATCGGACCTGTCTCTTGAGAAACCTGTATGCAGGTCAGGAAGCAACAGTTAGAACTAGACATGGAACCACAGACTGGTTCCAAACAGGAAAAGGAGTATGTCGAGGCTCTATATTGTCACCCTGCCTATTTAACTTATATGAAGGGTACATCATGAGAAATGCTGGGCCGGATAAAGCACAAGCTGGAATCAAGATTGCTGGGAAAAATATCAATAACCTCATATATGCAGATGACACCACCCTTATGGCAGAAAGTGAAGAAGAACTAAAGAGCCTCTTGATGAAAGTGAAAGAGGAGAGTGAAAAAGTTGACTTAAAGCTCAACATTCAGAAAACAAAGATCATGTCATCCAGTCCCATCACTTCATGGCAAATGGAGAAACAATGGTGACAGACTTTATTTTTGTGGGCTCCAGAGTCACTTCAGATGGTGATTACAGCCATGAAATTAAAAGATGCTTACTCCTTGGCAGGAAAGTTATGACCAGCCTAGACAGCATATTAAAAAGCAGGAACATTACTTTGCCAACAAAGGTCCGTCTAGTCAAGGCTATAGTTTTTCCAGTAGTCATGTATGGATGTGAGAGTTGGACTAGAAAGAAAGCTGAGCACTGAAGAATTGATGCTTTTGAACTGTGGTGTTGGAGAAGACTCTTGAGAGTCCCTTGGACTGCAAGGAGATCCAACCAGTCCATCCTAAAGGAGATCACTCCTGAGTGTTCATCGGAAGGACTGATGTTGGAGCTGAAACTCCAATACTTTGGCTGCCTGATGTGAAGAGCTGATTCATTTGAAAAGACCCTGATGCTAGGGAATATTGAAGGCAGGAGAAGGGGAACAACAGAGCATGAAATGTTTGGATGGCATCACCAACCCAGTGGACAGAAGTTTGAGTAAGCTCTGGGAGTTGGTGATGGACAGGGAGGCCTGGTGTGCTGCTGTCCATGGGGTCACAAAGAGTTGGACACGACTGAGCTACTGAACTGAACTGTATATAAAATAGATAATGAATAAGGACCTACTGTATAGCACAGGGATCCCTACTCAATATTCTAATGGCCTATATGGGAAAAGAATCTAAAAAAGTGTATAACTCATTTACTTTGCTGTACATCTGAAACTAACAAAACATTGTGAAAAGTGACAGCGTTAGTCACTCAGTTGTGTCCAACTCTTTGCAGTCCCATGGACTGTAGCCTACCAGGCTCCTCTGCATGTAATTCTCCAGGTAAGAATACTGGAGTGGGTAGCCATTCCCTTCTCCAGGGGATCTTCACAACCCAAGGATAAAACCCCAGTCTTCTGCATTGCAGGCAGATTATTTACTTTCTAAACCAACAGGGAAATCAACTAGATTCCAATAAAAATTTTAAAAAAAAAGCCCAGTTGTGTCTTAGGTTGGCTTGGATCAGAGACCTAGGGAAGGAAGCAACTGGAAGTTAGATGCTTTAATCCAAGGATGAAGGATGAAGGATGAGAGCTTGGACAGGGTAGAGGATGGGGATATTCTTTGTGTGACACATTCTCAGATTTCATTCTTTTTGCAATAGTTCACATTCCATGCTCTAATTAGGTATTTGAGTTTAGTATGTCCCACATGTATGAGCTTACATTTTAAAAAGCTCAGTATTACCTAATAATATTCTATTCAGACAGCTAATATTCCCCCCTGCCAGGTGTTGGCAGCCCCTCTTAATTAGGTGTCATAATTGGAATTTGTTAATAGTTTCCTTCCTTGTAGAGAACATTAATTAGGAGTTTAGGTGAGACAAGGTTGCAGACCTTAACTTTTCTGATTGAGTGTTCTGCTTGACTTGTTCATTGTTCTGGTTTCAAACAGTTTTCAAATATGCCAATCCTTATTTGGGTCAATTTGAATTCATTTAGTAGGTTACATCTAAGTAAAGCATTTAATGCTAAACCTTGGAACCACATCTTTAAGGCAGTGTTCCTCTGACTGTGTCCATTGCTCAGTAAAAAGCCATAAGCAGCAGTAAAGTGATTTCACACTTGGTGTATCACTTAGTTAAAGCTCAGATCTTTAGAAGTCTTTTTTTTAAGAGTGTTGAGTTTCTAAAAGTTAGTGTACCCAAAAGTCTTTAGGGAAATGTAAAAGACCTTAAAAAAAAAAAAAAAAAAACTGTAGCCCAGTTCCCATATCTGTTCACTGGAAAAGTATAAATTGCCTCTGCAATTTAAGAAAGAAAAATGAAATAGATGGGCCTGAATCTCATTAAACTCATCTAATTTTCAGGGCAAACTCAGATCCTTGGGTGGAAACTCTCACTAGATTCTTGAACACTTATCAATCTCACCAGTGCATAAAGGACCAATGAGGGGTCATCTGGAGTTTGATTGATCATGGTCCTATCCTCATGGGACAGTTTGGAATAAAAACGAATGCATAACTGCAGCATGCTTGAGCAGAAGCAGCACGGAGTTTTAGCTATGAAATAGACACATGATATGAGTAACAGGACAGTCTTGGTCCATGGACATCTCACGACCTAGATACTCAAAAGTTGGTTAAGACCATTCAGAATTCCCTCAGCTGCCTCTCAGGACTCTCAGCTTCTGGATCTAAGCTCAAAATCATCAAAAGTGTACATTGCATTGCTGTTTCTTTCTTCATTTCATTGATTTTCCTCAGGTCAGGGCATTCCATTGTAAGGGCTGCCCGCCTGAGGTTTCTTAAAAGTAAACCATAAGACTGTGAAGAAAAGAGCTTTGGGCAACTAGGGTTGCAGGGCTGAAGCACGAAGAGCAGAATCTCTTTTCAGCCAAGTATCAGCTTTGTAAACAGTCTGCATGTCTCCTCCCTGCCTGCTCCTACCCCTTATGATGGGATGTTTGACTGAGGTGACCCCTTGGGCTTTATGCAGCCACAGTTCACTCTTCTTCCCTTTCTCCCTTCCCCAGTTTAATCAATCAATGTTCCTCTCTTCTCCAGAACAATTTTGTAGAACCCATTCTTGTTTCCCATTGTCTTTCATTGCTTTATTTCCTCTTTGGTGTTTAGTAAGTTGTCAGTTCGCAGGATTGTTTAGGTACTTCATGAGAAAAATCAGTTTTTCTGGGTAATAAATTCTGTTTTGGCTGTCAGAGCTCCTGTATTATCTATAAAAATATTGAGAGAATCCTAATCTAACATGGCCTTTGCCTCACCTTGCTCTTCACTTTATTCGTAGGGATTTGTATCTCTTCTTGATTTCTCATAGAGCTTAACCCTCCCTCTTTTGAAAATTTTCAACTTTATAATTCAGCACTTAGACTTTCAGTCATAAATGTTTCAGTTTGAATACAGTTTTAAGATAGATTGGGGTCTAGGAATTTCCACTCCATCCTTATCATCTCTGACCTGTAATCCTCAGTTTTTCCATTTATAAAATAGGTTATTTATTTAAATACTTATTTCATAAAGTTTGTGTAAGAATCAAATGAGATGTTTGAATAGTGCTTTACACAGGGCCTAGCACAAAAGTAAGTCTCAATTATTATGATTAAGATATTTAGTACCAGAACAACACTGGCAGTGTTTCAATGAAAATAAAGTACTGCATGTTAAGAAAACGTCTTCTAAAAATTTAACTTTAATTCTGTTCACCTACCTTTTCTTGTTAAAAAAAAGATTGAAGAATAGTCGATTTATAATGTTTCAGGTATACAGCTAAGTGATTCAGTTATATATATGTATGTGTATATATATTCTTTTTCAGATTCTTTCCCATTACAGGTTGTTACAAGATATTAAATAGTTTCATGTGCTATACAGTAGGTCCTTGTTGTTCATCTATTTTATATATAGTGGTGTGTATCTGTTAATCCCAAATTCCTAATTTATCCCTCCCCCAGCCTTTCCCTTTTGACCACCTAACTTTTCTTGTCCTGCCTTTGCTGAAGTTCTAGAATTGCTGCTTCATTGTAATGCATCTTGTTTGTTTGTTTTTTTAATCAGGAAAACTTTTTAAAAATAGTTTA
Source organism: Okapia johnstoni (assembly GCA_024291935.2). Taxonomy (NCBI): domain Eukaryota; kingdom Metazoa; phylum Chordata; class Mammalia; order Artiodactyla; family Giraffidae; genus Okapia; species Okapia johnstoni. The sequence goes on along the minus strand of CM044306.1, from coordinate 152,465,622 downwards.
ATTGCATTTTAAGGTGACGTCGACGTATTTAAGGACTGAAGGGAAAATTGGACTTGGCTGCTACTTATGGGTAGATACAGTATGGCAGTGACATACACAGCGGGGATGGAAGGGAGGGACCAGAGTGAATTTTTGCTCCTTTTCCCTTTGTTTTTTTAATCAAATTTTCTCCCAATTGGAAAACTCTATAAGGTCAGAGACCGTATCTTTCTTGGTAGGTTGTTCCTAAATAGTCGTTGAAGGAATGAACTCACATCTTTGTGTGAACTAGTTTGCCAGATCACATTCTAACTGGAGAGAAAAGAATTAAGAGAGTGGGGGTTCTGGTGAGAGAGCGGGTGTTCTCAGTCACTGTGAGACCCTACCCCTCAGACCCAAAAAACCACTTCAGACTCAAGAAAAGGAACACAGTGACGTGACTTCCGAGTCCATGAGGACAAATCCTAGGCTTGTCCTGCCCTGATTGTCTTTTCTGGATTTGCTCTGCTCGGTCTCCTCAGCTGCCTCTAGCTCTAGCCCTTACTCCTACAGCTCCTACTTGCCGTCATCAGTGTGGGGCTCCCATCTCCCTGTCTGTCTCCATACACTGGGCTCAGCGTGGCTCACACCCACTGTCTGGTTGGGGTCCCTCTGGATGACTCTGTGATGAAGGATCCCAGTGAGAGACCTAAGGATGGAGCTCAGCACTCCCAGGCACCCTTTCTGGTTCTGCCCTGGAGGGTCTGGTTTTAAAAAAGGAGAGAGAACAAGGAGAATTTCAGAACACTGATGGAGGAATGTCAGGTCTGTGCAAAATGCTGCCATGTGCAGTGTGTAGTATGGGAGACACCCCAAGAGGGAGCAGGAATCTGGAGGGTCATGAGGAACACACATCAGAGAAGCAGGAGGACCCCAAGGGCAAAATTTACTAGTATTGTCAGGGTTTATTCCTAGCTGTCTATTAGGTAATAACAGAGTTCATTAGGGAGCCCACTGTGTGCCAGGCTCTGTGTGAGGGCTAAGAACACGCAGATAAGATGCCGCCTTGCCCCAGATGAATCACAGGCTAGTGGGATGCAAGACCTGTAAACAGTGTCAGTGTCACCCTTGACTCTTAGCTGTTTCATCAGGAAATCCTATGGATTCCATCTTCAGACAGATCTAGTTCTCATCTCTTCTGCTTCCCAGCCCTGGTCCAAGCTGCCATCCTTTCACCTGAATGAAGGAGTGGCCTCTTAACAGGTCCTCTTGATTCCCTCCTTGCCCATTTCAGGTGCTTTTCAACACAAAAGCCAGCTCATGGCATCCTCTGCTTCAAACCCTCCATCTCCCTCCAACTAAACCCCCAAGTTCTCACAATGGCCCCCAAAGCCTGACTTGGTCTGCCTCTGTGTCATCCTTACTTACTCTGCTCCAGCCACACTGGTCTCCTCCTGTTCCTGGAAATCCTAGGCACAGCCCTGACCCAGGGGCCCTGCTTGCTGCACCTTTGGTCCTTTCTCAAGCTGCATCATCTTGAAAGGCCACCCTTGACCACCCTGTTGAAAATCACACCTCCCCAATCTCCCATCCTAGCTGCCCTGCTGGCACTATCTGGTCTACTGTTTAATTTTTTCCATGACACTCATTACCTTCTATCATGCAATGTAATTTATTATTTATTATGTTTATTATTAGTGTCAGTCTCTGTTTTGCTGAATCTTTGCTGACTAGAATAGTGCCAGAGGCATAGAAGGTATTCAATGAATATTTGCAAAGTGAATTAAACAGATGACTATGATGTTAAGACATTGAAATACACAAGATACTATAGGAGCACAGAGGAGAGGCACTTGGAGCCACTATAGAAGAAGATGATGGAAGAGGGCAAGATGATTTCTAACTAAATCTTGAAGGATGAGCAAGAACCAGGTGGACAAAAGTAAGGAAAAAATAGCTAAGCTATGGTTAAAAGTCAGAAAGTAGTGGCTTAGTATTCTAGTTGGAGGTGCGAGGAAGCCTCTCAGAGTCAAAGGTATTCAAAGAAATACTAGAAATCTGCTGGGGATTCTTAGTGCAAGCATTTCGCTGCCTAAGGTCTGCTTTATAAGTTAATAACATCAAGGTAACAACGGCCAGAGCTAACATAATGTTAAATCAATGTTGAAAAAAATGCCCAACTGGAAGAGTAATCTCCTTATTATTCTCTCTCCCAGGCAGTTTCAGTTTAATATCCTTTTTCAGAGTATTCATGCTGTTAGAGAGTTTCACAGGAACCTAGGACAAAAGGAAACCAGATACACCAGTAGCTGGGAAATTTCTTCCTATCTCTCAGGGATTTCCCGCTCACTGTCTAGTGCTAAGCCTGTCAAAGGATTTCAGACAGTATTATGCATGCTATTAAAACAGGTCAACATAGTAGGAAGCCAAATTATTTCCTGGCCTGGGGTGTGAGTCTGTCCTGAGCATCGGCTTAGCTCCCATCCAGGCCATTTCTAAGTTGTCATGGTCAAGACCACATTCTTCCTTCCCAGGGCCTGTGCCCTTGGCTTGGGGACAGCATTCGGAATAGTCAGAATACAGAGTGAGAGCCAGAAGATCCAGGACTGAAAGCCAGGCGAACCCAACTTCCAGTTTAACTGGTGCCTTAGGCTAGACAACTTACCATTTCCCAGTTAATCATATTTTTAAAACGAGTTTAGGAAATCAACTTGGTGGTGGCTTAGTCACTTACCCTTTCTAAGCCTCAGCCATCAGATATACAGAATAGCAGGAACAATGCAAGGCTATAGAAGAGTTGTTAGAAATGATACAGTATTTGGAAGTATCAATTAAAGGCCTAAATAGGTCAACCTAATAGTACACATTTTAACAGGGATCCATTAGTCTTCTCTGTGATATGCATCCCTGATGGTTCACCAGAAGGTTCAGTAAGATGAGTCTGTTTAAGAATTCTTTCTATAGTAAGTGTAGCAATTGCACAAGCAATTAAACCTTTACCAGTAGTTTTCTTGCTTATTAATTAAGAAACCTATAGAGTTTGATTGGAACGAAGCACACATTTGAGGATGGGAAGGGACTTAGGGGAGACAAAAGGTAGAGAAGCCAGATCGGATTCAATAGAGATTATTATAGAGTAGCTCTGGGAGAAAAGCTTCAAGCTAGGAACTGAATGAGAATGTGAGAATGAATTCACCAAAGGCAACTTCTCCTACTTCACCATTTTCCAGGGAACTTTGATGCTAAAATAGTCTCAGGTCATTTAGGATGTGATTGCGTGAGTGGCAAAAGGAAATAATGACAAGGACTACAACAACTGCTACAGGAAGAGCTCACATATACTGAATGTTGGTTATTTCCTGGATGCTCTGCAAAGCACTTCATATGCATCCACTCACTTGCCCTCGAAGCAGTTAGGTACTATTAATCCCCATTTTTCAGCTGAAGTAAACATCAGTAGACCATTTCTCAAGGTCATAGCTATAGTTGACAAAGGTGGAATATGTATTTCTCAGCTTTCTGACTCTCCATTGCCCTAAATAAATGTACTAAATGAGTAGAATCATCCATGGTGTTGGGGAGGGACTCCCGTGTGTTTGGTCCTGGTTGTCTAGGTCCATGTGTCCTTGTTTCTGTGTGACTTGGATTAGCCTCAGTAACTTGAGATTACTGCCTGGTGCTTAGTAACCTGATGTTAACTGGACTTTCCAGGTCTCCCCAAGGATAGATGAGCAGCTCTCTCTCATGTGCATGCAGTCTCATCCCAAGAGGGAGACTAAAGGAGCTCAAAGTTAGCCACTGTTTCCCAGAGTTCAAGGTCTTCTCATGCATTTATCTAGTCTGGCAAACACTCACAAAGCCCTTAATTCTGTGCCAGATGCTGTTTCTGGGCCCTGGGGAGACAGTGGGGAAGCTATCTTCATAGAGATCGCATTGCTCAGTTACTCACCATGGTGCCAGTATATTCTTCCAGCTTCGCCTCTGAAATGGCCTTTTTGTGGTGGAGGAAGAGGTCTCGGAGGAAATTCTGTGAGATCAAGGGAAGAGCTGCATTTTATCTAGTGAGCAAATAAACCTAAAAATCTCAAGAGGCTGTTTTGTAAGGATTGTTGTTTGCTTGTTTTAGGGAGAAAATGTAATGCTTTTTATCAAGCAAGAAGTCCAAAATGCAGGGCTGTCACTGTTTGAAGGGAGCACTGTTTAAAGGGAACCCAGAGAACAGGTCGAAGCATAAAAAGGTGTCATAAATCCTCAATTATATCTTTCCCAGAGAGAGCAATCAGTGTCACCTACAGTTTCTAAACCTTCTAAATGTGAATCAGTTTTTTAAAATTAGCAAATTCATATCCATGTTTCTTGGAAACACAGAAATCAAGCTCATGATACACACATATCAAATTCCCAGGGATGAGCTAACCCGCCATTCGCCAGGAGACAGCTCCCAGCAACACTCACACAAAGTTCGGCAGCGGATATAAAGCCACTGCTGTCAGCATCGTATTTGCGCCAAATCTGAAATACACAAAAGCCAATAATCCATTTATCATCAAATAATTTGGGTTCAAGTTATGCTGATGTCTACTAAGGTTCAGCATCTGATAACAGTACTTAACTGGGTGCAAATAAAACTATGTGAAGAAGTTTAGGCTTTCTTTGGTGACAGCTCTTTTGGGGCAGAACTCACTAGAAATGACTCCCTGCATCCACTTAGAGCCACTTAGGGAGGACCACAGTACACTCACTGAAAGGGAGCTCTTGGGAAGTTTGAAGTGGAAAGATATGAAGGAATGGCCTTCAGTGGGAGAAAATATGGCAGAGTAAGAAATCTTCTTTGTACTAAATTTCTAAAGATGCAGAGCCCTCTAAACAACTCTTTAAATATATAGCTCAGCTGGCAAGAAACTGAGATGACAGAAACTAAAGTCTGTCCCGGGTACATCTACTGATCTCTGATAACTTAGCCTGTAGCTTTATCAGGATACTTCACACAAGGTAGTGTGTGTTTGTATAGCCCCTCAGGCTCCTCTGTCCATGGGATTATCCCAGCAAGAATACTGAGTGGGTTGTTATTTCCTCTTTCATGGGATTTTCCTGACCCAGGGATCGAACCCATATCTCTTACATTGGCAGACAGATTCTTTACAAGGCAGACAGCAGACAAATCCCTGGGACCACCCAAGGTGGGAAGTCAAACTGAAACACCTAAATAAGACTAAAACCCCAAACAGCAATAACCATAATGAAAAGGTGAACTTCCCCTAAAAAACTGCATGGCAGAAAACGTCCCTAAGGAAACCTACCTGTGTGGTCTTGGCTCTGGGTAAAGGGAATAAAATCTCTGACAATTCCCAGCAACAAGCCAACCCTTTTATTAGTTCCATAACAGCATTCATCCAGCTAAAGATACAGTTACTTAAACTGGAAGACAGAAGAGCTGAATATTTTTAAGGAAGCATTGAACTGCTTTCTTTAGTAAATGGTGTGATTTTGACCACCTCTGATTATTGCGTATTAAAGCCTCACAAGTTGGCAAGTTCCCTAACTCCTATACAAAATGAAAAAGTAGCACTAAGGTTTTGTTTTGTTTTGTTTTTTTAAGTGATAGATTTTTCCTTTGATGTGGAGTGGGTTACCTGAGTCACCAACTGCAGGGACCTTAGTTCTAGACCACAGCAAGGGTCCTGGCTAAATATCCTACACGGATAGTAGGAACTACTGATGCTGACGTTCCGTGGGAAGTGTTCGGAAACTTCGCCCCTTTCAGTCCCCGTCACCAGCATTTCTGCCTGAATCTAGCCAGGCTTAGAAAATCAACTGGTTAAATGATTTATGATTTATTTATTTATGATTTATATCCTAATTTTAATGGTATGAATATACCAGAACTAAGAATGAGAATTTTAAATAATAAAGAGTTTATATGCTTTTTTCTATGCTGTTCACCAAATATTTTCCATCTAAATTATCTTGTAACTTTACTACAACTGAACTATTGGAGGACCAAAGTTCTTTATGTGAATGCTACACATGCCATCTTGAAAGAAGGAGAGCAAAATAAAGAGGTTTCCAGGCAAACCAAAGCAGGGTTTATTACCAGCAGATTCTTGGTAAAGGATATACTCCAGGAAGGAAGAATTCAAAGAAGGAAATTTAAGATAAAAAAGGAATGGTGTACAAAGACAATGGGAAACACTTGGGTAAATGGCAACATAAAATCTTGTTAGCATAAAATTTATGGGATTAAAGAAAATAAGATAGAACTTATTCTGGATGATAATGGCTAGTGAGTTGACTGATACATGCTAGCACTAAAGTATCTTAAGGCCCTATAGTTCAAGGGAAATATAGATATATTAAGGTAGAATTTCTTAAAATATGTGTGATAGTAATAGGTTATAGCAAATTTAATTTTAAAAAAAGAATTCAGGAATCCAAAATATTTTTTTAATTGGATAGAGAAAGAGAAAGCTCTTTGCAGAAGAAATTGACAAACTAGAAGGGAGGGAGGAAAAATGGAAAAAGTTAAAGAAAAAAAAAGTTTCCATAATGCTATTTCCTTCTCCCATTTCTCAAGATTATTCAAGCCTATACAGGCCTAACATTTTAATACTTTTTTACTGATTATAAAATGAAATCATATTCATTGTATAAAATTAATGAAATACAAAGAGAAGAAAACTCTAATATTCAGATAGTTCCACCCCAGAGATAATAACTTACCACTTTTATGTCTTTCCTTTTCATTATATTTCTATTACATTGTGACATAATGAAGGGAAGGTCATAGAGGCTATATACTTCAGTGGTCTATTATTTTTCTTTTTCTTTTTTTTTTTTTTTATTTTAGTTGGGGGCTAATTACTTTACAATATTGTATTAGTTTTTGCCATACATCGACATGAATCAGCCATGGATTCACATGTGCTCCCCCTCCCAAACCCTCCTCCCACCTCCCTCCCCCTCCCATCCCTCAGTGTCATCCCAACGCTCCATCCCTGAGCATCCGTCCCATGCATAGAACATGGAATGGTGTTCTGCTTCACATATGACAATATACATGTTTCAATGTTATTGTCCCAGAACGTCCAACCCTCACCTTCTCCCTCAGAGTCCACAGGACTGTTCTATGCATCTGTGTCTCTTATTCTGTCTCACATATAGGGTTACCATTACCATATTTCAAATTCCATATACATGCATTAGTATACTGTATTGGTGCTTTTCTTTCTGGCTCACTTCACTCTGTATAATGGGCTCCAGTTTCATCCATCTCAATAGAACGGATTCAAATGTATTCTTTTTAATGGCTGAGTAATATTCCATTGTGTATATGTACCACAGCTTCCTTATCCATTCGTCTGCCGATGGACATCTAGGTTGCTTCCATGTCCTGGCTATTGTAAACAGTGCTGCGATGAACATTGGGGTACACGCGTCTCTTTCAATTCTGGTTTCCTCGGTGTATATGCCTAGCAGTGGGATTGCTGGGTCATATGGCAGTTCTATTCCCAGTTTTTTAAGGAATCTCCACACTGTTCTCCATAGTGGCTGTACTAGTTTGCATTCCCACCAACAGTGTAAGAGGGTTCCCTTTTCTCCACACCCTCTCCAGCATTTATTGCTTGTAGACTTTTGGATAGCGGCCATTCTGACTGGTGTGTAATGGTACCTCATTGTGGTTTTGATTTGCATTTCTCTAATAATGAGTGATGTTGAGCATCTTTTCATGTGTTTGTTAGCCATCTGTATGTCTTCTTTGGAGAAATGTCTGTTTAGTTCTTTGGTCCATTTTTTGATTGGGTCGTTTATTTTTCTGGAATTCAGCTGCAGGAGTTGCTTGTATATTTTTGAGATTAATTGTTTGTCTGTTGCTTCGTTTGCTATTATTTTCTCCCATTCTGAAGGCTGTCTTTTCACCTTGCTTATAGTTTCCTTTGTTGTGCAAAAGCTTTTAATTTTGATTAGGTCCCATTTGTTTATTTTTGCTTTTATTTCCAATATTCTGGGGGGTGGGTCATGGAGGATCCTGCTGTGATTTATGTCGGAGAGTGTTTTGCCTATGTTTTCCTCTAGGAGTTTTATAGTTTCTGGTCTTACATTTAGATCTTTAATCCATTTTGAGTTTATTTTTGTGTATGGTGTTAGGAAGTGTTCTAGTTTCATTCTTTTACAAGTGGTTGACCAGTTTTCCCAGCACCACTTGTTAAAGAGATTGTCTTTTCTCCATTGTATACTCTTGCCTCCTTTGTCGAAGATAAGGTGCCCATAGGTGCGTGGGTTTATCTCTGGGCTTTCTATTTTGTTCCATTGATCTATATTTCTATCCTTGTGCCAGTACCACACTGTCTTGATGACTGTGGCTTTGTAGTAGAGCTTGAAGTCAGGCAGGTTGATTCCTCCAGTTCCATTCTTCTTTCTCAAGATTGCTTTGGCTATTCGAGGTTTCTTATACTTCCATACAAATTGTGAAATGATTTGTTCTAGTTCTGTGAAAAATATCATTGGTAGTTTGATAGGGATTGCATTGAATCTGTAGATTGCTTTGGGTAGTATACTCATTTTCACTATATTAATTCTTCCAATCCATGAACACGGTATATTTCTCCATCTGTTTGTGTCCTCTTTGATTTCTTTCATCAGTGTTTTATAGTTTTCTATATATAAGTCTTTTGTTTCTTTAGGTAGAAATATTCCTAAGTATTTTATTCTTTTTGTTGCAATGGTGAATGGTATTGTTTCCTTAATTTCTCTTTCTGTTTTCTCATTATTGGTGTATAGGAATGCAAGGGATTTCTGTGTGTTAATTTTGTATCCTGCAACTTTACTATATTCATTGATTAGCTCTAGTAGTTTTTTAGAATCTTTAGGGTTTTCTATGTAGAGGATCATGTCATCTGCAAACAGTGAGAGTTTTACTTCTTCTTTTCCTATCTGTATTCCTTTTATTTCTTTTTCCGCTCTGATTGCTGTGGCCAAAACTTCCAAAACTATGTTGAATAGTAGTGGTGAAAGTGGGCATCCTTGCCTTGTTCCTGACTTTAGGGGAAATGCTTTCAGTTTTTCACCATTGAGGATAATGTTTGCTGTGGGTTTGTCATATATAGCTTTTATTATGTTGAGGTATGTTCCTTCTATTCTCCTGCTTTCTGGAGAGTTTTTATCATAAATGGATGTTGAATTTTGTCAAAGGCTTTTTCTGCATCTATTGAGATAATCATATTGTTCTTATCTTTCAATTTGTTAATGTGGTGAATTACATTGATTGATTTGCGGATGTTAAAGAAACCTTGCATTCCTGGGATAAAGCCCACTTGGTCATGATGTATGATCTTTTTAATATGATGTTGGATTCTGTTTGCTAGAATTTTATTAAGGATTTTTGCATCTATGTTCTTCAGTGATATTGGCCTGTAGTTTTCTTTTTTTGTGACATCTTTGTCTAGTTTTGGAATTAGGGTGATGGTGGCCTCATAGAATGAGTTTGGAAGTTTACCATCTTCTGCAATTCTCTGGAAGAGTTTGAGTAGGATAGGTGTTAGCTCTTCTCTAAATTTTTGGTAGAATTCCGCTGTGAAGCCGTCTGGTCCTGGGCTTTTGTTTGCTGGAAGATTTCTGATTACAGTTTCGATTTCCGTGCTTGTGATGGGTCTGTTAAGATCTTCTATTTCTTCCTGGTTCAATTTTGGAAAGTTATACTTTTCTAAGAATTTGTCCATTTCTTCCAAGTTGTCCATTTTATTGGCATATAGCTGTTGGTAGTAGTCTCTTATGATCCTTTGTATTTCTGTGTAGTCTGTTGTGATCTCTCCATTTTCATTTCTAATTTTGTTGATCTGATTCTTCTCCCTTTGTTTCTTGATGAGTCTGGCTAATGGCTTGTCAATTTTGTTTATCTTCTCGAAAAACCAACTTTTAGTTTTGTTGATTTTTGCTATGGTCTCTTTTGTTTCTTTTGCATTTATTTCTGCCCTAATTTTTAAGATTTCTTTCCTTCTACTAACCCTGGGGTTCTTCATTTCTTCCTTCTCTAGTTGCTTTAGGTGTAGAGTTAGTTTATTTATTTGAGTTTTTTCTTGTTTCTTGAGGTACGCCTGTATTGCTATGAACCTTCCCCTTAGCATTGCTTTTACAGTGTCCCATAGGTTTTGGGTTGTTGTGTTTTCATTTTCATTCGTTTCTATGCATATTTTGATTTCTTTTTTGATTTCTTCTGTGATTTGTTGGTTATTCAGAAGCGTGTTGTTTAGCCTCCATATGTTGGAATTTTTAATAGTTTTTTTCCTGTAATTGAGGTCTAATCTTACTGCATTGTGGTCAGAGAAGATGGCTGGGATGATTTCAATTTTTTGGAATTTACCAAGGCTAGATTTATGGCCCAGGATGTGATCTATCCTGGAGAAAGTTCCATGTGCACTTGAGAAAAAGGTGAAATTGCTTGTTTTGGGGTGGAAAGTCCTGAAAATATCGATTAAATCTAATTTGTCTATAGTATCATTTAAAGTTTGTGTTTCCTTGTTAATTTTCTGTTTTGTTGATCTATCCATAGGTGTGAGTGGAGTGTTAAAGTCTCCCACTATTATTGTGTTATTGTTAACTTCCCCTTTCATACTTGTTAGTATTTGCCTTATATATTGTGGTGCTCCTATGTTGGATGCATATATATTTATAATTGTTACATCTTCTTCTTGGATTGACCCTTTGATCATTATGTAGTGTCCTTCTTTGTCCCTTTTCACAGCCTTTATTTTAAAGTCTATTTTATCTGAAATGAGTATTGCGACTCCTGCTTTCTTTTGGTCTCCATTTGCATGAAATATATTTTTTCCATCCCTTCACTTTCAGTCTGTATGTGTCCCTAGTTTTGAGGTGGGTCTCTTGTAGACAGCATATGTAGGGGTCTTGTTTTTGTATCCACTCAGCCACTCTTTGTCTTTTGGTTGGGGCATTCAACCCATTTACATTTAAGGTAATTATTGATAAGTATGGTCCCGTTGCCATTTACTTTGTAGTTTTAAGTTCGTGTTTAAACATCCTTTCTGTGTTTCCTGTTTAGAGAAGATCCTTTAGCATTTGTTGGAGAGCTGGTTTGGTGGTGCTGAATTCCCTCAGTTCTTGCTTGTCTGTAAAGCTTTTGAATTCTTCTTCATATCTGAATGAGATCCTTGCCGGGTACAGTAATCTGGGTTGTAGATTTTTCTCTTTCATTACTTTAAGTATGTCCTGCCATTCCCTTCTAGCCTGAAGAGTTTCTATTGAAAGATCAGCTGTTATCCTTATGGGGATCCCCTTGTGTGTTATTTGTTGTTTTTTCCCTTGCTGCTTTTAATATTTGTTCTTTGTGTTTGATCTTTGTTAATTTGATTAATATGTGTCTTGGGGTGTTTCGCCTTGGGTTTATCCTGTTTGGGACTCTCTGGGTTTCTTGGACTTCTGTGACTATTTCCTTCCTCATTTTAGGGAAATTTTCAACTATTATCTCCTCGAGTATCTTTTCATGGCCTTTCCTTTTATCTTCTTCTTCTGGGACTCCTATGATTCGAATGTTGGGGCGTTTCATATTGTCCCAGAGGTCCCTGAGGTTTTCCTCATTTCTTTTGATTCTTTTTTCTTTTTTCCTCTCTGCTTCGTTTATTTCCACCATTCTATCTTCTACCTCACTTATCCTATCTTCTGCCTCTGTTATTCTACTGTTGGTTCCCTCCAGCGTGTCTTTTATCTCCTTTATTTCATTATTCAAAATATATTGACTCCTTTTTATTTCTTCTAGGTCCTTGGTAAACATTTCTTGCATCTTCTCAATCCTTGTCTCCAGGCTATTTTATCTGTAACTCCATTTTATTTTCAATATTTTGGATCATTTTTACTATCATTATTCTAAATTCTTTTTCAGATGGATTCCCTATCTCCTCCTCTTTTGTTTGGTTTGGTGGGCATTTCTCATTTTCCTTTACTTGTTGAGTATTTCTCTGCCTTTTCATCTTGTTTAGATTGCTGTGTTAGGCGTGGCCTTTCTGTATTCTGGTAGTTTGAAGTTCCTCTTTATTGTGGAGGTTCCTCACTGTGGGTGGGGTTGGATGGGTGGCTTGTCAAGGTTTCCTGGTTGGAGGAGCTTGTGTCGGTGTTCTGGTGGGTGGAGCTGGATTTCTTCTCTTTAGAGTGCAATGGAGTTTCCAGTATTGAGTTTTGAGATGCCTATGGATTTGGTGTGCCTCTGGGCAGCCTGTATATTGATGCTCAGGGCTATGTTCCTGCGTTGCTGGAGAGTTTGCATGGTATGTCTTGCTCTGGAACTTATTGGCTCTTGGGTGGAGCTTGGTTTCAGTGTATATGTGGAGGCTTTTGGAAGATCTCTTATTAATTAATGTTTCCTCTGGCTTTCAGTCTTATTCTTGCAGTAGCCTCAAGACTACTCCATCCATACAGCATCAATAATAAAACTTTTAGGTTAATGGTGAAAAGATTCTCCACAGTGAGGGATACCCAGAGAGGTTCACTGAGTTACATGGAGAGGTGAAGGGGAGGGAGGTTGAGGTGACCAGGAGGAGAGGAGGGGGACTCAAACGTGGGGAGAGCAGTCTATCCAGTAAGCACTTGTGCTCTCCACAGTCTGGAGCCCTCAGAGAGGTTCACAGAGATACATAGAGAGGGGGGAGGAAGGCAGTAGAGGTGAGGATGAGTAGAAAGGGAGGAATCAAGAGGGGAGAGAGAGATCTGGGCAGTATTCTGTTCCCGAAGTGTTCTCCGGTACCCAGAACACCCTCAGAGATTCACAGAATTGGGTTGAGAAGAGAAGGAGGAGGGTGGGAGATAGAGGTTCCCTGGGGGAGAAGAAAGAGCGTCAATAGAGGGAGAGAGTAATCAGGCCAGTAATCACACTCTTGAGTAAAAATGGGTACTAAAGATTGTATTCTTAAATGCACAAAATTGATATCAAATATGTAAAACAAAAATTAAAAATCTGGAGTAGAGGTTAGACTCTTATAAATCATACAATATAAAAAAAAGAAAAAAAGAAAACAGTATAAAAAGAAAAAAGACAGTAAAACAGTATAACAGTAAAAAAAAAAAGAAAAACAGGAAAAAACAGTAAAAAAAAAAAAATAATAAAAAAAAAATAAAAAAAAAAAAAAAACAAAAAAAATAAGATATATGTACGCAGTTTGTTTTAAAAATAGGGTTTTTTTTTTTTCAGGTAGTGGTGGGTTATGAAAAAATGAAAATTAAAGGTGTAATAGAGGTCTTAAAGAAAAAAGAAAGAAAAAAAAAAAAAAAAAATAAAATAAAAAAATTAAAATAAAATGATAATAGTAAAAATATATATCCCGGACTTTCTCTGGAGCAGTTGTGAGCCGTGTGGGGTCTCTTCAGTTTCAGATAAATCCTTGTTCCTGCTTATACTTTTCAAGATCTATAGGCCCCTTTCAATGCAGTCCGTGTTAACTACAGGGATTTTAATCTGTTGGCCTGTCCCTTCCAACGCGCTTCCCTCTGTTTATTTGGCTTTTGTTTGGAGGTCTCTTCAGTGTCTAATTTCCGCCCTGCCACAAAGGGGCGGAGGTGGTCTCTTTAGGTTCACTTGCTCAGTCCTGCTGTGGGGGAGAGAGGACCACTGCAACCAATATCACTGGCGTGTGTGTGGAGAGCTTACAGTGTCTCGGCCACACTGGGTTCACCCTCGCTCACGGCGTGTGTGCTTTCCCCGTCTACCCCGCTCAGGCTTCAGGTTACTCTGCCGGGGGGTGGGCCCAGATATGCGCGCACTTCCCAGGTTTAAACTGCTCAGGTTCAGGTTCCCGGGTACTCCACAAAGGCGCAGACTCGGTTGGGCCGGCGGTTTGCGCCGTTCCCGGTCGGAGCAGCTCAGGCAGCCAGGAGTTTGGCGAGCGCACCGCCCAGGTGTGGCTTATCACCTCCCTGGTCCCCGCCTCGGTTTACGGTTTACGGGCGCGCCCGGCTCCGGCTCCTGTGTGCTTTGTGTCAGTTCTGGGGAGCTGGTCTCTGGCTGCGACCCTCCCGGCGGCTGTAGACCCTCCGGGATCTCAGGCTGTCTTTGCTTAGAAACTGGGAGCGTGTTTGCAGTTTGGTAGGGGGTGCCCTCTCTGGAGCCGAGTTCGCCCCTTTCCGGCTCTGGCTGGTCCCCCGCCTGCCCGCTGTGTCCGACGGGGGATGGGGCGGTCCGCAGCCGGCTAGCTCTTCCCCTGTATCGCTCAGTCCTTTGTTCTGTGAGCGGGCCGGCAGTGCCTTAGCTTTGGGTTTTTCGCGGGGTAGTTCTCTCTCTCTGGCTGTCCCACAGTTTAGGTTACTGTCTCACGTTAGCGGCCCGGTCCTTACCCTAAGCAGTGCCGCCCGCTCCTCTCCGCCCAGCCCCCACTTGCTGGTGGCGGATGCGGGCGTCTGGGGTTCTTTACTGGAAGTTGCCTTTAGGCACGTAATCAGTGGGTTTTATTTATTGATTCTCCCGGTTATGTTGCCCTCCGAGATTCGAAATCTTCCCCCAAACCCGCCGGTGAGAAGGTTTCCTGGTGCTTAGAAATTTCTCCTCTTTTACGACTCCCTCCCCAGGACGGGTCTCCGTCCCTAACTCTTTTGTCTCTCTTTTTATCTTCTATAATTTCTCCTACCTCCTTCTGAAGATAATGCGCTGACTTGATTAATGTCTGACGTCCTCTGCCAGCATTCAGAAGTAGTCTTGTGAACTTTGCTCAGCTTTCAGATGTTCTTTCGATAAGTTTGTGGGGGAGAGAGTGATCTCTCAGTCCTATTCCTCCGCCATCTTAGCCCCGCCTCCTATTATTTTTCATTTAAAATTTTCTGTGAGCATTTTTAAGTACAACTGAAATTATTTTCAAAATATCATTTAAAATAATTTATAAATAAAAAACAACCAATATTATATCTTGCATGTATTTACCCATTACCTTAGTTACATTGATGTTAGGGGTAAATAATTTTTTAAGCAAAACTAAGATCATATTGTTTATATAATTTTGTTTCATAACACTGTTATGCATTTCCTTCTTGTCATTAAATATTCTTTGAAAACTTGATCTTCGGTGATCCGTAAAATTCCACAATGGGGTTTTTCTTTCTTGAATCTTCAGGCCTAGAACAGTTTCCAGCATAATGCAGGTGCTCATAAGTATTTGTAGAATGAGTGAATTGTATGAATGTATCATAATTTACCATTTTTCCTTCATTGTTAGACATTTTTGTTATTTTCAGTTCTAACTGTACTAAGTAACACTGGGATATTTAATATACATCATAGCATTGAAAACTTGTCTACATCTCTGATTATATTCTTGTATAGATGCTTGGAGAAGTAGGACTATTAAGTCAAAAGGTAGATTTTTTAGAATTAACTCTGGATAGTGAAATTTTAGCGGATCCTGATTATATTTTTGCAAAATTACTTTCCATAAGATTATCGCAGTGTGCATGCCTACCAGCAGAGCATGAGCAGCAGTCCCAGTGCTTCCTTGCCAGCACTTCATCTTTTTGTTAATCCCTCTAAAATTTTTACCACTTTAGTAAAAATTAGTTGTTTCTAATTTGCATTTCTTTGGTTACCACTATATATCTATTGTCTACTCAGATTTTTTTCTGTGAATTGTTTATGCAAATGCTTGCTCAGTTTTTCATAACTTCCATTTGGCCAGAAGATAAAGTAGTGTAAAAGGGTGCTAAGTTAGTATCTCCTAAATGGGGACTTGGAAACTCTTTCAGGAATGGGGCCCTGGGTGCAGTAGCTGTCCTAAATCTATTGCTCTGGCCTTTAAGACACCCTGCTCTGTCCTCCCTGGCCTATTTTTCACCCACAGACAGTAACACCTATGTGGTGACCCAAGGACGAAAGAGCAGATAAAACCAAAAAGGGTCTTGGAATGCAGGAAGGGAAAAACCAGACCCTTAGCATCCTTCCCTCCCCCATGTTGTAACTAGAATGGAACAATATAACCTGTCTCCCCTCCTACCTCATAGGGAGAAGGTATTTGCCCTACTCTTACCAAGTATACATGCTTCATCCAATCAGCAAATGACCCGCAAGACCCCTATCCCACTCCTTGTACCCTGGGTATAAAAGTGGACTAAGGACCCCTGTTCAACTTCAGTTCTCCCTTGAGCTGACCCGCTGTTCTAACAGCATCTCCCACTCTAATAAACTTTATTTCCCTCTCATTCTGTCTCATGTCTGGAAATTCTTTTCCAACCCACGCCCAGTCTATGACATATTTGGTGGCCCATACAGGGACCTTGGGGTCTCCTCCCCCACCTCCTCACTTCTCCTTTCTTATAGGGACCCCCTGTGAACAGGCAAGTGCTGTGGAAGCAACTGAGGAACTCTGGCCTGGCTTACCCTCTGGTGTGTTCCAAAGGCCCCACTGCTCACTGCGCCCCAGTAGCTGCCACCCGAACAGATGAGGGTCTCTTCTTTGTACTTCTTTCCAACTGAGGACTAGGCCAACCAATATTGTGTGGGCACGGGTCAGGCACTTAAAAGCCGTTAGGGCACCTGCCATATGAAGACTCCCTTGTGAGGATAAGGGGGACTTGGAATGGATCAGGCCACAAGGGCATCCGCTCCCAGCAAGACAACTTCCATAGTGGTTGAAGCAAAACAGAGACCATCGTCCCCTGGCTACCGCCTCCCTGATAGGATCGTAAGGCGGATTCCTCAACCTTCTTCCGCATCACTTTCACTTCTTTCCCTTTTTGGTCCAGATTGATTTACAGGAGCCTAGGTGTTGCCTCTGAGCCATCCCAAAAGTGCCTTCTACATTTCAGGGAATCGCCAAACAGTGAGACACCTGGTTGCTCTCTGTTTTTCTTTGCCCGGGTCACATGGTGCCCTAGCCACACGGTTCTCAGAGGCCACCTCTCACTGTCAGACACAGCTGTTGGAACAGTCAGCCATTTTTGTGCCATTTGTCACACGGAGAGATCACTGGGACTAAAGGGACGCCTTTCTGTCAGCCGGTGACTCTCAGCACCCCCATTCTACGGCAGGTAGGCCAAGAGTAGGTTCTGGTACGTCCCGGGCGCCTCTCTCAGACTCACTATATGAGTCTTGGCTATATTCTCAGAAACTGGAAAATTTTGACTCTGCAAAAGGCCTGGCCCCACTACAAACTGGGGGACCCAAAAAAAGAAAAAAAAAGTGGCCTCTGAATGGCACACTAGCTTTTGCCAAAAGCAGGGAAAGGACTCAGAATTTCCCTACGTTCAGTCCTTCGTGGCCCTCAGTCAGAATTCGGATTTGAGAGATTCATGCCACACGTGTCTTTCTGTTGCCTCCCTACCTCCTGTCACCCTCTGTCTCTCTCCATCAGATTTCCTAGACAACCCCTGCTCGACCTTTCATATCCACATGATCTCTAGGAAAGGATTCTGAGGCTTCCTTTGGTCCAGGTCTTTCTCCTATATTCAAAAGCCTGAATGATCAAAAACTCTCCTCTGTACTTCAAAACCGGTTCTTTTTTGCACATGCAATTAAAAACAACTAGCTTGTTAAAAAGCCTGCCTAAGGAAAAGCTTGACATTAACCCTTTCCATGTCCCTGAAATACACAGCCCACTTTGCCTGAGACCTCAGCCTTGGGCAAATTAGAACTTCAAAAAAAAAAAAAAAGGTGGGGGGGGGGTGTGCGTCACAGAGATAGTTTAAATCTCAAGAGGAAAACTATGAGATCTCTGTCGTGTCTGTCTGTCTGGATTTATGTATGTCTCAGTGTGTGTCTTTAAAATAATATTGCTGAAGTTGTAAATGAGTTCTAATTTAATTGGCCTAAATAAAAGTAAGCAGTTACAAATCAGAGAATTCTAAATACAAGAGAAATCAACCTAAATGAATTTCAGATTCACATGAACTGGGAAATATTCAATATTAAATATTTAGTACAAATGTTTGCTAATCTAATATAGACATAATATTAACATAATAGCATAATATTAACATTAAGCATAATATTTTCATTGTACCTAGGTTTATTATAAGTTAAATATTGTTATATTGTTATATATGTTACAAGTTTGTCAGCAAGGAAAGTAACTCGAGTAAAGAAACTTTAAAAATATATATATAAATGAGACAAGAGCTTTTAGTTAAACTATTAAGAATAATTATACTTTAGGAATGTCTGTCTAAAATAGTCTCTCCAGATTGAGGTGACTTGAATTTCTAGGGTTGTGCTAAACTAAGTGACAAAAGTTTACTGAATAGCTAGGTCATTTCCAAATAAGATTCTGAAACATTCATTACTGAACACTAACTTTCTCTTAACACAGAAACTAAAGAGATCTTGGACTATTAATGAATAATGTTTGATGCCATCCTGAGATGTTCTCTAGAATTATTTTTTTTTAGAAATTATCACTGGTATTTATGTTCACCAGTCTATAGAATGCTAATATATATATGGTCAGTTCTTGGTTGCTTAAGGAAAGTAGGATGTGTGTTTTCAGTCAAGAAGGTATGAGAAATGAAATTACATTTTTTAAAGGGAAAAGGAAGTAGGTCTGACTTACAGGTGGCTGTTTCAGGATGGGAAAACAAAGTAATGGGTACAGAACATGACAAGAAGGTTTTATGGAAAGTGGACCCCAAAGGGAAGAGTTTTGTGCATGAATACAAGTTTTCTTGAGATGTTGAACTGCCTTTGATAATGGATTTTAAGTTTCTTTACCTCTGAAGTGCCCTGTTCTATGTTTACCTTTGAAATCTTCTCTGTTACTTTGGCTAAGTGAATATATTGTTTCAGTGATCTATATGATCCTATCTGATTGAGTGTTATAAACCCTTTTGGTATTTATCAACAAAATTTCCTAAATAACTTGACTTCTAGCTAACTTTGGGATGCCTCAGAGGGCCTCTGAGACATCCAAAAGACCTATTAAAC